>OY725345.1:26371241-27571241 GCA_963243735.1 Neocrepidodera transversa | reverse complement strand
TTGTAAAACTAGTTTTTAAACCGGAAGTCATAAAAATCTGAAAATCTATTTGGGAGCTATACCGAGGAACAGACAGACAGAGCTGTATTATAAGACTTCTCCTTTAGGGTATAGAAGTCTAAAAGTTATTAAAACTTAACTCAACTAGAAGATGTAAAATCTGAGAGAAAACTTTCGATAGAAATGATCACCAGGTGAAGTAGTGTGAGAAACTATAATAAAAATAATTGGGGATGACACCTTAGGCAGAAAATCAATCCCATAGAATGCCTTGAACTGAGGTATTTGTGTACCAAATATGAAGTAAATCGAATGTCATGAATGGAATATATCGTGTCAGCAGACATGCATACACAGATAAACAGGATGACAATGTAATTAACTTTTTGCTTGGCTATCGAAAGTTAATAAGTTTTATTGAAACAGATGCTGTAAAAAATGTATCAAGGTAACAATGCAAGGAGCAGTTTTTAACAAAATGTTCTCTGAGGAAAAATCCCAAGGGCGAACACATGTTTACTTTACTTTAAACAATTAAATAAGTCGTAACACTTTACCTTTAACAAGAATTGTACCTAAACAATCTGATATCTAAAGATAAATTACTACCGATAGACTTAAAAGATGCATACTTCTCGGTATCAATTTCCAAAACTTACAAGAAACTTTTAATATTTAAGCTTGATAATTAAGCATATGCATTTTAATGTTTCTTTTTGGCTTCTGTACAGCTCCCTATGTTTTTATTGAAATTCTAATCCTAATTAAAAAAAATAAATAAATAAAAATAAGAAAAAATGTTCCGGAAACATAAAACACAAATATAAATATAGCCTTCAAGGTAGGTCAGGCTTCATAATAAATAAAACAAAAAATTGTTTCAAGCCAAACCGAAAAACTCTATTTCTCGGTTTTGCCTTTAACACAAAGACTATGAAACTGTGTTCAACCAAAGTTAAAGTAAAACAACCAATATAAAATTCTGAACAAAAGTCACGTAATAATATATTTTTCAAAATTCACAGTTAATTTAATTTCAGTGTGAACAGCCTCACAACACCGTTGAGTATACACAAAACGATTTGAAAGTGTAAAATATTTAGCTTCAAAAATAAATAAATAGAACTATGATGAAATTATGAAATTTCTTAATAGCTTCAGAATATTTAGCTTGAAAAATAAATCTATAGTACGTATGATATAAATTCAGAGAAGACTTGTTTTGGTGGTCAACCAAAATAACAATATAAATAATTCAAATTATCCAATTTACATATTTACTGATATTGGGTAGGGGCGCCTTTTGAAATAATAAAGAAGCAACAGGTTTCTGGACTCGTGATGAAGCAGAAACCCATGATTTATAAAGAATGGAAAGCATTACTACACGGCTTGAAAACTTTCGCCAAGAACTTATAGTTATAATTGCTACTTACTTTTACGCGTAGACAGCATAACAGCGTTGTCATATATACATAGAATGGGCGATGTTAAACACCAATTATTAAACAAAATAACCGAAGAAATATGGCAATCAAATAGCAGTTAAAGGTTCAAGATACCGAATACTCTTTAAATCCTGAGAAGTAATATGCTGGAAATTTACTTATTCGCTAGCTATGCAAACGCTAAATGTAAAAAACTACGTCCTGGCATCAAGATCCAGAAAGTTTGGCTGTAGAGTCCTTCACAATACCGTGGAAAGATATTTTTCTACCACTTCCACCGATACCCAAAATACTTAAAAAATAAAATCAAAGGAGGCTTTCGAAATTACAAGCCTGGTTTCCAAAACTTTGAAATAGATGATTATTACATCAGAAATAATAATCTAAACCTAAATTTATATCTAACTTACTCAGGAATTTCTAAGGAATCTCCCCACCTTATTCTGTTATGTTAATTTTTCGAGATATTACAAAATTCCAGGATAAATGAATCACCCGGTATACGGTTTCAGTGTAAAAGTGCCGGATTTTGATTTCCAATACGGCCAATTTTTTATGGTTTGATATTTTTCTTAGTTTCTTAAAAACTACATAAAAATAGTGATTGGTAACCGGTTTGATTTGTACAGTAGAATTTTTTCTCCAAAATTAATGTTTATTAGATTTCGCTTTTTTAACTTCCAAAAAAACTACATAAAAATAGTTACTAGTAACCATGCAGTTGGATTTATACAGTAAATTGTCTTTTTTTTCATTTCTTTTCTCAAAGTTCCTGATGTAAAAATTAGATAAGTTTATTTTATTTTCCGATGTACGGTATAAACTAGTATATCCGATGTACTGCTAGTCACGGCGAAAATAAAACCATGACATTTTTCTTCTTTTCTCATGTTTACATCTGGAGTTTATTAATAAGGAATTCAATTCGTATATACTGCCATCTCTTAACAATATTATCAATTAATGTAGATATTTTTTATTTTTTTTTTAATATAATATAGGTTTAAAAAAATTATAAAAATTTTTTGTAGGCATATTTGATAACAGACTTTTAAGTGCTAATTTAAAAAAATTACATAATACGACCCCATTAGGATAAAAATTTAAAAAACACCAATCAAAAATCCAAATTTTTCAAAAATTTTAAAAATGTGTAAAATATCAAGATTTTGTAAAAATTTCAAACTTTCAATAAAAAAAAAAAACTATAAAAAATTTAAAAACTGTACCAGGCCGGCCCTGTGATCCTCTATCGGAGTTCGGTTCAGTGCGGGGTGCGCGAGACGAGGTGTGAAAAGCGGCAGGAACAGTAGTCGGCCACTAACCTTGAGAAGGGGTTGACGATGTTGTAATTTTATGCTTTGGGTTTTTCCGCTTGGCGGTTATATAATTATTGTTCTGTTACCATTAAAAGTGGTTTAGTTTGGATATTGTGTTATTTACGCTCCTGAGGACCTACTCCCTATAATAGGGCCCTGTTCAAAACGTGTAAAAATTTCCAGGATTTAAGAAATTTTGATGAAAATTTAAAAATTTCAATGAAAACGTATAAATATTTCAAAAATTTTAAAAATGTAAAAATTTCTAGATTTTGTAAAAATTTCCAAAGTTTCAATAAAAAATCTATAACAATTTTAAAAAACCGGTTGTGTCTCCCCAAAACTTTATCGACGAGTATCCACGTATACTTTTTCAGATATTTAATGTTAAAGTTTCAAATTTTGAAATTTTCTTATTTTTGACATGTGATAATTTTGACTGTTCTGAATAGAGCTTTGACAGATGTCGTACAGAACAAATGGATTCTACCGACGGGTAACCCAAACCGATATACAAAATTTCAGCTCAATCGGATTAAACGCGTGGTCTCTATCGTGGAAGAATACACACAGACAGACAGACAGAGTTCCATCTGGAAATGGTCTTAATCATCTCAGTTGACCTAAAAATGGATATTTCCATCTTTATCTCGAAAATTTTGTTCAGCTCGTTCACAATACTCTACCTTCTCGGAGGTGGGTCGGGAAAGTAAAAAGCTTTTGAGCATAGCGTCTGCTAGATTTTAATTAAAATATCTCAATTTATTTTCAAATTATCCAGCCTGGTAGTTTAATTTGTATTCCCTGTAGTATATTATGTGTATTTAGAAAGTAAGTATTAAGTCAAATCGACTAATTGTATAAAAAAATTGTTGCTTATTATAAGATGAAATGAGACATTCTGTGTTGGTTTTATATTTTTCAAGGTACAAAATTATTGAGCATTATTTATTGTCTTTTATTCTCTTCATGAATCTTACTGTTAGTGTGACATCGCTTGGCAATTTTATTAATGTTATTCATGGTTAAAACGTCGCAGGTATTTTCTTGCCATAAATCATCTGAGACGACATTATTAAGAGCGCTTTTCTTACACAACAAACTAAGAGACATTGTATGAAAACAAGGGTTTTTTTCTTGAAATATTAGTTTATAATTAAATTAATTAAAGAAGACACCTACATAATAATAAATTACTTTTGTAGAAATTTATTTTGTAGAGAATTTCTTTAGCTTTTTTTTAATTACGCTCCTATTTATATTATTGGGTCAAAAGACAAGGAGTTACAAATTTACGAACTTTCATTGTAGTGGACCGTTTTAGCCCTTTAAATCGCTAAAAATCAATCATTAGTCCAAATTCTAAATTTAGTTGACTAAAAATATAAAAAACTATATTTAAATTAAACTTTACACATTCTTAGAAATATTGAAAGATAATTTTGATACACACCGTATATTAATTCTATCATTTTATGCTCCTATTCGAAGCACATGGTTAGTGATATGGAATAAGATGCCAAAGGAGATAATTTGACTGAAAATTATTGATAAAATTCGTTTCGCAGACTACTTATTAAACCTTCAGGGATGAAAGAGAGATGTGGCCTAATAACCGAATTGGATGGTTGCACAAATTGTATATTATAGATTGAAAACCAATACAAATTTTATTTAATAATAAATGATACAACTAAATTGATATCTATAACCGGGGAGTTTGACTTAGAAAGTTGAGAAAATCAACTAATATATTGAATAGAGTTAAATATTAATTTTTAATAAATGTCAATTATTTAAAAATATGTTACAATTAAAACTAAAAACATAAAAGAATTCGGTTATAAACACTGTTTTTCAAGACTGCCCTCAGTAATAACGCTCAAAAATTGTTTGTTTAATTAATTAAATTGACGTTAAGGCTTAATTAATAAATCAGCGATTTTACTTTATGTGAAACATAATTCAGTAACTATACAGCAAGAGAAGCATAGGAAACCGCTAAGGTTTATATTGCTAAAAGGTGTTTTTTCTCGGTGACATGTCACCGCTCTTAGAGATAGATCGTCCTAAGACTAATAAGCATATAATGCGCAGCATCAAAATAAATAGGGCATTAGCACCTATCTTCGTTACTATTGGTTAGAATTAAATGGAATAAACGGCACCGTATCATAAATTGGACATAGAATAAAAACTTAATCAAAAAACCGTACACTGTAACAAAGTTACTTTTTCCGTATTATTTAAAATTTATAAATTAATTCGCGCACGGCACTGGAGTAAGATTAAATTAAAATTGTGAATAAAAGACCAGTCGTACCAGTGGAACCGTTGCCAGGCAGATGGAGACACTCTCGTCTCTGCTTCTTAGATGCCGAAGTTCGTATCGAGTAGGGCAATTCAAACCGTTGTCGGCAGCTGCAGAGGCAGCGAGAAGCCAGACTTGCTGTGGCCGTCCCAATTGGAACAGCAGTGCAGTCCGTCGACCTTTAGAGATAGGTCAAGCTGAAGCCAAGTTCAAGTTGTACCGGAGTCTAGAACCGTCAGTCCGACTACACCACGCCGCCAAGCCAATCGTCCCTTACACACCTTTTCTCCGCCGGATTTTGGGTAATAAATAAAAGTTTTATTTAATAATATTTGTTTTGAGATTTAACATCCCAGCAGCTAATACCCAGGTACTTAACCCAGTAGGGCAAGTAAAGCCCGCCCTTCTGGCCGCCAGTGATTTTGGTCGATACCATAACGACCCCTGGAGTATTTCTTTCTCCACTGACGCTGCCCGTGCAGTGGCCTTCACACTCTAAACGGAAGGTGGCGCCCGAGGCAATCCAAAACCTGGACCAAGGCGCCAAAGTGACCCGCAACGACCGAAGCGTCGTCGCAACACAGCATCAATTTCAAAAGAGCATAAATAAAAATCATTAAAAACAAAATTAGCTTTTATTCAATTACCAAAATCCGGAAGGGAGAAAGCTGTGTAATATGAATATGGTTCTTTCTCGGACGGTACAGGCACGTATTCCGGGCTGGATTGGTGTGGTTGGATGACGGTTCTGACTCCGGTAAAATAGATAATGGCTTCGCTCTTCGCTCCCTTCAGCTTGACCTATCTCTAAAGGTCAACAGACTGCACTGCTACTAAAATTGGGACGGCCACAGCAAGTCTGACTTCGTTTTTATTGATTGGAATTAAACGAAACAAACGACACTGTATTACAATGTGATATAGAATAAAAATTTACCAAAAAAAAAATATGCAGCATTAATGCCAAAAAGACACTAGCACTTATCTTCATTATTATTGATCAAGATTAAACGGCACTATATTATAAACGCGGCGTGGTATAAATACATAAGCAAAAATCATTCGAAGTAGCTTTTCCAAAAAGGCACCAGCACCTATATTCTTTACTATTGATCTGAATTGAACTGGACAAACGCCGCTATATTAAAAATGGGTCGTACATTAAATACTCAAAGAAAAAACGTTCACAGCATCAATACGCCAACAGATCATAAGTCAATTCTTATAATACTAAGGAGAGACGACTTCTAATATTTAGATTCGTTATATACCACGAGAATACTTATCAGCTTCTTTAGCAACATAAAACTCAACTGATTAAGAAGGAATAATGAAGAATCAATTTTTCTGTGCCGCCTAATCTACAAACATAATTCATCGGTATCACTTTAAGTAAATTTTGTGCTGATATTATAAAATTCTCTCGCAAACTGTTAGTTAATTGTTTCACTTTAAATTAAAGGATTTCTTCTGCTGGTTTCAAATATTTTATTAGTTTTGACAAAATCGTACAATAGGTTGAACTGCAATAAAAAAAAACTTTTTTGTTACGAGTGGTTTCAATCCAATCTTATTAAACATAATTAAGCAGTTTAAAATGTCATACTAAACACTCAACTTTTTAACTAATTAACGAATTTTTTCTGCTTATTATAAATATGTTATTGATCACCGTGTAAACACTTTAACACTTGAGCAACGTTGATCTTCAACCGTTCCACACAAAATTTTTTCCTTAATGAGCATTTGGTATCAGAATTTTTTTATGATTATGGTAAATATTTGATCTGGCCTTCTTAATTTCTAATAAGATGTAATTCAATTTCTTAAATTCCTATTTTGGCTCCTCTGGGCCGAGTAATATTTTTGAATCTCTTTAAGTTAGCAGCTATATTCTTTCTTTTAGAAGATCTTTTTCAGCTTGCACGGCTTTATTTTGGATTTCTATCTTTATTCGACTAGATTTGTTTATGTCATCACTACATAAGTTTAGTATTCTTCAAAATTAAACAATTCTAAAAGAGTCTTGATGATTGAATACTTTGATAATGTGACCTGTAAAGAATCTTTATTATATTTAATTTTTGAGTTTTTTTTTAATGTGCTTTCGTTCAATATGTATTTTTAGATTATCAGTTCGACCAATATTGTCTGTGACAGAAGTGTTACACACCTAATATACAAGGTGGACCAAAATTGTCGAGCAATACTTCTAGGGGTGATAGAACACTTAAAAATAAGTAATGTTTGTCTAATGAACCAATGTCCAAAACCGCCTATTTAGGGTGCGACAACTCCCAGACAGAGCTTAACGATAATTGGTTTTTAATGAATATCTTTCGAGAGGGGTGCCATACAAGATTCAAATTTTAGATTGTACCTAGGGGTACTAATATTCGCTATTTAAGTATTTTGTCTTAATTCTGTGAATTTATTAAGGGTAGTTTTCAAGAGGTGAGTTACCATTTTCAGACATATCTTTTTTGTTATCAACTATATTCTAAATTGCGTATTTAAATAATACTTTCGGAAGTTTTTTCTTGAAAAAAGATACTTTTGATGTACCATCCAAAAATTAATCGTTTTCGTGTAATTTGAGTTCAAAGATATGCGTGTAACAGAAGTTATTAAATAATCACGACTTCCTTAGATGCAAAACAAACCATACATATTAATAGTATCGGCTTTGCATCTAAGTTGACATTTTATGACTAATTATTTGACAATTCATACACTTAGGTAAAAGTTAATAATCATCTGTTAGAGTTTATTTAACCATCCTTTTCCGTTGCGTCATACATTATCCATCTTGATCTCTCCATCATGAAATGGATGAGACGGAATTATGACGTCATTAACGTATTTCTTAACTAATGAAGATTATTTATTACTGTTGACAGTTAAGTTGCCATATTTCGATTTTTTGAGTATTTTTGATTATTTTCGTCTTTTTCAATTAATTTTCCATTGTCAAAATACCTTCCCGGTATAATGAGAAAGAGCGAACTTTAATTTTGAAGTTGATTAATTACTTTTCAAGAGAAAGATATGCTGGAAAACCGCTTTTACCATTAAATGCAGTCTACAAAGTAAGTATCTACCTATATTATGCAAAATGTACTTCTATTAGAACCGTTCAAAAAATAGTTACTAGTGGAATAGAAACAGATAAAGACTACAAAATCAAAGTTCATGCTGGACGTGTTTCTGCTCGAGGATCTTCCATTTTTACCATACATCAACATGCAATAAGAAAACGAGTTAGGCAAAAAAGAATACAAGTTTTGCCAGAGTATACAAAAAATCAAAATGACCATTTTTTATTGAAACCAGTAGTCTTAGATGAAACCTGGATTTTCAGTAAAGGAGCATTTAGAAAAAGCTGGCAAGAGAGTCTTTAAAAACTACAAGAAAAAAAACTACTGTTCGATATATTGTCCTACATGCAGGTTCCGGGGAAGGTTTTGTGGAAAATTCCAGTCTTGTTTTCAAGTCAGGTAGTAAATCGGGCGATTATCATGATTCAATGGATTGCACATATTTTGAAAAATGGTTTACTGAACAACTATTGCTTAACTTGTCTGAGCCTTCATTGATAATCATGGACAATGGATCGTATCATTGCGGCCTTGTCGAGAAAATACCAAATCAAAGTTGGACGAAGCAATCACTCGGTGGAGTGGCTCGAGGAGAAGCAAATTCGCTATCCAAAATTTGCTATGAAAGATCATCTGTGGGATGTAATAAAAAGGCATTTACCAGAAAAGAGACATAGATGGGATATTTTCGGAGCATGTTTTTAAAATATTTCATATGTTTGCCAATTTTCATGATTCTTTATTTTATTCAGAATGGATGAACTAGCCCTAAAAAATGGTCATGGGTTTTACGTCTTCCACCCTATGACTGCCAGTATAATGCCATAGAGATGGTATGGTCAGAGTGCAAAAGATACTATTTTTTCCTATTTGTATTGGGAGTTTTTCAGAAATAAATTTATTTATTGCCTGTTTTCTCCAATACATGTGTTTTTTTTTCAATTTTTAGGAATTTCTCACAATGACACAGACAATAATTACTATACCAATTTTTACAAATATGAGTAGTTATTCTATCTACTTTTAAATAAACTTTGGGTTCACCCCAAAAATATAATCGTATAATACATTTTTAATATATATTATTTAATTCGCCATTTAATCAAGATTCGATCATCCGTATTTTTTTTTAATCTAGTCAAAAATCATGCTAAGGGACGTTAAATATCCTCAAACTAGAAATTTGAAACAAATGGTTAAAAAAACGGAGGTTTCAAGTAAAAAAAAATTACTAAATTATGTAAAAAGGTACGCAACCCATAAAGCAAAACACAATTTTCGCATTACCAATTTATTAATACAAATACACCTTAACATGGGTCATTGAAAACAATCCTTAACATATGTCATTAGCTATATTTTAATTTTGAGGTTATGTGTAAAATAACATTCAAATAATATACGACAAACGTAAAACAGCAGAATACGTCACCCATTATGACGTAACGGCAAAGGATGGTTAAACAAACTTTACCTATATTTTTAATTTAATAATGGCAAATTATACATTTTCAGAAATAACTGATATAATTTTAACTTTGGGAGAATATTCCGGTAATGCTAATGCTGCTATTAGACGTTGTTCTGAGAAGTTTCTTAATAGAAATGTCGCGGAAGAATCTTAAAAGCAGTTCAAAACCTACGTGAAACGGGTACATTAAAATCAAACCATCGAGATGCAGGTCTGCTAAGATATGTAAGGACTGTTGAAGCAGAAGCAATAATAGATAAAATATTTGAAGATTCTACAATAAGCTCAAGGCGATTAGCGCTGAGGTGCAGAACTTTCAAGTCTGCTGTATTAAGAGTTCTTCATGAACAACAGTTGCGTCCATTTCATTACAGACAAGTTCAAGAACTGTTACCAGACGGTTTACCGTTAAGAGTTGACTTTTGTGAGGTACTAGTAGAACGACGACGAAACTGCAAACACTTTTTAGATAATATACTTTTCACCGATGAGGCAACATTTACCCGTCAAGGAGTCTTTAATTCTCATAATACTCATTTTTGTGCTGACGAAAATTATCGTTTAAGAAGGACAACCCATTATCAATATCAATTTAAAATAAACACGTGGGCAGCTACGTTAGGTAACCGTCTTGTTGGCTTCTACATTTTCCCTGAACCATTAAATAAAACTATGTATTATAATTTTCTTGAGAACAATTTATTTCACATCTTAGAAGAGATACCATTGAATATCGGAAGAACAATGTTTTTTATGCATGACGGTGTTCCACCTCATTTTGACAGACGACCAAGGCAGTGGCCAAGTAATAATTTTCCAAATAGATGGATTGGTCAAGGTGTCGAAGCACGAATCCATTGGCCAGCTCGATCACCGTATCTCAATCGCATGGATTTTACCATTTGGGTGTATTTAAAATCTAAAATATACCAACGTCAAATTAATAATATTGACGAACTAAGTCAGATAATATCAAATCAATTCACTGAGCTCCAAAACAATCCTCAAGTATTAGAAAATTTAATGCCTAACTTAAAAAGAATTTAGTTGTGTATACAAGAGGAAGACATTTTGAGAAGTTATTATAATATTTAATTAAAATGCTTTTCATATACCTCATTTAATTGACAATAAAAAAGTTAAACTGTAATTTTACTGTTTGTTGCCGCAGGTCGATATTTGTCCCTAGCATTCTCACAAGTCGAACACGCCCATTCTTGAACACAAATTACACGAAAACGATTAATTTTTGGATGATACATCAAGAGTACCTTTTTTGGAGAAAAAACTTACGAAAATATCATTTTAATATGCATTTTCCAAAACAGTTGATAACAAAAAAAAATATATATTTAAAAAGGGTAACTCACCCCTTGAAAACAAATAGGGTATCTTAGTACCCTTAGGTACTATCTAAAATTTGAATATTGTATGGTACTCCCCTCAAAAGATATTCAAGAAAAACCAATTATCGTTAAGCTCTGTCTAGGGGTTGTCGCACCCTTTTTAGACGGTTTTGGACATAGGTTCATTAGACAAACATTACTTATTTTTAGGTATTCTATCACCCCTAAAAGTATTGCTCGACAATTTTGGTCCACCTTTTATAAGCTTATACAGTGCGGTGGAATAAGTGTTACCCCCCCCCCCCCCCCCTATTAACTACTCTATTTTATTTTTATATCTTAAAAAAGCTCAAACAGGTCAATTTTTATATTAAACGTAGTATGTTATGACCTAAAAGTTTCGAACCTGACATAATCCCTCTTCATGGGGGTGTCACCCCTTCGATTTTTTAAATGAGAAAGTGCATCATGCGACACCTCATTTGAAACCTATTGAAACACTGATTTCAAAAATTTATAACACTTTGGTTCAAAAATTAACGGAGTCTGAGTTATTCGAGAGTTTTAATCTTACCTTGCAAGAATTCAATGAATTCTGTTGGCTTGACGGTAGGTTTTTTCATTGGAGGGTTGCAAGTGTTTTGTCTTTAAATAAATCTTTCCTACATTGTAAATGTTGGTAACTGAATTTAATCATTTAATGTAATAAATTACAAGTAACAACTAAGGGTGTACTGAAAACTAAATAAATTTTAAACTTTAACAGTAACTGCAAGTAAATAATTTTTAATGTAAAAGGTATTCAAAATGTTCCCCATTTACTTCTTGACATCGCATGATGCACTTTCTCATTTAAAAAAATCGAAGGGGTGACACCCCCATGAAGAGGGATTATGTCAGGTTCGAAACTTTTATGTCATAACATACTACGTTTAATATAAAATTTGACCTGTTTGAGCTTTTTTCTTAAGATATAAAAATAGATTAGTTAATAGTGGGGGGGTAACACTTATTCCACCGCACTGTATAGAATGTTGTCAGCAATATTCAATTACATTCGTAAGTACTCGGAAAGGATTTTATTACAATAATGATGTATGTAAAGTCGATTATATTTTTTTACATCGTTTAGTCTGATCTCAAATATCAAAATATCATTTAAATGTTTATCATCCAAGTGTCCTGATTATCATCCTTTGTTTATTTCACACGTTCCATATCAGCTGTAGTAGTTTCCCTTACACCTTTATCGTAAATATGTTTTCCACTTGTACGCTTCTTATCACTTGTTGTGACCTTCATCACTTGTTTGTTACACATAAGTTTCTCAATTTCAAAAATACGCAGCGTTATCTTTTTTTAATTTCCAAGTTTCTTATCACTTGCATTATTTAAAAGCTTAAAAACTTTGTAAACTGTTAGACCGATCTAGAGCAAATTGTTTGTTACAACTAGTATCATAAGCTATGATGAGTATAGACGAAGATTCTCGATTATGATCAGAATAAATAACGAGTACTATACCGAGTGATAATGATGGTAGGGTACATTCAATAACTTCTTTAATTTTAAAGGTAAAGGATTGAAATTTGGGATATATTAAATCGAATTATCGACATTTCTACCATCTTAGATCGAAAATATCATTTCCGGTTTTTCCGGAAGTGGTACCAACTTTCTACTTTTCAATGGTACCCTATATAATTTTATCAACTATCGCAATCTGCTTGTCATTCTTGTTCCAATGATGTATCACACGACCATATTTATTGAAAAATAACGCTGAAAGAAAAGAAAAAGGGATTTTCCTATAATGACCTTGAAATGACATTATTAATGAAAAAAATAATAAAATATTCATTGAATTAAATGTAGTTATGGCGTATATTTCTTACTCACAAAATGTTTTTTGAATTTTAAGTTTCATTTAAAATCTAAACAATTTTAATTTTTTACAATTTTTGCTATAATTCATTAAGGCTTCATTGATTTTTTCGCAATGGAACTATCCATTTTTTATTTTCGTCCATTAATTGGACATATCCTAAGTTTTAAATTTCAATTGCACTCCATAAAATAATGTAATAGGAAAAAACTTTTTATTGAGTGTATTGTCACCCGGTATATTGGCTGTGTGAAAGAAAAATGACACCTTACTGATATCGACTCAAAATTTTTCGGAAATGTAGAAATTTTTTTAAGTTAGCAACGTTGTAATGCTAGAAATATAATGTAATGTAAGCTATAAAGCTGACAACACTGTTTTTGAGTTATGGTTTAATATTTATAGCGGAAGGACAAGGATCAGAATCATAAAATATCAAAAGTAATACGTCAATAGATGTGAGAAAGTATAATATGAGATTCACTAAAATACTAAAAAAATCATATAGGTATATTGGAAACGATAAAGCATATTTAGTTAATAGCAAAATATTATATTTAGAAAACGTTTTATTGGTTGAAACTGTCGACACTGTATTGATAATGGCATTTTATATTTGTAGTGACCTGCATGCATTAGGTATTAGTGGGAGAGTAAGAATATGTGATTTAGGTCTGCAGAATTCATATATTCAGTCATATACTTCCATTGTTTTCTCGACGAAAGGTTTAATCCTAATTACTCTTATTTAAAAATTGTTGATCCTGACGAATCCGTACCTAAATGGTCGAAGAGACTATCCAATAACATTAGTCAATATTTAGAAATGTATAAGCGTTCCCTATGGAGCTAAACTTGATCCAATTGTAGCATCATCATTTTCACCGCGGATACTTTGGATTTGGCCGGTATCAACTGAAAAACAACATTATATTTATTTTAAATTCTGATGAAACTAACACCAGCATATAAAATATGACACGCATCTTAGAATTTCAACCAGAAGCCGTCTGTCGCTTTTTTGTTGGAACCTATAGCAAATTTACAACCACTTAAACGCTATAAATATTTAGTAAATGTTTTGGATGTATAGGACCTGTACTGGGTACCTTTCAGCAACAGTTCGCCATTTCAACCTAATTATTCAGGTCTTCTGGCCAGGATCTTTTAAGCCTTCTGTGCTGTAACGGGACTGGATAAAGTTTTATTTTTATGTCACTAACGTGTTCAGCATTTTTCTCTTTAGCTTTTTTGGCATTGGTTCCTATCACTTCGGTGATAAAGGGAATCCCTAGGTCGATGTGTATTGTTGCGTTAGAAACGTACCATGGCGCGTTGGTTATCATCCGGAGTGTTTTTGACTGGAAACATTGGAGAATTTTTATGTTGGAGGGTTTACTACATCCCCAGAGCTCGATCCCATGTGTTCAAATAGGTTTTAAAATAATTTTATACAGTCCAGTGATAACTGTGATCGCCTCCCAAGCAACCAATTCATTTGTTTGACTTTCAGCGATAGTTGAACCATTTTGGTTTTAATATAGTGTTTCCAAGTGAGCCTTTGGTCGAGGTGCAGCACAAGATATTTGACTTCGCTTCTTATGCTTATGTTGCTTATGTTCTGTAACGAACTCGTTAATTAAAATGGCGATTAACAATCTCGACCATTAACGCGTTCGTTTTGCTCACGCGTTAAATTATCTCGATTGTTAATCGCCTTTATTAATAAACTTGTTCGTTAAATAACTATTAAAAGTCACGAAAAACAAATATTCGCTAATTTTTTTTCTCTAATCATTAAATTTAAAGAAATTTTTAAGGGAAAATCTTTAAATTGAAGATTTTCGGAATTTGGGCATAGTTTAAATAAAATTTCTCCAATTTAAGACAATATTTAAAATATTTTTAAGATTGATGAAAGTAAAATCAAAATAATTAATGATTTTAGAAATATTCATGTAATTCGTAGTATCAATGGGCCAAATTTTCGAAACAGTGCAACACCATTTGAGCGGCAACTTGTAATCGGAAAAATTTCCCGTAAAAATCCAAGCTCTAGGTAGATTATCAGTAAAAATATCTACCATCAACAAAAATAAATATTTTATATATATCAAAAACAGTATATAAATATTTATAAGATGCATTTGTAGCATTTAGATATTCGATAACGAAAGTTCATAAGAATTATATTAAAACTTCAAATGATTTACTCATCTGACCAACTTTTCCAAGACGGATATTATAAAACTTTTTTCATATTCTGTAATCATTTACCACTTCAAAGATAATCCATCTTACTAAACGTTTCTCATAAATATTTAACTGAATCCAAACAATCAAAAAATATTTTAATTTTTTAAGACCTATATTTATTAAAAAATAAATTAAAATGTTCAATTAATTTTCTGGAAATATTCGAGATTCATATTACATGTCTGAACAATTAGGACCAAAAGAAAATCATGTTTTCCTCTCCGGCTAATTTAACTAATTACTAATTAAGTATTTACTAAATTCATCCTTTTTCCATTTAATTTAGCCTTTTCTGATTTAACTTTCGCTTGTTTTGTTCTACAAGTTGATCATAACCTATTTATTCTACTCTTCTTTCTTTTTGAGCCATTGTCCACAGCTATATGTTATTTTACTTCTTCTTTTCTCCGTGGCCTGTGCCCATTCTCCCTATAGTTATTCAGTACCATTTATCAAATTTTATTTTGTAATTTTTAACATTTCAATTTTTTGTTTAGGCCATTTATACGTTTTTTATTACTACTAACATTAGTTTTCGTACAACTACTTCCTACCCTCTATCTCTTCCTTCACCTCTTGATTTTTATTTTTATTATTTTCTCAAGTCACTTCCGGCAACCAAGTTAGTCAGTTATGCGACTTACTTATTCAGTTAATGTTGGCTATACGTTTTTCTTGCTCTCTGCAGCTCCTCTCTTGTTAAAGTCCATGACTGGTCTCTCTCTGATCTTTGGATGTCTAATATCCTTAAATAAGATAAATCCTGTAATTTCTGAATTCTTTGAAGTTTATAATCCTGTGATACGTGTTGTTTTAATTTTTTCTTCATGCGTAGTTCTGTATTCTGTGTTGCTTAGTTAGTAAAAAACGAAGAAAGTCATTTAAAAAATTTTAATTTTACCTAAACATTATTATTCTGAAATTTCTAAATACCCAGTATATACAGAAAGTAAAACCACAAAGAAGATTTTCTATTAATTTATGGTGTGGTATAATAGTGCATCGAATTATTGGTCCAGTTATCGTAGGTGGTAATTTAACCGCCCCTAAATATTTGAATTTGTTGGAAAATGTTTTTGATGAGATGTCTTTAAACGTTGTAAGGGATAGTGACTTGTTTATGCAAGACGAAAATACGAAAATACCTAAATAACAGGTTTCCAAGATGGTAATTAGGAGCTTATATATACGTTAGCCCCCAAGAACTCCGGAGTGTTATCCGATGGATTGTTTCATGTGGAGCTACCTTAAAAATAAAATTTATAATGAAGGTGTTCCACAAAATATTGCTGAATTACATCAAAGAATCAGACAAGATTTTAATAGCATTACGCCAGATATGGTAGCATGTGACACAGCTTAAATGAGTAGAAGAATTAGTTTATGCATCGACCACAATGGAGCCCATTTAGAACAATTCTTACAAAAATACATAATCAAGCATTTAAGCTTTAATTATTCTTTAGTTCTGACATTGTTATACTTATTTTATTTAATTATTGATAAAAGAAAATTGAAAAAGAACTTTTTCATCTCTAAAGTTACATTTTGGACGATAAGTAGCAAAAAAATCAAGTATGCCATATCAGTAAATTTGCCACTTTAATAAATTGAAATAAGAAGACAGGTCATTATGTAAATTTAAATATGGCATATTATAGAAAATTCGAATTACAAAAAATTGTTCT
Source organism: Neocrepidodera transversa (assembly GCA_963243735.1). Lineage (NCBI taxonomy): Eukaryota > Metazoa > Arthropoda > Insecta > Coleoptera > Chrysomelidae > Neocrepidodera > Neocrepidodera transversa. Next base: position 27,554,419 of record OY725345.1, on the reverse strand, counting down.
AGTATAATTATTTGATGTTCTTAATAATAACGGCTCTACGTTCAAAAAAGTAAGTATGCTATTTCAAATTTTGTTGAAGCCATTATAATGGTCTACAAAATATGAAACTTTTTTCCCATGTAGATGAGCTAGGCCAATACGGGCTCACGCTTAATACATCACCCTATAGATGGCGCTACTGACCTACGGTCGATGTCGAGGTTATTGTCAGGGTCAAGGTCAAGGCCAAGGCCTAGCTCATCCACTCCCATTAAACCGACTCTGTATATGTAACGGATTACGAAACAGCAATATGGTACAATGAAATTTTCGCCACTCTGTATATGTGGCGTTAGTGAGTACTCACTCTGTATGGTGAGTCCAATTTAAGAAATTTAATTTTGTTTGGTTCTCTTTAAAATTAAAGAGTTTTAAAAATTTAGCTTAGACCAGCTTAAAATTTTAGACACCCTATTGTAAAAATTTTGACCACTAAAATGTATGTATATTTAATAAGAGACGTGTTTAATAATAATTTCAAAATAATATAATACCTAACTGAATATTCAGTAACACTTATTCCAGTTCCTTAAATTTTATTAGCCGGCACATAAATTTAATATCAAGGAGGCATCAACAACTCAAACAAAGAAGACGCAGTAGAGGATAATCGTTAAGGCATTCAAGCGAGTATTTTTCGCGGAGAATCCCAGAAAATTTTGAATAAAATTAGAATTTAAATTTAATCGATTCAACCTCTTGTACAATTTAATTCAAGGCCAAAATGGAGAAGATGTAATTACGGGTTAATTAGTTAATTTGTCGGTAATATTTCGAAGGCTAAAAAAATACTGATCAAGAAGAAAATCTGATATGAAAATTAAAAGATGCTGTTTCTGATCTTTTTATATTGTTCTTGTTACTTGAGTAAAAAAATAAGTAATTATAGTTATAATCCCGTAACATAATTATTTTTCAATAAAACGAGAGTACAAATAACAAGATTAACCAGTTTCTTAAAATTCGATGCGTCATACATTTAATAATAAAATGAATTTTTTCACAAGTGGCTTCTAATTTTTTTTATTGATACATAACATGAAAAATAGGAAAGCTGCTTGAAGATTGGAGCATGCACAAAAGTGGTGATTTCGTTGGATTTGAATCGCTGAAGAATATTCTTAGTAAAGGAGTAGCACACCTTCCTGCCCGTTCCCTATGGTTAATCCCTTAAAAAAACGGAAAGGTCCGTTCTGTCAAAATTTCGGTAATTCAAGGTCAAGCGTCAAAAGCGGTACAAAGATGATCAATACGGACGAGACTCGACTCGATCAAATCGAGTTACCTCGTTATCGTGTCTATAGACTTGTTCAAGAACCTCGATCGAATAGAAAATCGAGTTTGTAATTTTTTGACATTTTTAAGACAGACTCCAAAACATCGGGATATTATATTAGATTACTTTGAAAAAATCCATGAATGGCAGAGACTCTCCCAATGCAAAACTAGTAATAAAAAAGTGGGAAACTCGTGCTACCCAGCTTTTGGGGTAGCGAAATATGGTTATATGAACAGTGCTTTGTGCCACACTAAAGGTGAGGTGAGCTCTTTCCCTGTACATCTTTAATATGACTCTGTTGGATAAAAACGTAAACCGCACAGTACCATACTTTCACGAGTTATTTCTTAAGCCAGTTGGCGTTCTTGTACATGAGGCCTTACAAACTCGATTAGGTTCTTAGATAACCTAAGTACATCAATAAATCTTCTTTCAGACAGTTCAAATGGTTTTTATTTTCTTCTGAGTGTTTTAAGCCTACGCAGCAATATGAAGTGCAAGAAACTTCTCAAAAAGTTTGCAGCATATTTAATTTCATATTTTTCAACAATCATTTAATTTTTAACATAAAAAATTTAAATTTTGACAATAATAAACAAAAACAAAACAAAAAACATTCAGATAACCATAAAAAATAATTAACTCAACTCCTTCAGCACAGTGGAAAAATTTTCGTAGTCTTATCGATTAATCGAAGTTCGTGAAACAAATTTATCAAGTATCTACCAAACTCGATATACTTAAGTCGACAATCGAGTCTCGTGATCAGCTTTGTACCCGATTCTAATCCGCTTTTATCCGTTATTGATCAGCCCTGAACTGGTTTTAATAAATGACCTTGAATTAAAGCAATTTTTCCAGAACGGGCCTTGGCGTTTTATTACGAAATTTAACATGGGTTGTGAGGAGGAATGCGTGCTGCTCCTTTACTGTACTTCTTGAATAACACTGTTCCTGGAAGCTCATTCCAGAGTAATCACGTTCTACAGATAAAGAAGTTCTTAAACAGGCTGGTGAAAATGATTTGAAATTTTTGGATGTTCAATTTATAAAAGTATATGAGCTAGACCAATACGGGCTCACGCTAAAAACATCGCCCGATAACTAACCTACAGACAATTTCGATGTCGAGGTTAATGTCCAGGTCAAGGTCAGGGCCAAGATCAAGGTCAAAGTCAGACACTGTCAAGGCCAAGGTTAAGCGCCATCTATTGAGTGATGTATTAAGCGTGAGCCCGTATTGGTCTAGCTTATCTACTTATAAACCTCTAATCAACGTTTAACAAACCTTATATAATTGTTAGTGCTTATTTATTAAGGTTTACAACATCCTAGTAATAAGAATAAAATATTTTAACTTGTCTGAAAATTTTAGAAGTATGACCGTGTAACGAAGTTACGAATTTGTAATTGTTCTAATTCCTTAATCTCCGATCGTATTATTTTTTATTTATTAATTTTTCCCTAATACTTGTTATAATTAGTGCGACCGGCAATAGACCGTAAATAGATAAACCCGAAATACACCGGGAAACGTAAAGCACCGCGATCTCCCGTCGAATTCGTCGAACGCGATTGCACAAAGTTCACACGTCGTCCGGAAGATGGAACCGCCAAAGTCAGACTTCGCCTCGCGACAGGTACCCAACCGATTGCATGGTATAGCACGGCTTGCGATTCATTAGGCAGTTCAGTTCGAGCTCCGTTGGGTTCGGAGCAGTTCAATTAGAGATTTGAACCAGACCGACCGTCCTGAAACCGATAGTTGGATCACCCATAGCTGAAACCAGACTCAGAGCCGTTCCAGTGAAAAGCCGTACCAGTGCCGTACCCGAAGGATTTACCGGTGAGACATTTGTATATGGTATAATACAGGAAATTTCGAGTATTATTTGTTTTAAAGTGTGTGGTAAATTTATATTCAGGGGATATTTATTTATTGTTATACCGGGGGTCAGCGATAGGTAGTATTTCAGGTGAGTTTTCCCGATTTACTGCTATCGTTTTTAAGCCCAGGGGCTCGATTCTTGAATCCCGAATTCGTAATTTCAGAGTCGATTTTCGACAAATGTCGATGGTGTTGTGTGTTGTCTATTCTTGAAAGTCGAGTTCGAGATTAATTTGACATTTCTCGTTCGAGAGTGCATCGAACGACTAAAATCCTTCGACTTATAATGTCGAATTCGAAAGTTACACTGTAGATACATGTGTTTTGATATGAATTGCGAGTTTTAGGTTGTTTATCGTTTTTTCGTAAAGATGTTTTTTTTTATTAAACTAAAATCATTTATTAATACCAAAATGAATCCGAATGTTGCATTAGTGGTGGCTATTGAAAACATGGAAGATGATGGTAATGCTCCCAGGCCAATTATGAACTACATGGATGCATTTCAAATGAATGATAACGAATTTAAAAAAAAAACTTTAGATTAACGAAAGTAGTTACGCAGGAGTTACTCGAAATGGTTACGCCATATGTACAAGAACAAACTCGCATGTCTGGCTTAACAATTGAAAGAAAGGTAAGCAAATGTTCATGTTTGATATCCGAGTATTAACAAGTTACTAAAATTACAGGTTCTTGCAACACTAAACTTTTTTGCAACTGGCAGTTATCAAACAGCTGTTGGTAAAAATTCACTATTAGGATTATCACAAGCTTCAGTTAGTAGAAGTGTTAAGGAAGTTTCTGAAGCACTAAACAGACCAGAAATATGTAACGAGTGGGTGCACTCTCCACACACTACAGGAGAGGTGAATGAGCTTCGTCAAAAATAAGCATACATGTGGTACTAAATATTTCCTTTTAATAAAATAGGGAGTGACGCCTAATGTACACATTCGTTAAATAAAATTAATATGACAGTATTTTACACCATAACATGCAAATGAAAGATCAAATAATTTATTTCAGAAACTGACGACAGATATTTTTATTGAGAAGTACATTTAAACACATTCTAAATTACTATAAACAAATGTTTATATGTACAATGTAACAAATCTACATATAGTTTACGCAGAGAAGTGATTAGCTATTTTTTCAATAGCTAATGTCTGCCTTTCCATTAGTGCAATTTTTTTGCATAGTACCGCTCTCTTATCTCTAACTCTCTCTCTCTCTCTCTGAAACTTGTGCTAACACCTGTGTGCTATTTGAACTTATTGCCCGGCGTTTAGCAGGTGTTACTCTTTTCCTTTTTTTTCTGAATCCTTAATGTAAGTGTGATCTGTTGGAGGAGGGCTGGGTGTAGTAGCAATTGCTATTGGCGGAATATCTGTCACAGCATCTGTGTCATCCCACTCAAACGTATGCTTGTTTCTAACACATTGCTGCTTCCAGTTACAACTGTTGTATTGAGCGACTATAACACTGCTTCCTCAGTCGGCGTCAAAATTTCCTTCGTAGGTGGCCCCCCTCCCCCAGTACCTTGCATGTGCATCCTTGCAGCAGTTTGTTTCTTTTTTGTGGAACTCTTGAGATCTTGCTAAGTCTAAATAACAGACGGAGTTGTAAAAATATCCTTGTAAGTGAACAAAGGTATACTTACTTTTTCCATTGTCTCCAATCTTTATTAGCCCCGGGTATCGAATTGTAACATTTCCGCAATGTTTTTCCACTTTTCCATACTATTTTTGGCTGTAAAGGTATTAGTAAACTTGCCACTTAATAAATGTTTGTCCCCTATAACCACTTCTGTTAAACGTTGTTTTTGTTCTTGGCTACAATACATTTTTTTTCCATTTTCACAAGTAAAATACAATATCTGTGTTTGATACAATGCAGCAAGGTACCAATGAACTAACAAATTTTTAATTTTGCAAGACGTTTGACATCCAAATTTACGTCCCATGTCACAATATTACATCGTTGCCCCTTATACTTTCGACAAATAATGTCGCATTGTTTTTAAATCCCGATTCGTATTGAAGAATAGGTCTTGACAAATGTGGACTTCGACATTTCGCATTAGAGATTCAAGAATCGAGCCCCAGACCGGAACCAAGGAATTATTTCAGGCGAGTTTTCCCGATTTAATTTCTTGGAAGCTTGGTTGAAAAGGGGAAATTGTTTGTTGTACCGGGGGAGAACGATAGATAGTATTTCATGCGAGTTTTCCCGATTTACTACTACCGTTGAGCCCAGACCGGAGCCAAGGAAGTAACTCAGGCGAGTTTTCTCGATTTACTTCCTGGAGCACGATTGTTTAGAGAATACATGTACCGGGGATTCATTCAGTCATTTTATATACCAGGGTTGGACGAAAAATAGCTTTAAAATAAATATACTCTCCGACCTGTAAGATTTCAAACATTTCATTGGGCACCCGCACGCATTGTTTCACCCGCATCATTTTCGCCGTCTCTCATCCCCGCACGCTTTTTTTTTAAGTTAATAATTTTCGCTTGAGTCTTGGGATTTCATTTTTGCACCGGAAAATTTAGTACCGCCAGTTACACACTCTTTGATAAAGTTTAGATTTCATTTCAATAAAATTGGTATATCAAACTAATTGGTTTTTATTTCTTTTTCTGTCCATACGTTAACCTTATAGCAGCGGATACTCCGGAACGCAGCCCAGGAGGGCAAGTAAAGTTTGCCCTACCGGCCGACACGGGATTGGTCGAGACCATAACGACCCCTGGAGTATTCTTTCTCCACTGAAGCTGCCTGAGCAAGTGGCCTTCACACTTAAAACGGAAGGTGGCGCCCAAGGAAACCCGAAACCTGGACTAAGGCGCCAAAGTGACCCGTAACGACCGAAGGGCCGTTACAACCGGGTTAGACAAGAGGATATTCTCAAAAAGATAGTCTGTAATAGTACAAACTCTACTTACTTTTTATATGATAAGACTGTATTCGCCAGTCGAAAATCACACCGGTGTATGGTAAATAAACCCGCTTTTTTATTCATTTTGCTAATGTTCATATTAACCTTATGCAAACATAACAAATATTCTTTGATTTAAAATGCTGAACTTGATGACTGACTTCATAAAACTAAAATACAAACACTATAAAATAGGCTCGCGAATTTAACAGAATATGATAAATGATTTATCGCTTTTATATAAATACTCCATTAAAATATAATTTTTTTCAATTAAAATTGAAATGATTGGTATTAATGATCTATCTATCCATTGTATTTGCTCTCAATGTTTTTTATTAAATAATCGTTTTCATATAATACATGTTGATCCCAGCATTATACATAACTCTGCCTGCCAAAATCGAACTTCAATATAAATTTATTCATAATTGCCAAAATTAATCAAATAATCTCTTAGCTATATTTAAGTAGAAAATGTACACTTATCGTAAAAACCAAATAAATTATAAGAGAATCCTCCGCCTTAATGACTGAACCGTAAAAAGTGGCTGCTAAATATTTTTTAGTTCCGAAAAAAGCTTTTTAGCTCGTTAAAGTTTTCCCGTAACAGACGAAAAGGGATCCAAAGAAAGGAACAAAACTCGTATCTCTTCTCACCCTAACTTTTATCTTCAATCTTTTATTGTAGAGCGTCAGAAATGAAGCTTATCCCTTTTACACATATATCAAGAAGAAATTTGTCTCAATCGTATTTTTTTGCTAGTCTTGACACGATTACATTTGTATTGTTCTCCTGAGAAGACTTTTATCTTTAGAGTTCACGGAAAAATCCAAAAGAAATTTTAGAATGGTATATCTCTGGTATTTTTTTGTTAGTTTTACTTTTGCTACACTGAAAAAATATATTTTTGTTAATATTTTTTATATATAAATATTTTTCGTGTAATCGTACGCGAAGTGAGTACTTCGCGTTCTTCACACAATTTAATTTCGCGGCCGTTATACATGGCAACGGTTCAAAGTGCAAAGGTCACTTGCGAATTTCACATATCTACAATACAAAACTAACAATGTTATTATTGTTTCTTAAATACAGTATTAATTTTCAAATTAAAAAATACATACTTATAATATTCAAGATAAAAATTAACATTAATTGTACAGTTTATATTAATACTTATATTTACTCCGGAAGTTATATACGTACACTTTTATATTTAATCACGAACTGGTTATAAGCATTTCAATTTCAACTAACTTCAAAAAGCAAATTCAAACAAACCATCTCTGGCGATAACAACTTCGTTCAAAACTTGTCAATTCGAATTTCTATCACGGTTGCAAGATTCTCGAAATTCAACTCGATTTCGAATACATTTCCCATCGATGTTAACTGAATCTTACGTATAACCTCAGTTATAAAGAAGATTATATAACTCGTAAATTTAACCAATAGCAGTAGCAATTTCTACTTAGTTACCATATATTGATGAGTGAATATACCCTTGACCACGTGATATAATCGTTTTGGTGATTCGCATCCTTCCATTTTGACAAATTTCACATACTAAAATAATGTTTGATGTTTATAATAAGCAAACGTCAACAATATAATTCATTATATTTCGTTATTTCGCACTTGAAACTAAAACACATAAATACTGCACAAGGCAAAGAGGAGATTACATTTCGCGTTTTATGTCCAAAAATATCGGAAAAAAAAGTTTTAATTTCGTAGGACCAAAAATATTAAATTTTTTTCTTAAAAACGTTACTGGAGTAACAAATAATAATATTAATTTCAAGATAAAAAGATTACTAAAACGACTTTCAAGACAAGAAATAAAACAAATCCTTGATAGAAATAAAAAAAAGAGAAAAGTATCAAAAATCATATTAAAAATAACATAACTAGATTTTTATTATTATCACTTAAATTTTAATTTAGTTTTTAATTGTATATTGTTACCTTCTTTAATTTTAAATTCAAAATATTTGTTATATTATGTAATATTTTACAATTATTTAATGCCTTGCAAGTTTTTTAATTTACGCACTGTTATGTTTTACTTACCACTAATTTTAATTTTAAATATTTTACTTTTACTATATAATTTTTCAATGCTCACAGGTACTTTCGTACCTCGCAGTTATCTATTTATTCGTTTTACTGTGTACTTTTGTAAGGTTCTTTTATGGTTGAATGAATAAATATTATTATTATTATTATTATTAGTAATGAAACTCAAAGTCAAGTACCACAAAATGTTTTATTGTAAAACAGAAGATAGGCGACTAGTTTCGGCTACAAGCCATCATCAAGCCTAGAATATGAGTAGAAAGGTAGGAAAAAGAACTTTTAAGAATTTTAAACTATTAGACTTACCCAATTAAAAATTATAATAAATGATATTTGTTGAAAATTGACAACACAATTGTCAATTAAAAGAAAAACTATATGGAGGTTGCATGTGTGCACTAGGGGAGGTAGAGGTGAAGGGGAGATTGTGGTACAGGAGATTAAAATTAAATTTAATGTAATTTCTATTTTAAATTTAATTTTAATCTAGTGTACCATAATCTCCCCTTCACCTCTACCTCCTCTAGTGCACACATGCAACCTCCATATAGTTTTTCTTTTAATTGACAATTGTGTTGTCAATTTTCAACAAATATCATTTATTATAATTTTTAATTGGGTAAGTCTAATAGTTAATTCTTAAAAGTTATTTTTCCTACCTTTGTACTCATATTCTAGGCTTGATGATGGCTTGCAGCCGAAACTAGTCGCCTATCTTCTGTTTTACAATAAAAAAATTTTGTAGTACTCGACTTTGAGTTTCATTACTATTCAGTAGACCACATTTGAGTTAATGGATAACCTTTTAAATTTATTATTATTATAATTATTATCATATAATCGTACATCATATAATCGTACCGAATACCACGCGACCATACGAAAATAATATTTATACTGTCCTTCTCACTTGACGTATTTATTAAAACACCACTCGAGCTGCCCTCTCGTGGTATTTCGCAAAAATACGGACGTATAATCGATTATTTTCGATGCTCTTGTGATACTACTACTAAATATTTTTTAAATTTGACTACTCCAAGCAGCAAACCTGTCGTCCTTTTGACATTTTTTCGTAATTTTTATGAGATTAGGACTAAGATGTCTAAAAATCTTTGTTTATAACTTTATGGGAGTACCACCTGTTGAGTTCAATAGAACTTACCATAATTCTGTAAGGTGGCGCTGTTCAGAATTGTCAATGCGTAATTTCTATAATAGACGGCTAGATAAAAAATGTATCAATAATGTACACGGTTAATTTATTTGAAAAAGAAACCTTCGGTGTAGCCAAACATAAATTTGCTTGTCTGCCATCGCGAGGCTGGAACCTAAGGCGGGGGCGTATGCTTAAATATGTCAAATTTAGGTACAAAAAAAACTTATAAAGTACACGGATTCTGATTAAGAAAAAAGCATTTTTTTATATATAAGAAACGCGGAAAGATATTGGCATACAGTTTACTAGGGGCTAACATGCTGGCAGAGCGCTCCAAAGAAGCGTAAAAGGTAATAAAAAAACATCACGATATAAATGTATTATTTTGTTTTAATATTTGAACATAAAAAAAAACAATTATGGCAGACAAAAAAGTAGGGGCGAAACTATCAGCCCGATTGACTTAAAATTTAGCATAGTTACTATTTCCCTGAGGTAGACGGCCAATAAGAAAGAATTTTTAGAACTTGCAACTGTAAGATATTCGTGAAAACTTTTTTATGAGAATACCTGTGTGTCCCACACCGAGGATGTTACAACCTTGAAAACTGGTATTGAGGCTATTTTTTAAAAATAAACAAACACGTATTTTATCATTTTTCAAAACTACAGTTACTTTTTTAGGAACCTTATTAATTACATCTCAAAAATTGTACAATTCTGAAAGTATATATCACATAACATCCCGATATACATTAAAGAAAAAATATCGAAATATGAAGAGAAGTTTAAGATAAGAAAGAGAAAACAACTTATAATTGTAAACAATGAGTTAAATGTAAAATTCAATATAGTAAACTTCCTTAACCTTTTTATAGAAAGATTAAGATATTAATTTGCAACCGTAATTTAAAAATGCACGTGACAATTGTTAGCCCCATATCTCGGGCCTCTTTCGACCTAAGGGCTGAAATTCAATTAAAAGGGTGATACTGTTCTAAAATATCTACTGACCAAATATGAAGTGAATCTAACTCACAAAATGGAAGTTATGGTGCTGACAAACTAATAGACAGAAACACACCCTTGAAGGTAATCTCTTTAATTTCCGACCTATAGCCAAACTGTCTGAAGTTAATAATAGAATAGCTGCAAACGGCAAGTACATTAATGACCTTCTCAAAATTGCAGATATCTACAAAGTGGACCCCAGGACTATATTTTCTGGAAGTAATGGTAATACCATTAAATTATTTCTGTAGAAATAGTAGGAAAAATCCAGCTTTAAAGAAAACATCCTCGGTACATAAATTTGTAGTGCATTTTATTTAAAATATCAGATTTGTATAGAATTATCTGTAAGAGTAATATTTTCCCCTATTTTAAATGCCTATAACTTCTAAATGGTTCAGGATAGCAATATGCGATTTCCACTGAAATGTTTTATTTTAGTTTGGATATATTGAATTTTTTTTATCAATTTCGATAACTTTACAACAAAAATGGCGGAGTTTTGACATTTTTTTTTGACTTTTTTTTAATGGAACACCCAGTATATTTTTTTTGTGAAAGAACTGACTTTCACCTATCCAGCGATGCAAGATTTTTCAAAATCAGTTAGCAAATGACTGAGTGCTTTTTCCCATTTGTTAACTAATTATGGCCATATTTGTTGTGACGTCATCGAAATCGATAAAAATTTAATCTATTCAAACAAAACTTGTACTAAAATAAAACAATTCAGTGAAAACAGCATATTTCTATCCAGAACCGTTTAGAAGTTATAGACAGTTTAAAAAAGGAAAAATACAAGTGGACACCCGGTAATATAGAAAATGGGTTGTGGCCAATATAATACCTAACTAAGTATGCAAAATTGTTTTATAAAACGTACTGAATATATACGGTTTATCACTCTTATATTGGTTCAGATAGAAATCAGTCCATTAATATTTAAAACATTCTATTCCACGAACCGAACCATATATGCCATTTTTAAACGTACAGGAAGGATTTTCTAATGTCTCAGGAGGATTTTCAGTTGTTAGTAACTTTTAGTTACTCAATAGGTGTATTTCTTTTGCATTTGGGTCAGTTCACTTGGATCACTTTTGAACGGGTCAAAACTGACCACGCAAAAGTACAAATAAAACACTCCTGCCAAATCAACTGACGTTGTCGTTCCGTTCCTGTCAATTATCATCTGCGACTAGCATCAAAGCACCAAAAAAAGATCATCAAGAAATGGCCACCGACACCTATAATTTTCTTCCTCAGATGACGAATGTATCTTGGAGAAAATGTATTCCTAAAATTGTTATTACACCGTATATATGGAAGTCTTTTCTTACGAAATATTTACTAAAATCGTATTATCTTCCTCACTAGACAAAGTGCCGTCTTCCATTTTATTAAAATCTAGATTTTTAATTTGCTCTTGATAAGTCCACTTTTTTTAGGTTATCAAATAATTTTAAAAACCCCGCCATCTGTTTCGGATCACTTTTGAACCATTTCAGCGGGTGGTGCAGCATCGGTAAGGGGGGAGGTGATCCAGGTCATTTTTGATTCAGTTCAGTTGCAAATAAAACAGTAAAGCAAGTGATCTAGAACTGAACTGAACTGATCCAAGTGCAAAAGAAATACAGCTAATGTAGCTGTGTGTCAAGAAGTTGTCAAATTATTTTAAGGCTATTTCGAAACATGAATAACGACGTTTATAGTTGTTATTTTTCTGTTTCACATATCCTTTTACTTTCTCGACCCACCTCCGAGAAGGGAAAGTATTGTGAACGAGGTTAAAAAAATTTTGAGATAAAGATGGAAATATCCTTTTTGAGGTCAACTGAGATGATTAAGACCATTTCCAGATGGAAGTCTGTCTGTCTGTCTGTTTGTCTGGGTGTTTTCTTCCACGATAGAGGCTACACGTTTACTCCCTGTATATAATATATAATATTTCTAGATAGCTAAAGGTATAGCAGTTTCCATAGGAAAAAGTGTGCCAAGAGTTGTCTACTGGACAATGCTGCTCATGCGCAGTTTAACCATTTTTTAGTTGCAGTTATGCCAATATATATGAATTTGGTATTGTTGTTGAAGACTTCCTGATTTGTATTAAAATCTTAAAATCAGGAAATCTACTTACATTTCAAAATACTGTGGCAACACTGTAAACTTTATGTTGATTTCAATGTCATGCGTCCAGATCCGTATTCCGTATTCATATTCACGCTAGCCTTTGTGATTATTAAGTATTAAGTGTGGATTTCTTAGTGCACATTTGGTTTATTTAGCACAGTTCTTAGTTTGGTTTACTATTTGGACAAATAATAAGGGTAATAATAGCCAATAAAAAGACTATGAGTGCTTGTATGGTAATTTCGTAACCCAACAAAGGGAAAATGCCGGGTATTAGCTACTTCAAGTAAGTAAACAATTCTATAAAATGATTTTGGAAAACATTAATACTGGTATTAAGACTGCATTCATAATAGAAAATAATAATTATTAAACAATTTCTATTTCATTATATTTGTTCATGATTTTATCCATCTATAACATGTACTGATTAAAAATGTAAGCTTAATCCGCCCCTGTCCTACGTTAAACTGCGAACACACGCTTGTTCGAAAATGCAATCTGCTAGGGACAATACTGCGCAACTCAGAAGGTTCAAATTCATCGCGTGCTGCTTTAAGAGGTAGCATTAGCATTCTATGTAATATAATTCTGTGGTCGGAAGAACCCATCAGATTTTGTATGACATCTGTCAAATAGAAGTGTCAAAAAATGACGGATGCAATATGTCACGGAATTCGACTTACAATATGTCATTTGAAAGCCCTTGAAAAACTCTATTCAGAAAAGTCAAAATTATTTCACCAACTGTCACCTGTCAAAAATAAAAAATGTCAACATTAAATATCTGAAAAAGTGTTCGTGGATAATCGTGGGGAAACACAACCGATTTTTTTTAAATGTATATTTTCTAAAATAAAACTGATGACTAACAAAACACAATTTGTTTTAGTGTGATAAATGACACGATATAAGAAAAATATCAGTCAACTGGGCAAGACAAAAATTATTTTGTGATTATTATTTATCATAAATGCCAATTGTCAACCTTAAATAGTAAAACAAATATAGTTAATATAATACTGGAATTATTTTCTTTATTAGAAATATGGTTTAATATTTATTATATTGCTTTTGTAAGAATAAGCTGGTATAATTTATTATTAATAATAAAATTCATACTGGGGTTCTAATAATTATTAAGTTTAAAATTCTTTATTTTTTTAATCTCCACGTCAGGCTTTTATAGTCTAATAATTAGAGTTATTCTTTGTATATTACTTTTACGTCTTATAGCTCAGTTTTGGATTTTGTCAAGGTATTGTTAAAGGCGATTTATTACCTCATAATGGTTTACGATTATTACTTTTTTATCATCAAGAAAGTAGGGTGGGTTGGTAGTTCTGTTGTTAATAGGATGTCAATAAATGATCCTAAGACACTCCCTTACTTGTACTTTTGATCAAAATTTGGCGTCAGCCTCAACGGGATTATCAATTTATTACGAAACAGTGTTCCTCATTGTTTGATACCTCATTTCAAAAGAAGAAACAGACTACTAACATTTTACCAATGACATAAACAAAAGCATTGATATAAAAGACAGGTTTTCAACCATATAAATAATATTCTAACATTTTATGCCGTATATATTTTTTTTTATTTACTTAAAAGTTCATATCTTATCATTTATAATTAAATAAATTATCTGATGTCTGTGTCTGGCATACAAAAAGAGAATCTATGTGTTTTGTCTTTACAGATTGTCTTAAAATTTGTTTAAAAAGAAAAGGAAAAAATCTCTGAAACTTTTTTAACGTGGAATAAACAAATTTAACGTTTAATTTCAGTTTAATTTCCTTAACCCAAAAAAAAAACAAAAGGCGGATTTCGAATTATATTTCACAATCTCCTCCTCATGATTACATAATGACACACATGTAGTTTCCATTAATTTGGATGTTCGAGTCCACAATGTTTAAAGATACACCTAAATTTTTGTTAAGTACCCAACACCCCCGCGTATGTCTTGCCTAATACCTCATCTCTGCGTCAACCTGTCGATGACAAATCCTCACTTCATTTTTTTGTGTGTTCGGGTAAAGTTGTGTATTTTGGTGGTAAAATAAATTAAAAAAGAGAAACTGGAATTTAAGACAAAATTAGGAAAATTAAAGAACGAAATTTGAAAAATATATGATAATACGAGTAAATTATGATTTGTTTTAGGTTTAAATTTTTTTATTTTAGAATACCCGTATTTTACCTGAAGTACATGTATATTATCTTATGGCCCTAATCACATGATTAGCAATTACATCTCGTTTACGTACAATACACATGTATTGTATTGAAGAGACTTTACAACCATTCATATGAATTGGTTATTTAAAGTCACAGTTGCCATTTCAGGAATTTAATAAAACGGTAATGAGAAACGAGTTTTATGTGGATCCAAGCGAAATAAATGTAAATAACGATTTGATTAGAAAAAACCACTCACATGAGTTGGGAAAAATTTAATAACACCAATTTATTTTTGACTGTTAAAAATAATAATAAAACGTAAGTATATGTATTTCAAGCTTTAAGGTACCGAGTCGAGCGATAGAAAAATGTAAAGTCCTCAAAAAAAAATTTCCTTTTTTTTTAACAGGTTGATACTAATAATAATTGGACAGTGGTGCTCCAACATGAAGTTAAAAATGAAACTCGAAAAAATATTTTGGTAGAATGTATAATCAATAAAAATTACCCTTCCCTTTTTGCTCCTATCTTAAATAAAGAACTTCAGTTGAGTTTATTAGCACCAAAAGGATTAAGCACTACTACGAGTAGAGTCTCAAAGCGCCATTTGAGGAATAGTCGCTACAAAGAGGCGAGGGGAAACGAGAAATCATGGAAGAAAGCAAGGAATAGAAACTTGGAGAGGAATAATTAGAGAAAAAAAAAAGTAACTACAGCTGGTCGATTACAAAATATTAAAAAAATTAAATCGACTTGGCAAAAATGACAAAGAATGTTAACATTTGAAATATGGTGGTTATAGCTTACATATTTTAATTTACAAATAACTTACACAAGCATAAGGTCCTCTGTAAAGGATTAACATTTAATCAAAATTTGGATTAAAAAAAATATTTATTTAATTTAGAGATTTAAAGAATTTAAATACATTTGGTTCCCAAAAATGTGGAAAACTGTAAAAACTGCTTATGCTTTAATGTATAAAAATGGTGTTTTCTGTACTGACCTTAGATATGATTAATATTTAATTCATATAAATGTTAATTCATATAAATGTTAAACATAAAAAATATAAATGTTAAACATAAAAAATATCTAACGTGTGTTTTTAGATCCAAAATGTATACTTGGCTATCATTTGGTTTATCTTATGCACCGTTTACTTTTACAAAACTGCTTAAACCAGTTCTTAAAATATTGCGTAAGAACATTAAAGTCATTATACATACTAAAACAATATTTTAATAATAGGAAAAAATTCAGAGGAATTTAGAATTCACACAAAACTAGTAAATGAAAAATTAGACAAATTGCGTTTTTAATAAATACCAATAGAAGTATACGAATACTCAGTCAAATTTACTAGTACTTAGGGTTCTGTAGTGCTTCGTACACTATAAATAATTCTCTTTATTTATTTATTTACTTGTTGTGGCGAACAGCCAATCTTTCCTTTTATTATTTAACGTTCGATTTTGGAAATGGCATGTCATCGATTCTAAAGTTTCGATGAATTTTCACAGATGATTTTCATGGTAGTTTCGCCACACAGAAGGCGAGAAAAACAAGAAAAAGATTCAGCGGAATCCAAGCAAAAACCTATATAAGCAATGTTCTCTTTTTGAACAAAATTAATTTTTTATTTTTGATATATATCAAATTTATATTTTTACATGTGCTTTTACAAGTAAAAATCATATTTGAAAGGTTCTTCTAATTATATAGAGGTTGAAACGTAACAACCACTATAGGTTCATATTTAATTCAACATATGAAATAAGAGGATTTTTATATCACGATTTAATAAATTAATAAAAGTGACTAGACGATCATGCAGAGGTTAGGATTCGCAATTTTGCTAAATATATTGGGACTTATAAAATCCCAAGTGATTTACGACATGATTTTTTATGGTGGATCGAAAATGTTAAAAGGTCACAGAAAAGTGGGTTAATATTTTTTGTTAAAATATTTTTTGATGCTTTTTTGAAAGATTGTGCTAGTGTTTGTAATTTGGAACAAACTTGTGGGTTTTGAAGCTTATAAAAAAAATCTTTTAAAATTCACTAACTGGAACTTTAGCAGATTAAAATCAATTCTTATATAAAGTATATATAAAGTAACTGTCGAGTACTGTTAAGAATGGACAATACCATGGAAACTGCGTATATAAACAAGATATCCAAATCTTAGTAAATTAGCACTGGATATCTGGAAGTGGTGCGAAAATAAAAAAAATTTTATTTTCAAATCATAAATCAATACGAATCACAATTTTAAAGCATATATGGGATCCAGATATTTAAACATTGAAACAGAGTATGAACTAAAAACGATGAAGGGTTTAGAATAAAATAATAAGTGCGACATTGTTCGCCAACACACCAAAAAGAAAAAAAAAATATATCTATATATTCCAGATAGGATCCGGATTCAATGGCTCGTGAGGCATTTACATTTGGAAAAAAAATATTTCTACGGTTTTTTCCCAAGTTGCGGTAATTTTAACAATTTTAACTGTTTTAAAGTATATTGTAAGAGGAAAAGCCAGGGGTATTATAGTGGTCCCCTTATGGAAAACACAACCATGATTCCAGTGTTTCGGAAATAATTGATGCAGAGATCAATAGTGTAAGACCCTGAGGTACACGATTTTTCTCCTTTAGGGACAATATATTCGAATGGTATTTTTAAGAAGAGGGCTCCTTCCAAAGTAGGGCATTCAAGCAATCTTGTCTTCTGTATGGCGAGTAACAAGTTATAGGCAATTTTATGTGCTAAAACTTTGTACTACAAAATTTTGCACTAAAGTGTATTGTTTGTTCTTTAAATTTAAAAAAAAGTAAAAAATTGTTACATGTGAATTTAATCAATGTCGGTCTTAAGGACCTTTTACTGTACCAATTTAAACCATAATATAATGGTCGCATTCTAGGCACACAACAACCACCCATACCAAATTTCAGCTTGATTGGTCAAACGGTTCGGTAGTTATCGTGGAAGATTACACACAGACAGACCATGCGCTGGAAATGGTTTCAATCTTCTTGGGGGACCTCAAAATGGATGTTTCCATCGATATCTCGATTTTTTTTGCTCGTTCACCTTTGATGGGTCCGGAAAAGTAAAATATATCAAAAACAGTAGATTATCCATAACTCAAATGTGGTAAAATTATTCAACGAATAATTAAATTTCAAAGTCCTACCACAAAATTATATATATTTATTAGCAATGATCTAATTTCATAATTTTAACGATTGCACGAAAAATAGTGTGTATACCACGGTCGCGAAACTTTTTGGCGACCTCAAGATTATCTTGCCTCGGCCGCAAGCGGCGATAATCTTTCTTTCGATCCGCCAAAAAGTTATTTCGCGGCCTAGGCATACAAAGAACTATTTTGGCGGACCAAAAGAAAAATTATCGACGAGGCCGCTTGCGGCCGAGGCAAATAATCTTGGGATGCCAAAAAGTTTCGCGGCCGTGGTATACACACTATTTTTCGTACAATCGTTAAAATTATGAAATTATATCATTGCTAATAAATATATTATTGCGTTAAAATTAACAGCTGTTCAATTTAATTGAAAAATCACAGCTGCTATGAAAATCACAGTGTTTGATTATACAAAACATTTTGACAGTTCTTTGACAAAACTCAAATATGTCTGACATTTTTAGTGATATTTCAGTATCTTATTGCTTCAACTTCTAGAATAAGTACAAGTAATAATACAAACTGTTAATTTAAAAATGAATACTGTGTTTAATAAACAATAATAACATTGTTAGTCTGCTATTGTAGAAATGTAGAATTTGAAAGTGACCTTTGCTTTTTTTGGCCGCTGTGGAGAACGCGAAGTAGTCACTTCGCGTACTATTACACGAAATAGTTATTTGTATGCCTAGGCCCCGAAATACCTTTTTGGAGGACCGAAAAAAAAATTATCGCCGAGGCCGCTTGCGGCCGAGGCAAGATAATCTTGAGGTCGCCAAAAAGTTTCGCGGCCGTGGTATACACACTATTTTTCGTGCAATCGTTAAAATTATGAAATTAGATCATTTCAAATACATATATTATTGCGTTAAAATCAACAGCACTTCGATATAGTTAACAAAATCACAGCTGCTATGGAAATGACCGTGTTTGTTTATACAAAAATATTTTGACAGTTCTTGACAAAACTAAAATATGTCTGACATTTTAGTGATATTTCAGTATCTTGTTGCTTCAACTTCTAAAGTAAATACAAGTAATAATACAAACTGTACAATTAATGTTAATATTTATCTTGAATAATATAAGTAGGTATGTATTTGTTATTTTAAAAATTAACACTGTGTGTAATAAACAATAATAACATTAGTTTCGTATTGTAGAAATGTGAAATTTGAAAGTGGATTTCGATTGGATTTCGCGGAAGCTGTGGAGAACGCGAAGTACTCACTTCGCGTACGATTGCTCTTACAATTGAGAAGACATTGCCGTGCCTTTACCTGAACTGGTAATTTGATAATATTTGTTCATTTCGATATGCGGTATTATTCTTGCTAGTAGTAATTTGCTTAAACCTATAGGTCTGGTAGACATAACTATTTTCTGAGTAAAATAAGTCAAAAGCGCCTGCGCGTTAGAAGGCACGTGACGACTTCTAAACACGCATGATCTGATGAACCATAAAAGATATCTCAAATTTGTTTTTAAATATCGATTCAGCTTTAAATTTCATGTCGGAATGCTATTTTTGAAACGAGTAGGATTACTTCCGGTTCTGGTTTGTATAACCAGTTTTGAAACAGGAAGTCATAAAAATCTGAAAATTTTGGAGTTATTTAAGGTATGTTGAGTTTATCCGTTGACCTTTTGTCTGTATCTCTTTTCGTTTTTGAATTATAAATGCGAACAAACAGACAGAGCCATATTATAAGACTTCCCGCGGCTCTAAATTTTTGGGCATAGAAGTCTAAAATGAAGCTGTTTAATTTGATCTAAAGTTTTATAAACAAAGAAGACAATAATCTTAGTATATTTACAACCATTGTATATTATATACTTATTCGATTTTTGATAGGTAATGTCGTGCTTTACTATGTACAATTGAATAATAATGACAGTTCGATTGAGTAATATGTATTACTCAATCGATCTGTCAAATTTAGCTAAAACGTCAGAATAATAAAAGGGACGAATGAAGATTTTGTTAAAATGGGTATATGTCACATACTTTATCATTACACAACTTTGTATGAAGAATGATAAGCCATTCGCATATTTGTGGTCGACAAATTAAATAATATAGCCGTGCGTCAACAATATATAAACTAAAAGTAATACTGGTTGCCTACCGTACAGGAACTAATCTATTGACCAAGAAAAAATCAAAAAGTAAAACCATTTGAAAATATGGTTATGTACTTGCTCTGCTTAATATAAGTCAATAGTGTCAATTGAACGTCAAAATTAAGGCACTTATCATATATAATACAACGAGTGGAATCTTGACTATCGATAATTCCATCAGTTATTTCACGAAACGTGTTGTCAAATATTACTTTCACGAGTCCGAGTTCATTGACTTATGGGATTATCGGTAGACACGTTACCACGAGTTGTATTCAATAGATTATATCACGAATCAATGACATTTTAAAAATTTGACAGCTCAATAATTTACATTTACAGTACAAAAGCAATGACGAAGATGACAGCATATATACTAGACTTTTAGCATCAAAAGTACCAAGTGTGATTCTCAGTTATTAGTCAGTATATGGTGAATGATTATCGATTATTAATCAAGTAACAATATAGGACATTATTACATTATGAGTGATATAATCAAGTTAAGAGATTCGCTAGATTTAAAAAATCATGTATATACTTTAATAAAAAGTTTTTAATATAAGTAGAATTTATATTAGATTTACAATAAGTCTATTAAGAATAACTTATGTTATTTTAATAATTTTTATATTACTAAACAT
This sequence comes from Neocrepidodera transversa, assembly GCA_963243735.1. Classification (NCBI taxonomy): domain Eukaryota; kingdom Metazoa; phylum Arthropoda; class Insecta; order Coleoptera; family Chrysomelidae; genus Neocrepidodera; species Neocrepidodera transversa. The sequence goes on along the minus strand of OY725345.1, from coordinate 27,533,708 downwards.
TAACTTTTTTAATTTTGCCAACATACAAAGCTCTTTTTATTAACTACATAGTTGTAGATAAAGTATAGTATTCGATTTGCGCATAATGGCTCGTGTTGCAACTTTCATCTTCATGGGTAATAGCCATCATTATACGCTTGTTGAATAATATAATAATACTATAAATTATTTATATTTAAAAAAAAATATTAGTTATACCAGATAATAAAAATGGTTTATTACGTTAAAGATCAACGGAAAGTGTATACATAGTTTTTTTTAATTGGATTGAAAAAAGTATATGGGAACACTCTTCTGTAATATTTTAAATTTTTCTAGCTGACGTAATATAAAAATAAATTGCAAGATTTAATATTTTTTATATAGCTAATATCATATACCTAGTAAAATTATTATTAATATTGAAGATTAGAAGTCCCTCATCAGTACCTAGATACTCACATTCTTCAAGGATCTATTTTAGGTCATTTGGTAAATTTATTATACTTAAATACCACACTTAAATATGTTAACATTAATCAACTGATAAAATTTTTAATGTACATTTTTATGGTCTTTTCTCATTTATAGGCTTTTATAACTTATTTATAATATTATTATAAATAAAATACTACTATTAAAACTGCCAAAATGGTTTAAAATAAGGGAATTAGTGGAAATAAGAAACTGAAAAATAGTACAATAAATATTACAAATATTGATAACAATTTCAACGGAAACTAAAATCGTAATGAAATGGGATATAAATGAAAAAGGAGAATGTATTAAAATATTCTGTTTACCGTTTCGTTTCCTAGCAACCTTCACCGGCGCGGATAATGTAATTTATCAGACTGTTATCATATATCGGACTAGAAGCAATAAAATATATAAATACATAATTTGCAATTATTTTAAAAACTAACATATTTTTTATTAACTTACCCTCGTTCTGCCTAATAACAGGGCATCCATTTCTCCCTCTGGAAGAGCATGAATAGTACTAACAGTCGCGATCACAGGATTGATATCCGGTACCGAGCTTGCCATACCAATCTTACGCAGCTGGTAATTTTTTCGCGAACACGAAAGTTCCAGAAATATCTAAACATGTAACGTAAAAAGACACCGACCAGATATCGTGGAACATCGAATTTACACAAACGATCTAACTTCAAAGTTTTGAGGACCAATTTAAAAACTTAGATGAAAGTTGAGAAGTATTTTTCTGTTAGTATAATCAATGTAGTGAAAAAATAGTATTTTTTTGATATATTTTTTTTAGGGGAAGTAGCTTTGGCCCCAAAAGGTATACAAACATTCAATAAAATATATAGATATATAGACACTTATTTATCTAGTTGAGCACATACATCTAACAACTATTATATAAAATTTATAACATCAACATTCTAAAGGTATACTTATCTATTTTTTTTTTCTAAAAATAACTCTATTTTTGTATAATGGCCCCAAATAACGGTATCAAAAATACTACGGTTGGACTCTCCTTTTCAGGTAATTTTATAATATATTTTTCCTTAAAAAGTGATATGCAAACAATTATTTAATTCGATTACATTTTAAAATTAATATTTTAGTTTATTTTTAGTTTATTTATAACAGTGATTTTAATTTTGTTCTTTTTGAAATTCATTTTTAAGTTTTTATTTTAAAGTTTTAGGTTATTTGACACTTTCGATGTTTTATGACAAATATTGAAGGAACATGGAGTTGCTTTGCCACGAGTAGTGAAACGAATGTTTTGAGTGGTTGATTGAGATGAAACTACATCCATCCTCCCAAACACTAGCGCCTCTACCAAGCGAGACTTAAAGCCGCTATTGATTTTCCCATCCAGCAAATTTAAACATACGCCGTTTAAAAACAAATATCTTGATAATATTTAATTTTTAATAACATATCGTTTTTAGTGGTATATAATATGAATACCAATATTATTTAAACAATAATTTGTTAGTGAAAATAAAATAGTTCCCTTGCGCTCTCTTTTATCAGGATGATTTGATTAATTTTCCTGCGTAGTAGAAAACTGTAAAAATTTTTCAAGATTGAATTTGTTTAATAGTTTGGTTTCAGTAAGGTGGCGTTAGTTATACAGTATGAATATTTTGAAAGCAACATTTTAATGTCACTATTCTTTTTCTAATTTATTATTTTAAAAAAGAAGCAGCAAAAACTTGTTGTCGCAAATAAAATAGAAGATTAACAATGACACGCCCCAAAACTTTCCTGACGAGTATCCACGAATACTTTTTCAGACTTAATGTTGAAGTTTCAAATTTTAACATTTTTTATTTTTAAAAGGTGACAGTTGGAGAAATAATTTTGACTGTTCTGAATAGAGTTTTTCAAGTGCTTTCAAATGCCATATTGCAAGTCAAATTCCGCGACCTATTGCATCGGTCATTTTTAGATAGTGACACTTCCGTTTGACAGGTGTCGTACAAAACCTATCGTGGAAGAATACACACAGACAGATAGACAGACAGAGAGACTTCCATCTGGAAATAGTCTTAATCATCTCAGGTGACCTCAAAATGGATATTTCCATCCTTATCTCGAAAATTTTTTTATCTCGTTCGCAATACGGTCTCTTCGCGGAGATGGGTCGGGAAAGTAAAAATAAAGCTGAATTACTTTACATGTAACTACTACATACAGGCTGGAAACCCAGTTAAAGATTGTTAAAAATATATTTCTTGCGGAAGGCCAAAAAAACCTAACAGGCTTCCTCAGCCGATGTTGCAGGACATGTTTATCCTACTAGAGGCTATGTCAGCAGATTAATGGACTCTTCCGTTAAGGCGGTGGATAGACAATGGAGCATCGAGACATGTAACAAATACTGATTTTTGTTATATTGAATTTAAGAAATTTGATTCTTAGTCTGGCATAAATAAAAATCAGCAGAAAAAGAAGTCATTTTCGCCATATGTACGGGAATAGTAAGAGTAAAACTTTGGCAACAAAGAATTTTTGCTAAATAATATCTGGTTCTGGTATGTACCAAATTTTTGTAGGTTATCTGTTCTATCAGAATAAGACAGAAACCCAGAAAGTGTATTTGAGTCAACAGCAATCATCAGGGAAATCTGATGCTTACCAGTGTTACCAAAAATAAGCGTGAGTTAAATTTTGTTGTTAATAAGTTGCGGTTGTATCACGAGAGACATGGTCATCAAGACAAAAGGTGCAGTAACGTCAACTTCTCCTTGAGGGTCGGTGGAAGTTACACTTGTGAACGGCTGTCTTTTATAACTTTTATTAACTGGTACAAGTTTTTTTTAATAAGATGTTATATGGGCGCCATACAATCTTTTCAGAAAGTTTGTATCTTCGTCTAAGGAAGTTTGTAAAACCTTTGAAATAGTTAATTTTATTAAGGTTTATAATCCAACAATCTGACAAATGAAACAAAATAAACAAGAATGACACGTATATTGGTATTATATAAGATATATGTGTATATATGAAATTATGTAAAGGTTGTGAGTCAGTATATAAAACATTAAAATAAGGTGGTTACGTAATGATGAAATACATATGCAATCATATAACACTTGGTAAATCAAAGTTTATGATTAAATATCACTGTTCTGTAATTACTTAAGTAAAGTGGTTTTAATAAGGTATACAGATCATACAAATAGGAAAGTAAACTCATGTTCGATTACCCGATGTCGTAACGTTACGTATTCAAGTTTACATATATGTAAAACTGTATTAAATAATTAAATATACTTTAAAATGTACTAAGTAACTCTGTAACTTAAGCATGTGATTATATCTACATTAAAAAATAAAAGTAAAATGAAAAGTAAATTATTAAAATTCTTACAAAGTTACCGACTTCAAGATGGCGGCAAAAGCGTTTAACTTGTAAACTTCATATATCTTGAATGTCGTGTTCAAATAGTTGTAGGTGATATACTGGTTAGTATTTTCTCAATAGATCGAATCACGAAACTGGGCACTAGAAGACTGCTAGAATCCACAAAGCCGGGGAACCACTATCCATGATATCAAAATACAATCTAATCCAAAATGCCGGGCGAAAGAAAAAGGATCTCACCGTCTTTTGAAAACCATAAGAGTTCTATCAACGATCATGAATGAGTTATGGATTCTATTCTGCAAAGCACCAGCTCGTATCAGGAGGAACAACCCTAATTAGAAAAATCCATTAGCTTCAAGAAACTAAGCCATGCGTTCATAAAAAATTGTCGTAAAAACGATGGAGAATTACTCACCTTTTTACAAAAGGGCTTTCACATCTGTTTCATAATCAACCAAACAAAGTTGCTACAGGCACGCGAGTAGATCAGCTAGGCCAATAATGGCTCACAGTTCATACATCACCCGATAGATGGCGCCACTAACCTACAGATGAAATCCTTGTCTTGATCAACCAAAAAATCGACTTATGGTGTTGCCAAAATCTAACTTAAAATCAGATTTTAAATGGTAGCGAGTAGACTCGATGAGCTTACACCTCTGACAGTCAAAACGGAAAAAGGAAATATGCGCATCAGCTGCATCATTTCTCAGAGCCAATCATAACAACAGAAAATGATTTGCTATGAAACGTAAGACCACAGGAAAAGGAGACTAATTAGTCGAGAACGTGCCATGATCATTCGGAGAAACAATGTAAGTGATGACAGAAGGGCAACGTTTACACTACAAACTAGAAACCGGTGTGCCTAAATAAACGTAAAGATATATTCTGGACATTTAAACGCTATAGTGCGTTAAAGCTAAGACTGTCATTAGCTATAGGGAGAGTTCAACAAAACTAGGGAAATTATTTTCGGCGTACGTAATTTGGTCTTTTTGAAGAGTCATACAGTGTAAAAATGACTTAGTTGTTTTTAATGTGACAGCATTTTAAAATTTAAGTCAAAATAATTATTATTAAAAAATATTTAAACAATTTAGGTTAAAATTTGATAGGCACGTGTGTGCCGGTTCGTCGTAAAAATGTGGTTATGAACCTGACAGTAGTGACATCAAAACATTGCCAACCTATTATTGTTACCAACTGTTTTTATCAATCTGTTGAATGTGTGCTTAATTTGAAAATGAAAATTAATAACGAGTTTCAAGACCTTAATTAGTGTTTAAGTTTGTCTGGGTGTAGTAGATAAGTGTAAATGACGCTCAGTCCTTCTATGTCCGTTATAGAAATGTCCTTTTGTAAGCGTTATTTTCTTTTTCTAGGATTTTTAGTCGGCCAGAGGCCATTAAATGGTTTAAGTCTAGGATATATTGAGTTAGGGTGCAAGTGCGTTTGTTAGTCCTGATATCACTTTTCTAGGGTCATTTAATTTTCTACCTGTGTCCGACATAGATGTTGTTACACGAATTACAGGGGATGTTGTAAACTATGTTATACTTCAGTAAAGCCTTATCTTTGTCTTTCAAGGGTACCTTCATTGTTGGGGGTCTCAAGAATTTGTGTGGTGTCTGATCTTGAGAATAACAATTTAATTTATTAATTAAATTACCAGGGTAGTCAATGCTTATAAAAAGTTTGGCTATTTTTTTTTAAATTTTGTAACCGCAAGGTGGTATAAGAGGTACATTTTTATTTTTATTAGCAATTTTTAATGGTATTTTGTTTCTTCTTAATCAGTTCCATTTTCCCTGACAAAAAGGTAAGGAAATCTTGAACCATTTTTAAAACTAGTAATATCCCGGTTTAAATTCCTAAAGATAGAGTGTTGAAATATTTTAAAATGATTCTTTTCACGCATAAATATATAGGGCTGGATAACGTCCAAGAGAACTAAAAAAGAAGAGATGGGCCACCAATAATTTCGAGATCCAGTTTTACTTCTTACAAATTAAACTAGCAACACCATTAACAGAAATTGCAATATTCCATGTCCACTCGACGTCGATGAGGCATTAAACCAATTACTAGAATTTTCTTATGCATATATTTTGAATTTAGCTATCGACTAAGACAGATTTAAAATATAAAAATGGTTAAGCCCCTGCGAAGGACTATTACTGTGTGTCGTCTGGCCGTATATAACAGTTTTATATTGGAGCGAAGTGCCCATCGTCAAGCAATCATAGGGTACCTGTTGTCACTGTATTATGAATCGAAAAGAAAATATACAGTGCGGAACAGCCAAATGGAATAAATTCGATAACGAATAAATGAGGGCGTGTTGGGAAAAACGCTTAGACACGTCGATTTGTATTTTAATATGCGTATTTTAAAAAATATATAAAAATTATATCGGGTGTGTCATGTGACAGTGGCCAATACCAACTTTCTTATTTTAAATACAACCCCCTGTTTATTATTTATTTTTTCGATTCTTCAGAAAATTCTAGACATAATTCATGTACAATGTCCTATACCTATCTTCAACGGTTTCGGAAATATTAAGGGTTTTCAGATTTAATACAAAAATTAACATTAAAAAAAAGAAAATTATTTTATTTCACAAATTCGCTACATTACACTAAAAACCTAATAAGTAATACTGATTATTTCTTAATAATGTAAAAAAAAACAAAAAAACATTAATGTCAACGTAGAAAATGTTCAAAATGCTCGCCACGAACGTCTTGGCAACATCCTAATCTGGTATAGAAAAGTCTTCTAACGTTACTCAACATCTCAGGCGTGACTGATCTAATCGCAAGCGTGATTCGTCTTTTTAAGTCATCTAAGTTGAGGGGTTCAGTTTTGTATACAATACTTTTGACATATCCCCATAAAAAGTAGTCCAATGGCGTCAGATCAGGAGATCGTGCTGGCCATTCTATCGATCCGCGCCTCCCTATCCACCGATTTGGAAAAATTTGGTTCAAGTACTCCCGGACATTGATTTGGTAATGTGGCGGTGCTCCATCTTGCTGAAACCATATTATATTGGCAGGAACTTGTGGGATTGCTGGATCCGGATATAAGTTAGTCAAAGTTGGCACGACATTATTTTGGAGCAGTTCTAAATATTTATCGCCATTCAAGTTGCCATCAATGAAAAAAGGACCTACGATATGATTTCCAACAATTCCTGCCCAAACATTAACTTTTTCAGGACATTGCGTATGTTCTTCTCTCATCCAGTGAGGATTCTCATTGAACCAATAGCGGCAATTTTGACGATTAACATGACCGTGAAGTGTAAATGTGCTCTCATCAGAAAACAAAACATCGTCTAATTGGATCACATTGTTATCTAACATTGCCATCATTTGTTCACAAAAATATGTTCTCCTATCGAAATCGTCTTCCATGAGCTCCTGAGTTGGTATCATTTTATAGGGATGCATTTTACTTTCCTTTAATATTCGAAAAATTGATGTGTGGCTAACGTTGAACAGTGCTGCTGCTTTTTGACCAGAATTATGTGGGTTTTCTTGAAACTCAAGCATAACATCCAATTTCGTATCATCACTTACTGCATTGGCAGCTACTTTTTTTATCTGTCTTACATGACCAAGCTCGCGAAACTGCTTTTCTATTTTACTAATTGTTCCTTGGGATATAGGCGGCAAATTTGGAAATTTTTCGTGAAATAAGCGAGAAACTTCCATTTGTGTCCGTGTGTTATCACCATAACCAATCATTTGGTTATGGTTATTTTGGTTATTTTGTGCATTTCTGTTAAATGAACCATTTTTTCTATTATTACATACAGTTAACGAAATTCAAACGGCAATAGCACTGACACTAATCACTACTGTCATGCAGGCAGACAACAAGTTGCTAAGGCTATGAGTTTTATACGAAAATAAACAAAACTGTTTTTGACTTTTTTTATTTCATATCAGTAAAAAGGGACATAGGATTGGTTTTTGCTTACTTTCTCAATATCGAGAGCTAAATGGGAAATAAGTATTGAGTGTAATGTAGCGAATTTGAGAAATAAAATAATTTTCTTTTTTTTAATGTTAATTTTTGTAGTAAATCTGAAAACACTTAATATTTCCGAAACCGTTGAAGATAGGTATAGGACATTGTACATAAATTATGTCTAGAATTTTCTGAAGAATCGAAAAAATAAATAATAAACAGGGGGTTGTATTTAAAATAAGAAAGTTGGTATTGGCCACTGTCACATGACACACCCTATATATTTTTTATATATTTTTTAAAATGCGCATTTCAAAATACAAATCGACGTGTCTAAGCGTTTTTCCCAACACGCCCTCATTTATTCGTTATAGAATTTATTCCACTTGGCTGTTCCGCACTGTATATTGTTATGATATAAATATCAATCAGTTTTTTTTAATTTTAAAACAATACTATGACAAAGCAATAAAACCCAAAATAATAAAATTTAACGTAAAATTACAAAATAATTTTATTGTCATAAATTTTTGGTAAAATTCCAAGAGCAAATTCAAATAATTTTAAAATATTTAAAAATTTTCATAAAATTAAATTAAAACATCCTGTATATTATTTTAGATTTTATTCTAATCAAAGTTCCAAATGACATTGACAGATGAAGAATAGTTTGATGGTTTTTTTTTTTAAATGTAATAAAAGTAAAATTATACATACTTATGAAAATGATGACCACTATTAAATACCATAATTCAAAAACATTTCCAGAAAATTAAAATTATCTAAATCCAGATGTAAGTTTTTCCACAACAAGTCGATTAAAAAAATTAAAACATAAAATTACAAAATTTGCTAACAGGATCGATGAATTCTGATTGGCCAAGCTCTTAAAAAACCAATTTGATTCCTAAAATCAAAAAAAATGAAATGTTTAAAAAAAAAGAGAATCGGGAAAAATCAACAAGGGACCGGTAGAAATTGCTTTGAAGTGAAAGCATATAAAAATTTTGGTAAATTTTTAAATCTGCTAATTTAAAAGATAAAATCATTTTGAAGTCGAATTTTAATTATTGAGACAATTATGAACAAGTTGTAAGTCGATTAAAGCATAAATCAATGTATAACTTCAATTTTAACTTATAAAATCACAAAATAATGAAGAATTTCATCTCTACATCATTTTATAAAATAAAAGTGCTACGTGAATAATAAAAATTAATGGTACTTACCAATATCCAAAGAACTGGAGAAATTTCAGACGATTTCCAGTTTGATGGACGCCATCATCGACGGACTGCTGGTGCTGAAGGTGAACAGAATGGTTACAGAAGACGAACTTAACTGAGAACGCCAAAAAACCAAGTGAAAAGTGTATAGGTATCAGCTGTTTTAATTTTAAATAACTTGTAGTATGAAATATCCAATTTCTACTTACCATTGCTAATGAATCGCATTTAAACAATTTTGATTTTACTGGTGGTATTGTAAAAACCCCATATAATATTAATTTTCGTAGTTGTAAATATTTTTAAGCGAAACATGTACATATCTCAGCGTACCGTTATACGAAATGAACTGACGCCTTTCTTTTCGCTTGGAATTTTAATAGGCAACACAAATTACAAATTAAAGTTATGCAATCCATAAGTGCAGAACACGTGTAATGGATAGTTTAGTTAATAACATTAATCAATGTTCTTTTTGATATTTTTATTTTTTACAGGTAAGAGATTTGTTAATAAAGTTACTAGTTAATTTGAAACACAAATCTATAATTTATTTGTCAATTTTCATTAGATATAAAGAAATTTACAATCATTTGATAAATTAAAATAAACCCTTTGAACTCACTACTGAGAGAAAGAGAATCTGCTCTAAGGAATTTTGTTTTAATACAATTATAAAGAAAAAGTAATTCTAATTTCATAATTAAATATTATTATTAAATTGCTAGACAATTTAATTGGCGCCCAAAACGGTTGTAAAATTTATAAAAAAAGGAAAGGTTTGTTAATGTCTTATTGAACAAAATAAAAATAAATTAAAACACACAAAATTAAATAATAGCTTAAATAATAATAATAAGACATTACAATTAGTTGAGAAATCACACTATACTTACGCCGGCGACATTACGCATTATTTTAGGGAACCAGGGTTGGGAACATTAATCCATAAATTAAACTTTTATCAATACCGTAGAGCTTTTATGTTCACTATCTGCACGCATCAACTCACCGCTTTTTCACTGTTGTACAACTGCACCATTGCTTCTAACCTGTCGCTTATAGGTTAATTATACTAAGATTGCGAAACTTTTCGTCATTGGAAAAACCCGTTAAACATATTACCTAGTTTATCCGCATCCCTACGGGTCGCTAAGTCGTTATTCCAGGCCTTAACTACCACTGTAGTATTTGTTTCTTCACTGACGCTGCCCGGAGGAAGTTGCTTTTAAATGAAATCAACAAGTAAAAATAACTGTCTTTATTTAATACCGACAATATTACCAAATTCGGCGATTAAGAAAAAAGGTGTGCCACAAGGTTCATGACACTCTGGGTTGGAGGTTCCGGCATAACTAAGGTTTCCTACCTTTCGGTCTCTCTGGTCAAGGGTCTGGTGCACCAGCTAGCGGTCGACTGAGCTAGGCTTCGCTTGGCTTGCCTTCCCTTGGCTGCTTAGAGTGAATCGAGTCGAAGTATTTTTTATAGTTGGTGATTTTACGGTGTATTTTGATTTTCTCTTTACAATCCGTTGTGGGATGGGAATAATTAACATACGGGGAAGGACTTATTTTAATTATCAAATATTAAGAAAAAGTAACTAGTAAAAGAAATAATCTCTGCGCGATTTTTCAAGACTCCGGCCCGTTTCCGTCAGCGGAAGAAAGTCCGATTCGAAAAAATATGAAACTTTAACATTAAATATCTGAAAAAGTATTCGTGGATACTCGTCGGGAAAGTTTTGGGGCGACACAACCGATTTTTTTGGAGTGTAACAATATCCTATAGCAAGGAAATATTATATATTTTATTGATGACACTAAAAACATTTGGATCGAATAAATAAAGAATTGAAATATTTACAAACTCCATTTTCTTAAGGAATTATAAAAATCGTTTTCTTTTTTATGTTTTCTGATTTAAAAAAAAACGCTATTAACTAAAAGTCTTCTTCCAAATGAGTAAGTACACATTTCCAATATATCTGATCTCTAGTAAAAAAAATCTAATTATCCTCAGAAAACGAATTTCGACCTCTTACTCTAAAAAAAATATAACCCTAGGGGTATGAAAGAGAGTAATGAACTTAATCGTTCGTCGTTAAAATTGAGATTATATAAAAATAACTAATCACAAAGTTTTAGATAATAACTTGCTTTTCGATAAATTAAATTTTCGACAAAAAGTTATTTTTGATAAAAGTTTGTGCATTCCATAAAACATACATCAACAAAATATAGTAATACACACCTAATATACGAGGAGCATTCAAAATTTTGATTTGGAGATAAGAGTAAAGTACCCTTATTTTGAATAATCTCGGGAAATTTTATTTAGAAACGTTGTTCAGCATTCAAAAATACATCTAGATTTTTAGACATGGCCATCTAAGTGAAGTTTTATTTTGGGATAAGAAAAACTAAAAATAAATGTAAGTAGTTTGTGCAGAAATAACTATTTTTTTTTGATGTGTTGTGATTTGATATTATTGAATATTAAGTTCTTGTTAGCGACGACCCCATAGGGAGTTGTTAGCGACGACCTCATAGGGAGTTGCTTACTACGACCCATATGAAATCTCTATCTTCGTAACTAAGCGAAAACGGGTCACAGTATCTTCGGGAGAAATGATCCCCATCAAATTCTGAACAACTAAATTTTTTTCTGTGGTCTGTATGTCTGTCTGTCTGGCTGTATGTCTGGTTGTCGTCCGCAAAGCTTAAAAATGCCATAACTTTTGAATGCTTTTATGTATCTACTTGAAATTGACAACATTTTTTAAGACCTACGAGTACTATATTTTAGTAGAAAATGGGTGGAATCTGAAAATGAATAAACGGGGTTTTCCGGGTTTTCCCTACTTTTTTTCTAGTTTCACAGGAAACACGCTGCAGGTCGCAATTTTTGAGAAAATCGCTTCAAATTTGGGAAAAAGATAACTTGAAGTACTGTTACGAAGCCTATTGAAAATCGTAATAATCGGAAAATTCCTTCTGGGTTGTCCCGGACAGTTTTTCCAAAAATGTCATCATTTTAAAATAATGATATCTCTGAAACCGTGAAAGATATTCAAAAAAGAAAAATACGAAAATGTAGGACTTAAATAGCGCAACAAGTATTATTTGAAGTATTTATCGGAAATTTCTTGAAAAAGTTGGTGAAAAACATACAACGAAAAAAAGAAATTTTTTAAAATAAAATGCCGAAAATCTCGGAAACGAGGGGAAATATCGACAAATGTCAAGAGTACTTTTTTGTTGTACTTGAACCGATCCTAGAATATGAAAAAAAAAATAGAAAATAGGGAAAAAATATTAGAAAATAGAAAAAAAATTAAAAACACGAAAAAAAATTACGAAAAATATGAAAAAAAAAAATGAAAAATATGGAAAAACGGAAAATGTGGAAAAAAAATAATGAAATATATGGAAAAAAATAACGGAAAATGTGAAAAAAAATAATGAAAAATATGAAAAAAAAATAAAGAATATGGAAAAAATAATGAAAAATATAAAAAAAAATAATGAAAAATATGGAAAAAAAAATAACGGAAAATGTGGAAAAAAACAGTGAAAAATATGGAAAAGATATTGAAGAATATGGAAAAAATAATGAAAAATGTGGAAAAGAATAATGGAAATATGGAAAAAAATAATGAAAAATATGGATAAAAATAATGAAAAATATAGAAAAAAATAGTGAAAAATATGAAAAAAATAAAAAAAAATATGGAAAAAAATTAAAAAAATAATGAAAAATATGGAAAAAATTATTAAAAATATGGAAAAAATAATGAAAAACATGAAAAAATAATAATAAAAAATTTGGAAAAAAAAATATGGATAAAAATGATGAAAAATTTGAAAAAAAATAATGATAAATATGGAGAAAAAATAGGGAAATAAATGAAAAAAAATAATGAAAAATATGTAAAAAAATAATGAAAAATATGAAAAAAAATTGTGAAAATTAAGGAAAAAGATAATGAAAAATATGGAAAAAAATAATGAAAAATATGAAAAAAACGATAGAAAATGGGGAAAAAATAATGAAAAATAGGGAAAGAGAGAGAAAGAGAAAGAGAAAGAGGGAAACAGATATTAAATCACATAAGGAATTTAGTTCTCCCGACCGCACAAACTTTTTTTTGTGAGTCTTAAGTAGACGAGTTTAGGTAAGGATAAAAAATAGCAAAAATATAAGCATAGTACTTTTTCTACTCGACGACGTTTCAACATGTATGCAGAATGTCTATGCGGAAGAAACGGAGCAGGGTGGTGGTTCGTAGTCGTCGCATTTACTAAACCCTTGTGGTTAGTTGCTTGTTATAATACTGTATAATTTTGAGCAATTTCCGGTGTTAGAGCTCGATTATTTTGAGATGAGTACATTTAGTTATGGCCACGCCCCAGTTGGCGCAGCACGTCATAAACTTTGTGGACCTTATTTTATGGCGCTAAGTTCAAATCTGCTGCGGTAGGGGTATCTGATATTTTAGCAGTGGCGTGTGTACATTAATAAAATATTTGAAATTGAATATACTTTAAAATAAAAAGTAGCAATTAAAATTTTAACTATTGGTTAGTTAAATTGCTGTTAAACTTTAAAGTAATGAAACAACTAAAAGTTTAAATAAATAATTTATATTTTATTCAAATGTTTATAATTTTAACTGTTTTCATCACTATCTTCGAAGTCCGAAAGGTCGGAATCCCACTCATCGGATGACCCTGTATTGACGCAAAATATGAGGGAATCTGTATGTTCATCTATCAGATGTTCTTTTTGAACATATGCATCCTCATATTTTGCGGAATGGTCCACCACGTTTGCCCATTCTTCCGACATTATGCTTTCTTGCTAACTTTTCAACATCATCCAACTTAAATGTTGTATTATGTTGACCTACCCAATTTTTTACCGTGGCCCATATTTTTTTGATGGGATTTAGTTCAGGGTGATACGGAGGCAACCGTAATACTTTGTGACCATTTTCTTCAAGAAGATCATCTAAAAGAAAATTCGGCGAGGGTCTGTGAGCTTTAATAAATGTGTACAGTTCTGGTTTGGTCAATTTAGCATCATACGGAATATGGTTTTTAATGAACCATCTTTAGCCTCGTTTTTCATAAAGTTTAATAGGCGTGAAATTATTTCCTTGGCTTGGCTTTGAAGAACATGGCACTTTCTGCTTAATAATTTTTAGTTCAATTTCGAACAACAAGCAAAAAGTTTAGGTTTCATTAGCATTTTTGAAAATATCATAAAAATAGGATACAAATTAAAGGCTTAGAAGGGATTTAAAATATTTCAGAATGTACGGTTTTGTCTTAGATTATTATTTAGTTGCATTTAAATGTACTTACCAAAATACACACAAAATGAATTAGATTAAAGTTTATATAGATAGACAAACAAATCGAAGCACAAAAACACAAGAAAACTCAAAATAGCTAAATAACTGCAACAAGGATAAATAAGTAACACTACGCTACTGAATACAAATTTCATGGGCGACAGGCGACTCGGACCACAGTTAAAGCTCTCTGACCACGCCTACAAACTCAAATTGGTTTCTGCACATTATGACGAAATGTACTCATCTCAAAATAATAGAGCTCTACCAAAAAATAAAAAATAAAAATAACTTTGCACCAAAAAAAAGAATAATTTTATGTCAAAAAACCCTTAATAGATAAGTTTCCCATATGGTGCATACTTTGGGGATGACACTGTATATTTGTTTCACTGCCTCTAGCTGTGAAACTATGTGGAATTTAAAAAAAGAGTAACGGCAAAATGTGTAGAAAATTTTATATTCTACAAATTTTATATCCTGTAATTATTCATAAAAATCTGATGTGGCCAGCACATGACCTATCGCCATTATTTAATCAAAAATTTAAACGTTGGTACAAAAAAGTATGAAAAAAATTAACTTTTTTGTAACTTCCGGTTGTCCGATTGGCACCAAAATCTAATCAGATCTAATCTAGGTTATCAGAATCCTGTATGCAAAATTTCATTTTTTTTTAATTCAGTAGTTTTTGAGTTATCGTTACTACAACATCGATCCTAACACACTAACGCACACACACACATACAGACATCATCGCGAAAATATCAAAATCGTATTCTAGGGACCCTAAAACGTGTTTATTCATTGAAAACTCACTATCCAATCTTTAGCATGATTCCTATACCTCTCTTATCTGAAGGTCGAGAGGTAAAAATGCATAATTTTGGCAATTTATAAAATATGAAAAAAATTTTGTTCACAAACTCATAGGTAATCTTTGACTTTTTTTTACTTTTTACATTTTTGGCTATAACTTCTGGAAATATAATTTTAAAATTTTCCATAAAACAAAATTACAAAAATTTTTTACCTCTCGCCCTTCAGATAAGAGAGGTATATTAATCATGCTAAAAATTGGGTAGTGAGTTTTTAATGGATAAGCACGTTTTGGGGTCCCTAGAATATGATTTTAATATTTTCCCGATGATTTCTGTGTGTGTGTGTGTGCGTGTGTGTGTCTGTGGGTGCGTGCGTGCGTGCGTGCGTGCGTGCGTGCGTTCGTGCGTGTGTTAGGATGGATCTTGTAGTAACGATAACTCAAAAATTACTGAATTAAAAAAATTGAAATTTTGCATACAAGATTCTGATACTCTAGATTAGATCTGATTAGATTTTGGTGCCAATCTGACAACCGGAAGTGGCAGTTGCTATGAGTGATGACGTCATTACTATACAAAACGGCAATAAAGTTTTACACGTTTATTTTGCATACACTTTTGTTTATTTTCGTATCATGAAAATTTTTGCCATTGTTGCCAGATTTACAAAAAAGTATTTTTTTTCATATACATTTTTGTGTTAACCTGTAAATTTTTGATTCAAAAATGGCGCGAGGTCATGTGCTGGCCACATCAGATTTTTTATTTTGGTTATAACAAATACACTTTTAAATTCGAAGAAACTAAAATACAATCTAAATTTAGGGATTTATATTTACTTTCGAATAATAGAAATCCCATTTAAATATCATCAATATTTTTAAAGTTATTCATTTTTTTTTTAAATCGTAACAAAATTTAAAAATTTTTGACCCATTTTTTTAAAATTCCACAATTATTCTATTAAAATTTCTAAAAAATCAAAATTATAGAGTTTTGTATTAAAAATTGACTATTTTTATTTTTAAATTTTAGTATTATTATTTGTCATGAAAAAATAATATTATTTTGAATAATTTTAAAATCAATAAATAATTCAATTTTGATCAAAATGAGAAGTAGATGTTTTCTTTAGTTTTTCTGGATCAAAATGAATTATTAATAATAATAAAGTGTAAGACTTAAACCATCACATTTTTAGAAAGATTTATGATTATTAATTTTTAAGAATAAGAGCAAGTCTGAAAAAATGTAAGACTTAGACCATCACATTTTTAGTAAGATTTATGATTATTAATTTATAAGAATGAGAGCTGGGCTGAAAAAGTGTATGACTTTAGACCATCACATTTTTAGAAAGATTTATGATTATTAATGTGTAAGAATTAGAGCTAGTTTAAAAAAATGTAAGACTTAGACTTACATTTTTAGTAAGATTTATGATTATTAATTTGTAAGAATAAGAGCTAGTCTGAAAAAATGTAAGACTTAGACCATCACATTTTTAGTAAGATTTATGATTATTAATTTGTAAGAATAAAAGCTAGTCTGAAAAAATGTAAGACTTAGACCATTGTTAGGTCTAGTTCCTACTGCTTTTACGATCCTACTTTTAGTCTTAGATATAGTATATAGTTGTGTATTCATATAAAAATGTCATTATAACTATTCTATTGTCATTAGTTAAAAATAAAAAGATATTTTTTGAAGACTTCCAGTTTATTCACATTAGACGTAGTTCTTCGTTGGGTAAACGACGAATACGCTACATTTTTGGCGACCGTGACAGGACAGACGGCACCGTATCGAAGAATTATTCTGAAGCTGTAGTTCCTGGATCGAGATGGATAAATTGGTCAAAGCTCTAGATGCTCACCGAACATCTTTTGATCGAATTTATGACAATATATTGTCATAAATTCGATCATATATATATGTAGTCAAATTAATGAACCGGATAGGGATTTATTTGAGATTTGAGGAAGTTTTCATGTACTTGAACAAAAATCTCAATCCTTGATCGAGGTAAATCAACGAATATTAGATTATATGTTAGACGATGAATCTGTAGAGATAGATGTAGATTCCGAGATCGAAAAGCTGATTCTTACTTTCAAAAGTTTGAGACGCTGAAATGTAAACTTGAACAACTTCTTAGAAGAGAGTCTGCCGCTGAATTGGCTAGTCAAAGTACTTCCTTGTACAATAAAAGAAAGCTTAATCTTGCGAAGATCGAACTTAAAAAGTTTAATGGGGATACTAAGGTTTGGTTATACTTCTGGAGTCAGTTCAAACGCATACACGAAAATGACGAAATTGAGAAAGAAGAAAAATTCCAATATTTAATACAATCAACGGTACCTAAGTCTCCAGCTCGTTCCATTGTAGAGATTTTCCAAAATTGGAACAATAAGTGCAACTTAAGTAAACTCTACGATAAACTAGAAACACAGTTACGTGCTTTAGAGAGCTTAGGTGTAACTTCGGATACATGTGCAGCCCTCCTTTATCCTTTAATCGAGTCATGTTTGCCCGATGATATTCTCTGATTGGCAGAGAGACCGAGAATTTTCATCATAAGAACGTCTTAGAATTAGACTTAATAAATTAATGGTATTTCTAAAGCGAAAAGTAGAAAACGAAGTAAAAATATCCTTAGCTACAACCTGTTTTAATTTTCATAAATTGAAGAAATCAGAATCTTTAAGAGAAACTGCCGTGATACCGACTTCATCTGGATTGTTTAACAGAGCTGTTCCAAAATGCATTTTTTGTAAGAAAGATCATCCTAGTCAAGTTTGTGATGAGGCTTTAAAGTTAACGTTAGTAGAACGAAAGGAAAAGCTGTCCAAAAAATGTTGTTGCCATTTATGTCTCAAGTTTGGACACATATCACGAAGATGTCGCAGCGCTTCTAAATTAAAATGCAAAAGTTGTAAAGGCAAGCATTGCACTTTAGTGTGTCCTAAATCTGAGCCAGAAAGCTTGTCCAATGCAACAGAAAAAGTTAACGAGTCTTGTTCCTCTTCAGTAGAAAATCTATCAAACCAAACTTTTAACAAAGTTTTTCTCCAAACATTAATTATCCAGGTAACAAATAAAAATAAAATGAAGAAAATTCGAGCTATTATTGATACCGGATCAGAAAGATCATTTATTAGTAAAAACTTAGCCAAAGAATTAGAACTTGAAGAATTAAGATCCGAATGTCTAAATCATGGATTATTTGATGGCTATCACTCAGAAAATATTAGTCATTCCTGTTACAGAATAACCGCTCGTAATTTGGATGATTCCTATGCTTGTTCTTTTAAGGTATTAGACCAGTCGATAATCTGTTCTAATATCATTTCTATCAAACAAGGTCCTTGGACCAATGAGTTGAGAGATTTGGGAATAAAATTAACTGACGTCATTGATGGACCAATCGAAATACTTATAGGTGCAGATATTTCAGGACAACTCTTTACGTGCCAAAAACAAGTTCTAGCATGTGGTTTAGTGGCAATGGAAACTTTATTAGGTTGGACACTCTTAGGAAAACTGAAATGTTCTATATCACACGCTATGCTGGTTACTTGATTGTTTTTTCGAGATAATTGTATCACAGATCTATGGAATCTTGACATTCTGGGGATAACAGACCCTGTTTCATTGAAAACTAAAAAAGAGAAAGAAAAAGAAATTATGCAAAACTTCTTGAAATCTGTGACAAAAGACTCGTTTGGCAGATATGAAGTGTCTTTGACTTGGATTCTTTAATGAAGAAACTTGATAAGGACGGTTTCTATGAAGAGTACAATAATGTTTTAGAAGAATGGAAAGCATAAGAAATTATAGAATATGTACCTGAAAATGAATTAGAAGCAGAAGCTTACTATTTACCTCATGGACATGTTGTTAAACTTTCTAGTAGCACTATTAAGCTTAGACCCGTGTTTGATGCTTCATCAAAACAAAAATATTCTCCTTCTCTACATCAATGTCTTGAAAAAGGTCTTAATTTGATTTCCCTAATACCGCCTATTTTAATTAAATTTCGATTATGTAAATTTGGTGTTGTTTCTGATATACGAAAAGCCTTTCTCCAAATTGGTCTTCACAAAAATGATAGAAAATTTCTTATGGTACAATAAAGATGGAAAACTTGTTTATTTTCGTCATACTAGAGTAGTCTTTGGTATAACTTCTAGTCCTTTTCTATTAGGAGCTGTTATTAAATTTCATTTAGAAGAAGTGCTTAAATAGGCTCGTTCAGCACATTTTTTATTACATATTCCAAAAGAACGTGTCGAGTTTAGTAGTTTTGCAAAATTTCATAATTTTCTGAGCCCTTTTTCATAGTTAAATAAATTATCAAAATGCTCCAAATTTAAAACGCGCCGTACCAGCCGTGACGTCACTCTATCTCTCGGGTCGCTTCGCCTATAAAACCAACATGGTTTTAAGAAGTTTTAGTTTGTGTCCGGTGGAGGTGGAAGTTTTTCTATTGAATAATTTGATTGTTTTTCAGACGTACAATATCTTATGAGCAAAATAATGGAAGTAGAACACAAAAAGAAAAATTATAAATATTGTATAGTTCCGCAATGTAAAAACACTACTGTGGCCAGCTCTGATAAAATTTTTATTTCTTTGCCACAAGATATAAAAACAAGGAACTTGTGTCAGAAAGCTATTCGTAGAGCTGTAGAATTTTTATGCAAGCGTTTTTATAATTATGTAAACTACGTATATTATTATTAAGAGAAGAGTTTAAAAAGTAGAAAGTTTTTGGACATATTTTAATACGCATTTAGATATAAGTTTCACTAGTATGTAAGTTGAAGTAACTTATTCCACGTTCTCCCGTTTTGTACTTAATTCTCTCTCTAAATGGAAAATTAGGTATATTATAAGTTAATGAAACATGTAACAATTAAGATGAAACTGGGAGTAGTTTTACTCATTTTTGATTGTCATACACAACGAAAAGTCGTACACACTAAAGATTGTCGAAGTGTTTTTTTAAGAGACAGCGACGAACCTTCGACAAGTAAAAAGAAAACTCGATTTTCGTCGTCAAGCAGCGAAAATAGCATAGATGATTTGCAAGAATGTTCTGAAGATACGAAAAAAGAAGGTGGGCAGGTAAATAAGTGTGTTCAAGTTAAAATAAGGGCCATATCAAAATATATTGAGTATAATATATAGAGGGTAAGGACTAAGGGTAAAGATAAACAAATACCATCAAAAAATACAGCGAAAACATTTTATTCCTCAACCAGTAATTCAAGTTCGGATGACTTGACGTCTTTCAAAGCAACATCTGATAACTCGTCTTCAACGGAAAATTCTGAGCAAGAATTTAATAAGAAGGAAAATGTAGAAAAGCGGACTATTTTTCTTATAAAAAAATCCGAAAATTTATATTCTGATTGCCACTCTCACTATTTATAATTGATATGCTTTCCACAAGGTGTCAGCTAACAAAAATTGAAATATTTGTAACTTAAAAAAAAATTAAACTGAATCTTCCTTTTAGAATAATGGCAGAAGATTTTTATATATCGGCTGCAAAAGTTTCTTCAATAATTAAAAAAAGCATTCCAATATTAGTTGAACATCTAAAGTCATTTATCCAGTGGAAATCGCTTTCGGAAATCAAAAAATGTTTGCCAATACATTTCCGAACAAGATTCAAAAGTGTATAGTGTATTATTGATTGCTTCAAAATTTCAATTCAAAAACCAAGAAATCCAATCCTGCAGTCTTTTTCTTGGTCAGAATATAAAAAAGGCAATACTGTGAAATATCTAATAGCTTGAACTCCTGATGGGCTTATTTTTTATGTATCTAGAAGTTTTGGTAGCAGAACTACCGATAAAATGATCGAAGAATCAGAATTTTTGAATGTTAATAAATGGGTAACTGAAGGTTACGTCTTACGATTTTTGAATGTGTTAGAAAATAATTCGCATGTTTAGGCTGACCGCGGATTTAAACACATCGATGAACCTTTAATGAAAAAACATTATTTCAATTAGATCACCATCGGTTTCTGCAAAAATGAAAAATTCTAAGCAGGAGGTCAGATAATCCAAGAGAATTGCGAGTCTGCGGATACACGTCGAAAGAGTCATATCAAGAATATGTGAATATGCCATTTTAGAACCTCACGCTTGTGTTCACCCGAGCTTAATAAAATATTTAGAAAATAATATAATAATATAATAATATTATGTGCTTTAATGAATTTGCAAGGTTATTTACTAAAATAAAACAATAAAATGTTTTTTCTCGATTTGTATTAAAATAGTCCATTACTATAATAACATCAAATTCCGGAAAATTGGAGGAAACTGCCTTAATATAAACTCCGCATCACACATTTTTTGTATTATACAGATTTAAAAAACTATCCAAAAAAATAACACTAAATAACAACGCCACTAAATTATTTTGTAATGCAACTGCAACTGATAATGAATGTTATTAGAGAGTTGAAGTGCTGGCTTCTACGTGAACGTAAACGCACGATTCCTAGTCTGAGAATGCGCAGTTTTCAATTTCTCACGGCTACGTCCGATTTTACTTTACGGACATACGTAGACTTGCGTTCATTTACGGAACGTGTATCTAACGACGTACGTTAACTAAAACTTGAAACGAGTGGGGCCGAAGAGTAACGAATTGCAATTTTTGCCATTTGACGGCAAATGGCAAATACCAGAGCAAATTTGAGCGAACTCCTAACCACAAATTTGTTTGATTTAAGTTGTAATTTTTTTTGTATATTTTTTTAGCTTATTAATTTTTGGTGTTTGTATTTTTGGATTTTTAAAAAAACTGAACAATTATCCAGGTAAGAAAAGAAAATGCGTTGTTATAAATAGGATTTCCCAAAAAATAGCCATCTCTCCTGTTTTTTTTTTACAGGATGGATATTTTACATGCTGCTGTACTAGATTCCGATGATGATGATATTGATGGTGCAATACTGTTACATGTATTTAATGACAATTTGGGAAATAGAGCTGAGCTTTATGGCCGATTCAAGCTAGATGAAATATCAAATCTTGAATCGAAGTCGTACTTTAGATTTGAAAAAAATGATATTCCAAGGCTTACAATGTCATTAGGCATACCAGAATGGGTTACCACTGAGGATCATATTACATTAAGTGGTAAAGTTTTTGTTTTTTTTTTATATATTTACCTACCAATCCTTTCTTTGTAGGAGTCACTGCTCTGTGTGTGTTGTTACGTAGGCTTGCTTATCCAAATAGACTTGCAGACTTGGAAAGTATGTTTGGATACTCCTACAGAGCCCTCTCGAGCATTATAACTCTAGTAATGGACATAATAATGGTTAACAAAGGCCATTTGCTTCAAAACCTTGGGAATCTACCATGGCTTAATGAACGTAAATTGCAGCAATATTCAGAGGTAAATTTAGTATTCACAGTGAAAATTTAGAAGTGATTTAGCAAAAATAAACTCTTTTTTTAGGGGTTGGTTGAAAAAGGGTGCCCTATGAATAATGTATGGGCATTTATAGATGGAACAGTAAGAGCCATATGCAGACCAACTGTGCATCAGCAGCAATATTATTCAGGCTATAAAAAAACTCACTGTGTCAAATATCAGTCGCTCTTATGTCCTGATGGCATAGTTGTTAGCCTTAAAGGTGCATACCCTGGGCATCGGCATGATGCAGGTATATTTCGAGAGTCAAGATTCTATGAAGAACTAGAGCAGTTTGCTGTATTTGGAGAAAGGCAATATGTTATATATGGGGACCAGGGATATGGCCTGAGAGCACTTTTAATCAGACCTTTCAGCCAACATCAAATTGCAGGAGATCCTCAACGTCAGCACTTCAATACTATTATGAGCAGCTTAAGAGTGTCAGTAGAATGGGGTTTTGGCAAAATATTAAGAGACTTTGCTTTTGTAGACTTTAAAAAAAATCAAAAGTTGTTGTTGCAAGATGTAGGTACCATGTACATTGTTGCAATGCTCTTGACCAACTGCCATACCTGTCTTTATGGCAGCCAGCAATCAGCATATTTTAATGTTGATCATCCTGTGCTTGAGATATATTTGGGAAATTGATTTTATTAATGTTTATTTTTTCAAATCTATATTTAAATAAAAGACTTTTAAAAATGTTTGTAATGTCATACTTTATTCACTATCTTGCAAATATTAAAACTACCTATATCTAATACTAATAATATAATATATACAAACAAAGTAATGAATGTGACTGTACAACTTTTATAATCATGAAATCTAATCTTTTTTTGCAAATAACATTTTGATGAGATCCTGTTGATTGGAAAACATATCTAACTGAATCTGAAGTCTTTTCTCTTCCATTTGTAACCTTCTCTCATCTAGTTCTAACCTTTTTATCCTTTCCTGTTTCTCCATTTCCCACTTACTTTCTTCTAGGAGTTGTTTCCTTTCTTGAAGAGCTACTTCTCTTAAATGGATCTCATGAAGTTTCTCATTTTTTTTGTCCAAATACTGCACAGTACTCTGTTTTGCATTAACAGCAGATCTTTTACGAGCTGGTGCTTAAAGAAGAAATTGAATAAGTAAAAAATGTTACATTATAATATTTCTGCACAAAATTTGCTTGAGAAAAATGTCTCTTTAAAGATTTATCAGCGTTCGTCTTATTTTTTTGAGGAGTACCATGGCTGGCCTCTTCAACAATCGCCGATACGCCTTTACTCTCAATTTCAATGTTTCTGGCAACTTCGGATCCCTCATTAATATCGACATAGGCATAATCATCATGGCCATGTAGATCAAATTCATCTAAAACAGGTAAGTATTTATGATCGGATTATTGTCCATTATCATTGGTTTTAAAAATACAACAAAAATTTATACAAAAAAGATGTTTAATAACAGTTAAATTTTTAGTTTCATTTTCCAAAAACGGTTTTCACTGAATACACTATGGCACGAAATAAATACTTACCATCAGGGGTATTACTACTGCACGATGATTCACGAGCATCATACCCTTTAAGATATGATGACTTAGCTTGAGCTGAACTTGAGCTGGATAATTTAGTTTTCTTAAACTCTGACATTATTTCGGAGATTTGTTGGAGTAAGTCCTCAATCTCAGTTTGATTAATTTCTATCCCTGGCCTAAAAGTATGAATATCATTATAAAAGCACTTAACACACTGGTATAAAGCGAGATATAATAAAGTAAACACTAAATTTTGAAAGGATTAAACAAACTGTTCCCTTTTGGAAATACTTTTTAAACCCTCTTGAAATTGGTTACAAAACACCATATATAGTATATAATGGTACTTACTTTCCTTTCAACTCTGCTGACTTGGCCAAATGTTTTTTTACCAAGTTTCGAATTCTATCCCTATAAGTGCGAACGCTTATATTTCGCCCAGTAATTTGTAACATATTGATTTGTATAGTTCCCCATCTTCTGGGATCTTCATATGGGTTTTGTCCATAAACTTCTCTGGCCAAATGAAGATCAAAATCTTCCGAAAACCGTAATCGAGGGCCTTTGTCACTCATAATTAAATAATACTAGATATAAACAATGAAATAATAATGCAATATATAAACAACGAAATAATAATACAAGATATAAACAATGAAACAATAATACAAGATATAAACAATGAAATCATAATATAAGATATAAACAATGAAACAATAATATACAAGTACCTAACCTAAACAATGAAATAATAATACAATATATAAACAATGAAATAATAATACAAGATATAAACAATGAAATAATAATATAAGATATAAACAATGAAACAATAATACAAGTACAAGATATAAACAAATCAAAAACTAATAATGGCTTAGTAGGGTTAGAAATTTTACGAACGACAACAGCGTCTCCCGGCGGTCACGTGTAAAGCGATGCGTTCGTACTTCAACACTAAAATTAAAAGATAATATTACGTACGTAACAAGAGTGTACGCTGTCTCTACGTGCGTAAATCGCTTTACGTATGACGTTACACTTCAACTCTCTATTACCTACGAACGTATACGTAGCGCGTAGCCTGTCTCGACTCGAGAGATGGTATGACGTCACAGCCCTAAATTTCAGAGGCATTAAAGGTTTTAATATTTAAAGCCGCGTAACTTTTTTAATTTTTGTTCAATTAAGCTGAAATTTTTTTTGTGGTATATGTAAGTAATACTTCATACAAATGTAAAAAAATGTGGTTGATGAAATTTCACTGAACGACCCTATTGTCCCCAGACAACTCTGAAGAAGTTATTAAGAGACTTTTATCAAGTTTTTACGTTGATAACTGTGTCACAAGTCTAAACAACAGAGAAGAATTAGAATATTATATTAAAAAATCTACTGAATTAATGGCTGAAGGAAAATTCGATTTGAGATGTTGGGAATCCAGAATATACAAAGATAGTTTTGATGAAAACTTTCTGACCCCAGTACTGGGTCTTATTTGGAATAGGAAGTTTGATGTACTGCAACTTAGTTTAGAAGGTCTTAAAAACATTAATTTAGAAAAGATCACTAAGAAGGTAATACTTTCTATTCCAAATCGCATCTTTGATCCAATCGGATTTGCCACTCCTGTCTTATTATATCCCAAATTAATTATTTTGTTCCCGAAAACATCAAACAGGAATTTTTACTTTGGGTTCGAGATTTGCACATACTAAATGAAGTAACGGTACCTCGATGGCTACTAAGACAACAGTTGGAACTAGTTAAAAATTCTCTACACCTTTTTTGTGATAGTAGCAAAGAAGCGTATTTGGCTGCAATATTTTTAAGAAGTGAAGTATCGGGACACGTAACTACTAATTTAGTTTTAGCAAAGAGCAGGCTATGTCCTTTGAAAATGTTAACAATACCTCATGCGGAATTAATGGCAACAACTATAGGAGCTAGATTATTGTCCACCGTTTTAGAAAGTTTAAATATTCAAGATTTGACTGTTTTCTGCTGGACTGATTCTTCCACCGTGCTCTCCTGGATTAAACGATCTGATAAGTGGAAGACTTTCGTTTGGAATAGAGTTCAAGAAATTCGAAAACTTACCGATAAAGATTCTTGGCAACACATTCCAACAAAAATGAACCTAGCAGATTTACCATCTCGAGGTTGTTCTGTAAGAAAATTATTGGAGCCGAGATGGTGGGAGGTTCATGCTTGGCTACGAGAAGATTTTAATTATTGGATCGAGCAGCATTACGAAGTAAATGCAGATTTCGTATTTACAGAAAGAATAGCCAAAGTAACTACGTTACTTGTAAAGAAGGAAGATAAAACGTGGTATTATAAATATTTTTCTAAATACCAGAAGATTGTAAATTTGTTAGGATGGATTTATCGATTTATCAACAATTGCAAGGGTAAAAGTAGTAAGAAATACGGCCTTTTAGATACAGTAGAGAGGGAAAAAGCTGAAATAACAATTATTAGGCTGGTTCAAAAAGAAACATTTGATTCTATCGCCGATGAAAGTCTAGCTGAGCATTTTGAGAGAGACATTTTGGATACTCGGAGGACGAAAATCAATTAGAACAGTCGTACATTCATGTATTACTTGTCGTCGACAACACAGTAAAAGTGTAGATTCCTTTCCAGTACCAATTCCAAAAGATCGTGTCAAAGATACTGCCGTATTTGAAGTAACTGGTGGAGATATGGCAGGCCCACTATTTCTAAAAAATGGTGAAAAAGCATGGATATGCATCTTCACCTGTGCGGTGTATAGAGCAATTCATTTAAAGCTGGTGTCGTCATTATCAACTGAAACTTTTTTGCAGGCTCTAAGACGATTCATTGCAAGACGAGGTAGACCATCTGTCATCTACAGCGACAATGGTAAAAACTTTATTGGGACCGAAAACGCTTTTGCAAAATTGAATTGGGATAAAATTAGTAGGTATGGCACCACGAAGAAGATCTTGTGGAAATTGAACCCGCCTTTGTCCGCCTGGTGGGGAGGATAGTGGGAGAGATTAATTGGTTTAGTTAAACAGCTCCTCAGAAAAGTTATTGGAAAAGCTTGTTTAAACTACGAAGATCTTCTTACAGTCGTCTGTGATTGTGAAGCCATATTAAACTCCCGACATTCAACTTATGTGTCAGAAGATGCCAGTGACCTTGTTCTTCTTACACCAGCAATGTTTTTGTCTGATATTAAAGAAGTTAACTTTTGTTAAGGAGTAAGAAGTTGAAAGAAACAAGCCTAAAATTGGGAGATATCGTTTTGGTTGGAAATGATAACACAAAGAGACTTGACTCGCACGTATAATAGAAATTATCCCTGGAAAAGACGGGAAGATTAGATTAGTCCGAGTCAAGACGACAGAGGGCAGCATGTTGAGATCGGTTCAAAGGATTTTTCCCTTGGAGGTTGACAACGTAGAAGAAAATGTCCAATTGAACAAAAATAAGCAACAATCAACAAAACCCAAAATTGCATGTGATGTTAATAAGATCGTATAAACAAGATACGGCCGACAAGTTCGACAACCTCAAAGATTGTCATATAATTAAGTTTTCTCTAAATAGAAAACTTAAGGTAGGAGTATGTTAGGTCTAGTTCCTACTGCTTTTACGATCCTACTTTTAGTCTTAGATATAGTATATAGTTGTGTATTCATATAAAAATGTCATTATAACTATACTATTGTCATGAGTTAAAAATAAAAGATATTTTTTGAAGACTTCCAGTTTATTCACATTAGACGTAGTTCTTCGTTGGGTAAACGACGAATACGCTACAACCATCACATTTTTAGTAAGATTTATGATTATTAATTTGAAAGAATAAGAGCTAGTCTGAAAAAAAGTAAAACTTAGACTATCACATTTTTAGTAAGATTTATGATTATTAATTTGTAAGATTAAGAGCTAGTCTGAAAAAATGTAAGACTTAGACCATCACATTTTTAGTAAGATATATGCTTATTAATTTATAAGAATAAGATCTAGTCTGAAAAAATGTAAGACTTAGACCATCACATTTTTAGAAAGATTTATGACTATTAATTTGTGATAATAAGAGCTAGTCCAAAAAAGTGTAAGACTTAGATCATAATATTTTTAGAAAAATTTATGATTATTAATTTGTAAGAATAAGAGCTAGGCCGAAAAAGTCTAAGACGTAGACCATCACATTTTCAGAAACATTTATGATTATTAATTTGTAAATCTGTATATAAAATAGTTTTATAGAATGTTCAGCGTTTCTCATTGTCAAATTGATATATAAATAAATGTCAATCTCCTTCTTTTCCTTTGATTTACTATGGGTATTTATCTGTTATCTTAGTTGTGCAGATTTGAGTTTAACTTTGGGTCGCTTATTTGCTAGCAATCATGTGAGTAGAGCTTCATTTTTCTGATCATCTAGCTACATTTTCCAAAATAAAGATTTTCATTTAATAACTTCATAACCTAAATTAATAAACTACTTTCTTAACCCAACTATAAAATATGTACATATATAAAATTAATCGTTTAATCGTTTCAAATATTATAAAAAATCAATTCAGTAAGTTAATAATGCGGCGGTATTTTTTTACCCCATTGCGCAACAAAAGATTTTAATTCTTAAAACAGTTTATTAAAATTAATTTATAATTTTTTCTGAAACATCATAACTTTTAAAAGAAATTCAAAGCTTTAACTAACATGACTGCTTACTTACGAAGTGATTAATCTTATTTTTTTTATTTTAAAAACTTGTAAGATTTATTACAAAAGTAGGGATCACAGGTAGGCTGTTGTGTTTATGATAAAATTACTTTCTTGATGAATATAAATGTTTTGTCATTAAAAATTACGTAGAAGGGTGAAAACATAATCCATTTGAAACTTGTGTAGTAGAAATGACGTGAAATTTATAATTGGATTAAAAATTATATGTAAACAATACTTACAGGTATTTTAAATATCTACTTAGTCTTTATAGGTAAAATCCATTTAAATTTCGCCACATCGAGGGCCGCAGTATCTACAAATCGAATTTAATCAAAGAGAACCCTAGGTGAGCTTTCTTTGTCGTGACTCGGATTCAAAACTTCATCCCCGAAATTAAACTGCTTCGAGTGATTCTGTTACAATGAAAAAATTTTACTGCAATTAGCTGACGAAATAAACCGGGTTGTGACGGAGCCGAAATTTTAAAATTTGACTTAATTTAACAGCTAAAAATTGAAGTCTAATCAATGTCGAAAAAACTTCGAAAAGAATTTAAAAAATTAATTTCACGAAACGTGTTGTCAAATATTAATTTCACGAGTCCGCAGGACGAGTGAAATTATAATTTGACAACACGTTGACTGCATTAACTTATGGGATTATCGATAGACAAGATACCACGAGTTGTATTCAATAGATTACATCACGAATTAATGACATTTTAAAAATTTGACAGCTCAATAATTTACATTTACAGTAAAAATCAATGAAAAGGATGATAGCATACCTACTAGATTTTTAGCATTAAAAGTACCAAGTGTGATTATCAGTTATTAGTCAGTATGTGGTGAATGATTGTCGATTATTAATCAAGTAACAATATAGGACATTATTACATTATGAGTGATATATAACCAAATAAATGAAGCTCTTCGAAACAAAAAAAATAGTAAAAAAGTTTCCTCACCATCCACTGAGCAATCAAATCAATCAAACACACTTTTTTACTAATTTCTTCATTTATTGTTTTTTGTTGTTATTTTTTAATGAGACATTTATTTATTTATAATTATTGTATACGAGTAATAGTAGTAATATTTACTTGGCATAGCAAATAATTCTGTGTTTCTTAAATTACGGAGTGATACTCGAAAATAAACCATTAAATTATTAAGTATCTTATGTAAGATCAGAATGTATTTTAATGGGAGTTATTCATTTCATTTTTGACCTCGAGTTTTTTAAATCCATCTATTATTCCCTTAAAATGTCTCTGTGATACATAACACGCCATCAAATTCCTTCAGGAATGGCCAGAATTAAATTAAAAAAGGATTCCCCATGATGACTAAAAGGGTGGATAGCGTATTATGTCCCAAGGGGATACTTTAAGGGTATATTAGAGGATATAAAAAAAATCGGTTGTGTCGGCCCAAAACTTTCCCGACGAGGATCCACCAATACTCCAAATATTTAATGTTAAAGTTTCAACTTTTGACATTTTTTAATTTTTGACAGGTGACAGATGGAGAAATAAGTTTTACTGTTCTGAATAGAGTTTTTCAAAGGCTTTCAAATAACATATTGCATGTCCAATTCCGTGACATATTGCATCTGTCATTTTTTGATAGTGATACTTCTGTTTGACAGATCTCGTACAAAAACTAATTCTTTCTTCCGACAGATAGTCCAAAGCCACATACCAAATTTCCGCTCAATCGGATTAATACTTCTTCAGATATTTAATGCTGAATTTTCAAATTTTGACATTTTTTTATTATTGACAGGTGACAGTTGGAGAAATAATGTTAACTGTTCTGAATAGAGTTTTTCTAGGGTTTTTAAATGACATATAGCATGTCCCAATTCCGTAACAAATTGCATTTGTCATTTTTTGATAGTGGTACTTCCGTTTGACAGATGTCGTACAAAAACTAATGAGTTCTTCCGACGGCTAACCCAAACCCCTATACCAAATTTCAGCTCAATCGGATTAAACGTGTGGCCTCTTTCGTGGAAGAATACACAAACACAGACCGACAGACAGACTTCCATCTGGAAATGGTCTTAATCGTCTCAGGGGACCCGAAAATGGATATTTCTGTTTTATCTCGAATTTTTTTAAGCTCGTTCATAATACTTTCCCTTCTAGTAGGTGGGTCGGGAAAGTAAAAATTAAGGTCAAAAATTAAATGAATAACTCCTATTGCATATTCGTTCATCCAATTCTTGAATTCGCATACGTTGTCTAATTTGTGTAGCTGGGAACTGTTCTGATGGGATATATAATTTAAAATAAATATATTTCAGAAACCTACTTTGCACTCCTTATAATGAATCCTTAGAAAGAGTGCAAAATACATTTTTAAATTATATTTATTTTAAATTACATACTAGCTTTTTGATTGGCGGCTGGGGTTTGTTATGGGTGATTTATTACCGTCTAGTAATACCTGGTTTGATCCATGTAAGGACTTAATTGTTACTTTTATTTTTTATAAACCAGTCGCTATTTATTTAATGTCTTGTTATTAAGTGTATCTAGGTCCCTTTTACATTATGTAATATATCGGACACTTCCATGTTCACTACAGTTTATCTGATACATACAAATTATATAACCTACCACAGACCTTATATTAAATAATTCGGCATAAAGTGCACCGGTTGACTTTAATTTTTCTTGTGATTTGTGGTAAGTAAAACGATGAGTTTAAAATATAATGTAAAAACTTCACAGAAACCTATTGAATTTTAGGTAAATATTTTATGTAATTAATTTTAATTCTGGTTTCCTTTAACTTCTTTATTTTAATTTTTTAGTCATTATGTTAACTTTTATTAAGGGAATATCATAAGCATGTCTTGTTAATTTATTACCTTCTTATCATTACTGAATTCAGAACAGTATAACAAACGCCATAATCCTATGTTGCTGGCGTCTAAGGGAAAAGAATAAAAAATTGATTGATCACCTTAAATTTAAAAATAATTGAAAAATTCGCTGGTATGCACAGTTCGCTGGTATCTTAAATTTAGCTTGCCTCAGAATAAAATATGGATTTTTCATTCTAAATTTGACTCGTAATACATATTGTGGTAATACATATTATGGTTAGTGAGCAAGTGGCACTTTTGTATGTGATTTGCTTGTCGTCCTAATGATAGTAGGCCTCGGGACCACGCCTAAAAAAAATTGTGATAACCTAATCGTTAAGACTTCATATATATTATATTATATTACTAGAAATGTAATATAAATTCTCATATCCTTTTAAAAAAAAATTATATTTCAGGCGCCTTAAAATTCATCTGGCTCTTCTCTCTCTTGTGTCTTCTTTTAATCAGTTTCTTTCTTTTCTTTTTCTGTATCACCTCCTAGTTGATTACCTCTTCTGTCTTATGTTTTTTTTTAATCTCCCCCTATTTCTGCCTTTCCGTCTAATCTAATCTGCAACACCCCCTTTTCCTACAGAGCCATTTGTTCTTTGTCTTCTTTGATATATTTTTATAACTTCCATTAATTTTATAAAAAAACATTCAATAAAACGATTTTTTAACATCTCATTCTTTTTATGATATTTCTTTTCAAATATCTCAAAAAACAAAACTGTTTATTCTCCTGTTTTCTTTTGTTTTTTTTTTCAACTAGATTTTTTTAAAATTTATTGAATACTGTTACACCCATATTCAAGAACGATCCTATGCGTTCGCACAGTATGATAGAACCCACAGCGAACGAAATTTTGTTTCATAAACGTCACTTGAGTGTTGACCGACACTATGCAACTACTTAATTGCACCTTTGGCCAAAGTTATTGATGAGCTACTTTTATGAACGCATTGTGTGTGTAATGTCAAATTCATAACCTCGAAATAATACTGATTATTTTATGAATAAAGTGTGTATTTATTCTATTTTCCATTACATATTTTAGTAAAAATGAGTAGTAGTGACGAAGAAATCGATAATTACTTGGACGAACAAGTGGTGCTCACTAACCAAAGTGATAAGGAGTTCTTTTTCGCCTGAAGTTCAAGACTTAATTGAAAAGTTAAAAGAAATTTTAAATAAAGTTCTTAGTTTAATACTTTATATTAACAATTTCTAAAACTCTCGGAGAACAATAACACCGTCCTCATATTTAAGACAAAGACGTCTTTTATCTTTTTCGATCATCATTAAGTAATTTTCCAGAAAGTATAAGACAGGAACAGGTCAAATAAAAAGATTATTGGTTATATAATATCAAAATTTTTATTAAAAATCAGCTTCAGATTTTCCGCCTAGTGAAAATCCGTCTTTAGAAAGGAATATCAACAAAAAAATCCTGGACACAAAATCAACACACGGTTTATTTGATGTTAGTTGTTTTTGACGATTGCCATTTGAAATGGCAGCGTAGATAACAAACTGAAGTTAGTTCGGAAACCGACCAATCAAAACGACGTATCTTTCCCTATGCGTTCACCTAGTGAAGAAATATTTAAGTGTTGTTTATGAAACGTACTTATGGATATCTGCGACACTGTGAGAAATCAGACACTTTGCAGTGAGAACGATAATACTTACCTAAGTATCACCCATATTCAAGAACGATCCTATGCGTTCGCACAGTATGATAGAACCCACAGCGGACGAAATTTTGTTTCATAAACGTCACTTGATTGTTGACCGACACTATGCGACTACTTAATTGCACCTTTGGCCAAAGTTATTTATGAGCTACTTTTATGAACGCATTGTGTGTGTAATGTCAAATTCATAACCTTGAAATAATACTGATTATTTTATGATTAAAGTGTGTATTTATTCTATTTTCCATTACATATTTTAGTAAAAATGAGTAGTAGTGACGAAGAATTCGATAATTACTTGGACGATCAAGTGGTGCTCACTAACCAAAGAGATAAGGAGTTCTTTTTCGCCTGAAGTTCAATACTTAATTGAAAAGTAAAAAAGGTTTTTCCTATGTTAAATATTAAAGAGTTAGAACGGCACCAGAGGACGAAAGACTCTAATAAAGATTCTAGTGACAATACAAGTTCCTCTAGGGTCTCTCCTGAAACGACCAATGATGTATAATCAGCAAACAATGATAATGTTTTAGTATTCATATGCCTAGTCAGATCATTTATAAAAAGTAAAAATATCAGTGGTCCCAGGACAGATCGCTGAGGGACCCCGTAATTAATATTTTGCAAGTTGGAAGAGGCCTCTCCCACTTTAACAAATATTTTGCTGTCTATTAAAAAGTTTATTAACTACTCTAAAAATATATCCCTAAAACCCAAGTTGTACAGTTTGTATTTAATAAATTCAAAATTCAAGCAATAAAATGCGCGTGAAAGGTCAAAGAATAATCCGGCTACATGTTTGCCGGAATCGATTGATACAAAGACATGCTCTAGTAGGTTACACGTAGCCGTTTGTGTTGATCGGCCTTGCAGAAAACTGTGCTGGCAACCCTCAATAATTTTAAATTTAGTTAAGAACTCAAACATTCTATTGATAATAATATTTTCAAAAAGTTTAGAAAAGACACTCAGGAGAGAAATATGACGCTAATTTGTGATATCATGTGGATCTTCTTTCTTGTAAATTGGTATAATTGTTAAAATCGTTAGAATTGTAGGGAATTTTGCAGTTGAACCAGATAAGTTAATTAAGTATGCTACATGTTCTGCAAGTGATTCTATTGTTGATTTTAATATTCTGATAGAGATATTATCAATACCTGTAGTATTCTTATCAGTCTCACAGTATCTAAAATGTCTTCTTTAATGACTAGTTTAAGGAAAATGGTATGGTTAACCATATTTGAGACGGTACAAGTTGCAGAAATTAAGTCACCGTAGTAACTTTTCAATTTTTGCAAAATGTATTAGCGACCTCCATTGAGGTCGAGCATTCTACGTTGTTATTTGTTAGCTTAATATTCTTCGATACTTTTCTCCTATCTGTTGCATTGTTTACTAGGTCCCATACAGTTTTAAGTTTATTAAAAGGGTAAGATATTATGTTAGCATTGTAATTATGTTTATTATTTTTAATCAGATTATTGTAATTAGTTTTAGCATTTTTGTACGTAATATTCGATTCTGGCGTGTTTATTTTTGAACAAAGCCAATATAGATTTTTAAGTCACTGCTAGCCTGTTTAATTTCAGGAGTAATCCAACGGTTTTGAAGGTTGTTGTTTCTGTTGCTAGTTTTAACTGAATAGTAATAATTTACTTCGTCCAGCAAGATATTCAAAAATGTTTCAAAGCTACGAGTAATATCATTACCAGCTTATATATCATTAATGCATTTTTTAGAGAGGTTTGATGTAAGTAAAGTTAAATTTGTATCATTAATATCATGATAGAACTTATTACAGGACTTATTTAATTGAATTTCTTTTATATTAAAACTAATGTTACATATTAAAGTAAAAGCTCTATGGTCACTAAAATTTGGTTCAAACACACGAGCGGCGCATTGAGAGCTATTGACGTTAGTCAAAATATAATCGACTTTCGAAGACGATGTTTGATTTAGCTTATTAGTAAACACCCTTGTGGGAATTTCTGAGGTTACCTTTAAATTAAAACTAACTAATGTATCATAAGTCGTTTATGCAAACATTTTTTGGTTTGTGTATTTAAATCACCACAGACAAAACTGTCACAATTATATTTACTAATAAATTCTAGTACCGCGCAAAACTTTATAAAGAAAACTTCAATATTACCTTTGGATGGTCTATATATGCTTAATATGCATATTTTTTTATTTCCCATTACTATCTTTACTCCAGAATATTATAAAAAAAATTCACTGGCAGACGATACAGATTTTATTTTCACCAGGAGTTTGTGCGGTACATGCAAAAATAGCATTCCCAGATGTTTTATAAATATTTAAAAAATGCGAAAAGAGGGAAAGGAGAGTGAAAAATAGGAAAAATATGTTCCCTATACGAATGCGAAAATAGGAACAAACAGAAGAAAATAAGGAATGGCGAAAATCCGGAGAAATATGAAAAAGCTAGGGAAAAATAAGAAATAAAAAGGGAAAATTAGGATACATGTTTTTCGAGGAAAAATTTGAAAATAATAAAAATAGCTAAGAATAGGAAAAATACTTTCTATGGAAAAATGATAAAATAGGAAAAAATAATGTGAAATAGGGAAAATTGACGAGTTTCGTTTTATTTAATTAATTATTTTCAACTATTTTTTTTTAAATACGAACCTGTACTTTTTATTTTATTTTTTAAACCTTCATTTTTTCTTTATTCAACTATGCAGAATACTTTGTTTTTTATTAGTTTTTAACGATCAACTGTACTATAAGAATTTTTGTACCTAAGGTCTTGTTCCATTTACATTATAAATATTTATAAATCTTTTTGAATAGAATTAATTAAAAATTGACTATGGTTAAAAATAACAATCAATTCGTTTTGAAAATACACATTGTGTTCAACTAAATTTACGCCACCCTGTATAATCCACCTTTATTTACATAAGGTAATTCAAAGTTTTAGGAATATATTCTAATAGAGTATGTACTTAAATGAAAGAGAAACCACAGATTTTACGAATATCACGAATTCTTTAGATTTGCCTTACATTTTGGTAGATATTTTATTATTTCCTTGTAAACATATATTTGACGATTTTGGAAAAAATGGATGTCAAAAATAAAATCAGACACTTCCATTATTATTTTGTCGATACGTATAAATCGACAAATTGATGTTGGCGCCAGCGAATGAACGTAAAAAAGAAAGACACCAATAATTGCTAAAAGGGATTACGAACTAGCATAAAATTG
This sequence comes from Neocrepidodera transversa, assembly GCA_963243735.1. Taxonomy (NCBI): domain Eukaryota; kingdom Metazoa; phylum Arthropoda; class Insecta; order Coleoptera; family Chrysomelidae; genus Neocrepidodera; species Neocrepidodera transversa. The sequence goes on along the minus strand of OY725345.1, from coordinate 27,496,966 downwards.
TAAGTACAATTTAGTATATAATATTAATCTACTTTTAATAGTATATACCTGCAGATACTTCTTAAAAATAAATTAAGTAGTTTTTATCATTATTAGATTGTGTAAAAAGTTTATATTTTCCAATCCATAAAATATATTTAAACAAAACAATAATAACACATCTAAACAAATAGACAGGTACAAGTTCTCAGCTGTAAATAATTGTTGAAGGACCAAATTTGATTCTTAAGCACCAACTTTGCTTAAATAATACGTATTTATAAAAACGGTAAAAGCCTTTTTAAGAGGAGGTGACCATTTATAAAAGGTAATGTCAGTTTGTGGTGTAAACGGGAAAGCAAAAATTCTAAGCAATAAAGGCGGAACCCGATAGTAAACCAATTAGTAAATTGGCAGAAAATGACCTTTAGCAGCCCGCGACTTTTAGTTGCACGAGCGAGCGTAGCGAAGCGAGGGAAGATAATAACTAAGGGCTGCTAAAGCGTTTTCTGCATGTGTGACACACGGCTACCAAAAAAATTAAAAAAAGTAAAATATAACATATATAGGGTGTTTCACGAGTGAGTGGCCAAACTTTACCAGATGGTAGAGCACCATGTAGTTGTTTCATATCGGTTATTATTATTTTCCAAATATCTTTTGGTATACAGGGTCTTTGCGTTTATTTTCAAAAATTTCAATTGTCAATATTTTGGCGATGGTTGCTCTAATTTGAACAAAATTTGGTACGTATATTCTAATGTGGCTAATTTACCAAATTCTGTATCGTAAATAACAAAAATTTATTTTAACGCTGTCAAAAAATACCTTTTTTTTACAAAGTATAAAACTTCACCCTGTATATAAATTTTGCCAACTTTCGATATCTATTAATAAACTACAATAATAACGTAAACAAATTAAACTTAGAGTTTTTGTCACATTTTTAGTAATTCTAGTTTTAATTCCTAAATTTACGATTAACCGTTTTTAAATAATATTTACGTACGCACCTACTTTAAAACCCCAGAACTAGTCATAAAAGTTTTTAATTTTAATTTTATTACTACTATTGGCCAACATACGTCAAAAATAATGACCAAGAAAAAACAGGTACTTAAAATTATGTTAAATAATAAATAAAAGAAATGAACTAAAACTAATACATAAAACAAACCTAATACAAGGTAACAAGATTATAACAAGCTTTCGAAATATCCACCTCTAATTTCAATGCAATTTTCTTGATCGTAACACTAAATTATTTACACCAGCTCTGATCGTTTCGGGATTAACGAATGCTCTTTGTTTTAGATGATCCCAGAAAAAATAATCTAAAGGGGTAAGAGTGGTTTAAATGTTCCCTTGCCTATCGTGAACTTTTATGAATATTTCTCTTGTTTTTAAGCTGGTACGTACGGAAATATTATTTAAAAACGGTTAATCGTAACATTCTGGAATTAAAACTAGAATTACTATAAATGTGCCAAGAACTCTTGGAGTTTGATTTGTTTAAGTTATTATTGAAGTTTATTAATCGATATAAAAAATTGTTAAAATTTATATACTTTTTATACTTAGAAAAAAAATTTTTTTTTGACGGCGTAAAATAAATTTTGTTGTTTACGGTACAGAATTTGGTAGATTACCCACAATAGAATATACATAAAGGTTCAAATCAAAGGTTCAAATTAGAGCAATTTTCGCCAAAATATTGACAATTAAAATTTTTAAAAATCAACGAAAACACCCTGTATATATTAAACAAAAGATATTTGGGACAAAATAATAGCCGATATGAAACCACTTCATGGTCCTTTAACATCTGCTAAAGTTTGGCCAGTCACTCGCGAAACACCCTGTATATTTTACAGATTTGTTGTCATGATTTCTGACTCTATTATTCATTACAAAATATTTAATTAATTTTAAAAATAAAGTTTCAAAATGTTTTCAAAAACGATTTACTCTTTAAAGAGAGTATCACATTTGGGAAAAAGTAAAAAAAAAAAACAAAACATACTCACTAACAGATATGCGTAAATTTCTCTATTATTTAATTTATTTAGAAAATATTAACAGTAATCAATTAGTCATACACATTTAAACTTAACTTATTTAGCAATTATTTCGAAAAGAAAGGGCAATAAATTAAAGTCCTTTTTATAAATATATCATTTATTATATACAGTTGGGCATGCGAATGATTACCCGTGCGTCACGGATACACGACGATATCAAAGATATCCGTCTCATATCTTATCAAAGTTCCTTTAAAATAGATAGAAAATGATAAACTATAAAGTATTGTCTAGCCATCTAAGAAGTACGTCATTGAAATTTGCTTTAAATCAACTTCACACAATAAAGTGAGACAGAAACATAAGAAGACGTTATTTATTAATTCATGCTGTAATATTTATAGCTTTTCTTTGACTAATTTAGTAGCTGTCAATGCTGTCATTCTTAGTTGTTATTGTACTTTTATTTCTTAGTTTTTGTGTCGTTTTTTCGTTTTTAAGTCATATTTCCTAATTAAAAACAGGTCTTTTAAGGGCTAATTTAGTTTATTGTTGTATTTCAGTTTAAAGTAAGTATATTTTTTATCAATGAACACATTAGCCTTACATTAGGACATTGTGACTAATCTTACGGTTACGAGTCGTTTTAAAATGAATTAGATGAAAGATAATATCAAAACCTAAGCACGCTGAATAATAATAACGTCTATCAACTTAGCAAGACAACTTCGGAAAATTACAACGGTATCTTAATAGTAATTTTCTGCTTTTTTGCCGTTAATTAGTTGTGGAAAAATAAATTTTGCCGCTCTTTTTTTTCCCAAAAATTCAGTGTCCTGCTAACTTGATATCAAGTTAGCAAGACAACTGCGTAAAAAATGACGATATTAGAAACTGAAAGCTGGAGATTTTGCCGCATTTTTGTTATTAATTAGTTACGGGAAAAATGTTTGCCTTTATTTTTTATTAGTAATTAAACATCTCGCTAACTTGATATCAAGTTAGCGACACAACTGTGTAAGTAATGAAGATAGCAAAAAAATAAGAGCTGGCGAATTTGCCGCTAAAGAGTTTTGGAAACAAAAAAATTGTCACCTGTTTTTTATAAACAATTTCCAGGAATAAAAATCCCCATACCAACTTCAAATTTAAGAAAACAAAAAAATTACAAAAGTTAGACTTTAAATTTAATTTTTTTGTAAAAATCTATTTTCAGAAACAAATTCTGAATGAAAATGACTAAATATTGATGGTGCTAGATTTTTAAGTTTCCATCTGTTTTTTCAGTAAAAAATTAAAATTAAAAATATTAAAAAAAAAATCAACTTTGTATGATTTATTTCCGACTTTTTAGTTTTTTATTTTTTTTTGTCTTCAGGACTAAATATAAAAAATTGTTTCAATTAATAACAAGTACCGGTAGTCTAGCTACAACCGATGGCGAAACACACATACGCCCGGTGCATCTTAGGACGTGAATGTAAACAAGAAAAATAAACATTTTTTTCTGTAGAATATTATATTTCACATTAACAAAATAAAAAGACTACTTATTAGTTTGCAAAGTTCGGTTGTGATTTTTAAGAAAAATTTAAATAATGATGGAAATAGAAGCAGATATAAATATTGTGGATAATTTGGATGTACCGAGTAGATGAAAACGAAAATAACCGGCCTATACTAACTGCCCCACGTAACTACCTGTACACCTTAATTCCAAGTACTTACTGCCCATCGGCAAGAAGGTTGGGGATTAAGTTTTCATGACCGGAAATTTATAAACAAATATTGAAAACTTTTTATTATCTTTGAAAAATAATTCCCCAATTTTTAGTTGTTTCTCAAATCTTCACTTTTTGTGTAATGTAGATTCTTTGTATGTAGATGGAACTTTTCAATACTGTTCTAAATATTTTTGTCAGATGTTCACTATAAATGGCTATAAAAATGGATTTTATGTTCCTCTAGTGTTTTGTTTGTTAACAAATAAATCACAGCAATCGTACAAAAGTACTTTACCTAACAATATGTACAACTTTTAATTTGAATTTCAAACCGAAGCGAATCATTTCTGATTTTGAAATAGCCATTCAAATGCAGCCAAGTTAGTGTGGCCCGACATTATTATTTCATCTAACATAAAATTGGTTTAGGAAAATTCAAAATTTAGGTTTGTACTCGGAATATAAAAATCAAACTGATATTGGAAAATATTTAAAATTGTTTTTCGGCATTCCTTATTTAGATCCAAATGAAGTTGGTGACTTTTTTTCTGATGAACTTTTTGATATTATGCCAGAAGATGACAGAGTTTTGCAATTTTGTGATTATCTAGTCGATAATTATTTAACGGAAGAATCTACATTTCCACCTTACATGTGGGCTTCAAATTTATCATCTCTTGTATATACCACAATCGCATGTGAATCATTTCACTCGAAATTTAATGAATGTTTTTATAAATCACATCCAGACATATTTACAGACATTTTGTTAAATTTTCAAGCAGAAATATATGTGAAAATTAACACTGCACATAGATTCGAAAAAAAACTTGATAAAACGGCAAAAAGAAAAGTCGATTTTATTGACAATAGGCTAATTGAATATTACGTTAATCAAAACATTAGTAAATTAAGTGACTGAGGATGGTGTACACACTAGATATCAGGTGAAGAGTTTGCAATTATTATGCAGCTAAGTTTTAATGAACAAAAATATAGTGTATACTGTATTCATACTATTTTAATCAATATAATCATGTATTATAGTGTTGTTATTCTTTAGGTAGTTATTGTATTGTAATTATTGTTATTGTATATAAGTTAATGTAGATTTATAAATAAACTTTATTTTTGTAATAAATTGTGATAGTTTCATTATTTAATAATTTCAAATTTTCGCTCTCAGGTAGCGTGGGGCAGTTCGTAGTCGCTCTTAATCCTACTTTAAAACTGATCCCAATAAAATTTAGGTAGCGTGGGGCAGTTCGTAGTTGCCCGAAAATAACTCCCGCAATTAGTTTCCAACCAATCAAATTTAAAACATCCTTCAGCTTAAAATACTCCAATCTGGTATTTAAAATTTCCCAAACTACGTCATATCATTAAAATATCAAAAAATCATGGTGATAGGTATTAAAATTATAAAAGTATAAAACTTTATTGGGCTTATTTGAAAAGGACAAAGATTGGAAGATAACATTAAAAAACCCATAATAAGCATGTGTTGAAACAGGCTCGAACAATTAACAGTACCGTCGACATTGCATCCTTTTCTAGCGTTATAACCAATGAGCGCTTACCTGGAGAAATCTACCCACCCGCACAGTCCAAATCGGTAATGCGGCAAAGGGCGTTGCCACTTGTAACATAATTTTCAAATTGTAACATATTTTTTCTTGTAAATTATGCTACAAACAATAATCATTAATTGTAACATATTTTTTAACCTATATACAGGGTGTTTCATAGGTAAAGGTACATACGCTAATTGTAGATAAAGGACACTTAGAGGAATCCAAAAAACCTATATATGATAGGTCTAGCTCGCTTCATTACTAAGTTACAGGGTGTTTTGTCAATATTACTCATTTCTTTTACCCGCCGTATATTTGGAACCATCCCGAATATTTTTCTGATATTTTACAAGATTGTTCTACTCTATTAGGACAATCAACAGACATAGTGACCAAATTTAAAATCCAGGTCCGGCTTCAAAAAAAGTTATCAAAATAATTTTTCTCTAGAACAACACCCTGTATATCGAAATTTTAAAATTTTAATTGCATATTCGAAATGAGCGGAAAATGTTGAGTGGGAATAAATATTTTTTGAGACTGCACATTTCATTCTACTATAAAAAATTTAAAAGCAAACTTAAGATTTATTAATTTTCGTGGAATTCGTGCAAAGTCGTGTTCTTCATTAGGATTTTTTTTTGGTGATATTGCTCAGAGTTTTCAACAAAATTCTTTTATGGTATCAAAGAAAATTGCTTTTTAGGTTTTTGCTTAATAAAACGTTGACTAAATATTAAAAAATTGGCGATTCTCAATATAATAAGCAATCTTCAAAATAAAAAATGAAGTTCCAAAATAGACCATCTATCGTATGGTTGATGGGTACCAACCGGGCAGGCCGTTTATCAGAATACAATCCTGTAAACGGGTCTATCCAAGTACAACTTGGTTGCCAGCAGATGGCGTTATTTTTAGAATACATAGAAATACTTGGGGTATTCAGACAGAGTGAGTTTTTGAAATTATGCATTCCGACAAAGTGCCACTGAAGATTCCGAAAGGATCAAACATGTATGGTAATGGTCAGAGTGCACAGTTTCAAAAACTTACTGTATTTGTTTTTTGATTCCAAAATAGACTTAGACTAACCTTTTATTGGTGAGTTAATTAGTGAAATCTAAAAGAATTTGAATAGTTTTCGAAACGCATTACAAATTAAAATTAAAAGAAGAGTCCTATAATATTCGCTGCCAGAAAATGTTTGGTAAAAAGTTAAAACAAACAATTTTTAAAATAACATTACACCGCATTTTTCATAGTACAGGGAGGCCAACTAAGAATGCGAGGTACTGTATTGGTTGCGGCAAATAAAGTTATGAAATGGCCGCTAGGGGGCGTAACTGCAATCTTGAATCTAAAAATGTTATGTTTCTGTGAAATCCGCTATATTAACCTAACAAAAAAATACTTGAACTTTAAAGTCGAGGATAATCTGAATCTTTTTTGTTTGGCAATTTTTGCTGTATCTCTAAACATAAACTGGTGGGGATGGATCTCCAAAACGGCTGAGCCGATTTTAACCAACTTGGGCTGGTTGAAAAGAGCTATTCTTGGACTACAAATGTTATAATAATTAGAGTTTTGCCAGCCATGATTAGAAAATCAGTTCTAAATATTATTTGAAGAGCAAGACTATGCATTCAAGAAAATGGTCCACATTTGGACATCTTCTTTAGGTATTTTTTAATTGAATAATAAATTTTATTAATTACATGACCCCATTACTTGTTTGGGTATTTTCTTCTATTGATTTTCAATTTCAGTTAAAAATAACGCTTTACTGTTTTCGTTTTATGTAAAATTAAGATTTTACCACTTTCTGTCTAAAAAGCTTCCCTTGGATTAAAAACCAATTTCAAAAGGACATATTTTAGTCAGAAACTTGATATTAATAAATTTCTTCAAACTTAAACATTTTTTGTTTTTTTTTTCTTGAAAATTTAGACTACTGTCTTACGGATTGCTTTTGTGAATCATAAATTTGTCCTATATTTGTCATCAGAAAATAAAGATAATTTTGCACTTGTATTATTTAAACAATATTTTATTAAGTAAAAACCTAAAAAGAAATTTACTTTGATACCATAAAAGAATTATATTGAAAACTGAGCGTTATCACTAAAAAACAATTTCTAATGAATAACACAAACTATGTACGAATTCCACGAAAATTAATAAATCTAAGTTAGCTTTTAAATTTTTTATAGTAGAATGAAATGTGCAGTCTCAAAAAATATTTATTCCCACTCAACATTTTCCGCTCTTTTCGAATATGCAATCCAATTTTTAAAATTTCGATATACAGGGTGTTATTCTAGAGAAAAATTATTTTGATATCTTTTTTTGAAGCCAGACCTGGATTTAAAATTTAGTCACTATGTTTGTTGATTGTCCTAATAGAGTAGAACAATCTTGCTAAATATCAGAAAAATATACGTGATGGTTCCAAATATACGGAGGGTGAAAAAATGAGAAATATTGACAAAACACCCTGTAACTTTGTAATGAAGCGAGCTAGACCAATCGTATATAGGTTTTTTGGATTCGTCTAAGTGTCCTTTATCCACAGTTAGCGTATGTACCTTTACCTATGAAACACCCTGTATTTATGGGCAAAATTAAATGATTCTCCAGCTATTAGTTTTTTGATATCGTCTTGCTAACTTGATATCAACTTAGCAAGATGTTTAATTTTTAATAGAAAAAAAGAGCGGCAAAATATTTTTTTCCAAAACTAATTAACGGCAAAAAGCGGCAAATTCTCCAGCTATTAGTTTTTTGATATCGTCATTATTTACGCAGTTGTCTTGCTAACTTGATATCAAGTTAGCAAGATGGTTAATTTTTAATAGAAAAAAAGAGCGGCAAAATATTTTTTTCCACAACTAATTAACGGCAAAAAAGCGGCAAATTCTCCAGCTTTTGGTTTTTTGGTATCGTCATTGTTTATGCAGTTGTCTTGCTAACTTGATATCAAGTTAGCAGGACATTGAATTTTTGGGAAAAAAAAGAGCGGCAAAATTTATTTTTCCACAACTAATTAACGGCAAAAAAGCGGCAAATTAATAATAAGATACCGTTCTAATTTTCCAAAGTTGTCTTGCTAAGTTGATAGACGTATAATAATACGGTAAAACTGGTATTGCAAAATGTTTTTATCGTTGCTTATTTTTAGAATATGCCTGAAAAAACTCTGAAGACACAGGCAGCAGTTTCTCTTAAATTTATACGAGTACTTTGAAATGGAGAAAAGGAATGGAGGACTTTTAGAACCACTGTTATCTTCCCCTGGAAAAAATAGGCCTCGTTTCAAACTGAAGACTAGAGATTTACCTGAAGAAAGTAAAATGGCAGTACGAAATACATTATATACTATGTATGAGGAAAGTTAGTAAACTCACTTAATATTAAACACATAAAACTAAATCAATTTTTTTTTTTCGAAAAACATGTTACTCTCAAAAGTTTAAATAATGAACTAAGGAATAAAGAAATAGTTTCTAGTTCGAAATCATCTTTAAGCATCCTATTAAACGAACTGGGTTTTAAATTTAAAAAGGATGATAATCGAAGAGCCTTAGTTGAAAGAATTAATATTGCATCATAAAGACCATGTTTTTTTCATAAATATATGGAAAACCGTGAAAGTATTTTTGCAAAAGAATTAATTTTTTAGTGGATTTATTCTAAAGGAAACAAAACAATGTCTTGGCAAGATAATAATGTCAAAAGCGTTCGTAAACCAGAAGGTTATGATGGTAAACGATTTATTATTCTTCATGCTGGTTCATCGAAAGGATTTGTTCAAGGAGCAAGTTTACTGTTTTGTTCAAAATCTTTAGCTTTAGATTATCACGGACAAATGAACAGTGCGATTTTTAGCAAATGGGTTACTACATAGTTACTTCCTAATTTAGAGGTGCCATCTTTAATAGTAATGGACAATGCACCGTACCACAGCGAAATACAAAATAAACAACCTTCGACTTCTACAAAAAAGTTGAAATAATATCTTGGCTTAAAGATAATAATATTAATTTTGATAAAAAATTTAAAAGACCAGAATTACTGCAATGTGCAAAAATGAATCGAAAAGAAAATATATATGTAATTGATGAAGTGCTACGAGAACATGGCCATGACCATGAAATATTAAGTTTACCCCCTTATCATTGTGAGTTTAATGCTATCGAGTTAATTTGGGCTGATGCAAAGACATACTATAACAAATATATTGGCAGAGATGGATATAGTGATGAAAACGTTCTAAATATATGGAACGAAGCATTAGAAAAGTGTAACGTTGAAGTGTGGGCTAATTTTGTGAGACATACTGACAAACTCATTGAAAATGGTATGAGCGAGAGCAACATTTAAGTGACACAGATGTTGGACAAATAATTATAAACCTAGGTGACCAATCGGATTCTAAAAGTGACGATGAAGAATAATTTATTTTTTTTAAGTTGTACATGTAAAAAATATATTTTTCTTTGTATTCAAAAATTATGACATATATGAATTTTAAATAATAAAAATAGTAATAATAACACTTTCTTTATTGAATTGCTACATGACAGGGTATCGATAAAGTTCTGAACCCTAAATATTTTTATAATCACCTTGTGTAGCTGCTATTAGCACGCTTTGTTTATTAATAATAAAAGTGCAAAATACCAATTATGCATTGTAAATAATACAAGTGCAAAATTCTAATTATGTATTGTATCTTACATCTTACCAAAACAAAATTCATATTTAAATCTTTGATATTTTATTATAATTCATTGTTAAATCTGAGTTTAGTTCTTATATCTCCTTAAATTCCACATATTTTTCAATTGCATACTTAAATATCTTCCAAATTAATATAGGTATTTAGTAATTTAATGTAAAAGCCAATATTTGCACGTACGTGGTGGCAGTAGGCACGTTGATTGTGAACACAAGACAGTTTTTGTTTTGATTAAAACTTTTCGACTAATTTCGTTTGAATATTATTGATGACGCACGGGTAATCATTCGCTGGCCCGAGTATCTTCATCTTCGTGCGCTGCCGCTTCCTCAAACTGCTGCTCCACTAGCGCCTTAACTTATGGCTCCACCTCACCAGCAGCACCTGCATCATCATGGACAGGCCCTTCAACTTCGGTGACGTAGTTGTCTTCGTCTGATTGCTATAACAAAGAAAAATAAAAAAACGGAAGATTATCCATTCTCATATCTGGTAAAATTATTCATAGAATAATAAAACTCGAAGTCATACCACATGAAATATATTTAACCAATCAACAGATTAAAAGGCGAGGGCGATATGTTTCGGCCAAACAATGGCCATCATCAGACCTACAATACAAATTATAATAGCTTTTCCACTACTGGTATTAGAAGATGTCATTATTTATGCTTCGTTCGAGTCAAGAAGTTAAATTTCTCTCCTACAAGTGGATAATTTTTGATTATCAACAAGTAGTAGTTAATGAAAACAATTGAAGACTAAATGTGATGTCAGAGGTAGGCGATCTTAGCAAATCTTTCAAATTAATTATACGCAACTGTCATTGCGTTTGTCAAAAGAGTTTTTTTTTAAATTATTATAAAAAATTTGACAGCAAATAAGCTGTTTCTATTGAATTCCTATATTTTTAAAGTAAATTTTCGAACTAATCAAATAAAATATGGGTAAGTAATTCTTTATGAGATATATTTTCGTTTGAAAAAGTTTAAGGTTATGTAATAAATATTTTGATATTAATTAGTGCTATTTATGCAATAATACCTATTCTAAAAGTAACCTAAAAATCAATTTAATAGTTTTTCAAATATAAGTGTCAAATGAAACGAATTCTTCATGTTTTCATCGCTACTTGAGAGTTTTAAAATTCACAGTGCAATTAACATAATGAAATGTCAATTTAATTTATTAAATAGTCTCATTCAATTGTTTTCACGAACTGCTTCTCTGTCAATAAATTATTTTCAAACATATACCCAAAAAAATCCAAAAATATCATTGTAAAAATGATTAAATGTTCTAGTAGCGGAAAAAATAGTATACAGGGTGGCTACTTTTTAATAGGGACAGTATTGCTATCTCGTAAACGGTAGACGCTAGAAAGACGGTTAAATGGGGAAAAATGTGCGAAATATAAAAACAGACAAAACAATTTTTTGAAACCTAAAATATTCCTATTGGTTCCGGAGTTAAACGACAAAATCCGAATTTGTCGAAAATCGTTTTTTTGCCAAAGCTCGGTTATTATACAAAATTTTGGATAACTTTATTAAAAGTTTTTGTTGTATTCTAACATCGTTATAAACTGCCATAGTTAAATTTTGAATTTGACGTTTTGTCTCTTCGGGGCCACCATCAACTTTATCTTTTTAAATACGGACCTGTCTATTTTATATCATATTATTAAATCGCTTCGAATACTAAATTCAACGATATATCACACTTGATTATTCCGTGACGTTTTGTCTCTTCGGGGCCACCATCAACTTTATTTTTTAAATACGGACCTGTCTATTTTATCTAAAATCATTAAATCGCTTCGAATACTAAATTCAACGATATAACTTGATTATTCCGTGATGTTTTATCTCTTCAGGACCATCATCAACTTTATATTTTCAAATACGGACCTGTCTATTTTATTTAATATTATTAAATCGCTTCGAATACTAAATTTTACGATATAACTTGATTATTCCGTGACGTTTTGTCTCTTCGGGGCCACTATCAACTTTATCTTTTTAAATACGGACCTGCTTATTTTAAGTAATATTAATAAATCGATTTGACTACCAAATTCAACGAAAACTTGATTATTTCGTGCTCTTCGGGACCATAATGAACTTTATTTTTTAAATACGGACCTATCTATTTTATTTAAATTCATTGCTGTGATTCGAAGTATACTTCATTTAGATATCAGGAAATTCTATTTAATTATTTATTTATTAAATATTACAATAACAAATGCTATCGTGTCTTAGTAATGCTCTAGGTCTAGAATCACTAGAAGGTGTATTGTTGTCTCCCCCTCAGAAAATACGTAAAACCACGTATGTCATTGATCGGGCAAAACGTCACAGAATAATCAAGTGTTATTATCGTTGAATGTAGTAGACAAAGCGATTTAGTACTATTAAATAAAATAGACAGGTCAGTATTTAAAAAATAAAGTTGATGGTGGCCCCGAAGAGACAAAACGTCGCGGAATAATCAAGTGTGATATATTGTTGAATTTAGTATTCGCAGCGATTTAATAATATGGTATAAAATAGACAGGTCCGTATTTAAAAAGATAAAGTTGATGGTGGCCCCGAAGAGACGAAACGTCAGATTTCAAATTTAACTGTGGCAGTTTATAACGATGTTAGAATACAACAAAAACTTTTAATAAAGTTATTCCAAATTTTGTATAATAACCGAGCTTTGGCAAAAAACGATTTTCAACAAATTCGGATTTTGTCGTTTAACTCCGGAACCAATAGGAATATTTTAGGTTTCAAAAAATCGTTTTGTCTATTTTTATATTTCGCACATTTTTCCCCATTTAACCGTCTTTCTAGCGTCTACCGTTTACGAGATAGCAATACTGTCCCTATTAAAAAGTAGCCACCCTGTATAAACCACGGTAGAGAAGATTCTTCTCAGCCTCGCAACTTATTATCCCTCGATGCTTCGCATCTCGGTATAATAATAATGCTCGGCTGAGAAAAATTACTTCTCTACCTTGGTGTATAATATACTATTAAAATAGGAATAAATTACAACAAAGTTCAAATTACTTACAGAGAATATGCACATATAAGTTAAATAACACTGGTATGAAAATGGAATAATCAAACATTTTGAAGAAATAAATACGTTAAACTTATTACGAAGTTAAAATAAAAGATTAATAAAAAGGATTAGAAAAAACATGAAAATTTTTTATAAAGCCTCGCATAGTGGATGGTCTCATCAAAATAGATTTACATAGATGACTTCTAGTTTTATTATTCTATAAAGAAAAATAATATTAATCATCACTTAAATGATAACAAAATGCAATGAAAATTATAGTAATAAGTAATCAGTTGGAAAACTTACCATTTCATCAGAAGGGCCAAAAATTTCTCTAAACAGATGCTCATGGTTTTCATCAAATGGAACCAGAAGTTCTAAACGTCTCGTAGGATTAATTATTTACATTTTATTTCTCAGTATATGACTACAGTTACGATTTAAATATTAATAATCCACAAACTCCACCCGTTCGCTCTTTTATACATCTTCGATGAGGGTTGATAATAGGCGTGGCCGCATTCAATGTCGAATTTCGCCCCTCCGTTGTAACTACTTCATCAACAGGTGTAGTCGCTCTTTAATAAGGAATATTCAATTGCTGTATGTTGTCTCGGTCATAAAACTAAGTAATAGAGTCGTAGATAATTAGACCTTTTTATTTTACCTCAATAGATGGTAATAAATACTACAACCATGAGGAGATTTTAGGGTAATGAGTAATGAAATTTGTTTCTTTTTTTACCCTCTGAATGCATGTTTAATTGATAAAAAACAGCTAATTTTTTTCCAATTCTAATGTAATCGCTAACTATAAACGATAATTATAATTGTGTAACTGTGCCTACTTACTCTAATGTAATCGCTAACTATAAACGATAATTATAATTGTGTAACTGTGCCTACTTACTATTTGTAATTGAATTTTCATTGTTCAGTGCAATTACTCGTTGCGATTACTCATTACAATGTAACTGCATCTACTTACTATTTGTAATTGAATTTTCATTGTTCAGTTTAATTACTCATTGGGATGTAACTGTACCTACTTACTTTTTGTAATTGAATTTTCATTGTTCAGGGCAATTACTCATTGCAATTACTTGTTGAAATGTAATTGCACCCACTTACTATTTGTAATTGAATTATCATTGTTCAGTTCAATAACTCATTGCAATAACTCGTTGCAATTACTCATTGCATTACTCTCTCCTCGCTTTGCTAAGCTCGCTAGTGCATCTAATGGCGCGGGCTGCTAAAGCTCATTTTCTGCACTTGTGACACAATATACTATTGCATCCCAGAGGATGATTTATTTTCACATAAGGTAGGCGAAAAAGTCTATTAATGTCTTAGTCCAACTCATTGTTGCGTAAAATATATTGTAGACGATCGACATGCCTTCTTACGACAGTTTGGTCATAATCGGCAGAGAACAATTGATAGTGACCGACAGAACTGTTGAGTCGATGATTCTCAGTTTATTGACCGAATAGTTGATGTTGGGTATACAGAAATAACCCCTTTATAATCTAAAATCTAATGTCAAAAATACTTTCACCGATATTTAGAACGGATCTTCAGGGTGGAAATAGGTGGAGGAAAAATTTAAAAAATGGGCCGGAAAATTCGGGTAAAACTGAAAGTGCTTTTTTATGACCTCAAGGTTTGTAAAACAGATAGGATATACTTGGCAACATTGGTACAGACTGGGCTGTTCGTCGTCTCGTCAGAAAACAGAATACCTGTTACGTGTATATTCTGACAATCATACACACAATACAAAAATTCTAAGTTTAGCCTTTAAGTTACAAATTTTATACCATATTTTAGTTTTTTTTTTAAAGATTATGTAATAAATACTAGTAAATTCATTAATTGTTATTACTAATATTGTGTGTGTTTTTTAATTAAAATATATTATTCACTATCAGGGAGTTTACAATATGTTCGTTTTTTTTAAATGATAGATATTTTTTGGTTAACCTTCCATTTGAGTCTAGCGTTAAATTTTTACAATAATAAATGAAGCATTGGTACAAAAATGCAAAATGTATCAGAAACTAGTTTCATTCATTAACTGGAAAGTGCGTAGCAATTATATAGTCTGCTGAGGTTCCAGATAAACTACTAACAACCCTTAATCGAGTAGTGTAAAGTTTGGATGCAGAAAGCATTAACGTATAGCTTTCGTAGGACACCAATTAAGACCGCATGTTTGATCGCCACATTACTTAGGGAGAACGTGATTGTATCCACTTTGTCGCTAAAATGGAGACATGACAAGATAAATCAGGGTTTGCTTTGCTTGAAATTGGTTACAACATTTCGTAACACAAATATATTATAAGCGACGATCTTTGCTAAAACTTTTGTAACCCCATCAATTTTTATTCGACTGGGGTTAGCATGCTCGAGACTAAAAATAAAAGTAGTGGTCGACAAATGTAATATAAATATACAGTGTGGTGGAAACTTTAAAATATCTAATTTAGGTGATGTTTAGCAGAAAAACTCTGAGATTAGTAATATTTTTCGTTATCCATTCTTTTTCATATCATAGTTGTGGATAGACAGTAGAATTTATTCTTATAAAAAGTATTGTATTTTTAATGATTTTGAAAATTTTCAAAGGAGCTATCAAACATTTCGATCACAGTTCTTCCGACGGGTAACCCAAACCCATTTACCAAATTTTAGCTCAACCGTATTAATATTTTTTCAGATATTTAATGTTAAAGTTTCAAATTTTGACATTTTTTTATTTTTGACAAGGGTCAGTTGGAGAAATAATTTTAACTGTTCTGAATAGAGTTTTCAAGGACTTTCAAATTACATATTACATGTCGAATTCTGTGACATATTACATCTGTCATTTTGTAATAGTGACACTTCCGTTTGACAGATGTCATACAAAAACTGACGAATTCTTCCGACGAGTAACAAAAACTCGTGTAACAAATTTCAGCTTGATGGAATTAATACTTTATCAGATATTTAATGTTAAAATTTCAAATTTTGACATTTTTTTATTTTTGACATGTGAGTTGAAAAAATAATTTTGACTGTTCTGAATAGAGTTTTTCAGCGCCTTTCAAGTGACATATGGCATGTCAAATTCCGTAACATATTGCATCTGTCATTTTTTGATAATGACAGTTCGGTTTGACCGATGTACAAAAATTATATCACTGTGCCACCGAGGGTTGGGCCGTTTGAGATGATTTTTTTTATGTTTATCATAAAATTCCCTATCGATACCTCTTTCTCGATTTTTTCTTCGGGTCTTCATTTTCGCGGTATTTGTTTAAAAACATGGGTTTGCATGGAAAAAACTAGATTTTTCGCACAAAAATGAATCTACGGAACACGAGATTGAGATTTTGCCGGACTTTTTATTGGGACATGCTCGTCTTGGAAAACCCTACAAGACTGTCTACTTAGAATTCGGGGAGAAATTTTCCATTGCCCTTAAAATGGCCACAATGATCCAAACATTTTCACATATCAGAAATCGTTCTACTGAAAACTGGGAAAGTATTAGAAAAAATGGATTGATTTTTTCTGATGAAAATTTATGAAATCTAAGTGGATAGTCTTGTAGGGTTTTCCAAGACGAGCATTTTCCCATAAAAAACCGGCTAAATCTTAATCTCGTGTTCCGTATGGTCATTTTTGGGCGAAAAATCTAGTTTTTTTCATGGAAATCCGTTTTTTAGTCAAATTCCGCGAAAATGAAGACCAGAAGCAAAAATCGAGAAAGAGGGATTGATAGGGAAATTAATGACGAACATTTTAAAAATCACCTCAAACGGTCCATCAATTTGTGTGGCGCAGTGGCGGTTCGCGCCACTGTGCGACGAGTAACCCAAACCCATATACTAAATTTAAGCTCAATCGGATTAATCGTGTGGAAGAATACACGCAGACAGACAGACAGACTTCCATTTGAAAATGGTCTTAATCATCTCGGGTGACCCCAAAATGGATATTTCCAACTTTATCTCGAAAATTTTTTTTAGCTCATTCACAATACTTTCCTTTCTCGAAGGTAGGTCGAGAAAGAAAAAATTATTTGTTAAAAATAGCAGATTAATTATGCATCCAGTGGAGTAAGTTCTGTTGACCATGCTGGCCATTCCATGAAATCTTAATGGTCCAAAATATTTGGTAATGTTGACACAGCAAATTTCCAGAATGTAGATTTTCATGGTACTAACAAGATGGAATTACTTCCCACCATGAACGTCAATTTTTATTATTATTTGAATAAAAGAAGAGATTTTATAAAATGGCCAGCTAGGCTACTGGATATTACACATTAGGATTTTGTTGTGGGATTACCTAAAATTAAAATTATACTTCAACGTCGAAGAATTGTTAGAAAGAATTCGTGATCAAATAAGAGCCATCTGACAAAGGCTTATTTACTATCAAGAAGTTGGGCCCCAATTTAAGCAACGGCTGATTAGTCAAATGGTACTTGTTTTTTAAAAAAAAATCATCTATTTTCAACATAATAGACTTTGTTAAGTCGTATTGAATTAATTTTTATTGAAAACAAAAATCATATTTTTCTATCAACCAGGGAAATAAAATGTATATTAACATTTATCTCAGTAAGCCTTGGTGAATTTTAAAGTTTTTTATTTTTAATTTAATTTAGGGGAGAAGGCATGACCTGATTAGCAAAATTAATTGAAACACTCGTTTTTACGTATGCCTATATTTTTGCTTCTAAAATCAATAAGAGATTAGAGATTATTTAAATCTTTATTAAGTCTTTAAACGTGCCAATTCCGGAATTTCAATTAGATTGTGTAATTCGACAATATGGTGGATCCACGACACCCGACATCGTTGTGAATAATTTACGTCTCGACCCTGCATTCAGTAAAACGAACTCAACTAGAGAAAGGCTTTCGCATTCCCGTAGTTTAAGGAGTAGAATAATGGTCAGAAATGGAGCATAATAAGACAAAGCCCTATTACTATATTGCGTATTGTTAAGATGTTCTAAAGGTAAAAACGTTTTTCTTCCTGTTTACGTTTAAATGCAAAAGTAAAATGTGGACGTACTCGTAAATTTTATTAAAATCGTTGATTTTCTGCAGAATATATCTATATTATTGTATTTTTTCGAATTTTTTTGTTCAAACTAGTAAAGTCATATTTTAATTGCTAAATGTTGGTAAAATTCCAGTAAATATTAAATGTAGAAACCCTTCATTATTATGTCTCCGTTAATAGTAATCCCACAAACCTCATTATTTTTTAAATATCAGTTAAACCCTCTTTCATCGCGCCGCTTTCACCCTTAGAAATCACTGCTAACAAAGCCATCACGTCCCCACTTTATTCTCTGTCAAAAAACAAACGCGAAGGCCAATTAAAAGTTCAACACGCACTGGGTCGGGACCGTACGGTGAGGACGCTCCGCACTTTTTTAGGCGGCTTGGCGCACTGGATCGGTGGGTACGAGACGAGCGGTACGGCTACACCACAGTCTCCTCCTAGCTTAGTACTGTGTGTTTTGTGAAAACAAAAACGTTATTTTAAGTAAAGAAGAAATTGTTATAAATTTAATGTTAGTGGCAGAAGAAGAAGAAAATGTCAGATTTTGAATTCACAAAATTAATAGGAAGAGATTGGATATTGGGAGTTTCACACCTTATTTCCTAACTTGATTGAAGATGATTGTAAGTTCTTCCAGTATTTTTGGATGACTCACCATAAATTTGAAGAACTTTTAAATGTTGTGAATACGGAACTAGTAAAAAAACGACAAATATCAGAGAACCAATAGGCCCTAAGGAGAGATTAGCAATTTGTTTAAGGGCAGTATAAATAAATAACTTAAATAAACAAAGGTAACTCGCATATCTGGTAATCAACTATTTATTGCTCATCGAGTAAAACAATTAAACGTGACCATCATCAGCCAATACATTAGTTACAGATTGAAACTTTCCTCATCAAATGGATTGCCTTGAAAGTCCTGTTGTAAGTCAGGCGTTAGAATTGTCGAATTCGTCACGTTTGGAATCCTTGCAGTTTGCGCAGGGAGATGATATTCACCTGATGAATGTCCGAGCCATGCAATATCAATTTCTTTTTCAGTGATTAGGTTGAATATTTTTTGTTTTAGTTCAATTTGATCTCGGACACGGGAAACCTTTTACAGTTTTCGCCATAGTCATAAAAAAGCTAGTGAGGGATTCCTAGGGTACATCTGCCCGAGCATGGCCACCTTTCTTATTTAAAAATTTATCTAAGACAGTAGCTGCAGTTTTTTCAGTGGGAAAGCCATATCACTTTCTTTTTCTGTTGACGAATGTGGTAAATACCCAGTCCAGATGATGATGACATAGAACTGGTAGATTTGCGTCTATTGAAAAATGAAGACGGTTGGCTCACAATTTCAGGTGATGCTGATAATAATGGCACATATATGCTCATCGTCGTTGTCAGCAGTGTATGTGGCACTCTAGGACGGGGTAAAGTTTAATTTCAGATTATCGTCATCTGTTATATAAGGAATTAAAAAAGTGTTTTGTGTTTTTCGCCGCTTGTTCGCTTTTGGTTTGACGACGCTGAACAGCTTTGCGGTGATTGTCCCTCACCTTCGTCCATCTGTCTTTGCAAACTGAACCTGCAACAACAAACAAAACTCCCTGTAATAAATCTCAAGAGACAACAATAATAATGGGTTGGAAATGTGACATCAATATAACATTTTCTTCTATAATAAATAAAGAATTGTAATATTAATTATTTTTCCAGGTTTCTTGCTACCGCCATGTCGTATCGTTCAATGGCATTCCCATTTCGAATGGGACTTACGACAATTAGAGAAATAATACATTTTACCTGTAAAGTATTATAGGAATGTTTGCAACTCCTGGTAATTCCAGAATCTAACAAGGAAATGTGGATGGAAAGCATGTAGTGACTGACACACCTCCCAATAGCCGATCTAATTTTTTCTGCTACAAAAAATGCTTCAGTATTGTCTTGTTGGCTTTGGTCGATGCTAATAATAAATTCATATTTGTTGACGTTGGTGGTTATAGAAAGGATTCCGACGCGAGTATTTTTAATACTTTTCAACTTGGGAAAAAGCTGCATGATGGAATTTTGAATCTTTCTGCTGCGAAAAAACTACCTGGAACGAATATGTACCTCCCATACGTTACAGGCTGGTACTGAGGATTCAACTGTCCGAAGTATTTTCAAAGAGTACTTCAATTCAAAGAAGAGATCAGTACCATGGCAACAGAAAAGGATTCGTGTTGGACAATAGCTGGCCTGATACAGCATCAGATAATGCAGTGCCCAAAAACTTTACATATGTTTTTATCCAGCATCGAGTGTTTTACTCTCGAGAGTCTGACCATTTTTCAACTATTAGCAGTAACATATCATAGACAGCTCTGCATTTCAATGGGTTTTCGATTTTTATTGGGATGATATGACTTAGTGTATGTTCCACTGGAAAGCCTTGCTCTAGTAGCGAATTCCTGAGGTATTTAACGTTAAAGTGATGTCTTTCACGAAGTTTTCGACCCTTGTCGGAAGCAAGAATTTCAATTGATTTACTAGCACCGGCTAGAACCGTTGGAGGCAGTGAAGTTGTAAAAATAAATCTTTCTGCATGGGACCTCCCCATGCCGATCAGAACAGAATTACTGGCTATGTATCCTCCAACATTTCCAAATGCTTTTTGAAATGTTCCAGAAATCATATCCATTTTGTGCATCACATAATCTCTTTCACCAATTCCAGCACCAAGTTCACCATATAGTCCAACAGTATGGACTTCATCCACAAATGTTAAGGATCCATATTTGCGAGAAATATCACATAATTCCTCTAAAGGACATACTGCTCCGGACATGTAGTGAACGGTTTCAAATGCAAAAATTTTTGTAATGGCTTCATCAACTTTTTGTAGTAGTTCTTCTAAATGAGCATATTATTTAGCAAATGTTTAAAAAAAATTTAATCACCTTTATCTATCTCTTATAATTTACTTATTCTGTAACTAAAATTTTCTTTTAAATTTCAAAAATTATATTAGAACTTCAGATTTCTCTCAAAACCAAATATAAAACATACAAATATAAATAAAACCATACATTGTAATACATGTTGTATGAAACTATGTATTAAACTTTAACTTTGAAGTAACGTTATCTTCTTTTAATAAAAAATTATCTTACCTTGCTCATTCATTATACCACCAATCCCTTCCCAACAGTTGTCCCGTCGAATGTTATTAAAGTACTCTGGGTGACGCATATTGAACAGCTCAGGGTAGTTTTGCACCAATATAATTAGTTTAGGGACATCCATTATAAGCATTTTGCACAAAACTGGTCTGCACGCTCCTAATTACTCAATTGAAATGGCGGGACGTCCATACCGAAGCACGTGGCGCGCACTGCAGACGGCGGGTGAGTTATCGGTACGGTACGGTCGGTACGTCGGGATTCCTAAAAATCCTTCTTTCTGACATTACGCGTACGGCGGATCATCCTGTCCTGACGGTTACGGCCCAGTGCGCGCATCACTAAGCAAATCAATACTAAACATTTTTGAAAAATCCCGCTTGTACTGTCCGTCCATGCCGTACCGACCCATTGAGCGCTATAAGGTTTAAGTAGGAGTGAAAGAAGAGAGTCGGACATCAGTCAATCGCGTCTTCACGATCTGAGAGAACAATATGTTCAATCTGACCAGAGTGTCAGGTATTGGAAATCAAGTATAGTAAAATATTCATATATTGTAACGGACTTCAGTCGTTACGGGTCACTTAGGCACCTTGGTCCAAGTTTCGGATTGCGGAGCCACCTTCCGTTTAAAGTGGGAAGGCCACTACGGGCAGCGTCAGAATGGCGGTTTTTACTTGCCCTACTGGGTTGAGTTACCTGGGTATTAGCTGCGGATGTTAAGACTCAAAACAAATAAAATATTCAAGTTTTTTCTTAATTGGTCGTTCTTTTGTTCCTTAATTTTAAAATACCTCATTAAACATTTTCCCTAAAGAGTTCGTTAACCAAGTACTATTAAAAATTCTGTGCAGTTCATTTTTAATAAAAGAGTTTTTTTCGTCAACTTTGATAATATGACCAAGTGCTTTTCTCTTACAATTTTCTGCTTATAATTTGTGTTTCGTTGTTTATATAATATATAAATTATTTACAATTCGATTATTATTTTTATAAAACCAAACTATTTGGTAAAACCATATTCACTACCTATACTATCTTCAGAACAAACAAGTTGAAGTTGGTGGGTAGCCACAAGTTTTAATAATATAATTTAAACTATACCTGTTATTCGAACATTCGTCAACATTGTCTTGATTTTTTAAGGTACAAAGGTGATGGATATATTTTTTGGAATACCACACGTCATTTTGGTCACATCATTTTAACGTCACTTGTCACGTTAAATTAACGTCAGTTGTCACGTTAAATTAACGTCACTTGTCACGTTAAATTAACGTCACTAGTACCATTAAATTCACGTCACTTGTAACGTTAAATTTACGTCATTTGTCACGTTAAATTCACGTCATTTGTCACGTTAAATTCACGTCGTCAAATGACGTCTCTGGTCTATGAGATACTCACGTCATATTTCACGTGAAAAAAACGTCATATTTTTAGTCGCAAGACTTAACAGGTGCCCTATAAATCACGTCATTATGACGTGTGGTTGCTAGCTGGGAAGGAAGATAGAATAAAACGAATCGAAGGAATATTTGTGAATGTGAATAAAGCCACCAAGATATGGGCCTAAAAGACCTGCGTGCAGCATCACATATGTAATTATTACTCATTCTTTGCTTAAATTTTCAAATCAGTTTATTATAAAACATAAAATATGTGTGAGAAACCCTTTATAATATCTATATTTTTATATTTTATACTGCCCTATGCGATTATATACATTTTTGTAGTAGTTTTATTTCATTAAATAAAATTATTTTAGTTAATATATTAAATAAATAAATAGCAAAACAAAACGAAAGTAACATTATATTATATTCCTTAACTTAACTCTTAAATTCTTCCCCTATTATTGATATTTTTCCATAAGTCCTGTTCGTTTTAAATTCGCATTACTTGCATACTTTAAACAGAAAAACAATTGTACATAAAAATAATAAAAGAAAAGAGAGAGCTATAAGAATAATTGAAAAATATCCCTTTGCGTTTTTTTGTTTAATTTGTCTGCAGCGAAACTCTGTAGTAAGTCGGCATTAACTCGTAGAACACTGGAGGAATTTTTGCAATAAAACGCACGTCCTTAATCTAACTTTGCCGGAAAAAAAGTCTGAAAAAAGAATTGACCCAATATAAGACAGCTATAACGTTTTTGTATTTTATTAAAACGTTTTAGTAAAATTTATTTTTAAACATAAAATTTGCATTTTCTGTGACGTGAAGGGACTTATCAAAGCAAGTGAAGAACGCTCTTCTGGCCGCCAGTAATTTTGGTCGATACCATAACGACCTCTGGAGTATATTCTTTATCCACTGAAGCTGCCCGTGCAAGTCGCCTTCACACTATGAACGGAAAGGTGTTATGACGAAATCACCAATGAACGAGCCAATAATTTTGAAGTATTTTTTTTTTAATGAACTATGCTATTCATAAACTTGGCAATAAAAAAATAGCAGGAAACGAAAAGGAAAGTGAAATTCCGTTTAAAAAAAAAACCATAACAATATCACCCCCTGGCCTATATATTTTACAAAAAGGTGAGATTTCCGTTTGTTATAGTAAAAAAATAAACCACAAAAAAAACCTTCAAATCATATATTCAGTATGAAACCCCATTTTTTTTCAGTTAATTGTTTATAACTTTTGCAATTTTTGCAAGCGGCTCTTAAATTTTTAAAAATCATCTAGACACTTTTCCGAAACGAATGACACCTCGTTCATATTTTTCGGAGGCGGAGAAAAAATTTGACCCAAAAAGCACTTGTTGACTAGACTAGATGGAATGACCGCGAATCTACTATCGTCTGCAACATTCCTCATTAGGAAAATTTCATGGGGAGTGGAGAATATTAATTCTTTTTTTTATGAAATATTTTTCTCTACTTATTTCCTCTTTTGTTTTAATGGCAGTTGTTTTCTTTATGGTAATCACAGGCCTACAAAAATAATTATTACGGGGTTTGGAGTTTTGGTGGTAGACTCAGACCTACAAATCGTCGGTAAAAAATTTCAGAGTGCTTTTACTTCTTATTTCACGACCTTTTAAGAGAAATATCGGTAGTGTAAATTTTATACGAAGAAAAATAAAAGGATAATATATACGTAAATACGAAAATAGGAAAATATGGAGAAAAAAACTAAAAAAATGGGAATTAATGAGAGATTACGTGACCCAGTGTAGAAGCGTTTCAATACTGGTACTTAGCAGTATTTCCAACAACTATTTCCTTCCCTACAGAAAAGTCTTAGTAATAATTTCCATAGCCTACTTAGAAATTTTTTACATTACTGTCTAATTGATGTGTGTCAAAAACTGAATTTTTAAATTTAAAAACAACAAAAATATTGGAGAAGTACATTGACTCGCGGTCATCTGTTATAGGCCAGACGATGTTTTTTCCATTTATCAGTTTCCTAAATTTTGTACATTGTTCAATAATTGTCTCCTTTCACAATGTTTCATTGTTAATCATTTTTATTAAATTGTATTTTAAAGAGCATTACAAACAAATAATTTAAAATTATAAATAAACTAACAGATCAGAGAATAAATATATCAAATGTATTTTCCCTAAATGTATTTTAAGAATGTAATCAATTATGCATTAAAAACTAGTTTTAAATTGTTACTCAAAACTTTGGAGAAAATATACGCAAGAATTTTAGGGAAAAACTAATGACGTTCTTTGTCCGTATCATCTACTCTTGGCATCGTTTCAAGTGTTTACTTCACACCGAATATAGCAAACTACGGAAGTGGAAAAGCGTCATCTGGAAAATATATCAATTGTAGACTACTATTCTATTTATCGGGAACGTAATGTATTTTGCGATGGTTATATTGTAACATTTTTGGAGTACAACAATATTTTAGTTTTGTAATAATTAACTATAAAAAACAAAAATTAATTTATGCAACAAGCGTATAATGGCTATGCGCAAGTCGAATACCATACTTTATCTACAACTAAGTAGGTAATAAAAAGTGCTTTATATGTTGACACAACTCAAAAAGTTAATTTTTATTAATATAATAATTAAATTCATCAGGTTATCCGTGTCTCAAATGCGGTCAACCAATGAGTAATGAAACACACAAAGTCCAGTACCACAATATATATTTGTTCAACAGTTGTTGGCCAAAAAACAATCACTTATTTTTATTAGATTATTTTCTGGACTTGGTTTATGGTCACCTTTCCCCATTATTTTCTTGCTGCATATCCAATATTACTATATTGTTTCCTCCCTCACTAAATATTCCTTACGATGACTATTTCTTTTCTACAGTTTTTCCTTTTATTATAATTTTGTTTGTTTACTTCTGCTACCATAACCTTCGCCCCTCCGGGCTTATTAGACATTGACATTGACGTTGACATTGACTTGACATTGACATTGACTTGACAGTGACAGACGTTGTTCTTCTTCCCCTATTCTTATTCTTTTTCTATGTTTACCCTCCTAGTTACTGAGGTTGAGATCTGGTTGTCCTTGTCCTGTGCCTAATCTCACAACCCTTAAATTGTACTAGTAATTTTTCTCACTACCTTAATTTTCCTTTTTGTTGTATACTTTACACTTCAGGTTTTGTTTTTGAGGTTTGCAACCCTCATTCACATCATGGCTTTAAACATATTTTTTAATTTTAATTTCTGCTTATCAGCTGTCATGTCAGTTGTCATACACCATTTTGTGTAGTGTCTTGACGTTATGTCTAATGGTACTGCTACTACTTAACCCAATTTTCGGACTGTTTTTTCTAACTATTGCCCTTAAATGGGCCATAGTTGATAAACTATTCTCTTACACCAATCTCGAGCTGCCCTCTGCCCTCGTAGCATTAATCCCAATTTTCGGACTGTTTTTTTAACTATTGCCCTTAAATGGGCCATAGTTGATAAACTATTCTCTTACACCAATCTCGAGCTAACCTCTGCCCTCGTAGCATTTGTTTTCTATCCCTACGTGGGATTCTCTACTGCCCCTCGTGCCTATTTTACATTACCGAATGCCTCTTCTGACTTTTTTGGGTCAGGTTTGTCCTGATCCCCTTTACATTTTATAAATTTCTGTTCGAACAGACTTCATTTACGAGACATGCTTTGTGCCCTCAGAATGTCTGTTTTCATTTCAATTTTAATTTCGTATTTTAACATTTTCGTTTATCAGTACCATGTATAACTTAAAAATGTATGTTGTTAAAAATTTTAATCGTTTAACTAAAATTACACCCACCGTTTACCCCAAGATGTTTATGGTAAGCTCCTCTTTTATTAATGATTATTTATACCTGTTGTATTAACCAGCGCTATTGTAGGCCTGATGATGGCGAAAGCCGAAACTAGTTGCCAATTTCACCAAAACAACTATTCAGCAAATATATACTGTGGTACTGGACTTTGTGTGTTTCATTACTCAATATAATAATTAATAAATGAAATAAAACTCTAAGGGCCATTTGCACCAACTAAATTTAAACCCAGCTTTAGAGTAAGCCTCGCTTTAAATAAAAATTCATTTGTACAGCCAGACAAACTTGGTTTAAGGTGGTCTAAGCAAAGTTTAAGTTAAACCGTCAGAATTGAGGGTTTTAATTTACAAAGCCTTATTTCATAACCAAACTTTTATGGTTTCCAGCCATTTGATCCAAATAACAAATTTTCTATAGTGTTGTTACTTCTTGATGTTTGTGTGACAATCTTTAGTACTTTTTTTATACTACATATTTTGTATTAAAAATACCAAATGAATTTCGATGATATTTTTGAAGACGATTTGGATGTTCTTGAAATAATTAATTTCGGCTTTCCAAGACAAATTTATATCCGAAATAATCCTTACGAAGAGCTAACTAACTTTCCATATTTGGTTATTATATTTAATATAGTTGTTTTCTTTTCATTTGAAAAATTAGTGCTTCGCTGACGTTTTTCAATCATTTTGAAACATGCAGATTACAGAAATAAGGCATGCGACATAAAATATATTATATATTCACAGCCACTACACCGTTTTTGAATTTTTGTCAGGTTAGAATTTTTGTTATGAAGTTAATCACAAAAGTGGTCACAACTATAAATAAACAAAATTACCATCAATAGTTCGCTTGTACTCGCTTAAGAAAGCTCGCTTTAAAAAGGTGCGGTGCAATGATTTGGAAAATAAACTGCACTTAAATATTTAAGCAAGTTTTAAAAAACCAAGTTTAGATGTCGATCGGTGCAAATGGATCTAAGCCATGTACCACATAAAATTATTATTGTAAAAATTAGGGAACGGCAACTAGTTTCGGCTTACAAGCCATCTTCAGGCCTAAAAGAAATACATTGCGATGATATGGCTTACAAAACTAAAAACAAAGCGTTTACTTACCATAAATTGGTTAACATCATGGTAAAATTTTTATAACATAATGTTATAAGTTAAGTTAAAAATTACAGAAATTGGTTTTGATAGGTAGGGGAGAAGTTACGTATGGGGAATAAAGGGAAAAAGAATGGGTGTGGGATATCAAATAATAGAAAAATTAACATGAAAATGGAACAGGTGATTTTAAATGAAAAATAGGAATCTCCAATCATGGAGAACCCCCACAATGGGGTAGGATGATTCTAACAATTGAATCGTTATAAATGAAACAGGAAAGTAAAATCCTCAAGTAAACTGAAGGGGCCACATAGCCTTCTGGAGCAGCAAAAACCGGCTTCTTGGACACAACCGGAAACTTCCAAAAGTATACGGGATTCCACCTGGGGACACGTAAAATATTGGCAACTATGTGCCAAGACACTAAATATAATTTTAGGTAAGGTAAAAGCAATTTAAATAGAAGTCACCATAAGTGAGGCTGAAACATCGCCGCTAAATGGAGGAATGACATATGACAGATAGGAAATGACTTAAGGGGCAAGGAGAGGAGAGGATATTAACCATACACGAAATACAATATTCAACCAAAATTATGACCTAAAATAAAGAAACAGTACAGTAGCCGTTAAAAATAATCGAAAATGTTTACAAGTTGTGAAATTGGTATTATAAACTATAAGTTAAGAGGTGTCAGAAAACGGGTGCAGTATAATAATTAATAAAAGTTACATTAGTTATTTTTAGTAGACTTATTGTAAATCTAATATAAAGTCTTCTTGTATTAAAGAAATTTTTAATAAAGTATATAAATGGTTTTTTAATCGACCTATAACCAACGAATCTCTTAATTTATTAACTGACTTAATTTTGACGTTCAATTGACATATTGACTTATATCAAACAGAGCAAGTATATAACCATAATTTCAGATCGTTTTACTTTTTGATTTTCGCTTGGTCAATAGATTAGTTCCTACACGGTAGGCAACCAGTATTACTTTTAGTTTAAATATTGTTGACGCATGGTGCATGGGTATATTATTTAATTTGTCGACCACAAATACGCTAATGGATGGCTTATCTTTTTTATACAAAGCTGTATAGTGATAAATGGACAATTTTATTAAGTACGATTTTTGAGATTTTTACTACACCGACACTTAATCTTAATCATATCGATTCGGTTACAAAACAAAGCCCACCCCAAATACACTACTTTTTTTAAAAATGATGATTTTTAAAATATGTGACGTTTTTACTGATCTAGTGATTTTATTCGGTGATTTAACTTATTTTGGTACAAATGACATTTCGGTCACTAGAAAAATCGATTAAAATTGAATAGAATACCGGTATCCGTTATGATTTCATTTTTTTTTCAAATGGATATCGCTCCATCTCTGATTTCGGACTTTTAAACGATTATGAATTTTCTGATTTCTAAACTTTATTAGGTATAATTAATAATTGTTGCAAATAACCTCTTCATCATTTAGGGCCATTTGTACCGACTACATTTAAACCCAGCTTTGGAGTAAGCATCGCTTTAAATAAAAATTCAATTGTACAGCTAGACAAACTTGGTTTAAAGTGGTCGAAGCAAAGTTTAAGTTAAACCGTCAGAATTGAGGGTTTTGATTTACAAAGCCTTATTTCATAACCAAACTTTTATCGTTTCCAGCCATTTGATCCAAATAACAAATTTTCAATAGTGTTGTTACTTCTTGATGTTTGTGTCACGTTGTGATAATCTTTAGTAATTTTTTTATACTACATCTTTTGTATTAAAAATACCAAATGAATTTCGATGATTTGGATATTCTTGAAATAATTAATTTCGGTTTTCCGAGACAAATTTATATCTGAAATAATTCTTACGAAGAGCCAAGTAAACTAACTTTCCATATTTGGTTATTATATTTAATATAGTTGTTTTCTCTTCATTTGAAAAATTAGTGCTTCGTTTTTCACTCATTTTGAAGCATGCAGATTACATAAATAAGGCATGCGACATAAACTGTCAGTAGATAGAACATCCATTAAGTTTAAAGATTCAGTAAGTAAAGGCAATGACGTTTAGAATAAAACTTTACAAGTTCATTTCTTGCATAATTGCCACAATCTAAACGTCATTGTCATTAGTTACAGAACCGTTAAACGTTAAAGTTAATAAAAGTTCTATCTACTGACAGTAGATAGTATTATATTTATACAGCCACTACACTGTTTTTCAATTTTTATCAGGTTAGAATTTTTCTATGAAGTTAGT
The DNA here is from genome assembly GCA_963243735.1 of Neocrepidodera transversa. Taxonomy (NCBI): domain Eukaryota; kingdom Metazoa; phylum Arthropoda; class Insecta; order Coleoptera; family Chrysomelidae; genus Neocrepidodera; species Neocrepidodera transversa. The sequence continues at coordinate 27,466,995 of OY725345.1, read as the reverse complement.
CACAACAGTGATCACAACTATAAATAAACAAAATTACCATCAAAAGTTCGCTTGTACTCGCTTAAGAAAGTTCGCTTTAAAAAGGTGCGGTGCAATGGTTTGGAAAATAAACTTTACTTAAATATTTAAGCGAGTTTAAAAAAACCAAGCTTAGATGTCGATCGGTGCAAATGGCTCTTAACAATCCGATTATCAATGAGACATCGAATGATTTCAACAAGCGACTGAATAGACGTCGATAAAATTATGTGACGTAGGCAAAGTTTCTGGTATGACGTCATCAAGCCCGCGTAATTTAAATAAGAGGATGTTTTTGCTTTAATAATTATTATTCTGAAGTTTTAGCTGAATTTGACAAATCGATTTGGTAATAAATATTAATGAATCGAAGTGTCACTATTATTCAATTGTATACGTAATGGATATAACATACAATATACATACATAAAAGAATATTATTATATTAATAATTAATTAAAGTTATTCAAATCCCTTTATAATTTATAAAATAACATTATGCTCTGTCAAAAAGAACAAATAAAAATAAAAATGTTTAGGAACTAGGTTCAGTTCATAAATAACACAAATTAGTTTCAGTCCACAACAACTATTCTCTTTCACATTGTATAAAAATCAAGTTTTTCCGTTTGGCCTACTTTCATGTTGAGGTGTTTGAATTCATGCATAATTTTGTATGCTCGGTAAACATAAAACAAAATTACAATACTGCTTCAGTCATACGCTCAGGATTTTTTGTAGCTTTTATTTTCGCTCTCATGTAACAAAAAAAAATTTAAAGCAGTTACCCTTTTATCCATTTCATTGTCGTAGTAAGAGCTTCAGGATGAAATATCCTAAGAAATATTCTATTTAACAGACCTTTTTACTATAATTTTAGTCAAACATTTCCTCGACAATGGACATACAGAGTGGACAGGATTTAATTTTCGTATACCGCAATGTAATGACACATCTCTATTCTAAAAAAGAAAAAAATTACCTAATTTTAATTCGTAATATTATACATAGAATGGTTAGGACCTCCACCTAATGTTAATTTCTTGATATTATATTTATGTTATTAAAATTTAACAAGGTGATAGATATAATATTGAACAGTTCAGTGGCGCACAAGAATTTTTTTTAGGGGTCCCACTAAGGAAATATAATGCAGACTTATATTTTTTTAAATGGAACACCCTGTATATTTCGACGTTTTTTGTTTCGTTTTTTAATTCCCATTCGCCTAATATGACATATTATATATTTATTTTCAGTGGTTGGAGCTACAGTGCAAATAAATCATTTATCAATGTTAACAGGTGAAAGACCCTTAAAAATTGAACACTCAGTAACGAAATTTAACATTTTATTATAGTAAAAATTAGATCAGCACGAAAAAGGTGCCAATTATTATTACAACAAAATGGATGGCATTTTTAATATTTAATGTAATTTTCAAATTCTACTAAAATTAGTTAGAGGTAGGTTATAGTTATTACAAGGTTTATTGTTATTTCATAAGTTTATTGTTTTAATTTTTTTAATCTGTTTTTTTTATTAATTCTAATTTTGCTAAATAAAATTTTCACACATCAGTATCCTTGTAATGAAATGTTAAATTTCGTTACGGAGTGTTCAATTTTTTAAGGGTTTTTCACCTGATAACACTGATATATGGTTTATTTGCACTGTATCTCCAACCACTGAAAATAAATATGTAATTTGTCATATCAGGTGAATGAGAAATTAAAAACAAAACAAAAAACGTCAAAATATATAGGGTGTCCCATTTAAAAAAATATAAGTTTGCATTATATTTCCTTAGTGAGACCCCCTAAAAAAATTCTTGTGCGTTAGTGAACTCTTTAATAGTATATCTATCAAAACTTTTCATAAAGCTATTTCATATTTTTCTTAATTAAAAATTTATAGAACCTTGCAGTTTTCGACAGTTTCCAATAATCGCCCTGTATCTTCCAAATGCGAGGGCCTACTAAATATTTAATTAGGCTATTCGTTACTTTAATAAAAAAAGAAGTCATAACATCTTCACTGCTTTTTTTCGATCTCTGCTAGTTTACGAGATACCCTGCAAAACACACCAATTTGGGACACCCTGTACAAGACGCAGTTGAGACCTGGGGTTGTTGCCGCATCTAGTTTATCATTTAGACGTTAGGTTTGGAAATGCTGCAGATTATGCTTATGTGATGCTGGATAGCGACAGTAACATTATAGATACTTTCAGTAATGCCAGAGCAATACGTGGACAAGTTAAATGACGAATAAGTAAGTTTTTACCTTTACAGTATATTTGTAATATCTTTTGATAAATTTAGTATTTCAAAATAGGAACTACTTAGTTCTACACGGCTTTACCAGACAATTATCGAGAGTATGGATTTATTTACAGTTTAAGGAAAAAAATTAATAGAGTTCGATCATATTTTATATTCCTTAGAATCAACTTTAGACAACATATGTTTAACAACGCTCCGCCAGAATGTATTGGGGGTGCGAATCCTTCGGGATGGATGACAGCAGTCCATTTTTTACAATAGTGTAAGCATTTTGTTAAATACGTGAAGTGTTCCCTACATAAACCAGTTCTGCTTCTCCTCGATAACCATGACGCCCATCTGTCCATAGCTGCTTTGGATTTCCTGAAACAAAATGGTGTAACAGTGTTGTCCTTTACTACTTACTGTTCCCATAAGTTACAGCCGTTAGATACATCGGTCTATGGGTCACTAAAAAAATATGTCAACTCAGTCTATGATGAAATTCTAAAAATTGTTGCCACTAGCTGTTACCCCCCAAAAATATTACGGTAAGATTTCAGGTGGTATAAATATATCCGTTTAATAGAAATATATTCCTAGAAGAATAATTTCTACCATCATATTCGACAGATCGACCACAAATTGATTTAAACAAAATTGAAGAGGCTCAAACAGAAAGTTGTGATAAACGCCAGGGTAATCAAATTGATAACGTTAGTCTCAAAAGAGAATCTCAAGTAGGTACGTCGAACGATGGTATAAGAGAACATCCATCAGAAATCAGTCCTGAGAAAATTACACCTCTTAAATTAAAGCCTCTTCCAAAAGCGGGTCCACGAAAAGAGTCAAAACGTGGAAGAAAATGTCGCCATCCCCTGTCAAACAGGCTCTTAGAGAAGAACAGAACAAGAAGGTCCCATCTATAAAAAAGCATTTCAAGATGATAAAGAGAACATAAATAAAAATGTTCGTAAAAAAGAAGCAAACGTACAACAGACAAGCAAAAACGGTAAGCCTGGCGAAAATTGGATCCAATATGTTTTCTGTTACCAGCGGGTACATTGTTACTTCGCTGAATAAGATAACTCTGTTTAGTCCTTATATAACCGGTTCCATAAATATCACCAAAAGGTTCCTTTGTGAAAAGAGAGGTTTATTTTAAAGTCGCTTTAAAATCGATTTTAAAGTGCGGTCGATTCCATAATAAAATTAAATCCTTCTTTTGGTAAACGAAGGTTTTTCGAAATAATCATATGTTGGCAAACCTGAAACACTACACTGAAGTTAAGTTTTGCTTGTTTGCGAAAAAATTTTCACGTGCTAGTGACCTATCTAATATTGCTTATATGTTTGTAAGTTCAACACGTGTGATTAGTAAATATATATTTGTGTCTTGTGTGAAAAATAGGAAGATATAAGAGATTTGGCTAAGATGGATGATGCAAACCAAAGTAGAAGAGAAGAGAAGTTTTACAAAAAAATAAAATTACCGTACTGGAAAAGGTACTATAAATAGCCTATTTCTTGTCAATTGTGGCTTTATGTTACAGGAAATAATTTAGACCAGGGTGGCAGTCACCTTAATGGAGGATCAACAGATTACCGGAAATCGGACCAACTAAAAGTAAAGTTCAATAATTTAAAAAAAAAACTAGAAAAACATTAGCCCAAGATCAAACACATTTTTTCGCCATTTCAAAACCATTCATTTTCTTCCTCGCTTTCTGACGAAGAACTTGAACTGGTGTACAACAAACAATTTAAATTCATTCTCCAAAATATACCAATTTCGGAACTTTCCACGAAAGTCGACTTTTGCGTAAAATTACCTTTAAAAATCGATTATGGAACAAAAATGATATTGTAAAGTACATTTTTAAAGTTAAATGATGCTTTAATTTCATTATGGAACTGGCTGTTAGTCATTTAGCCATGAACAGTTGTATTTTTATATTTTTTGTGTTTTTATATTAATTTGTTTTTCTATAAAAAAAAAATAAAAATGTATGCTTAGACTCACTGTGTTTACAATTTTAAAGAAAAAAAAGAAGTCCGCGGCAACTTACCCCATCCGTGTGGAAATTTACCCCAAAGCCGGGTAGGTTGCCGCGCCATGCATCTCATTAAAATTTTATTTTTTGTTTCAAAAACTTGTGTTTTCTAAAATAATGAAGCATGCCAAAAGGCCTATTTACATTTGTTTAGATTAAATATATAAACATATATATTAAAAAATTCAAAAGTGCGGCTACTAACCCCGGTTTTCCTTACATTAAACGCAATAGATCCAATAACGCTTAAATGTGAAAAAATATGTGGATTTTCAAGACTAATTGATTGGTTATTTCAAAATTAAAATATCACGTCCAGTTTCCGAGATATATGGGAAAATCTGAATCGAAGATTTTCGTCATTGTTTTGGAGAACACCTTTTAGATTGTCTTCTGAAGTAGCCTTTCGATGGTCATATACGTCTTTAATGTATTAAGGCTGAAAATTCTAAATTTAAATGACTAAAGATTGATGGTGCTGGTTTTTCTAACCTATCTATTTTTTAAGTAAAAAATTAAAATTGAAAATAGTAAAAAAAAAATAATGAAATAAATATTTCGCATAATCATCTTGTATGATTTATTTTTTCAGTTTTTTTATCTTTATGAATAAATACGAAAAATTAATAATTGTTTCAATTATAAAATTGATCGGTAGTATCCGATACTCTATCTCTGACGTCATCCGGTGGCGAAATACATTTAGTTAAACACCGAGAAAGATAGACGTCCCATTTAACTACGCGTCAAAATGAGAGAAAACCATAACACCTACAACTCTCTGTTGTAGCGTATATTTCATATTCTTTTGTTATATTTAAATAAATTGAACCAAATAGGTAATGCAGTGACATCTATTATATAGACGATTAATTAACCATCATTTAAAGTAGTATTCTTAATTCGACTGTCATATAGAATAGTACCATGAAAGACCGTTCTAATTGTTTCTGACACACCTTCTTTATACCGAGTGGGACTTATTAACCTAAAAAAAAGATTTTTGATTAAACTCTTGGACAATAGAAAAATCGCTCATATTGGAGTATTGTTATTACATATCTAATTCATCTAATTTTAATGTGCACAGTTATATTGGTTCTTTTCACCTTTACACGTGTCGCACGACATGTTTTGATCAAATTTATCTTGACATAATTTAACTTTAATATAGAAATAATTTAGTTCGCTTACGTAGAGTAATTAAGCGTTTGTTTTATTAGAAAAAACGTACTTGAAATTTCAGTTGAATGTATTCGACATTCTTTTAAATTTGTTGATGTTGAAGACATTTTTTCTTATTAATGAATCTTAACAGCGCATAATTTCGTGACGTCTCTTAATTGCGTTTGTACCTTCGTCCATCATTTATTTATTGTTTCGTTTCACCATACAATTTTTATGAGCTTTTAATTAAACATTATGACATTTATTTTCTTGTCGAAAAAACATCTGTATTACCGTACTACAATTGTTGTTGTTTTTGATTTAAATACATTAAATAACTTACCTTTATTTGATTGTCGAATCGTCTTTGGCCAGGACAATTCGACAAACTGCATTTATCTGATTAATTAGTATATATTTGATTATCTTTTTCAAAATCGTTTGTTATAAAGTTTTATTACATTGAATTTGGTGATTGTAGAGTAAAAAATCATTTTTTTTTTGTTCATTATAGCTTTTTTTTCGTTATATTGACTTCACTGATCATTGGTAAGTATTCAATTTGTTAATCTTAGTTATTTGTACCTTTTTTCTACATTTTTCTTTGTAACTAACTATTCATTCAAAAAACTTTGATTTTCATTTGTTTGATGCGCAATTCTATCAGTGTGTAAAATTTACGAAACATTCTCTTGTGGTCCCTAGATAATATCTTAAGCCAAAATCATACATTAACTGTTATGGGTCTTTTGATCAATGCAAACGACCAAGTGAGTTTGCGGTCATTAACTCTGAAATTTTTTCTGTTCTTCATGTGAAACGTTTTTGGGAGCCATTGGCTCATTCACCATAACAGAAAAAGCGCTCTGGGAGCGCTCTTGAAGAACACTCACAGCAAGGACCATCCCCTTACATCACACAGAACTTGCACTTCATGAACGTACCACATCACTGCTAGGACACACACACACTGCTGCTGTCACACTCCAGGTGGCTCATCCAGAGTTTGACTTATTGAGACTAAGTTTTGATGTTATTTAGAGCTTCTTAGAGAAAATAGTGTATTCTCTTCATGTTTTTTTAATTGATAAAGAAGACAAAATCATCAGCATATACTCTTGCTTTCACTGTGTTTATTGATGGCTATTAGAAAAAGAATTACAGCCTTGTGGAATGCCATTTGCTTATAACTGGATTTAATAAATTAAATAAATTGTATAATTACTAACAGAATTAATATAATATCGAACATAAATGCAATAGAAGTTCTATAACGAAATTAGATTTACAGTTCTATATTATTTTAAACTGACATATACGAAATAACACTAAATTATACAAAACTCTCATCCCATGATATAGTGTGTATTGAAATACTGTGTTGTGTGTATTTTAATTTCGAACTGAATAATTATCCCATTAATTTTCCGCCTAAATGATAAGATTAACATTTTTGCCTTTATTAATATTAAATATTTATGCAGCAATTGCGAACGTTTGTAAATAAAAAACATCAAGAAAAAAGAAAAATTAGTTGATATTTTAAAGATTGTGTTTATAGGGTATACTATCTTTTTCTGTTTTTTTCTTTGTTCTATTTTTACCTATAATATGTTTTTTATTAGAAAAAGAATCTATTAATATACAGGGTGCGCCAATTATTTCCACTCTATCTCTAGCACCGAAACTAAAAGAGATATCAACAAGATTTTTTGTAGGGGTAGACAGTGTCACTCAGACTACAATTTTAAAATATTTTAATGTATACAGGGTGGCTGATTTTTGTGATATGAAAATTAATTTGTTTTTTTTAATTGAACACCCTGTATACGATTATGTCTTCTGATTCTACTTAATATTAGCTTTACGGTAGTTTTTTGTATTTGTAAAAACAGCACTTCAGAAATATTAGCACAAAAACCACATTTTTTAAAAAACATGCACCTATCACAATAATGACACAACATCTTCACCTGTTGTACAGGGTGTTTGCCGATGGCGTGCCAATAGTCTAGTTTTCAAATGGCAATAACTTAAATTTTTCAAATGGGACACCCTGTATATTTTTCTTCAGTTATAAGCTCTCCCTAATACGCATTAAAAAAATATAGGGTTTTGCACATCTAACTTTACTATTTACTTTAATAATTGACGTTAAGTGACAAACAACATATTTTTCCTACGATCACTACCCAAAGTAGGCTTTTGCACACTCAAATCTAACCGCAAAGTCGACGTTTTCCGTGATCTGTAATAATTTGACATTATTGTCGCTCTAGCGCGTACTTTTCCGCTCGCCTGTTTTCATTTACAATAAACTAAAGAAAGGTAGTAAATAACAGGTATATTAAAACAAAATGTAGGGCAGTCTGAATATTTTAGTTGAAATATTAATATTTGAAGATATTTCGAACGAAATTAAACTTTATTTTATAAAATTTATCTAGTAAAAATATAACAGTCAGAAGGTACACCTAGATACACCTAGGTACACCTGTATGCAAAAGTGATTGCATATTTCAGTATCTACTTACTATTTTGTGCAAATAGTAGACTATGAAATTAATGAAACGTCATTATTTCATTTTTAGGTTATGAAGTGTATTTTCATGTTTTTTTTTAATTATTTGTCTAAAAATAATGTGATCGTAGAAAAAATCTTGTGTGCAATTCGAGCAGAAAGTGCTTTGCCGCTTTCGGCAGATTGCCCGCGCTCCGCTACGCGTCGCGCGGGCAACTCTCTGCCTCAAGCAGCAAAGTATCACTTTCCGCTCTTAATACACAAATAGCTATTACACATTTTTTAATAATTACAAAATTTTACAAAGTTTAATGGTAAGAAAACTACAATAGTGTAGTATAGTAGTTGTTCAAAATGTCTGCCATTTTCATCTATACATTTTCTTGCCAGTTCTTTCATTGATTTACGCACATCTCTTAGCATTACAGGGGTCACCTATATATCTAAATGCTGCAGTAATTCTTTCTTACATATTTTCTTTTGTGGTAACCTCTTCTTTGTAAACAATATTTTTAATAAAACCCCACAAGAAAAAATCGCATGCTATAAGGCAAGGCGATCTAGTAGGCCAATTTGTAGGTCCTACCCTTGCTATCCAACGATCCTGAAATTCCCTATTTAACCAATTGCGAACATCTAATTGGTAATGTGGTGCGGCACCATCTAATTGAATCCACATTCCATTGCGATAATTTTGAGACACATTTTGCAAAAGATTTCTAAAATCAAGTTCTAAAAAATTTAAAAAAATAGCTCCATTTACAGTCCCATCAAAGAAATAGGGACCAATTACATAATCACCCATTATTCCCGCCCACACATTCAAAGACCATCGATACTGTGATGTGGTTCTAAATAAATGTTCATTGTGGTCCGAATAATAATGGAAACTGTGTGTATTTACACAACCGTTCTTATGAAACGTGGCTTCGTCGGAGAATAAAACTTTGTTTAAAAAGTTACGCTCTGTATTTATCTTGTTTATTAACCATCTACAGCATTCCACTCTACGCGCGAAATCACGTGGTAACAATTCTTGGTGAAGCTGGATATGATAAGGGTGATATTTATTCTTTTTTATTATGCGTCTAATTGTGGTATTAGAAATATCTAACTGATTGCTTAATTGCGTTGAGCTTATATTGGGATCTTCAACTATACTGATCATAACCTTATATTCGTTGTCAATAGTAACAGCTGTAGCCTCACGTGAATGTTTTTCATACTTGACGTTTCCTGTTCTATCAAATCTATTCTTTAAATTCTCAAGAGTATCCTTTTGTGGATGGCGTCTTTCTGGGTATCTTTGACGATAGACACTAGCAAGAAACGCATTTTTTTGACATTCACCCAGTATCCATAGCATACCAATATATTCTTGAACACTATAATTCTTATTAAAATCCATTTTTTATACGCAATACCGGTTAAATATAGTAGACGTGATACAATAGAAAATTTTATGTTGACAATTAATGCCATAACAAAATATACCTACTGTCATTTTCATAGGTAACTTGATTTCTTATTTAAAATTGTGTAACATATGATGTGTGACACTTAACGTCAATTATTAAAGTAAATAGTTAAGTTAGATGTGCAAAACCCTATATTTTTTTAATGCGTATTAGGAAGAGCTTATAACTGAAGAAAAATATACAGGGTGTCACCTTTGAAAAATTTAAGTTATTGCCATTTGAAAACTAGACTATTGGCACGCCAGCGGCAAACACCCTGTGCAACAGGTGAAGATATTGTCATTATTGTGATAGGTGCATGTTTCATTTACATCATAGTAGCTTTTTTAAGGAATTTTTTAAAAAATGTGGTTTTTTTGCTAATATTTCTGAAGTGCTGTTTTTCATTAAATCTGCTTAAAATAGGAATAACTTGTCAACGCCGCGTCAGATTTACAAATACAAAAAACTACCGTAAAGCTAATATTAAGTAGAATCAGAAGACATAATCGTTTATAGGGTGTTCCATTTAAAAAAACCAAATTAATTTTCATTCCACAAAAATCAGCCACCCTGTATACATTAAAATATTTTAAAATTGTAGTCCGAGTGACACTGTCTATCCCTACAAAAAATCTTGTTAATATCTCTTTTAGTTTCGGTGCTAGAGATCGAGTGGAAATAATTAAAAAATTAATCGACTTACCTGAAGGATGATTAATTGTAATTATATGAACAATCTCCTCCGAAATGATTACATAATGACACACATGTAGTTTCCATTACCTTTATGTATTCGGGTTCACAATGTTTAAAGATACACCTAAATTTTTGTTAAATACCCACAACCCCGCCTATGTCTTGCCTAATACCTTATCTCTGCGTCGTCAACCTGTCGATGACAAATCCTCACTTTATTTTTTGGGGTATCTACCTCTAAATAGCTCACATACCTAATGGGGTCGACCTTCTGGTAAAGGGTGGGATGTAATCATTTCGGAGGAGATTGTTCATATAATTACAATTAATCATCCTTCAGGTAAGTCGATTAATTTTTTAATTATATTTCACAATCTCCTCCTCATGATTACATAATGACACACATGTAGATGTTGAAAGAATTTGAGCTATTTAGCAATATAACCTTCTTTTCTTTTTTTCTACCAAATACATATCTTTTACGAAATTAAATACAAATTAATTCCTTTACACTCACACTCCTATGGTATTTTATGTAAATTTACAATTAGAAAGACAATGGCCATTTCTCAAACACCAGTTTCCGAAAAGTTATTCTTAGAGAGGGTGGGCTTATAAAACTTGTTAAGAGGCCCGCACGCCATGTGCCTTTCGTGGTTGCTTGGAAAATGTGCTTGTATTCTAATAAATTGGAAGTATGCCATTGGATGGCCGTAGAAGTAGTTTCGTAGTTTGTGAAATATATATCTATGATTTTTTTTTTTTTTTTTTTTTTCCAGCTACTAGTAAGTAATCCTACCCTCTAGACCAATTTTATCTGCGCAGAACGAGATGGACAAAACATAATTATGTGTTTTCGGACGAGACCTCGGCTAGTATAGCGACTAAAAATATGCGTTGTATTATAAAAAAAGTGCCATTGACATGCACTTGACAATTAAATACAGAATCGATTGGTGAAAACCACAGCTTCGTATCTTATTAACGGAGCGTTCGTCCAAACCCATTTCAGAGTTCAGAGGAAAGATAACATATGATATTGGCGCCTCTCAAGAGCCAATAATTTTTCAAACCAACCTGCAGTTTTACGGATAGATTCTCTATCCAAACCCTTTAACTCTTTATAAATGCTGTAGCCGTAGATACATGGCGAAAACTATCTGAAATTATTTCTTAACCAACTACATAACGTTTGAGTTAGTTTGATATGGTTTTTAAACTTTAAAATTATTGTGAATCTAATCATCGATCTACTGTCCTTGTTCATGTAAAAATAATACAATATTGTCTTAGGTACACTTAAATTCGGTTTTTCAACAAATAATTAAATGAAAGAGGGGCTGACACTTGTCAGAAGTCTTAATTCCATCCGAATCTTCTGTAGTTACTGAATCTTCGGATGTTTTTATATTTGAGCTGCTTAATTTAATTTTCCTAAAAGAGGTTCTAACGAAAACCAACTGCTTAATAATTCAAGACTTCTATATTCCTCTCGAGATTGTAAACTAAGGGATCGATTTTTAATCTTAAACAAATATACCATATATTTAAATAATTCGAGTATTTGATCTAACGTGTTAGTCGCTATACAGAAGAGAAGATTCTTTGAATGTCCTACTCCAGAAGGAGACCACATCTTAAAAATACCATTCGAATATATTGTCCCTAAAGGAGAAAATCGTGTACCTCAGGGTCTTGCACTATTGATATCAGTATCAATGATTTCCGCAACACTGGATTAATGGTTGTGTTTTCCATTAGGAGACTACTATAATACCCCTGGCTTTTCCTCTTTCAATCTTCTTTAAAACAGTTAAAATTGTTAACATTATTTTGGAATTTTGGCGAACAATGTCGCACTTATTATTTTATTTTAAACCCTTTATCGTTTTTAGTTCATACTCTGTTTCAATGTTTAAATATCTGGATTCCATATCTGCTTCAAAATTGTGCTTCGTATTGATTTATGATTTGAAAATAAGAAATTTTTCTATTTTCGCACTACTTCCAGATATCCAGTGCTAATATACCAAGATTTGGATATCTTGTTTATATATGCAATTTCCGTGGTATTTTCCATTCTTAACAGTACTCGGCAGTTACTTTATATATACTTTATATAAGAATTGATTTTAATCTGCTAAAGTTCTAATTAGTGAATATTAAAAGCTTTTTGTTATAAGCTTCACAACCCACAAGTTTGTTCCATGTTACAAACACTACCACAAACTTTTAAAAAAGCATCAGAAAACATTTTAACAAAAAATCTTTACCTACTTTTCTGTGACCTATTAACATCTTCAATCCACCTTAAAAATCATGTGGTAAATCACTTGGGATTTTATAAGTCCCAATATATTTAGCAAAATCGCGAATCCTAACCTCTGCATGATCGTCTAGTCACTTTATTAAATCGTGATATAAAAAATCCTCTTATTTCATGTGTTGAATTAAATATGAACCTATAGTGGTTGTTACGTTTCAACCTCTATATAATTAGAAGAACCTTTCAAATATGATTTTTACTTGTAAGAGCACATGGTACAATATAAATTTGATATATATCAAGATAAAAAATTATTTTTGTTTACAAAGAGAACATTGCTTATATAGGTTTTTGCTTGGATTCCGCTGAATGTTTTGCTTGTTATTCTCGCCTTCTGTGTGGCGAAACCACCATGAAAATCATCTGTGAAATTTCATCCAAACTTTAGAATCGATGACACTGACAGATAGTGACATAGAGAAAGTATAAAGAAGAGTTGCCGTTTCCTTGAGTAAAAGTGGCAACATGTGCGACTGACCTGCAGCCTTGGAGAGTATGATGAACTAAACTAAATTTGGCGGTTAATTTGAATATTCCCTAATCAAATTCTCATATTTCGTATATTATTAGCATTTTTTGTACCACCTAAAATGTAATTTTTACATCACATTTTAGGTGTTAACAGTAAAATGCTAATAAAGGTTAACAAAAAAAAATAGGAAAAGTATATAATTAGCAACACATAATATAAAACAATTTTATTCAAATACATAAGTTTAGAAATATTAACATAATATATTAATACTGATAAAAATCATAAAAATAATAACTAATATTTTAATATAGGTATAAATAAACAAAGAGCCAGCTACAGGAATGCGGGAATTTGATCTGAAACATAAATAAAAGATTGGTAGAAACTAAGATTATTTTCATCCTTTGTTTTGTCTTGTAGACATTACCACAACCTTGTCCGTTTCCTGGTACCTATTTTATAATGATAAATGGCACGAGAAGTTTTAATAATTAAGAAAATAAGACCCATGTTTTATGTTTTTTACCACGTAAAACTATAAATTTAACTCCCGTTGAACATAAATTAGAGATTTTTTATGACTACTTCATTTAATATTGATGAAATGATATTTTAAAACAGCTGATTGAAATTTAGCTCAATGATTTCAATCATTTTTACAACAATTTTCACATCATAGGTAACTAATTTCCCAACTACCAAATACTAGGTACCATTACATACCATTGTCCATTCCATTGCATTTTAAACGGACAGTCCCGTTGAAAATATTTTAGAGGATCACAATATTTATTGCTAAACTATTCACTAACAACTTAAAACTAAAAAATACTTACTTGTATTTCATTTTTTCCAACGTCGTTATATGCATTTTAGATATAAAGAAATAATTTTAACGGTACACAGTTAACTGTTGACATTTTATGAAACTAACCTAATAATTTATAAAGCCTGATTTACAATAGGGTAATAACACAATAAATGTTTATTTCTTTATTAAATGTTCTCCTACACTTATGAGAAGTTATAATATACTTTGTTGAGAAAGTTTATGAGTTGTTATTAATCGTTTTATTTGCTACAATTTATATTTTTTAAATTTAAACAATTTGTTATTGTAAAACAGTCTCATAGTTCGCGAAAGTGGCGACCCCATGCGCGGTAAGACGCGCAGTAGCATGTTGGCCTTATGCGCCTATGATTCAAAACACCCCTGGATAGTGAGGTTAAGATTCATATCACCGCAAAACGTTCTAAAGTGCCATTTCCAAAATAAAACGTTATATGATAAAAGGAAAGATTGGCTGTTCGCCACAACAAGTAAATAAATAAATAAAGAGAAATTTATAGTGCACGAAGCACTACAGAACCCCAAGTAAAAGTAAATTTGACTGGGAATCCGTATACTTCTATTGGTATTTATTAAAAACGTAATCCATCTTTTACTAGTTTTGTGTGAATTCTACATTTCTCTGAATTTTTTCCTGTTATTAAAATATTGTTTTAGTATGTATAATGACTTTAATGTTCTTATGCCAAATTTTAAGAACTGGTTTAAGCAGTTTTGTAAAAGTAAACGGTGTATAAGATAAACCAAATGATAGCCAAGTATAAATTTTGGATCTAAAAACACACGTTAGTTGTTTTTTATGTTTAGCATTTATATTTTTTATGTTTAACATTTATATTTTTATGTTTAACATTTATATGAATTAAATATTAATCATATCTAAAGTCAGTAGTACAGTGAAAACCATTTTTATTACATTAGAGCATAAGCAGTTTTATAGTTTTCCACATTTTTGGGAACCAAATGTATTTAAATTCTTTAAATCTTTAAATTAAATAAATATGTGTATATATATATATATATATGTGTGTGTGTTTTGTAAAAACTTCTTTAGAAGCATTAAGCGCTTTTTTTTTTCTTTTTTTTTTGTTTTTTTTTTACCACTAAAATACACATCTTTACCCGAACACACAAAGAAATGAATTGAGGATTTGTCATCGACAGGTTGACGACGCAGAGATAAGGTATTAGGCAAGACATAGGCGGGGTTATGGGTATTTAATAAAAATTTAGGTGTATCTTTAAACATTGTGAACCCGGAACCCGAATACATAAAGGTAATGGAAACTACATGTGTGTCATTATATAATCATGAGGAGGAGATTGTGAAATATAATTGGCGCACCCTGTATTGATAAATGATAATAATAAGTAATATGCTTTAATTACAAAATTTAAACAAAAAGTAACTTCCAGAAGTCAAAAATACGTTCTGTGAGATAACCAAACAAGAGTATGTATTTATTAAAATAGACAAGTGGAAGATAGTGGTATATGATGTAACCCAATTCTGGTACCACTAAAGGCAATAAAAGTGCAAAAGAGAGAGAGAGAGACAAAATATGACTAATATTTACGAAGATAGACCGATCATTACTGGACGATGTCCATGATATAGAAAATCATTAAAATATTACAAAACACATTGCGGTAGCATACTAGAACGAGAAATTTAATTTAGAAATAAAAACCGGTAAAAAATAATGGAATAAATATAAAAGACATAAAACAGCGGAAAATCTTATAGATTTTAAAATGTAAAGGGCACACGCCACTATAACAACTCGAAAAAACCATATTGGAGGAAGTATATCCAAACCATAATTACATCAAAACCCCCATCAAAAGTATGGAAAAAGGTAAAAAGCATATCTGGAAACAAAATAAGTCACTGAACTAGACATTTCAAGATAAACGATATTATCATTTCCAAACCAGTCAATATTCTAGTAATGAAAACTACTAAAAATCGAAAAATAAAGATAAAACTTGTCCAATATTAATAGAAGAAAATTTAAACCCAATAAACATTTCCATCTCTGAAGTACTTGAAGAGGCACTCAAATCTATGAATAACACCTTACCTAAGCCAGATATCTGACGACGATCAACTGTAATCATCATTCTCAAGCCTAAGATATTGACACTCTTACCCAAATTTTACATACCAGATTTATTAACTTGCACCACTTGCAAATAATCAAACGAAGGCTCTTATTCAACTTAGAATATAACAACCAGCTAGCTCAAGAACAATCCAGATTCTGACCTAACAGATGAACCTTAGATAATATCATCGAAAATCAAATCAGTGAAGCCTTTGTTAACAGAAAAAAGTATATGGTAGTTTACTTTGACATCAGTACAGCATTCGATACAACGTGGCTATATCAAATTCTCAGTAAACTTTAAGTATGGAGATACCAAGTAAAATTTATTCAAAACTTCCTTAAGAACTGAGAATTTCGAGCGTAAACAAACGGCACATTATTGAAAACTAAGACATCAAGCAAACAGTATTTCTCAAAGATCGATTATCATCGCTACTTTATTTTTAATAGTAATCAAAGATATTTTGAAAAATATCCGTTTAAGCTAAACTCTACGTAGAGGACTTGATATTCTTCATGAAAGGAAAAATGTCGATAGTATAAGGTTTATTATAAAGACAAATATATAAGCTGGAAAAATAGTCTCAATTATGTGGTTCAAATTTTGATCTGAAAGATTCAAATGCATAAACTTCTCCAAAAAAAATAAACATATCAAACCAACTATCAAAATGTATGGAAAAAGCCTTAAGTGATACTATCATGCCAATCAAGTTTAAATTTTCTATGGTTTATCGCATACTAATTCAATCAATAATTGATTGCATCGTATACGCATCTGCGAAACCATCTATATTTAAGTCACTCAATCTCTTTCATAACCAAGCGATGAAAATAATTTTAGAAGCTTATCAATTGTGAATCTGGGGAAGCATCACTAAAAGACAGAAGGCATATTAACAGCCTTTCCCATGCCTCGAAAATTTCAACGATACAATCAAATACACAATTACAAACAGATTTCCATTTTCTTTTATAAGCTAATTTTGTAACCCACCATTTTATGAAATAATTCGCCGCAACTTGACCACTATAAACATCCAATCTATACCTCATACTTTTCCCAACAACTTTTCCTACTCCAATACTTTATCCTGGATAATCAACACACCAATAATCAATCTTCGTCTAAAATCCTTCCTTTGACAAATGCGAAACCAGTAATCATATTATCATCCGTATATTGTGAGAAATCCTAAACTAACCTCACAGTTTCACTAGCTAAGGAATATCTATCATTCAAACTACTACAGATTACTAACAGCTCAAGCATATGCGATATTATAACGTAATAAAAAATGAATTGCACCAATTAAAGAGGGCAAATAAAAATGATATATTCATCTGGGTTCCTTCACATGTTGGTACTAAAGTCTGCACATCCAACAACCGGAGTAATAACAGCGAGTGATCAGCACATGTTCAACCTTTTTTGATTTGGATTCACGGAAGTTTGACCGTGGTACTTTTAACACTTATTTGTTACTGTTCGTTGAAATCTGTGGTGTGAATTAAGGAATGAGGAGTTCAACAAAAATATAACCTTACGTTTTTTCTTTATTAACAGTTAGAATTAATCAAATTAAAGCCATTGAATTTAATTATCTACCATAATTTGAGCCAGATTTTTGAATAAATTAATTTAAAAATTCAAATTTCTAATTATTTAAATATGCCGCCATTACGATCGTGACGTCACTTATGTGCAATGAAGTTACCGTCAAGCCATTAACTGCATATGTGTAAAGAAGAGAATACGAATAAAATACAGCTATTAAATCTCACTTATACAGACAAAGATGGAGAAAACCATTATATGATAATTGGATAAAGATGAAAACTTGGACCTATCCACTGTGAATTCGCATTCAAAATCGAGAGAGATAAGTAGATATTAGATTCCGCTGTTAGATAAAGGGTATTAGCGTTCCTGATTAAGTGAAAATGTCTGATTACTGCATAGTTCAATGTTGTAGTTTCTACTCTGTGGAGCTGGTTGATGTTGATAATTTTCCGGGTTTATTTGTATTTGTTTTGTGTGATTTATGATTCCTTACTATTGTTGATGATGGCACAGTTTGTAAAAGCAAACTCTAATAATTTGCCTTATATAGACATTTTTATGGTGCACGAGTTCCTTAAAAAGGATTATAGATTCAATCTGACAGAAATAAAAGGTTCTAAGGCTTCTCAGTAAGTATTTATTTATTAAAACTACGATTATTTGTGTTTTATGTTCCCGCACTAAACTTGGTATCTAATACCTCTTCACTTGTTTTACTGGTGGATGGTTCACATTCAGAACAGGTATCAAATCTCCTCTTCTTTGTATTAGATGCTTCTGGCCAATCGAAAATATGTGGTTCAACATTTTTTTGGATAATAATTTTGCCTTCCATCGTTTTGAATTTCATATCATTCTGAAAGTAATACAATGTTTATGAATCAACACAATATTGAACTAAGTAAGAGAGCATACATTATTTTATGTAAATGGATTTAAATACTTACGTCAAAATGATCTTCGCAATAGAAATAAGTTGTGTTTTTATTAAAATTAGTAAGTCTTACAGCCTCAAACTAACGCCACCCGCGGTCTTTAATTGAAGCCGTCACAAATTTTTCGTTAGGTGTTTTTATTATTGTATTTAAACAATATGGGACAAAACAATTTTTATATCGTTTATCCATAACTATTTCAACGTTTTTTACTATAGTAATCAAATTGATGTCATCAACACGGCCCAAAAGATATGTAAACAAAGGTAAAAGTAAACACAATTAAAAACACATTGGCCAAACGACACTTTATAAGGAAACGTCATCTATATTTGAAAGCGTCAATTTTATTTAGAGAAACTTGCACACGTTAATATTATGCTGCAGCTATTGCTCATAAGTGACGTAGGCGCACTATAAGTTGCATAGATGCAGTAATTGTTAAATATCAATTTGTTCGTGTTAAATTAAAGAAAACAACATAAAAAACGATTTTTTCATAAAAAGAAATTCATTTTTTTCTCAAATAATGCAAAAAAAGGTGGACTAATATTTCAAATTGAACTTCCCCCCATTGTTAAGAGATTGTATTTTGTGTTTTATTTTTTATTGTACTTTTTCTGCGTTGTTTTAGAAATCTGTAATGTATCTACAAATAAATATTTTTTATTGATGTCATTTTTAAGAGATTTGATGACGCATTATTTAATCGTTATTAACGTTTATAATTTTTTTAATTAATTTTTGTGTAACGTCACTGGTTTCGGACAATATTTCTTTATTCGGTTTATAACTATTAGACTAACTGGACATCGGTTGTATTCTTTAAAAACAGACGGTGTTCACATGATCACTCTGTTTGTTGAATGTACAAACTATAGTTAGTGGGAATGAAGAGTCAGACGAGAAATCGCGAACGGCGACATTTCCAAAAACCACAAATTCACCATATCATCACACATTATATCATACTTTAGAAATAAAATTAACTGGAACTCATGCTGTCAAAATAAAGTCTCAATACAAACCCAGGTAGCAGTGTGACGTGTTAAAGACGTTGAAAATTGGTGTATTCTCGTCAACTGACGTAATTTGGCCAAAACATGACGTGAAAAAACGTTGTTAGGTGGACGTTTTTAAGACGTCATAAAAAAACGTAATATATTCGTCGAATTTTGGTATTAGTTTTCGAATAAATATATAAAATCGTATTTTTTAGAAATTTGTTTATACCTAGTCAGTGCACACCGACATTACCAATAAAATTAAAACAGAAAGTTATTTTTACTCGGCAAGATTTCGCGCGAAATCATAGCCTTAACCATGTATTGAATACTATATTAGAAAATAAACTAAAATGTAACCAACAATTGTTATTACATAGACAATAACGAGAACAGGACTTTATAAATTCCTAATGAAATTTATTAGAAATCACTGTTTTTGCGGTGGCCCAGTGTTGCCAGTGGCCTGATAATTATCGATATCTAACATAATTTTTTTTAATCTTGCTTACGAACTGATAAATCGATAATAATAACCTATAATGTAGCTAATTAGATAGAGATAAAAATTTCAAATAAATCAATATATCAATTTTTTTCTGATAGTTTATCCTGGAATCTTATAATTTTGTGGTCATATTCCAATAATTTTAGACTAGACGTTTGACGTCTGGCAACCCTGCGTCCGCCTTTGCTTGCTTGTATCGAAGCTTCGGCGCAGTACAAGCCATTTTGTTGTGTTGTGTTTTTGAGGTTACAGTTATTATTTAATTCAATTACGATTTAGGTATTCATTTAAATACGATTGCTTCCGGCTCATTTTCCATGACGGCAAAAAGGGTGTGGGTTTAATAAAAATTCGCTTGTTAGTTATTTGGTACTTTACTTGGGTCCTTTCTTTAACCTTTTATATATATAAAAAAAGTAACTATGATGAACAAAAAAAAAAATAAAACAGTACTTTTTATCCACGGCTGCTGGAGTAGTAAACACGACCCTTATGTTCCTGTTACCCAGGTTAGAAAATATTGTTCTGTCAAATTTATATGATGAAATATTTTAAAATGGGATGCACGTGTGCGAGTGAAATATTTATTACAAATATGCTTTGCCAATTCATTCTAATCGTTCACAGGTAAATTTATTATTACTATTTAATATAATATACAAATTAATTAAGTTATAAATCGTTCTCAGAATCCTAACCCTACTTTTAGGTTAAACAGGAGTCTCGTGCTCTTGTTTTACAATAATTTATTTGATACCAAGTTACGATCTATAATGAATATGAGCTGTTTATCAAATATACTAAACACTATCGACAATTTAGCTTCTTTTATTTTCAGTACTTGAAGACAGTTCAGTAAATGGAAAGATCTTACTTGTTAGTTAGTAGACTCTAGAACTAGTATGATGTCCTCTACGCCCCTATCACTGATCAATAGTTTACCGGATCAAAAATGGAAGGAAGGCGGCTTTGAATGGATTATATCCTGTCTTAAGTTAGCCAAAAAGCAGTGATAAAGCAGAAAAGCATAGAACGAGCAAACATAAAACAGATGAGACAGCAAGATGGTAGCGCTTGGGAACGCGCAAATCATTAAGTTCTTGTTGTGTCCCCTTCTTGATGTCACGGTAACAAAAGAGGGCCTAGAAGAGAAAATATATACATATATACAACGTTGGAGAGAAGAGTTACAGAAAGCGAGCATAAGTTAGACATAAAAACTTACCCAGGATGTTGGATGACCTTACGAGTGATTTCCTACAGGTTAGTGTTTCATATATCCACCTTAAAAGATGTGCAGTATTCTACCATACAATTTAAGAACCACTTTAACCGTTTATTTCTTTTTTAGGCATTTAAATCCGTTACCGGTTGATTTTATTAACAAATGCTACAATCAGGTTAGCACCAAAAAAGGAAGAGAAAAATTCAATCCATCAAATGTCACATTC
Source organism: Neocrepidodera transversa (assembly GCA_963243735.1). Lineage (NCBI taxonomy): Eukaryota > Metazoa > Arthropoda > Insecta > Coleoptera > Chrysomelidae > Neocrepidodera > Neocrepidodera transversa. Next base: position 27,445,591 of record OY725345.1, on the reverse strand, counting down.
AAGAAAGGCCTTTAACCTTTTTAAGTCAATGGGTACCAAATCTGGTTAGTGGGTTGGCATCCTTTAGTAGAAAAATTAATTAAAAGAAGAATTACTGATTTAACTGTGATGACAAAGGAAATGGGGAATACATTACTCTATTAGGAGACTTAAAATTTGGCTTTAATAATCTAAAAATGAATTTAAGGAACTTGTCCTTCCAGTTAAACAGAGCGGAAATCACTGCGAATTTTTATTTTTAAATGGGATACTCCGTGTGCATGTGTTTAATGAAAAATATAGTGGGAACGAGAAAAATGCATTCAGACAAAACCGCTCTTTTATTGTATCTTATTCGAAGTTATTTTAGTTTAAAAATCGTCAAACTACTCTTGGACATCCTGTATTTGAATATAATTTGTGTAATTATTTCTTTTATGAATTCCGAGGATATTATGTTTTTTACAGTAAAAAAATACAAATTTTTTAATCTAAAATGACGTCGAAATGGATGTTTAATTATACGTTTTAAATACGTAAAAAAAACGTAATTTTTACGTAAAAAAAGACGTCATTGGTCTGTGACTTATGACCCTGTATATCACGTGTTTTCCACGTCATTCATATACGTAAATAATGACCAATATTCAACGTCTTTAACACGTCACACTGCTACCTGGGAAGGACCTTAAATATAAGAGGTAGTAAAACTCTAAATCCAGTACCACATTTAATATAAATCTTTTTAAAATGGGACTTATAGTTACATTGAATGTAATGAGGGGGAGGCGATTATTTTCGGCAATATGCCATCATTGGCCTATAATACATAGTATAAGGAAAGAAAAAACTTACCAAACTAATTACAATTGAGACGAAGAATAAGTTACAATACAAGTTAACGTAGAAATAAAAATTGAATTACATTGAGTGCGCACAAGTAAATAAAGGAAACAAAGATAAATTGATACTAGGAAACTATAAAAGGAATTTTATAAAGGTAAAGCCCCAAAACTTTCCCGACGAGTATCTATAAATACTTTTTCAGGTATTTAATGTTAAAGTTTCAATTTTTGACATTTTCTTATTTTCAAATGACATATTCCAAGTCAAATTCCGTGACATATTGCGTCTGTCAGTTTGTGATAGTGACACTTTCGTTTGACGGATATCGTACAAAAACTAATGGGTTCTTCCGACGGGTAACCCAAACCCATATACCAAATTTCAGCTCAATCGGATTTAACGTGTGGCCTCTATCCTGGAAGAATACACACAGACGGACAGACAAACAGACAGATAGACAGATTTCCATCTGGAAATGGTCTTAATCATCTCAGGTGACCTCAAAATGGATATTTCCATCTTTATCTCGAAATTTTTTTTAGCTCGTTCACAATACTTTCCATTTTCAGAGGTGGGTCGGGAAAGTAAAAAAGTTAAAAATGCTGAAAAAAGTAAAATAATGCTAAAAACGCTAAATATGCAAAAAAATTAAAAAAACCTAAAAAAGTGGAAAAATGCAGACTTTCATCCTTCCCCGCCCCACGATATGGTCAGATCGAAAAAAAGTTTGAAACGAATAAATTTTACAATAATTAGGATATGAAAAAAGTCTAATAACCTGTTTCAATATGTTTTAAAATAGGGGAGATATGAATCTTTTTAAATTTCAACTCCCTCCAGGTCCATCCCCTTAGGTCCGATTAAAAAAAGTTTCAGACAAATTAATTTTATAATAATTAGAACATAAAAATGTCTTGTGACCTGTTTCAATATTTTTGAAAATGGCGGAGATATAAATTTTTTGAAATTTCAACCCCTTCCAGTTTCACCCCCGTGGGTTGGATGAAAAAAGTTTCAGATAAATTACTTTTATATTAATCAGGGCATAAAAAAAGTCCAATGACCTATTTTAATATTTTCAAAAATGGCGGAGATCTGAATTTTTAAGAGATTTTAACCCCCTCCATTTCTCATCCCCATAGAGGTAGAATGCCCATTTGCAATACCAATTTGTATTGTAACTCATTCTCAGAAGCCAACAAATAATAAACACACGTCTACGCTTAAAACGTAGCAGACTCGCTCACCAGTACCTAATCACTAAAGAGCAGAACCTTTCTGTTCATTCTTTGAGGAACCTATTACTGTTAACCACATATTAGGTTTGTTCCCGAAGCGAGTTCCTAACTTGTTATGAACATACTGAGTTGCGCAGTATAAAATAACTCTTCCATTATTTTGTACTACGCAGACTCCTATATCCATTATATTATAATTGTGCAACTCAGTATGTACATAACAAGTTAGGCACTCGCTTCGGGAAAAAGCCTATTAATAGAATGCCCCATGTATGAGCTCAAACGAAGGACAAAAGACATTGAGAAAGACATCAACATCTGACATGCAACCATCAAAATGTAATTAATGTAATTTGACTTTTATCAAGTATTACACAAAATATAGACTAAAATATTGTTTCTAAAGTAAGTGTGAAATTTATAGTAAACACAAATATAGTACTTTTATTAGTCCAATATATGTACGTCACCTGTAGTGCGAAGCGAAAAAAAAAACCTATCTAAAAAGAATAATAAAAATATATTATAACGCATTTTTTTACCTCCTTATAAATGTAGGGTTTTTACAGCTTCCACTTGTTGAAAATATAATAAAAAATTCCCAATATTTTATTTACGTGACTAGGTTGTAAAACTTATCGGATCATAAAATATTTTTTTCCAATTTCGTTTTCGCTAAACGTATATGTATGCCGCAATAAACACCGCTACTCGGTTTTCCTCCCTATTGCATTTTGTATTACACACACGGTTTACTTTTCTATTACCTACTGATGTACAATATTTTTCTTGATCAAAAGTAAAATTGACAGCTTTTCTTTGTTTTTTTATTAGATAAAATAGAAAAATGTATAAAAAGAAAATTTAGATGTTTGTTTTTAATTAATATTATTTAGCAGTAAATATATATGTAAATCAGAGGATTTCCTTTGGTTAATCCAAAAGAGTTATTAAATGAATTAATCATTAAGTACAGCTTATGTAGCACCATCAATAGCTGAACATGATAAACATATTATTATTTATTACCTTAAAATTGGTTCCTATAACATTTTTTATTGCACATACGGTTTCCATAATCTCTTATTCGAATATAAAATTCAAATGATTTGTATGATTATATATCAGTTTTTTTAATGTTGGGAAACCAGAAAAATTTATAAAAAAAATTATAACAGGCACAATAACGATTATACCGCGATATGGAACTAAGACTTCATTTAATTGAAACTAAATTAAAAGTCGATTATGACTTGATTTTCAAATCGAAAAATAATTAATAATCCATTAATTAATATGTTTTAATGCAGCACACAATCGAAACTATTTAAATATACTCACAATTATATAATTATAAATATAGAAGAAATTAAATGAGCCCAGCTGCGTGAATGAAGGAAAGAAGCAACGTTCCGCCAGTCAATTATCTGGTCGACACCAAGACAAACACAAGAGCTGCTGGAAGCAAAGCGAAGGTACTTATTGACTTTACAATATCGGTCAATCTGTCCGTCTGTCTGTTCCAGCGATAACTTAAAAATCGTTTCGAATTTTGGAACTCTGTTTTCAGCAATCCATAGCTGCAACTGTTGAAATGGCAACGAAGAAGCTGAGCTACTTGGATACTGTTACAGCAATTCCTTTTTTTAAGGAATTTATAAAACATATCACATCTAAGGAAAATGTGGCAACCAGTGTGGTATATGATCCGTTTCTTTTTCCTTAAGCCATACTATAATCCATTTCTCTTCTTGCCATGTATATTTTAAAATTCGAATTTCTTTTTCTTGTCTGTTATCACCACATCCATAAACTATACCATCTCCGCAGAAAAACCCACTTTTATCAAAAATTAGGCCGTCCGCAATACCCTGATTCCTCTTTATATTTTAATTATCTTTAACTACCCATCTGTCGTTGAAAGAGTGTTATATCGTTAATTTCCTCTGTTTGACGCTACGTACTATTTTCACGACACATGCTCTTTTCACTTCAAACGCATTTTTCGCGACACGTGCTACATCTCATCTCTAATTACAACTGAAACTGCAACTGCTTCACAAGAACAGCTGTATACATCCTACTGATCTTCAACGCCGGTTTCTTCAATTAAGAAGCTTTCTACATAAGGACCTTTAGAAAATACTTTCTCTCCAGTTAAAAGTTAGTAATTTCGACAATATTTTTTTTTATTTAATAATAAATATTCTCAGTCATAAAAAATATAATAATTGTAATTTGGGTTTTTGAAATTTTTTTTATGAATAAATTATGAAACGATGATGAAAAACACATTTAGCAGCTTTAGAAGATGATCCAAAAAGAACAATTAGAGGATGGATGTGATCAAGCCCAAGATTATCAAAGAGCTTGGCAAATTTTTAGTTACATATATTAAATCTATTTTTATTCTTGATTCTATGAGCAAAGGTATTTTATTCAATGTAGACATATAATTTGTCAGCTTTAGAAGGAATGGCTCACTATGGCATATGTCGGTTAATCACGTCATTTATAAGAAATATGACAAAGGATCCCGGAAAATCATTATGGAAATTGGATCTCGGTGGATTTATTCTAATTTTTGATATGATGTAGTCCATGGAATTCTGAATATATGTTAACATTGCGCCAACCCCCAAATATGAACAGTTTTTTTACTGGCACCCAATCAATTTTTGGTCAAAATCAAATGGACTATATTGGGTTAAATATGTGAGGTGGGGGTTATATATTTTTTTAATAACATTGTTATGCAATATAAACTAAAATAAAATATTTGAAAATATTTTTCCCGTCTTCAAAAATAAATATTCCATTATGGGCAATATGTGAATTTAAGCCCCCCTAGCAGAAAAACTGTTCATATTTGGGGGTTGGCACAACGTTAACATATGTTCAGAATTCCATGGACTACATCATATCAAAAATTAAAACAAATCCACCGAGAGACAATTTCCATAAGGATTTTGCGGGGTCCTTTACACAAAATCAGTGGATAGAAAATCACGTATCTACAGATTTACCAACATTAAATGAATTTTTTGAAAATTTAAAAGAGTGAGCTGACATTTTAGTCTGTGGAAGAGCCTCATTCCAAAAAAAAAGATCAATTAAATAAGGTATTTAGAAATATGTAACTCTCTAATATTAGTTTGGCAGTCAATACTAACAAATGTAATCTTTGTAAACCAAATTTGTGGCAAACAAATATGATAAATGTTTGAAACGGTTACTATGGCAGTCGACGTGTTAACATGTTAATGTATTTTAATATTTTAATATAAAAAATGACTATTGCTGTCAACTGTAAGAGCTATTTTCTCGCCCATTTATTTTTAACAAAAATAAATTATAAAAGGTACTTTATTTTTACAATAAACACTCTAAAAACTATTAGATCAGGTGTTGTCACTTTTGATTAATAATTTAATAAAATAAAGGTGCGGTCATACCGTCATTTTAACGAAGTGTATTCATTTACTAATAGACTATTCCATTAGAGAACTAAGACGCTAATAAATACTATTTATACTTGCATTTTAAGACGCGCGTCGTCAACTTTGAATTCCCTCTCGCTTCCTACCACTTCAGGTCTAAAATTTTGTAGTAAGGCAATCGTTTACACGTGACAACACCGCTTGAATTTTTAAAATTACAATTTTATTGCTTTTGGGATATTCTAACCATTTTAATAAATTTACAACTACCTAACCAGAAGTTTGTATTTTTAACTTTACTAGTGGTCGCCCAATGGTCAAAATTTTACCGTAAATTACTAAAATTTAAAGTATATACCTTCGTTTCCTCTTTTTTACTATTTTTTTATTTTTCCCTTTTTTTCCTACCCTTATCTATTTTTTCATGTTTTTTTCTGTTTTTCCAATTTTTGCATATGTTTTCCAATTTTTCTCAATTTTTTTCCGGTTTTTTCTATTTTTCCTGTTTTTTTTGCAATTTTCTACAATTTCCTATTTTAACTATATTTCCCTATTTGTCGCTAGTTTTTTCCTATTTGTTCCTGTTTTTTTTTTATTTTTCTTATTATTTACTATTTTTTTCTATTTTCATCCATTTTGCCCATTTTTCCCTATACTTCCCTGTTTTTTCCTATTTTTGTCTATTTTTCCCATTTTTCTCTATTTTTTCCTATTTTTTTAAGTGTTGTAGTTTTTTTCCTATTTTTTACGTTTCACTATTTTTTCTGCTTTACCCATATTTTTTATTTTTTACTAGTTTATTCTATTTTTTCCTATTTCCTACTCCCACTTTTTATCACTTTTATAGACGTTTCCGAGTTCCCTGAGTTCGAAAATGCAAAATGTCCGGACGTCTGGATGTCTGTCGGTCTGTCTGGATGTAAACACTGTAACTTTTGAACAAAAACTCCAATCGAGTTCCGGTTTTCACTTTACCGAGTTGATTTTGTTCAAGGAAGAACTCTATTGAATTTAAGCAGGATTGGACGGCCCACCATACAAATTAAAGTAGCTTGCATGGAAAAACTTTTTTCCAAATCAAATTTTTAGAACTTTTACCACTTCACATCCTGTATAATATTCCCTTACATGTATTTGAAAAGTTTGGCTTATATCGCATAAGCCATCAAGTTCTCAAGGGATAACATTTTTTATACTGAAAATTTAAAAAAGAATGTGTCAGATCATGTATGTTTTACATGTATTTAGTGCCAATGCTTCACAGCATAAAAAGTGTTAGCTCGATGGGCCGAAGTCCCGAAACGGTGCACCACCACCGTTTAAGCGTCTCTAGAATTTTCCATTTTTTTCTATATTTTCTCATTTCTTTGTTTTTCCTGTTTTTTTTTTCGATTTTGCCTATTTTTTCCCATTTTCTCTATTTCATCCATTTTTTTATGTTTTATTATTTTTATCTATTATCCCCATTTTTTTTTTAATATTTTTGCCCATTTTTCCTATTTTTTCTATTTTTCCCTCTTATTTCATTTTCATTCTTATTTTTTTTTTACTTTTGCCTATTTTTCACATTTTTCCTATTTTTCTTTATACTTTCTACTTCCATACTATCCGATTATTTTCTATTTTTCCTTATTTTCTCTATTTTTATATGTGAGTTTTCGAACGATTCGCATTCAATTGACCGTTGCGTGAACCAACTGAGCTAATTCTGACAATAACAACCATTTGCAAAACGTGGTCTTATACGAATATATTATGAAAATAATGACAGAAGATTCCGAGTTTGTCTCATATAATATATTTTAGAATAAAATCGTAAAAAAATATATAAAAAAGCTTTCGACGATCTTGTAAAATAGTGTTGGAGAAAAGAAAATTGAAGACTGTACTACCGAAAATTGTTTCCTATACTCATTTGTGGAAGTATTTGACAGTTCAGAACAAACAAGGCGGCTGGTTTCAATTGTTTTTTATTTGCGGAACTAAAAAATTTTAGTCCCTTGGGATTAAAAAAATATAGTCTCAAGGAAGTAAAAAAATTTAGTACCGAGAGAGTAAAAGTGGCACTTTAGTCTCGCAAATGTTGTACGTAGAAAAAAACACATGTTTTTAAACGTGTGTGTTTGACAAATTAAATACGAAATAGTTAATTAACTTAAAATTCAGGTCTTAAATAGAATTATTGTAACCAATAAATCATGATAAGACTCGCCCGTTGAGATTGCATATCACCCTAAATCGACCGCACGTCCATTCTCTTCAAAAATCTTAAAAAACTCCTTCAGTCTTATACAAAGTGGAGTTGTTAACTGGTTTTGTAATATGAAAAAAATCTAAATAGTTTTTACTTTCCCGCTACATATTGATACGGTTTTTTTTACGTGTAGTTTTAGTTCTGTTTTATATGTATTGTGATTGACGAAGATTGAAAGGTAAAAAGTGATTGTCAAGTGTAAGTATGACAGTGAAAAAAAGGTTATGATATGAAGTTTAAGGTGCGTATGGATGTGTTTGAATGTGTTTAGGATTTGTTAAGTGTGTTTTGTGTTTAGATGATTATTTTTTTGATTTTCTAATCAGTTCATTTATAAAATTACAACAATTGTGGTACAAATTAAAAGAAAAAAATCTTAGCATTTAAAAATCATTAAATGAAAGATCTAGTTAAAAAAACAAAAGGTTGGAACAAAAAAAAAAGATAGAAAACAAATAAACAAAGGATGTCAGAAATTTTTTAATTAAAAAGAGATGTCACAATAATTTTATGAAAAATTTGTAATTATAAAAAAGTTGTAAAACCAAATTATATCAATTAAAACTATTTTTAAAGTTAAAGTAAAGAATAAAGCAAAAAAAAAATTGTCAAAAGTCTAAGAGAAGTTTATTTTGGAAAAGATAAATAAGGCTGTGAATATGATGGAGATGGTTTAAAATAAGGTAAAAAGAAGCAATTTAAGAACTATTTTGAAGGAAGATATAGTGAAGAAATAAATAGACGAAACTGATTCCAAGATTGCTAGAGTGAAGTTGGATTTGTTGGAGGAGTATAAAGACGAAAAATAAACAGGCTATAGAATCGTAAAAAAGAAGAACCAAAGAAAGAATTTTTCTAAGAGGAAAAAATTATAATTCTTATTGAATTATTTTTTTGTAATGTTTATTATTTTTTTCATTCAAGGAACCCAACCAAAAAATAGAGAGAGAGAGAGAGTTTCATAGATAACAAGCTATTCTAATATAATATATACCGTATATACAATAGTATGTACAGGATGATTCATTGGTAAAGGTGAATACGTTCACCGTGGATAGTGGTCAGCTACCTGATTCTCAAAAAAAAACATATTATGAATTTTGACCATTTCTTTTCTTACTCATAACTTACGAACCACCCTGTAGATTTATATTTAGTATACATGTTCCTCATATCCCCTTGGATATAACGATATATCAAAAATTTTGATAATCCAGGTCCGATTTTACGAAAAATTCACAATTCTTACATCCTTCAAATAACACCCTGTATAGTTGATTTTTTTAATTTAATCGGCATATTTGAAAAGAGCGCAAAAAACTGAATTTAATCGTTTGGTTGTATTTTTTGGGCAGACGAGTTTACTGTGAAAATTTTAATTTCATATCTAGTTTTTTTAGGATTTTGTAGTGAAGAAATAAAATTTATTGCGTTTTTTATTCATAACTTGGGAACCACCCTGTCTTATAATTTTTTATTTCATATACGAAAAATATACTTATTTACCATTCCTTCGTACAACACCCTGTAGATAATTTTTTTTAATTGCTTTCTAAATTTACACAGAGCACAAAAAACAAAATTTAAAAAAAAATTATCTACAGGCTGTTGTACGAAGATTTGGCAAAGAAGTATATCTTTCGTAAAGCCGGACCTGTATTATCATTTTTTAACTGCATCGATATATCTCACTAAAAAGCATGAACCCATATATGAAATAAAAAATTATTATACAGAGTGAATAAAAAAAGCAATAAATTTCATTTCTTCACTGCAAAATCCTAAAAACTAAATATGAAATCAAAATTTTCATAGTAAAGTCGTCTACGCAAAAAATACAACCACACGATTAAATTTAGTGTATTGCGGTCTTTTCAAATATGGCGTGTTCGAGCAATATGTCATACAAAATGGCCTAATGTATTACAAACCATTCAACATTGATTAAGTAGTCATTCATACAGGTACGGGATATGCTCCGGAGACGGTTCACTTCGGAAATAGGAGCAACAACCGATTTATTTTTAAGATAAAATACCCTGAGGATGTTAAACCTTAACCAAAAATATTGGTAGAAAATTCTCATAATATTTCAAATTTTTTTAAAAATCAAGGACAGTGCTGGAAAATTTTATAAAATTATATTTTGAAAAATCCAGAAATTTTGATATATGCTTTTAACAATTTTCGAAAAAATATATTCTGAGAAAATTAAAGATATTCCTTTTTGGCCGAAATATTACACCACGGTATATTGCGAATAGTCAAAATTACATCTACCATAATGCTACATATTTTTTTAACCTGATAATTAGTTCCGGACAAGGAAATTTAAAAATATCCGATTTCTAACTGACCATTAATTCTTAACGAATCCTACTTTTTGCCTTACTTCGAAACGTGATAGTCCTTTCTCGCATTACCTAATTTCTGTTTCGATAAAGGACGGTCTTAATTTCTGTTTTGCGATAAAGATCAGCCCAAAAGATAAATTTGGAAAATAATGGCTCGTTTTCAGCGAAGCTGCTATCGTCGGTAAATCTGCTTTAGGTTGACTTCTGTGAACTCGGGTAGATTTTTGTTTTTTTTTCTTTTTAGGAAAGTAATTTTCGTATTCAAGGTATCAAATATGAATATTATTTTATGGAGTATCAATTTTATCTGAGTTAAATTAGATTTTAAATTGGTTTAACAAATTTATTTTATGTATTCTACGTGAAATAAATTTTAAGCATAAATTTTAACTTTATTTAACTAGAAGTGAGTCTCTATAAACTTATTTGTGCGGTTGGCTACATACTTTATTAATTTACTAATTGCTATAACTCATTATGTGTTTTATAAATAAAGTCTATAACAAACATACATATTTGAAATTATTAAATTATACACTAGATAAATCTGAAAATAACAAATTTAAGTTTGAGAATGATTGTTTTCATTACTAACATATTTGCAAAGGAATTTACAAAAATCATGGCAAAAATAATAAGACTAATAGAACATCCAAAAAGTAGACTATATTTAATAATAAGACCCCCCATTTATGTGTGTTTACAAGGTACTAATTATTTTTCAAAATTAGTGAACAAATATTATTAAAAATCGATAAATGTTTGTAAAAATTTACTACTTCAGTCGACGTATTAACATCAACTAATTATCGAAGGACCAACCATATAAATGGATTTTTTTACATTTTAAGATTAAACTGCATTTCAAACAGTTACTTTATAATAAACAAACACATTTATTGAAATAAAATGTAAGGGTTATTTACCCACCTTTTAATTATACAGGGTGGCGCAAATTTAATTGAATACTATTGGGAATTCGTAAACAGTTATACAAGGTTGATTAAATTTGGAAAAAGATGTGTATAGAAAAATTGAGGATTTTGGTTTTATTTAATCATCACCTTAATTTTTGAATGTAGAGAAAAAGTTTATGAAACATTTTATTGAAGGCCAAATATCGCTTAACAAAGCTTATCCACTTTTTTAAAATAACGTTTCGTATTTGAAGTCGGCGTCGCTCTTAAAGCTATGTACTGCTATCACCCAAATTCTACCGAAGGGTAATTCAGGGATTTTACTAGGTTCGCTAAAAAGGTAAAGTGAAAACAGTTCCCATTCTTTTCTATTGTTTATTATAAGGCTGCAGTTGTATGTTTTATATGTGCAATAGGGTTAAATTTGACACAAAATAAATTGTTTTACTAGCTACAAAAGATCCGCGGATTGATACCTTCTAGAAGACTCACTGTCAGTACATAGAACGTTCATTAACTTTAACGGTTCTGTAACTAATGACAATGACGTTTAGACTGTGACAATTGTACAATAAATCAAATTAAGTTTTATTCTAAACGTCATTACCTTTACTTACTGAATCTTTAAATTTAATGCACGTTCTATCTACTGACAGTCACAGTTGCAATTTTTTTAAAGACGCTGATAGATGAAAATAAGTAATAATAATCAAGATAATGATGAATAAAAATAAGTAAGAATAATCAAGAAAATGATGAATATCAGATTGTTTACGTTTATTTTATTTTTATATAGTCAAATGTGAAAAAGGCTTATCTAGTTTTTGACGATCTTTCGGGAAGTCAGCGGCGTGCGTTTGGCTCTCGGTGAGAGGCTACCGATCTCTGGTGCTCCGGAGTCCCAATAGGTAGGGTGGGCCGGCGTTTCAGGCGAGTCCCGTCCAGACGATGGCCCAGAGATGGATGGAGCTCCAAATTAAGCGTAGAGTCGAACCCCAGAAGAAGTAAACGAGACAGATATCGGAGTAATCGATTACGAAAAGGTAAGAATGAAGGCCTAAAAGAGAGTATGAAGATTAAGGAAGAGGTAAATGGGATTTTATTGATGAAAATAAGTTTATTTTAGATTTTAAGGCTTATCTTGGGTGGTGGGTGGCCTCAACGTGGCTTCAAAAGAAGCAGAAAATTTTGGAGAACTATACAGGAAGAAAAATACATCCACAAAGTGTAGTCCGGTACTGTTCCAGACCTTCTTAAATTTTCCTGGATAGTAAAATCCTGATTAAATCCACAATTAAGCGAGCACATCCACGTGTGTCTAATTCACAAAGAAAAACGGTTTCTCAGGCCAGTTTTTTAGGCGGTAAAACTTAGTGCTAAAATAATTTATCAGATTGGAACTATGTGAAATCCGATTAATATCGATGAATAGATGTAACTGAGAGCAAAGGAAGAACAATCGATTTTTGAAGGGTGACACTTTTCATCAAGAAAAGACTCACCGACCGAAGCCTCCGAATAAAAGCTTTCCCGGAGTTTACTAAACGAAGGATAAAAAGTCAATATATTGTATAAAATTAAATAAAGTTTACTTTGGTTTAAGTTTAAATGCTAAAATTATTTGGTGATGATTTTAACCCGTAATAGTACTCATCCTATAAAATACCTCTTTCTGCGTGCAGCTACCAATAATTTTCTCTTTGACAATAATACACAAAATACATCAAAACGTCAAAAACAACTAATATCATGGAAACTCTGATTTTATACAACTTTTCGCATAACTGATCAGTAAAATTATACTTTACCTATCAGTTATGTCACTTTACCGAGAAGTTATGTCAATTATTCGGTCTAGACCGACGAAGACGCACTTTCTAAGATAAAAAATAATCGCAAAAACTCATTCTAAAGTAGCAGCACAAAAAATATGTTGATAAAAATATATTATCAATTCACTAATATATACTAGTACCATAATGAAATAAAGTTTGTTTTGTATGAAATTACTCATCCGATTTCAATAATTCTTTCACCAATATTCAGAATGGACCTTCCAGTATGTACATAGATACAGAAAAAATTGGAAAGGTTAACCCTAAAAGTCGAGAATAAACTGAATGTGCTTTACTCGTGGAGATTTTTTTTATGAACTCAGTACCATAACTTGCCATTAACATGCGTAATTCCAATAGTTTTTCACAAATTTACAAAACGACCACAAAAAAATTATTAAAATTTGACAGCCTGTCGAGTCAGCTAGTGTAATATAAAAAACCTAAGAGGATTTTTGCTTAACATGTTTCAACCTTTGCAAGTGTATGTTGTCTGGGGCTTGTTTAACTCCTCCCTGCCATCGTTTCGTCGATGGGCCTTTGTCTGTGTTTTTCGTATTTCTTGCTTCGATTCCTCTTGTTAAATTTTTGATGTTTTTCCTATCTTATTAAACCTTCTTCTATGTTATCATTTGTTGACTTCATCTTGGAATTTTCTCTGTTTTTTATTTCTTATTCTGTCCAGTATTGTTTTATTTTCTATTTTTCTTATAAATCTTAATAGGCAGGTTCGACATTTTTGTTTTTTAACTGAAATCGAGGGATTTTGTTATTTGAAAACGATCAAAAAAAATTTGATAGCAAAATATTAATATTTACGTCCCCTATAAGCATTTTAAAATCAACGATCGGCGAGAGGCTGGAAAACGGTTCCTGTGCGCGAGACTAGACCGGTGACGTCAGTAGCCATGAACGGTTCGCCCCTGGCCCGCTGCTGCGCCGCTCTATTGACACACATTTTACAGGGTTATGGTTTTTAGTAAATTTCCTACTAAATAACTAGATTTTTAAGAAAAGTGAGGGTGTTTGGTAGAATTTTAGTTGATTTGATATTAGACACGTTCGACATTTTTTTTAAACTGAAATCGATATATTTTTTTATTATAAAACGATCGATGCGCAAAATATTAATATTTAAGTCCGCTGTAAAATTCAATAGATTTTTCAGATTTAAATTTAAAATTATATTTTATCGCTATCTATCTATGGTATATTTAAGACGAGTGTCTCATTGCAGAAAAAATATTTTGCATCATCCAAACGTGACACGTGATTCGCTTAAATAAGTAGTTTGAACAAACGTGAGTATGAGCTCTAGTAGCAGCGAGAAATAGTGCTGGTTAGTGATGCGATAGATCCGGGTATCGAATCCCGCACACAACATATCTTTTTTTTTGCTTTTTATCGTTATATTTTACTTTTCAACCTTATTAAATATTTTTTAATAAACCGTATTCTACCAACTTTTCAATAATAAACTATCAAAGTCACGAGTGTCTCATCGCAGTAAAAATATTTTGTACATATTTTTTACCTGCCTGGGGGATATGTATTTTTTTTTATTAAAAGAAATCTTGACCAACTAAACTAGGCTGTGTAATAAAAAAAAGTAAAAAAAAATATTTAATAACGTTTAAAAGTAAAATATAACGATACAAGCAAAAAAAAGATATGTTGGCTGCGGGATTCGATTCCCGGACCTATGGCACTACTAACCAGCACTATTCCACGCTGCTACTAGAGCTCATACTTACATTTGTTCAAACTTATTATTTAGCGAATCACGTATTACGTTTGGATGATACAAAATATTTTTTCTGCGATGAGACACTCGTCTTAAATATACCATAGATAGATAGCGATAAAATATAGTTTTAAATTCAATCTGAAAAATCTAGTGAATTTCACAGCGGACGTAAATATTAATATTTTGCGCTCAATTTTTTTTTTGGATGGTTTTTTAGTAAAAAAATATATCGATTTCAGTTAAAAGAAAATGTCGAACCTGCCTATTATCAATTCTATTAAAATTCTACTAAACACCCTCATTTTTCTTAAAAATCTACTAATATAGTAGGAAGTTTACTAAAAACGGTAACCCTGTAAAATGTGATTACATCGTGAATACAGCGCAGCAGCGGTCAAGGGTCGAAGCGTTCATGGCTACTGACGTCACAGCCTCTCGACGATCATTGATTTTAAAATGCTTATAGCGGACGTAAATATTAATATTTTGCTATCAAATTTTTTTTGATCGTTTTTAAATAACAAAACCTCTCGATTTAAGTTAAAATAAAAAAAAAACAAGAAAATGTCGAACCTGCCTATTCTATGGCATTCATTTTTTGTTTGTCTTTTTCTGCCAGCGTCCATTAATCTAAAGCATACGTCATCATAAGTGTTATTACTTTTTTATGCATTTTGTTAGTATTTGTGCGTTATAGAATGTGTTTCCAATGCTATTGAATAATTTTTCTTCTTTTGTTACTCTTTCTCTGATCTCTACATCAATCTTTTCTTATTGTATTACCACTCATTAGTCCTAGGAAAATATTTTATTTTCATTAATGCATAAATACGATTTTAAAAATATAAATTTCCGTTAACAGATCTTAAAGTTATGAAATTATTACAACTAATAGTATATTTCATGTTATTATAAAATTAAAATTTTAAAAATTTGAGTTTTCTATAACAGAACATAAAAATTCTTATTAGTAATATATTTAATTAACATAAAAGTAAAAACATAATCATTGAAGTATTATTGAGTAGTTTTCCCTAATAATATTTTGAATAATTTTGGGTATTTTGTTTGAAGTTTACTAATTTAGTTTTCGTAGTTTCAAAAACGAAAAGAAATGTGGTTGAAAAATGGATTCCGTTACCAACTTTCCAGAAAGAATAAAAATATTGGGTGGTATCTTCCTCTGAAAGTTGGCCATCGAGTTTCTAGAAAATCGAAGTAAATTTATTTTCATAAAAGTATTTAACCCATAATTAATATTTTTTACCGGTCATGGTCGGTAGATCACCTAAATGACAAAGGCAAAGTCCTGGGTTTAGGTTGGTTGAGGACCGTGGTTCGGACCCCTCGATAAACTGTAGGTCCCGTCCAGATTAGCCCTGCCCTGGTAGCAGAAAAGAGACGTTAAAATTAATACCATCAGCGTAATTAATTTTTTTTATTATTTTTTATTAAATTAAATAGTGGACAAAAAAGTAACGTTCAATATTTATATTATTAAATTCCTTTTCTCTAGTTTTATACTTTCTGTAGAAAAGCTTAAACAAACAAAAACTAATATTCATAATATTCATGGAGACCTATATTAAACAAATTTCAAACGTCTGTTGAGATTATTTTCTCCATTAAAATAACACGAGACACTTAAATGTGTTTGTATTACGTGGCCTTCAGTTCTTCTCACGAAATAGGGTTCTAAAGCGAGGTGAAGATCACTTCAAATGTTGAAAAGCTGACCTGAATTATAAATGCCCTATGAACTGTATGAAGTCGTTTTCTGAGCTTTTTTCTCATCTCTATTTCGTGTACAGATTGGAGTAAAGATATGACACTTTTTTTAAATTTTACTTCAAATCGTCATCGGCTAATTTTAAAATTAATATAAATTGTATCGCTAATATATTTTCAGTTCTCTTTCGTAGTTTAACGATGAATTCAAGCTAATTTTAATTATTTTTTACTGGTTTAGTTGATAATATAATGTATATTGTTTTATTGGTCTTTATGTTATAGATACCTATATACAGGATATCGAAAATTTAATTGAAACCAATTGAATATTTTCTTTAACTATAATAAAAATAAATAAACCGGATTCCACTAATTAATTGCAACAGGGTAGATAATGATAAAAAAAATAAAGAGAAGAGAGACGAGGAATTTATTAACACCGGTATTGTAACGCTATTTGGTCGTTACAGGTCACTTTGTAGCTTTGGTTCAGGTCTCAGATTGCCTTGGGTGTTTATGGTATGAAGGCCACTTGCGCGGGCAGTGTCAGTGGAGGATTAAATAATCCAATGGTCGTTATGGTTTCGACCAATATTATGTCCGCCGGTAGGGCAGATTTTACTTAAGTTCAGGAGTATCTGATGCTACGCTATTATCACTCAGATCGTATTATGAAAAAAAAATACCATATAAAATATATACTCTTTATTAACCAATAACTACCAAAAAAATTTTTAAGTACAGGAGGGGAGAATGTGCAAAGAGTTCTAGTATTAAAAGCGGAATCTACGACAATGGGGAAAACAAAAGTTAAGCGGGGGCGTAGAAGTCAACAAATAAACAAAATATGACGGATGTGAACGGCGGCAGTGAATAAGCAGTCAGACTAATATATACAAAAGTTCTACAACCGTGGTCATAGTTCTATGTCTATTTTATTTCAATCCCTTATATTAACGGGTCGTCGGGAAGTACAATGTAACCGAGCCAGAGAGAGTACTTACCGACGATTATATCCTCTCGGTATATCATAAAATTAATCACGGCGACGGAAATCACAATGTAAACGAGTCACAGAATGTACCTGCCTGCAAAATAGTACTAAATTTCACCTCGGTGGTCTTAGCTCCTGGCCGGCCAGCTTTAAGCTTATACCAAGATAATCTTGGCTCCCGACCGCCCAACTCCAAGCGGCACTTTTCTGCCAGGGTCAAATACTTTCACAAATTTATTCTGCCGATTTGGGGTCTACTCATACAAATTTTCTCGTTTTATGTATTTATATTTTTTGTGGCGTTGAGAATGGGCGGCTACGAACAAAAATTAGTTGATTACATAGAGGAATGGAAGGACTATTTGGACAAAAATTTTCATTCACATCTATCTTCTCCAAAGGTCAACAAGCGATCGAACAAATTTCATTATTTTTTTTTCGGGGGTTGAGAATAGGCGGCCACGAACAAAAATTAGCTGATTACATAGAGGAATAGAATTAATATTCAGACAAAAATTTTTATTCGCATATATTTCCTCCAAAGGGCTATCTCCAAGAATCGAAAAGTAGATTTTCGTAGCGGTCGATATCATTTTTCAAGGGTTGAAAATAGGCGGCCATTAACAAAAATTAGCTTATTACATAGAGGAATGGAAGGACTCTTTCGACAAAATTTTCCCCAATTTTTCGTGGCCGCCTATTCTCAACCCTCAAGAAAGAAATATTGAAATTTGTTCGACCACTACGAAAATCTACTTCTCGATGCTTGGAGCAGGCAATTTGGAGGAGATAGAACGAAAAAAATTGTCTGAATAGTCCTTCCATTCCTCTATACAATCAGTTAATTTTTGTTCATGGCAGTCCATTCTCAACGCCACAAAAAATATAAACACATTTATAAAACGAGAATTTGTATGAGTAGACTCCAAATCGGCAAAATGAATTTGTGAAAGTATTTGACCATGGTGGAAAAGTGCCGCTTAGAGTTGACTGGCCGGGAGATAAGATTACCTTGGTATATGCTTGGAGCTGGCCGGCCAGGAGCTAAGATCACCGAGGTCAAAATTTCCAGTGAAGAATTCTTAGAACGATAACTAACGCTCCATGGTACGTTTTCAATATCGGCGGAGTCGAATTGTCTCCCAAAATAATAATATTACCTGACTCTCAAACAGCTAACCGGCGAATAGTCTCCCGGATGATTTTAATCCGTAATTAGCATAAATATATTACCTTAAAATCTTAACGTTGTTGCCAAATCGATCTTATATCTGGACGAAAAATTTGGAACTGTATTTCCTACTTTTGTTAAAATAAAACAGTAATTTGGGAAATTTTAATAATTTTATTGTATAATATAAAACAATGGTTATTTTCCTAACAAGTGCAGAAAGTTATACTTTTCCGCACGCAATTGCAGTTGCCCGAACGACGCGACGCGGAGTGCCTAGAATTAAAAAATAATTTTGGCAAAAAGTATTTTTTCTAGAGCATAAAGATTAGTTTTATATGAAAACATGACTATATTATTTATTTCATCATTTTTAAGAAAAAATATTCGCCCCTATTAGTTTTTAATGTAACAGAATTTAATTAACTATGAAATTCAACTAAGTACATAAGCAAAGACAGTTCTGGCGCATTTATTGATCTCAACGAGGCATTTGAATGTGTTGAATCTGTATCTCCGTTATTAGTAGGCAGATTTAAACAGGACAAACGGCATTGTATTATAAATGTGACGTAGAATAAATACGTAAACAAAAATTATGCGCAGAAGGGAAGACTAAAGGGTCTTAATGTCAACCTTCGTTATTATTGGTCCAAATTTAACGCGGAAAAGGCGGTATATTTGAAATATGGATCAGAAAATAAATTTAAATAAAAATGAAAGGTAGAACAAAAGACCAAAGGACATTAGCGCCAAACTTTGTTATTAGTAGTCGGATTTAGGTGGGACAAACGGTATTTTAATTTGGACACATCGTAGATTCAACACGTAAAGAAAAATTTGAAGCAGTTTATGAGTGTCATATGTTTGATATTTGAACGCGCGGAAATACTTTTAATTTAGTAAATAAACCTATTTTAAATTTTTAAATGTTTTGCTGTGAATAATATTATTTTATAGTATACCAAATTAATTCCTTTTTATTATGAAATCATTTTTAAAGTTAAAAGCAATAAATATTTGTCAAGAATACTGAGGCATATTGTTCATTCTTTAAATATCATTGCAAATAAAATGATAGTATTATTCCAAGGATTGCGGTACCAGAAAGCTGAGATAAACTGATTATTGTTCAGACTTTCCTTTAATACAATTTTAGCTAGTTCGGTTACTATCTGACAGCGACCTCCGCGGGGGACGGGAATATCCGTATCTTCGACGCTATTGGTAAAAATGGAACGCGGTAAACGGCGCTATATTTGAAATGTGACTTAGAATCATTGATTATACAAAAAATTTGTCGCAGTAGGAAAGACAGAAGGGCACAAACGTATATCTCCACTAATAATGGTCCGATTTTAATAAAAATCACAAGTGGAAAACGGTATTGTAGTATAAATGTGACGTAGAACATATACATAAACAAAAATCATGGGCAGATCCAAAAGACTCAAGGGCATTAAGACCAAACTCCATTATTATTGGTCCAAATTGAAAGCGGGAAACGGCGCTAAATTTAAAATACGACGCAGAATATATATGTAAACAAGAATCATGCGCAGAACCGGACGCAGATTCAACCTAGGGGGTGAAACCTCCATAAGAGCCATTTTAAATTTCATCAAAATGTACCTTCAATTTCCGTCCGAGCGTCCTGACGTAAAACCTCCATCAGAGCAATACTAAATTTCAGCAAAATGTACCTTCTATTTGCGTCCGAGCATCCGGACGCAAACTTAACCCAGGGGGGTAAAACCTCCATAAGAATAATGTTAAATATCATCTAAATATACCTCCAATATAAGCTCAAAAGTGCCAAAGAAGCATAACATTTTAAAAAATGCTCCGATTTCATCGAGTGAAGGCTCAAATTACATGGTTCAAAGCGTAGATCCAGAATCCATCATTAGGCATAATCTAAAAGTATTGTAAGTTGAGAAACGATGGTCTGCATTCTTTACATATAACATTTAATATTTAATAATAGTTCATTCATAATATACATAGCAGATAGACTACTAATCCGTAAAAATATCGTAAAAAGGAAGAGTCAAAAGATTGAACTGCGATAAGGAAATTTTTCATGCAGACAGCTTCATCCCAAGGGCAGTAAATATAATTAAGCAATTTAAAATGTCAAAATGGCATAATAACCTCTATAAAGCTAACTTTATAACCGTTGCTCTAAACCCATACGTGTGGGGTATCAAATTAAAGGATTTCTTCTACTTATTTAGAATATGATGTCAGATGTCGGCTATTATTTTTATGATCGGTACAATGTTGTTTAAAGTACATCCAAAGTGCTTCCTAGTAGCATATTTTTGACATTTTAGCGTACGGAAGAAGTTCCTATTTTAATAAACCCAAAGCAATTTTTTGAGTATTTTAATGTGAATATTAGTTTTATCTAGTGCTAGATTAGTTTTTTAATAAATACTTTTAGACTTTAAAAAAGCATGTAATTAATGTTTGTAAAAAATGTCACGGTTACCATATATTGTGTTAGTTATATTATAACAAGGAATCTAGTTTATTTTCATCAACATAATTCCTTATATTATAAATGAAAAAATACCAATTCGACGAAAGTATTTATAAATAACGCAATTGTTTTCAACTGCTTCAAGGTAAACATATATAACAAAAGTTTCATAAGTTTTCACTAACGAGACTTAATTTGGAACAAGTTGAATTTTCTCGACTACCTTCAACATAACCTATCATATCTGTTGTACCAATTCAATCAAGATTTGACGAAAAATAAAACTCCGTAATGTATTCAGCTTTACATGCAGTGGCATTATAGTTTAAAAAATTCACTTCCGATTACTTCCGAACGTAACACAGCATCTTAGAATACATTCATTATAAGCTTACGTGCTAGTGGCAACAATTCACTCACACACTGAAATCCTAAAATCATCTGAAGGAAGGAGTACAGATGATAACTTGTTTAAGATAAGAAGTAACACTCTATTGGACATTCAGAAAACATGGTTAAATATTTAACGTAAGAAAAAGTAGAACTTGCAGAAAATAACACAACTATCGATAAAACTGATTTTATTTTTAATTTAAGGATGAATAAATAATAAAAAAAATAATGTGTTTTTATTGTTAGTTATCGTTTATTCTTAAAAATTACGAATATATCTAATGTATATCGCGAACGATTTAAATCCATAATACTCCTGCGTATACTACAAATAAAAATGAAGGGTTATTATTTGCATAATTTTTAATAAAATCAATAATATTGTAATAAACATAAAAACGCTGATTTTCTAGCACTGACTATCAAATGTAACAGAAGGCTATCAGACGTAGCTGAATAACAGACTACTCATAATTCTTTAGCTATTATAATATGAGGAGCTGATATACTGAAGTTGTAACTGACTTCGGATCAGAACGGATCAGAAAATCATAAGAAGAATGGTAAGAAATATGTAATATATACTCTGATTAAGAGATTTTATGCAAAAAAATTCATGTCGGTAGGGTCGACAGGGGAGGTAGATTTCTATTGTCTAAATTTGAGCATATATGACTGATATTTAAATTGTTTAACGTAGTCGAACAATCGTGTCATTTTAACTGCTAGGCTTATGAAATAAGACACAAATATAGGAATGAGGAGTAGAGACCCATTTTTTTTGCATAAAATCTCTTAATCAGAGTATATATTGAATATTACTCCAAATTACCATTCTTGTTATGATTTCTGATCCGTTCTTATCACTGAGGTGTTTAGCGACGATGAACATTTTCAGCGGTGTCAGTTACAACTTCATTATATTAGCTCCTCATATTATAATAGCTAAAGAATTATGAGTAGAACGATCCCAGTTATCACATGTAGACTTTAACTACGCCTGGTCTGTTATTCAGCTACGTCTGACAGCCTTCTTTTACGTTTGATAGTCAGTGCTAGAAAATTAGCGTTTTTATGTTTATTATTACATTATTATTGATTTTATTAAAAATTATGCAAATAATAACTGTTCATTTTTATTACCTCTCGCCCTTCAGATAAGAGAGGTATAGGAATCATGCTAAAAATTGGGTAGTGAGTTTTCAATGGATAAACACGTTTTGGGGTCCCTAGAATACGATTTTAATATTTTCGCGATGATGTCTGTGTGTGTGTGTTAGTGTGTGTAGGTGTGTTAGTGTGTGTGTGTGTTTGGATGGATGTTGTAGTAACGATAACTCAAAAACTACTGAATAAAAAAATTTGAAATTTTGCAAACAGGATTCTGATACACTAGATTAGATCTGATTAGATTTTGGTGCCAATCGCACAACCGGAAGTGGCAGTTGCTATGGGTAATGACGCCATTATTATACAAAACGGCAATAAAGTTTTACACATATATTTTGTATATCCTATAGTTTATTTTCATCTCATTAAAATTTTCGAAACTTTTGCCATTGTTGCCAGATTTACAAAAAAATAATTTTTTTTCATACTTTTTTGTGTCAACCTGTAAATTTTTGATTATGGATTTAAATCGTTCGCGAAATACATTAGATATATTCGTAATTTTCAAGAATATACGTTAACTAACAATACAAACACATAATTTTTTTTATTATTTATTCATTCTCAAATTAAAAATAAAATCAGTTTAAACGATAGTTGTGTTATTTTCTGCAAGTTCTACTTTTTCTTACCGTAAATATTTAACCATGTTTTCTGAATGTCCAATCGAGTGTTACTTCTTTTCTTAAACAAGTTTTTCAGCTTCTACGATTTTATTGTAGATTTCTAGCTTTATTTGAGTAGATTTTTTTATGTTATCTCTACATATGTCTAGTAGAGTTTGTAGACACACTTCAAAAGTAAACAATTATAAAATGCGATGATCAGTACTATTGAATGCTTGGATAATGTGGAATATAATGAGTCTTCATTATATGTAATTTTTGGGTTTTGTGATATGCTTCCGTTCAATGTGTCTTTTTAGATTATCAGTTCGACCTATAATATTGCATTCCTCAAATTTTTGAATTTTGTTGATACCTATAGTGTGTGAGTGAATTTTTGCCACTAGCACGTAAGATTATAATGAATGTATTCTAAGATGCTCGGTTACGTTCGGAAGTAATCGGAACTGAATTTTTTAAACTATAATGCTACTGCATGTAAAGATTAATACATTTCGGAGTTTTGTTTTTCGTCAAATCTTGATTGAATTGGTACAACAGATATGATAGGTTATGTTGAAGGTAGTCGAGGATACGCTAGAAAATTCAACTTTTTATATTGTTATAGTATAACTAACACAATATATGGTAACCGTGACATTTTTTACAAACATTAATTACATGCTTTTTTAAAGTCTAAAAGCATTTATTAAAAAACCATCTGACATTATATTCTAAATAAATAGAAGAAATCCTTTAATTTGATACCCCACACGTATGGGTTTAGAGCAACGGTTATAAAGTTAGCTGTATAGAGGTTATTATGCCATTTTGACATTTTAAATTGCTTAATTATATTTACTGCCATTGGGATGAAGCTGTCTACATGAAAAATTTCCTTATCGCAGTTCAATCTTTTGACTCTTCCTTTTTACGAAATGTTTACGGATTCGTAGTCTATTTGCCATGTATATTAAGAATGAACTATTATTAAATGTTAAATGTTATATGTAAAGAGTGCAGACCGTCGTTTCTCAACTCACAATACATTTAGATTATGCCTAATGGATTCTGGATCTACGCTTTGAACCATGTAATTTGAGCCTTCACTCGATGAAATCGGAGCATTTTTTAAAAATGTTATGCTTCTTTGGTACTTTTGAGCTTATATTTCAGATATTTACTTTGAACCACACTGCGCAAGAGTTTTGTTTACGTATATATTCTACACCACATTTATAATACAGAACCGTTTCTTTATCCCACCCAAATCCTTTCATTAATAACGAAGTTAGACGCCAGTGACCTTTTTTCGTTAGTTATGTGAATGATTTTGGTTGACGTATTTATTATATACGTATTTATTATATGTCACATTTCAAAAATTTGTCAATTTTGACCAATAGTAACGGAGATAGACCCTAATGCTCTTTGGTACAAACTAAAAAAACAAACTAAAAAAAAAATCTTAGTATTTGAATTTCATTAAATTAAAAAAAAAAAAAAAAAAAAAAAAAAAAAAAAAAAAAAAAAAAAAAAAAAAAAAAATTTGAAGAATTGTCATTATTATTATAATTTACAAAAAATGTATTTGAGATAGTTTAAAAAGAAATAGAATAAAACAAAAAATATTTAAAACAGTTATAGTTTAATTAATCCAAAGAAGAAATTTTAATCTAAATTAACATTATAAAGAGGACTTTTCAAGAATATGCCATAACAATGAGAAAATTGGCAAGAATATAGCAGAGTAGAATTAAGAAAAGGAGTTTGCGGCCATCGGATAAAATTTCAAGAGACAAATAGACAAAGCTGGTTAGAAAGAATAGTGTTGCAATATTTGAAGTTGGATTTGTTGGAGGGGTGAAGACAAAGTAGACAGGATATAGAATAGAAAAGAAAAAAAGGAGAACTAATAACAGGAATTTGGTTTAGGCGCTCAAAATTATATTTTGTTTAATTTTTTCTTATTTGTAATGTTTATTATTTAAAAAAAAAAAGGAACCCAACCGAAAGAGAGAGAGTTTCATCATACATACAAGGTATTCCAATATAATATTTTGCGTCACATTTTAAATACAACACCTTTTTTCGCGTTCAATTTGGACCAATAGTAACGAAAATTTATCTTAATAAATCTGCATCCAGACGTTCGGACTCAAATTGAAGGTACATTTTGATGATATTTAGCACTGCTCTTATGGAAGTTTTACCCCCTGGGTTAAGTTTGCGTCCGGACGCTCGGACGCAAATTGAAGGTACATTTTGATGATATTTAACATTGCTCTTATGGAGGTTTTACTCCCTAGGTTGAATCTGCGTCCGGACGCTAGGACGCAAATTGAAGGTATGTTTTGATGATATTTAACATTGCTCTTATGCTCTATTGCTGTTACACATATATTCAGCGTTACATTTTAAATTTTTTTCCGCTTTCAATTTGAACCAATAATAACAAAATTAGAAACTAATGCCCTTTGGTGCTGGTTCTGCGCATGATTTTTTGTTTACATATATTCAGCGCCACATTTTAAACATACCGTCTTTTTCCACGTTCAATTTGGACCAATAATAACGAAGTTTGATCTTAATGCTTTTTGGCGTCGATTCTGCGCATGTTTTTTGTTTACGTATATTCTGCGTCACATTTCAAAAATACCGCGTTTTTCCCGTTCAATTTGGACCAATATTAACGAAGTTTGACCTTGGTGCCCTTCTCGTCGGTACTGCTCATGATTCTTGTTTACATATATATTCTGCGTCATATTTTACATTTAGCGCCGTTTGCCGCTTTCAATTTGGACCAATAATAATGAAGTTTGGCCTTAATGCCCTTGAGTCTTTTGGTTCTGCCCATGATTTTTGTTTACGTATATGTTCCACGTCACATTTATACTACAATACCGTTATCCGCATGTGATTTGGACCCGTAGTAGCGACGTTAGATCATAATGCCCTTTCGTCTTTTGATCTGAATATGTTTTGTCTTTCCTACTGCGACAATTTTTTTGTATAAGCAATGATTCTAAGTCATATTTCAAATAAAGCGCCATTTACCGCGTTCAATTTGCACCAATAGCGTCGAAGATACGAATATTCCCGTCCCCCGCGGAGGTCGCTGTCGGATAGTAACCGAACTAGCTAAAATTGTATTACAGGAAACTATATAGGTGAGTAGTAGCGCCCTCAGTCGGATAGTAACCGAACTAGCTAAAATTGTATTAAAGGAAAATCTGAACAATAATCAGTTTATCTTAGCTTTCTGGTACCGCAATCCTTGGAATAATACTATCATTTTATTTATAATGATATTTAAAGAATGAACAATATGCCTCAGTTAAGCAGGAGACCGCAATGATTAAAATAAGATAAAATGTGATGATAATGAGTTTAAATGCACGCGTTGTTATCAATAAGATAAGAAAACATGGTAATATTCTTGACAAATATTTATTGCGTAACTTTTAACTTTAAAAATGATTTCATAATAAAAAAGAATTAATTTGATATACTATAAAATAATATTATTTACAGTAAAATATTTAAAGATTTAAAATTGGTTTATTTCCTAATGTTAGAAACGAATCTATTAGGATGATTCATTGATAAAATTTTCTGTAAAGTGACCGCTGACGGTCGGGCGATTGATTCATCCTATTGCCTTAGCTCGTGGCGAACAGCTGTTATTTTACAGACGATATTGTATTTGTCAAAAAGTGATAGTATTTGTTTTTTATTATTATTATTTCTAACATCAGAAGTGGGATTGGTCTACTGCCCAATAATAATGGTTGCGTAAGTAGTATTATTTGGTTTATTTTTGTACGGAATTGCTGTTTTTTTGCGCTTACACGTTATGAACTTATTTTTTGTATTTTAAAAAGATGGAAGATTTTGTGACAGGTTCTTTTTACAAAATAATGCTAATTTTGGACTATTTCGACAACTTTACGTCAAATTAAAACTCGTTTTCATGTTTAATATTAAAAGTTTAAAATTTTTTTTTGGGCAAGTTTAAACAACAAATAAATAAATACGCCTATTGTTTATTTTGCTTATTATCACAATTTATTCATTTTTTTATACAAAGCACAATTGATTTGATTTTATTGTTCATTTAACTAAATTGAAAAAGATTTATTTAATTCGAGGAACCACATCGGTATGTCCGATGCGCTGATTCATCACAGTTTTTTTTTGATAACACATATTTGTATTTGATAGTCTTTAACAGGGTGGCTCTATTATGATCTATTGTTTTATATTACTCGAAATAATAATTAATTGACATGATTTCATTAAATATAAACGTACTAAAACGATAAACTTATGCGTATGTGGAAGCTAGTGGTATTTGATTCGCTAGAAACAGTATTTTCCCCTTCCAGAATCAATATGGAGGGTTTGATAGCCGAGCTGGTGAAAGCAATAAAAACATCTCGTACCGCGCCCGAACAGGTTGACTTGCCTTTTTTTCGTCCTAATCTAACTGATGCAAAAAAGTGGTTATCTGAAGTTAAAAATATTAAAGATGAGTTCGAATGGTCTGACCAACAAGTTATTGTTAGGTTGGGTCGCTTTCTTACTGGGATCTCTAAAACTTACGTTTTTGAAAAAGCTAATCTACTTCGAAATCTCCGTGTTCAGTGGGAAGAAACGGATCTGGTGGAAATTGTCATACACGAAACGCGATGTACGTACAACCGCAACCATTCAGAATTTTAAGAGACTTTCTGAACTTATTTCCTTCTTAGGAACCATACGTCGAACAGTTCGATCAAAGAAACACCAATCTAAAAGAACCTCCTCGTAAACGTTTTCGTGAAAATCAAGAGACCGAAAATATTAGACGAAGGCCACTTCGGTGCTACCAATGTGGAGGGGATGGGCATATACAGAAATATTGCCACAAGTCTAACTATGATAAACGCAACAATAACAAGCCCAGCACTTTAACTTTTCCTACCAGAAGCAAACCGAGCACTTCGACTTCATTAAACGCACCATGCTCCTTTTGTGCAAAGACAGGTCATGACTCCAATAACTATTTTATTAGGCAAAGCATTGAAAAACGTAAAAACGTCAATTCTTGCAATAGCGGAAAAGGTAGTATTTCTATTGGGGTTAAAGTTGATGGTGTCATCTTAACTGGTATCATTGATACCGGAGCAGACATCTTGCTTATAGCGCAACGGCATACAACTAACTTCCAGCACAAAATAGAAGCATGTAACATTACCATTGCAGGAATTCTTTCTGGGAGATATGTATCCAATCAGTCATTCCGGTGTGAATTGGAGGTTTCCGAGGTTATCACAAACTTGACGTTCGTTGTTGTACCAGATAATTTTCTCCAATATGATCTGCTTATTGGTTGCAACCTATATAACGATCCGGATACTGTTACAATTACAAATCATTCTGGCACAAAAATTATCCGAAATAAATTTGCACGTATTCTAAGCTCACTTCCAAGTACTGCTGAACTCACTCTCGACGTTCCCGATAAATATAAGCTTGATCTCTCGAGTCTCCTCACTCGCTGTTCCAATCTTGTAGCCTCTGAAAATGCTGTTCCGTGTGTAAATAACGCCACCATGCATATTAGACTACGAGATGATTTTTTGGTCAACCGACATCCTTACCGCTTGTCAATAAATGAAAGGCCAATTGTTCGAAATCTCATCAACGATCTTATCACCAACAACATAATAAGAGAAAGCGAATCGCCTTTCGCCAGTCCAATCATTCTGGTGAAAAAAAAGAGAAGGGTATAGATTATGCGTTGATTACAGGGAATTGAACTCACATACTATAAAAGACCGATATCCATTACCTTTAATTGATGATCAGTTGGATCGCCTCGGAAAAGGGAAAATTTTTACATCTTTGGATATGTCATCGGGATTTCATCAAATCCCTATTGATCAAGAATCTATTCACAAGACCGCCTTTGTTCTTCGAATGCCGTTTGGGCTAGCCAATGCTCCGGCTGTATTAAAAAGAGCGATAAATAAAGCATTATTTGAAATTAAAAATACAATTGCCTTGGTTTATCTAGATGATGTTCTCATTCCATCTGAGACGTACGAAGAAAATTTGAATTCTTTAGAAATTGTTCTGCGGGCATTAGAAATGGCCGGATTTTCGTTAAATTTGAAGAAATGTCACTTTTTTCAGAATAAATCTCCCGATACCGACTACAACTAAGCAGGTTCGTCAACTGATGGGATTGGCAGGATATTTTAGAAAGTTCATCCCCGAATTTGCTTCTCGTACTTACGAAACTAACGCGTGCAAATGAAACTTTAAAGAAACTTTAAAAATTCAAATATACCAGAATACTTAGATTTCTTAGGAATCAAATACCATTATACCACACCTGATGTCCATAGATCAAATGGACAGGTAGAAAGGTACATGAGGACCATCATGAATCTCATTCGGATTGAGACAAAAATAAGGTCAGAATGGTCGAGCACTTTGTGGAAAATCCAGCTTGTAAGTTCAGAAGGCAACCAAGATGTCTCCGTTAAGAGCTCTAATTGGTATCGATGGTTCTACGCCACTGATACAAAATTTATTAACGAATTTAAGCACAGACCTACAAACGATACGCAACTTTTGGAACTAGATCATAAAAGAATCAAGGGCAACCTTGATGCATCTCTTGAAGTTCAGCTTAAAGAAAACGAAAAACGCCACAATAATACCAATTTCAAGATTGGAGACTTTGTCCTTATGCATCGCGATGATGAAATGCATAAAGGAAAGCTAAAGTATGAGTTTCAATGTATATGGAAGGACTTCTTGAGCTAATGGAATAAGAACCAAGGTAAGCAATGGAATGGCCTGTGTTAGAATATGTGTTTTCATTTCTCGTTTGTTTAAATGATTTAAACATGCATGATTTCTTTTTTTATAAATGTTTAAAGCTTGTACGCTTTACATTTAATTGTATAAATGTTTAAAGCTTGTACGCTTTGCATTTGGTTGTATAAATGTTTAAAGCTTGTACGCTTTACATTTAATTATATAAATGTTTAAAGCTTGTACGCTTTGCATTTGGTTGTATAAATGTTTAAAGCTTGTACGCTTTACATTTGATTGTATAAATGTTTAAAGCTTGTACGCTTTGCATTTGGTTGTATAAATGTTTAAAGCTTGTACGCTTTACATTTAATTGTATAAATGTTTAAAGCTTGTACGCTTTGCATTTGGTTGTATAAATGTTTAAAGCTTGTACGCTTTACATTTAATTGTATAAATGTTAAAACTTGTACGCTTTACATTTAATTGTATAAATGTTTAAAACTTGTACGCTCTGCATTTGGTTGTATAAATGTTTGAAGCTTGTACGCTTTACATTTGATTGTATAAATGTTTAAAGCTTGTACGCTTTGCATTTGGTTGTATAAATGTTTAAAGCTTGTACGCTTTACATTTAATTGTATAAATGTTTAAAGCTTGTACGCTTTGCATTTGGTTGTATAAATGTTTAAAGCTTGTACGCTTTACATTTAATTGTATAAATGTTTAAAGCTTGTACGCTTTACATTTGATTGTATAAATGTTTAAAGCTTGTACGCTTTGCATTTGGTTGTATAAATGTTTAAAGCTTGTACGCTTTACATTTAATTGTATAAATGTTTAAAGCTTGTACGCTTTGCATTTGGTTGTATAAATGTTTAAAGCTTGTACGCTTTACATTTAATTGTATAAATGTTTAAAGCTTGTACGCTTTGCATTTGGTTGTATAAATGTTTAAAGCTTGTACGCTTTACATTTAATTGTATAAATGTTTAAAGCTTGTACGCTTTACATTTGATTGTATAAATGTTTAAAGCTTGTACGCTTTGCATTTGGTTGTATAAATGTTTAAAGCTTGTACGCTTTACATTTAATTGTATAAATGTTTAAAGCTTGTACGCTTTGCATTTGGTTGTATAAATGTTTAAAGCTTGTACGCTTTACATTTAATTGTATAAATGTTTAAAGCTTGTACGCTTTGCATTTGGTTGTATAAATGTTTAAAGCTTGTACGCTTTACATTTAATTGTATAAATGTTTAAAGCTTGTACGCTTTGCATTTGGTTGTATAAATGTTTAAAGCTTGTACGCTTTACATTTAATTGTATAAATGTTTAAAGCTTTGTGCGCTTTGCATTTGGTTGTATAAATGTTTAAAGCTTGTACGCTTTACATTTGATTGTATAAATGTTTAAAGCTTGTACGCTTTGCATTTGGTTGTATAAATGTTTAAAGCTTGTACGCTTTACATTTAATTGTATAAATGTTTAAAGCTTGTACGCTTTACATTTAATTGTATAAATGTTTAAAGCTTGTACGCTTTGCATTTGGTTGTATAAATGTTTAAAGCTTGTACGCTTTACATTTAATTGTATAAATGTTTAAAGCTTGTACGCTTTGCATTTGGTTGTATAAATGTTTAAAGCTTGTACGCTTTACATTTAATTGTATAAATGTTTAAAGCTTTGTGCGCTTTGCATTTGGTTGTATAAATGTTTAAAGCTTGTACGCTTTACATTTAATTGTATAAATGTTTAAAGCTTTGTGCGCTTTGCATTTGGTTGTATAAATGTTTAAAGCTTGTACGCTTTACATTTGATTGTATAAATGTTTAAAGCTTGTACGCTTTGCATTTGGTTGTATAAATGTTTAAAGCTTGTACGCTTTACATTTAATTGTATAAATGTTTAAAGCTTGTACGCTTTGCATTTGGTTGTATAAATGTTTAAAGCTTGTACGCTTTACATTTAATTGTATAAATGTTTAAAGCTTGTACGCTTTGCATTTGGTTGTATAAATGTTTAAAGCTTGTACGCTTTACATTTAATTGTATAAATGTTTAAAGCTTGTACGCTTTACATTTGATTGTATAAATGTTTAAAGCTTGTACGCTTTGCATTTGGTTGTATAAATGTTTTAAGCTTGTACGCTTTACATTTAATTGTATAAATGTTTAAAGCTTGTACGCTTTGCATTTGGTTGTATAAATGTTTAAAGCTTGTACGCTTTACATTTAATTGTATAAATGTTTAAAGCTTGTACGCTTTGCATTTGGTTGTATAAATGTTTAAAGCTTGTACGCTTTACATTTAATTGTATAAATGTTTAAAGCTTGTACGCTTTACATTTGATTGTATAAATGTTTAAAGCTTGTACGCTTTGCATTTGGTTGTATAAATGTTTAAAGCTTGTACGCTTTACATTTAATTGTATAAATGTTTAAAGCTTGTACGCTTTGCATTTGGTTGTATAAATGTTTAAAGCTTGTACGCTTTACATTTAATTGTATAAATGTTTAAAGCTTGTACGCTTTGCATTTGGTTGTATAAATGTTTAAAGCTTGTACGCTTTACATTTAATTGTATAAATGTTTAAAGCTTGTACGCTTTGCATTTGGTTGTATAAATGTTTAAAGCTTGTACGCTTTACATTTAATTGTATAAATGTTTAAAGCTTTGTGCGCTTTGCATTTGGTTGTATAAATGTTTAAAGCTTGTACGCTTTACATTTGATTGTATAAATGTTTAAAGCTTGTACGCTTTGCATTTGGTTGTATAAATGTTTAAAGCTTGTACGCTTTACATTTAATTGTATAAATGTTTAAAGCTTGTACGCTTTGCATTTGGTTGTATAAATGTTTAAAGCTTGTACGCTTTACATTTGATTGTATAAATGTTTAAAGCTTGTACGCTTTGCATTTGGTTGTATAAATGTTTAAAGCTTGTACGCTTTACATTTAATTGTATAAATGTTTAAAGCTTGTACGCTTTGCATTTGGTTGTATAAATGTTTGAAGCTTGTACGCTTTACATTTGATTGTATAAATGTTTAAAGCGTGTACGCTTTGCATTTGGTTGTATAAATGTTTAAAGCTTGTACGCTTTACAGTTAATTGTATAAATGTTTAAAGCTTGTACGCTTTGCATTTGGTTGTATAAATGTTTAAAGCTTGTACGCTTTACATTTAATTGTATATATGTTTAAAGCTTGTACGCTTTGCATTTGGTTGTATAAATGTTTAAAGCTTGTACGCTTTACATCTAGCTGTAAAAATGCTTAAAGCTCGTACACTTTGCATTTGGTTATATTAATGCTCATAGCTAGTACGCTTTTCATTAATTTCGGAAATGATTAAAGATTGTATGCGTCGTATTTAATTACTTAATTGTTAAAGCGTGTGTGCATTGGATTAGTTTTAAATTTGTAAGCGTTCTATTTAATTACTGAGATCCATAGACGCTCTCATGTTGTGTTTTGTGAGATAAAACTGTTTCAATGTTCGATTAATGTATGGCGCATGATCTTTCATTAGTAAGTTTGGATGTGAAAAGGTTGATCAATGAAACGTTGAAAGACGAGTATATGGCTTTTATGAAAGATAGTACTGTATTCAAATAATTTGTTGTTTCAGCCCTGAAGAACTAACTACCTTCTGAGCCGCCTTCTGGAGATAACCATGAAGATTCAGGGGAAAGCGTTATTTAATTAACGATACTGTTAAAATTTTGATTTTTCTTTTGTTGGGTACTTTTGTTGTATTTTTCTTGTTATACTAAATTAAATTACATTCAATATTATTGTTTTATTATTTATTGATACGACGCCGAGATCGACGTCTCTTTCAGGATTGGCCGTGTTAGAAACGAATCTATTAGGACGATTCATTGATAAAATTTTCTGTAAAGTGACCGCTGACGGTCGCGCGATTGATTCATCCTATTGCCTTAGCTCGTGGCGAACAGCTGTAATTTGACAGACGATATTGTATTTGTCAAAAAGTGATAGTATTTGTGTTTTATTATTATTATTTCTAACACTAAATTAAAAGTATTTCCGCGCGTTCAAATATCAAACATATGTCACTCAGAAACTGCTTCAAATTTTTCTTTACGTGTTGAATCTACGAGGTGTTCAAATTAAAATACCGTTTGTCCCACCTAAATTCGACTACTAGTAACAAAGTTTGGCGCTAATGTCCTTTGGTCTTTTATTCTACTTTTGATTTTTATTTAAATTTATTTTCTGAGCCACATTTCAAATATACCGCCTTTTTCCGCTTTCAATTTGGACCAATAATAACGAAGTTTAACCTTAAGGCCTTTTAGTCTTTGCTTCTGCGCATTATTTTTGTTTACCTATTTATTTTACGTCACATTTATAATACAATGTCGTTTGTCCGGTATAAATCTAGCTACTAACAATGGAGATAGAGAGTAATGCCCTTGGGTCTTTTGTTTTTATTGAAATATATATCCTGCGACACATTTATAATAAAATGCCGTTTATAATGTTTAAATCTGCCTACTAATAATGGATATAGAGAGTAATGTCATTTGGTCTTTTGTTCTAGTTTTGATTTTTATTTTAATATATATCCTATGTTACATTTCAAATATACCGTCTTTTTCCGCGTTAAATTTGAACCAATAATAACGAAGTTTGATCTTAAGGCCCTTTAGTCTTTCTTTCTGCGCATGATTTTTGTTTACGTATTTATTTTACGTTACATCGAGCCTGGTGTGGAGTTACATACCACAGGGCTGGTCGATTGCTAGGGTCGTATATATACGCCCAATAAACATTTTTGGTTATATAATATTTACCGCAAACGTTATATCACCTACCTTATATAAACTACAGTTATATATTTAGTGATAGAAACATATCTGTTACTCTTATATACCCCTTAAAGAGCTTAAATGGGGCGTTTATAAAGGTTGTGGAAACTTGGTTTTTAGTAACGCTATTATCTGTAGGTTATGTAACCAAAAGTAACAGAAATATTGTGGCAACCACTATATATAACTTCTCAACACCTTTAGTTATATAATGAAGTGTTATATAGGTTTCGGCTACCTTTATAAACTTTTTTTTCCTTACTTTAATCTGCCATCTGTCAGTTATTGTGAAAAAAGTATGAATATCTTTCTCTCTCGGATACATTTTATTTCTTTATAGGGCCTTTTTCTATTCTTACAATATTGGTGTTCGGGTTTGATAGAGACGGCAGACGGTAGTCTGTACAATTAAGAAATAAAAATGGAGATCAAATTAGATAATAACAGTAAATGAGTTTTAAATTTTAGACTAGTACCTTTAGTTTAAGCCAAAATTTAGGTGGAAATGGTTTTTTACTGCAAATACAGATGAAATAGTTCGAAAAAACGCAGGGGAGCTTAAAACATCCAATAATAATGAATTTCAGGTTAAGTTTTCAGAAAATATATATGCCTTTTTTTATTTTTCGGTGATTTAATAACAAAAGTTTTTGGCCTATGTCAACATTCGACAAGTAAGAGTTTATTTTTCCTTAGTTGCTAATAAAATTAAGTTGATATGGTGTTTTCTAGAGCGTATCTATTCATTATTTTTAATTTTGTTAAAATAATCATGGTGGAATCAATAATTTAAGATTTTTCTTTATTTTATAATAACAAATTAGAGCTTTAAACTGTTGATACGTGTTTAATAATTAAATAAGGTGGCCATTTTACAAAGACTTTTATTCAAAGTTTTATAGCTGTAATTTTTGTTACTAAAGGTTGCGAAGTTTTATAATAGAAGCTGGCGTTAATTGTAATATCACCAATAGTATTCCAGTTATATAAATAAGGTAACGGCAACCATTATATAAATTTGTTATAAATTCATGAGTAACGATTACTAAAAGTTTTATAAAAAGGTAATGGAAACAGTTATATCACCTTATTATATACTTGTAACTTGCAGTAATGTTCTAAATCCCTTATAAAACTAGGTTACTAAAGGATACAGATTATAAAACTCCGAAACCTTCTTATATACTTCTATTACCTTTATATAACCATTATAAAACTTGGTGTTACCTTAAGTTTCGAAAAATGTTTATTGGGCGGAAAGCGGGGAAGGTAAATAATTCCCTGCCTAAATCCTTTAGACCGATCAGCCTTACCTCGTTCGTACTAAAAACTCTAGAGAGAATTCTGGATAGGCATATTAGAGACGGGAACTGCAGGGAAATTCCCCTCAACCCCAGACAATATGCCTACCAGGTTGGCAAATCTACAGATTTGGCGTTAAATAACCTCGTAGGAAAGATAACCCACTCTTTACAGCATAAAGAGATTGCGCTGACAGCTTTCCTCTACATTAAAGGGGCGTTCAACAATGCCCTGCCTCAATCCCTTTACGCTGCACTTCTGCGAAGGGGAATAAGCAGACTAATCTGCAATTGGATTAAATGCATGCTTGAAAATCGTTTTGTCACATCATCACTGGAGGAGGAGACTGTCAGATTTAGGGCGGCGAAGGAGTGTCCTCAAGGTGGAGTGCTGTCTCCACTTCTTTGGCCACTCTTGGTCGACCCCCTACTGGACAGGCTCTCCCAGCTGGGGGTGGATTTTCAATGCTATGCCGATGACCTTTAATAATGGTTAGAGGCTTATTTGAAGAGATTATTTCCAATATCCTTCAGGAAGCTCTTAACATCGTATACAGATGGTGTGAGGAGGAACAGATGTCTGTGAACCACCACAAAACGGTAGTAGTTCCTTTTAAAAAAAGGAGGAAGCTTGATAAGCTACGTCATCCAATTTTGGAAGGCGTAACCATTCCGTTTGCGAAGGGGATTATCCTTGATAGAAAACTTACCTGGAACTCCCATCTGGAAAGAACAATCAATAAAGCCAGGGCATCGCTCTGGAATATCAGAAGGGTATGCGGCAAGTCGTGGGGAATGAACCCTAAACAGATTTACTGGATTTATCAAACGGTGATAAAACCAATGGTCACATATGGCGCAATGGCCTGGTGGACGAAGGGGCTCCAGTCTATTGCGGCGGCTAAATTATCTGGACTACAGAGATTAGCATGTGTGGCTATTACAGGCGCTATGTCATCTACCCCGACAGCGGCAATGGAAAGATTTCTGGGTCTTACTCCTCTCCATATATTACTGGAGCAGGAGGCCAGAATGACCTCCTATAGAGCCATGTCGGTGGCCGGTCAAATTGAGGGGGAGAGGCTATGGGACCACTCTGGACTGCTGCGAGAGATGAGTACTCACCACACTCTCGGAATGGTTTCGGATGGTTCAAAGACCCCAAGTGGTGTTGGAGCCGGAGTGTACAGCAGAAAACCGAGAGTTGACATCACAGTAAGCCTCGGCAAGTATGCTACCATCTTTTAGGCGGAGGTTTTCGCTATAGAATTGTGTGCAAGAGAGTTGGTAAACCATCATCTTGTCAACAAAAGTATTTATATTTTATCAGACAGCTAGGCAGCTTTAAAAGCACTGAGCCGGCTGGACTCGAAGCTGGTGTGCAACTGCATCGAATCCCTGGATCGCATTGCTACCAGTAACAGAGTAACCCTACTCTGGGTACCTGGGCATGAAGGGGTGAGGGCAATGAGAAAGCCGACACCCTTGCGAAAAGAGGTGCAGAATCCGAGTTCATTGGACCGGAACCATTTTTCGGCATAGCCAAAAGCAGTGCCAAAGACACTATCTGGAAATGGGCCGAGAGGAAAACTCTCCAGCACTGGAAAGATATTCCTGGATTAGCTCACTCTAAGGCGTTTATAGTCAAAACCTCAGGTAGCACCCTATCGCAGATCCTAGAATAGAGTAGAAGAGATCTACGCATCCTAATTGGACTGCTTACAGGGCACTGTCGTCTGCGGTACCATCTGAAGAAGCTAGGTCTGAGTCAAACATCGGACTGTCGCTTCTGCAGTGTGGAAGACGAAACGGCGGAGCATATTTTATGCTCCTGCCCTGCCCTGGAAATGAATAGGCTTCGTACGTTTGGTTTTGTACAGCTGGAGCCTACCGACTTCAAGGAAGCTTCACCTAAATATACCATAGACTTCGTAAGAGGGTGTGGATTGTATGGTGAATTATAGCCCATAGGGGTGAGCCACAATAGGCCTCTGTTGGCCGCTGTGGAGGGGCGAGCAAACGCTCCACTCACATTGAACCTACCTACCTACCTACGTTACATTTATTATACAATGCCGTTTGTCCTGTTTAAATCTACCTACTAATAACGGAGATAGAGAGTAATGTCCTTTGGTCTTTTGTTCTAGTTTTGATTTTTATTTAAATATATATCCTGCGTTACATTTCAAATATACCGCCTTTTTCCGCGTTAAATTTGGACCAATAATAACGAAGTTTGACATTAAGGTCCTTCAGTCTTCCCTTCTGCGCTTAATTTTTGTTCACATATGTATTCTACGTCACATTTATAATACAATACTGTTACGATAATTTTCCATCTACGGCTTGGGTAAGCGATAATTAAGATTCGCCCTGTATATGACATTATTTAATTTTCATTTATTTACAATCTCAAACACGCTTCACGATATGGAACAAATTTCAAAATTTTAAAACAATATTTGTTTGAAAACACTTTTTTATTTATGTAAACTGAAGTCATTGCAAGGTGAACAAAGAACCTTAATTTCGCTTAGTCAGGTGGAAGGGGTTTTTTCGGTGGTTAGTTCGAAAGCCGTAGAGATATTTTTTGGATAGTCATATTCGGGACTGATTAAGAGTAGATGAAAAGTACAAGTGCCTCTCCTGAAGAGACGATTGTCCTCAGCAATAATGTGTATGATAGTGTAAGTATAAAATTTGTATAACTATTTTGGCAAAGTTGGTATTTGTATTTAATAAATTTGTTACGTTTATGTTAAACTAGTTTGTTTTAATTTCTGGTAACCCTACGTTATTGAGGTATATTGGAAGCTACACCCCAGGGTAAATTTTAAATATTAATATTTCAAGTTTTTTAGTACTTTTTGAGTTATCCAAAATACCTCGTAACAATACCGTTTGTCCTGTTTAAATCTGCCTACTAAGAACGGAGATACAGAGTCAACACATTCAAATGCCTTGTTGAGATCAATAAATGCGCCAGAACTGTCTTTGCTTATCTACTCAACTATATCAGTTGGAAGTTTTGGTTCAATTTTAGACCTAGCTGTATACATATTTCTTCGAACCTTTTAACGTCATGAGTGGTAATAGTTTCACAGTGGGATTCTCTTACCTCCTTTCTAATCAAGCCCATTGGTTTTGCCGAAATATCTTCTATTGCTTTAATTTTTTCCTACGACCACCTATGAAAACTACAAAAAGCACAACTGTTTTGATATTTGGAAAGTGTCTCATATCAACATACACGCATACCAGCCGTGTGTTATAATACCGCGCTGCGTGTTATTATAACGCACGCTTGAAAGAACTATCAAAAACAGGACGAAATATGCTACTTATGTACATACATAATAAATTTTACTTACCATTTTAAAACTGATCTAATAGTTGCTTGTTATTTTCCTACGACCACCTAATAACTAAAATGTTTTGAAATATTATTTTAACGTTATAACTGTCCATATTAATTATGAAACGACTTCAGTGTAAACGAATGTATAAAACACATAAGACGTTTGGGTATTGTGTATTGCATACCCGATTCTTAAATTTATTAATAGTTTGTAATTCAAAATTAATTTTAGGTTAAAAATTGCAAATTTTACAAGTTATTAAAGTAAAAAATGTATAAAAATTATTTAAAATGTTTTTTTTAATTGGCTTGGTGCTAAGGTTATTTTTTTTATAAAAGTGAAATATAATAAAGTAGGCTTATGTCAAAATTTTAAAGAAATTACTGTTTCTATGTTTTGTGCATTCTGAACAGAATAATTATTTACTTTTATAATAGATATTTTTAAAGTTTAAATTATTCTACTCTAAAGCAAATAAACAAAAAATTTGAATTTCGATTTCTTACATAAAAAAGGGAAGTTGATAGTGATAGCGAATGTGAATGTACACCACCAGAAATAATCGTGTCATATGAGAAAACCAAATAGACTATTATTAAAATATTGTTGGTCGTAGGAAAAATAGTGTACAAAACTCGTGGGAAAGTGGATTTCATGCACTCGTTACGTTCCGCACTCGCCGCTACGCGGCTCGTGCTGAACTACCACTCGCGCGAAAAATGCCACTTTCCTCACTCGTTATGTAATATACTATTACGCAAATAAAGCCAAAGAAAGAAATTTCGTAATTGACAGTGAAATCATAAGAGAATTGTATCAACCAGCAATAGCTACTAGACGCCTTCACAGGACCTGGCCCGAAGACATCAGGTATTAAGTGAATACTGGCGAACTATTTATGGCCGGTACCCATGGTACTACTCATCAAATTTACTCCCTGTGATATTGAGTAAATTAACTGTGAATTAATATCAAAAAAGTAGATTAAAACATATTTATTTATCCGGTTATTTATCAAGATTCTTAAATAATTAAATAAATTGTGAGTGAGATATTTCGGTTTTTCGTACACAGACACTTAAAGGGTATCATCAATCATTAATAAGCTCAGAACGCCACGTCTCCTGATAACACTAGCCTTCCCTTTGCCGCACAAGTTTAGACTTCTGTACGGCCGGGCGATAGAGTCCAGATTATAATTACGTTTAGCGGGCGTAAAGTGCCACTTTATCGGTCGCGGACTACTTTAGCGCCCGCGGCGATAAAGTATTTTTTTTTATTTTAAAAATTCACACCTAATTATAGTAAAACAAAATTTATTTATTATCATGGAAATATTTGGTAATATATTTAACAAAATATTAATTAAAGAAATTATAACTATAATAACTGAAGAATAAATTTCTTTCATAATTTTATGTTAATCGCATTATTCGAACAGTTATGTATAGAAATTTTATGATGTGTTACCTTATTCTGATGTAACTCCATTTGATTAGAGTTAGTACTTATATGCTGATGTAACTCCATTTGATTAGAGTTAGTACTTATATGCTCAAAAGAATCGGTAAATATATAAATTTATAAATTCAACTGTGCGACTAGTAGAAGGTTTATCAACCTTGACAATTTTTTTGGCGATTTTCATGCTAGATTATTATACCGTGTGAAAAATAAAAACCAAAACATATTTATTAATAAACGATCATTAAAACGGTCGTGCATAAAATTTTGTATATTTATTAATAAATTATCATTAAAACGGACGGGCCTAAAATTTTGTATGTATTTCGGGCGTAAACAGCATTTAAGGACCTTACATAGCGGCTCGGTCCATTACTTACACGTTACGATCCATAAACGCTTATTTTACGCCCTCGAGACATAAATAACTATTAAAACAATAATGAATATCCAACGAGTATAAAACACCAAGTCATACCACAATTATTTATATGATGTTAAAATTTTTAACAATTAAATGGCAACATGTTGAATATAGCTCCCTCCATTATGGAGTTTTAGGAAACAATTTTTAAAAAAAGTGTTTTAAATGTTTGGTTTTTGTCATATTAAAAGTATTGGGTTAAAGTTTTCCGTTTTCACTATGTGAATTTCATACCATATCGTGTAATTTGTCTTACTTGACTAACCGCTTTCTGCCTGATAATGGCCATTGTTTGGCCGAAACATGTTGCCATTTAATTGTTAAAAATTTTAACATCATAAAAATAATTGTGGTAGGTATGACTTGGTGTTTTATTATTCGTTGAATAATCTTACCACATTAGAGTATGGATAATTTGCTGTTTTCGAATAATGAATATGATGCATTTTATAATAATAATAATAATAATAATAATAATAATAATAATAATAATAATAATAATAATAATAATAATAATACTAATTGACTGTTGTATACCAAAAAATCAAGGTAAAAAAATATCTTATTTTCTTATGCTAATATAAACATAAACAATTTATTTTATTTTGTTTACTAAAAGTTTTGATTAAAAATTTTTCTAAAATAATAAAGTTATAGAGTGAATTATGCTACACGTTATGAAAAAGGCCATTTATTGGCTCGATTCGACGACGAGAGCAGAAATGATATTAATAATTTAAAATTTAATGTAAGTTAGTTTTATACGATTTATTATTAACATCCTCTTTTATAATCTCATATTAATTTAGAAGTCTGACATTTTCTAAAAGAAATATCAAAATAATTTAAATAAATTATTAGTAAAATGACGCTGAGCATGAATTACCTTTTTTAAGAAATATTCATAAATGTTAAATATTTATCATAATTGCTCGTTTTGGCCCCATTTCTTAATTAATTTCTATGGAGTTTGAAAGAGTTTTAATATGGTCACGTTTACCGTTAATTGTTACTGGCTAACAAGTTCAGAGTCAAGCTTAATAAGTTCCCAGTAGTTTTAAT
Source organism: Neocrepidodera transversa (assembly GCA_963243735.1). Classification (NCBI taxonomy): domain Eukaryota; kingdom Metazoa; phylum Arthropoda; class Insecta; order Coleoptera; family Chrysomelidae; genus Neocrepidodera; species Neocrepidodera transversa. The sequence continues at coordinate 27,403,174 of OY725345.1, read as the reverse complement.
TAGACAGAGAAGGTACATAGTCGAAAGATGTGACCGGAATTAATCAGTGTACAGATGTACTGAAGCAGCTGTAATCTAATAATATAAACAATATCATGTTTAATTTTTTATTACCCTAATTATACTGGAATAAAAAAAAATAAACATATTGTGACACCCGGTATAACACATTATTATTTTTTTAAATAATTCATTATTTTAAATATTATTTCGTTTCAGAATTTTCTTCTATGTTTATAAAGGTAAAAATTAAAAGCTAGGCAAAGAAATTTGTAGTTCAGAAATTTTTTCGGTCAAGTAGGTTTGGGTAATTTAAATTTAAATAAAGCATGTTTATAGGTCAATATCTTTTTGCAATATGTTAAATCCAAAACTAGTATAACCGTTTCTTAGGACGATAAAAAATTTAGTTATAAAAAAATGTTTTTGTATTAAAAATAAATATTTATCTTAATAAAATACGTACAAATTGAAAGTAAACAGTTAGTTAGCCAATTTTACATTTGGCTAGATTTTAACCATAAAAAACTTCTAACTTGCTCAAACTGTATCATAAAAGTCGCTTTTTATTGATACTTATGTATAAAATATCAGTCGTCTCTTTGGTTCTATCCTTAATTCTATTAGAGTTCCAAACAAACCTGTTAACTTGAAATAAAATACAAAGTCCCAAATGGTAATCTGTCGCGTCGGCTTGTCTTCCATTTTTCAAATAAATCGTAACGGAAAAATATTTTTCTGGGATATTTAGCAGCGGTTCAATCAACCGAAATTTATCAGTAAATTTATCATTGGTGTAATATAGAAAATGCCGTTTCCAGATTCTGTATTTTTTGGATTTGGATTATCAATCTCAATCGCTCATAGAGGATATAAGGGTGTTAACGTGTCACTTTACAATGCAGAAATTAAAAGAAAATTAAATATGGTAGTAAACGATTGAAAATTGGAAAATTGGAGTTTATGAGATTTTCAAGATTCGACCCAAATTTTATTTCACAATCTCCTCCTCATGATTTCATAATGACACACATGTAGTTCCATTACTTTGGATGTTCGAGAGTCCACAATGTTTAAAGATACACCTAATTTTTTGTTAAATACCCACAACCCCGCCTACGTCTTGCCTAATACCTTATCTCTGAGTCAACCTGTCGACGACAAATCCTCACTTCATTTCTTTGTGTGTTTGGGTAAAGTTGTGTATTTAAGTGGTAAAATAAATTAAAAAAGAGACTGGAATTTAAGACAAAATTCGGAAAATTAAAGAAAATATAAAAAAAAAATGATAATACGAGTAAGTTATCATTTGTTATAGGTTGAAAATTTTTTATTTTAGAATACCGGTATTTTACCTGAAGTATTATACACATGTATAATATCTGATGGCCCTAATCACATGATTAGCAATTACATCTCGTTTACGTACAATACACATGTATTCTATTGAAGAGATATTACAACCATTCATATGAATTGGTTATTTAAAATCAGAGTTGCCGTTTCAGGAATTTAATAAACCGGTAATGAGAAACGAGTTTATATGTGGATCCAAGCGAAATAAATGTAAATAACGATTTGATTAGAAAAAACTACTCACATGAGTTGGGAAAAATTTAATAACACCAATTTATTTTGGACTGTTAAAAATAATAATAAAACGTAAGTATATGTATTTCAAGCTTTAAGGTTCCGATGAATCATTTTCATCGTATTCCTCATCGTCTGGAGTCGAGCGATAGAGAAATCTAAAGTCCTCAAAAATTAAAAATATTCGTGTTTTGTTAGAGGTTGATACTAATAATAATTGAACAGTGGTGCTCCAACATGGAGTTAAAAAGGAAATTCGCCAAAATATAAGGCCTAAAAAACCTGAGGTACACGATTTTTCTCCTTCAGGGACAATATATTCGGATGGTATTTTTAAGAAGAGGGCTCCTTCCGGAGTGAGGCATTCAAGCAATCTTCTCTTCTGTATAGCGAGTAACACGTTAGATCAAATACTCGATTTTTTTAAATATATGGTATATTTGTTTAAGATTAAAAATCGAACCCTTAGTACCCATAGTTTACAATCTCGATGAGAATATATATAAGTCTTGAATTATTAAGCAGTTGGTTTCCGTTAGAAACTCTTTTTAGGAAAATTATTATTGTATATAGGTTTTCAAAATTACGGATTTCAAATATAAAAACATCCGAAGATTCAGTCACTACAGAAGATTCGGATGGAATTAAGACATCTGACAAGTGTCAGCCCCTCTTTCATTTAATTATTTGTTAAAAAAGCGAATTTAAGTATACCTAAGACAATATTGTATTATTTAGACATGAACAAGGACAGTAGATCGATGACAAAGTGCTACTGAAGATTCCTATAAGGATGAAACATGTATGGTAATGGTCGGAATGTATAGTTTCGAAAACTTATTCTATTTGTTTTTGATGGTTGATGGTTGATGGGTTCCTCCATCTGACGGCAATCCATGTTGTACTTGGAGACGCGTTTACAGAATTGTTTTCTGCTAAACGCACTGCCCGGTTGGTACCCATCAACCAATACGATATATGTCGTGACTATCTATCATTGTGGTCTTACATAAAAATAGTTGGGGTATATAGAATAAATTTTTGAAACTATGCACTCCGACAAAGTGCCACTGAAGATTCCTATAATAATGAAACATGTATGGTAATGGTCGGAATGTATAGTTTCGAAAACTTATTCTATTTGTTTTTGGGTATAAATGGGAGTTTATCGAGATTTTCTAGTTTCGACCCAAATTATATGTCAAAATGCTCGCAACAACGAGCTGAGCAATAATATGCAAGAAAAAAATGTCGTTCTCAATTGTATAAAAAGTTTTGGCCCAAAATGTGACTTATCATAAACTTCCATTTTTCTCGTTGAAATTGTACTTTTTGATGGGAATTAGTTTGAATTAATTGTTGTTTTTATGATTGTTACTAACTATTATTATTATTATTTCATTGAATCTAGACACTTGAATTAGTTAAAAGTGGAATTTATAAGTTACATATTAGACACATTTGACAGATATATACAGCACATAAATATTTGACTATTGATCATTGATGATTACTTACATGTTACGTTTTTTTGTGCCACCCTGTATTTTCATTATTCCTCTACTCAATATATGTTAATCTCATACTCGTTTGATATTCCCTTCTTATTTCTTCGCGTCATATCTCTCTCTTCTCTTGGTATTCCTATAAAATGTCTTTCTGATTCTAATAATGTTTTTCTCTTTGCCTACTCAGTCAAAATAACTGACTTTATATCGTTCGTGTCGCTTACTGATGATTTTTTTCTTCTCTCCCTCATCTTATATAGGGTAAGTTTTTATTATATTATATTATATTATATTTTCACTAAAATTCTTTGATATTATTATTAATTATTTCGACGTTTTTAACTTTTATTAACTGTTATTTTTAATTCTTTTAATGCCGGTAAATATTTTTTGGTTATATTTACTCAAAAGTTCATAACTTATTTTTTTTTATAATAATAAAAATTATCTAATGTCTGTGTCTCGTTTTACAGAAAGAGAACCTGTTTTTTAATTTGTTTTTACAGATTGTCTTAAAAGTTAATTCATTTTAATTATTTTTGTGTTTCATATTTGATATAAAATTCATGTTGTCCATTTTAATATTATCATTGTTTTACATTATTTTTTAAAAACAGAGACCACGAAATCTGGTAATTTAAAATATTTTTATCTTATATTTACTTATCTGAACATTTAGAGTTTTCCCTGGACAAGAAGTTTTTTCCTGGGAATTATATTTTTTTTCAGACTTCGTTTTTCCTTTGGACAATTTTTTTTTTCTCTGGACTACCGTTTCTTCAGTTTTTTTCTTTGGACCAAGTTTATTGGACTATAGTTTCTTCAAGTTTTCCTTTGGACCAAGTTTCTTGGACTACAGTTTCCTTTGGAGAAAGAAGACAAAAAACCTCAAGTTTTTTTTAAAGTAAAAGTCAAAGAAAATCTCTGGCATCTCATTTTTTATGAAATAAACAAATATAACGTTTAATTTCAGTACAATTTCCCTAACCCGAAAAAAAAAAGAATGGACGAATTTTGAAATATATCACAGTTTTTTTTGTCAATTTTTTCTAATTACATAAAAAATAAATTTGACTGGCGTCCAAAACCTTTTTTTATTTAATATTCTACTTCTGATATATTTCAAATTCTATTCGTGTAACGAACCCATAATAAAAAGATTTGAGCTTAATCACATTAATTATTTATTATCAACAAAATAAAGTATCGTTTCATACAGACAAGCTAAAAATAACCAACAATAGCCCGATAACATAAGTAGAGTTAGTTTAACCATCCTCTGCCGTTATGTCATACATTGTCCAACTTGATCTCTCAATCATGAAATGGATGAAACAGAATTATGACGTCATTAACGTATTTCTTAACTAATGTCGACGTAAATGTTATTTTTTACTTTTGACAGTTCAATTAGTTTTTCATTGTCAAAGTGCCTTCCCGGTATAATGAGAAAAAGCAAACTTTAATTTTAAAGTTGATTAATTACTTTTCAAGATAAAGAGGTGCTGGAATACCGCTTTTACCGTTAAATGCAGTCTACAACGTTTGGGTTCACCCCAAAAATATAATCATATAATACATTTTACTATATAATTGACCATTGAATCACGCTCAGGGACGTTAAATATCCTCAACCTTGAAATTTGAAACTAATTAGTTAAAAACAACGGAGGTTTCAAGTTAAACAAAATTACTAATAAACAATCAATTTGTACTCCCTTTTAGAAGCAAAAAATTGATCAAAGAAGATTTGAATATTTAGGTAGAAATACACCAATTTATAGAAAGGTAACAAAAAAAAACAGGAAATCATCATTATGAATCTCACACATAAAAAATAAGGAGGAAAAACTGCTGTAGGTCCACGTATTATTTCGTCATAGTAGTATAGTTAGAAAATAAGTCATATGTTATTATTGTTATTATTTAATCTAATTTATTCAATCTTAATTTAAGACACACAAATAACTATTTATTTCAGTCGATTTCTGCGTGTTTATTTGTTATTGAAGATTTTAAAAACGTATTGTAATATTTATGTCATAAATGAATAAACACATATATTCTTATTATTATTATTATTATTATTATTATTATTATTATTATGTAAAAAATATACGCAACGCATAAAGAAAAATACAATTTTTATCATTACCAATTTATTCATACAAACACCCCTTAACATGCGTCATTGAAAACAAACCCTAAGATTTTATAGGTTATCTTCTTTTACCATTTCTTCTTCTTTTTTAATTAATCTATAAATTTGCCTCTAATATTTTGGTTTTCCACTTGTTGTCTGTTATCCCGTTCCCTGTTGGTTCTGTTCTCTATGTCAAATTATTTTAGTTTTGCTTGTCTGTCAACTGTTACCTTTAGCTGCCGCATGGTAATTGCGTTTTAAAATTTAATTTTTTAAAACTTAATTTTTGTTCAGTAGTGCATCGTAGGATGCACTTTGATGTTACCATAAAGGTTTTGTGACCCTCTAGTTTAGGGGGCTTGGGGTTATTGATTTTTTTAAAAAGTTTTCAACAATATATTTTTTATACTTAATTTTACAATGTTAATGTTCATTTTTCATACCAAATTTTAACAATATGTGTAACTTCGTCGTTAATATTGTAAGTAACCTTTTTTAAGTGTGTATTGTTGTATTCCAATTTTAATTTTTATTGTAGGCCTGAGGATGACCATCGTTTGGCCGAAACATGTCACCATTTTGATATCTTCCTCAACCAGTAATAAATTATGTGGTATGAATTTGAGTTTTAATTATTCCTTAACATATATCATTAGTTATATTTTAATTTTGAGGTTAAGTGTGAAATAACATTCAAATAATATATGACGTAATGGAAAACTCTACTTAGTATACACAGACAAGGTTTAACCTATTTAGTTCGATAAACAGTAGCGTCGTTGATAGCTTTCTTTATGAGTCATCATTGACCGTAATCAAACTATTAGACAAATATCTTTGTCCGTTTCTACATTTCATATATTTTATTTCTTCTTTTCGTGGTATTTTTTAGTATCTTTGGGGAGGGTAATTAACCCCTTTACTGCCCATATCTACGCCCTTGATTGACCGTGTATAATCAAGATTTACGTGTACCAGGAGCCTCCACAGACATGCTTAATGTAGCCGAATATCTAACTGCACTGAAATAATGAATCTACATCGATTTTCGTTAATTTATATCCATCCTAACAGCGATCAATAAAATTGATATACCAATACTACTAGTTACAAAATGTAGTGCATTGGACAATTGTATACCTAAAGTCAGCATCAGCAACTGTATTTTACATTTGTCTAAAGACAGCAAATCTAACATATTTTCATCATTTTTTTTCGTGTTCTCTTCGTCTTTTCAGTAACTAGCTTAATTAACCACTTTTCTTCTCAATTTTCTTTATAAATTACTCCCTTTTTTTAAACTTCTTTATAAATTACTCGCTTTTTTTAAACTTTTTAAAACTACCTGCTATTCCTGACCAACTGACATAGATCAAAGAGTAATATCGTATTCTCATCAGCTTAATATCAGTATCGCTTATGCATGATAATTTTGTCACTTTTTAATATTTTTGTTATCCCACTTCTAATTCTTCATTTTTCTCAATTAAAATTTCTCCGAATTTTTTGTTTTACATTTTTTCCATTTCACCATTAAAATTACCCCTATCTTTATATTTCAATTTTGTTATTTCTCATACTTTCCCCACTTCTTTTTCACTTTTTCACTCAAAAATTACACATTTTTTCTCCATTTTTTAGTTTTGATTCGAATGTCAAAATTCTCGCGACGAGCTGAGCAAGAATATGAAAAAAAGTCGCTCTCAACTAGCACTCTTAGTCGTTGTGACTGGCGAAGGTAAACTTTGCTACCAAATATACCTGACCAGAAAAGGATACCAGTAAACAAGCCACTGACTAAAACGGTTCTTTAAAAAGACGGGTATTTTTGCTACTATTAACTGCAATAGATATTTAAAATTTGTTAATTTATGTAATTAAAACAAGAACTCTTAACACGTAAATAATTATGACAAATAAACCTTTTTATCGCCAACCGTCAATAAAGTCATACATTACCATAGCGATTTTCGGAAATAAAGAAACACTTGACATTGACATTAAACAGAAATAGTTTATAGCTGTCACTTAAAAGCATTTTTCTTTTTGTACACTTTGTCGAAATAAAATGTAATAAATAATATCTTTTGTCCACGACTGTTTTATAATGAAACCATTTTTGAAGAATTTTCTAACTTAAAATGGTGTATATTATTCACTAATAGCAGTGAATAATCATTATTCACTACTTTTTATCACCGCTCTTCCTATGCTTAGCCATTGTGATATAACGATTATAAATTTTATGCATTTTATTAGTAAGCCGCGACTGTCATCTAAATGTCAAATTAATAATTTAAATTGAAATGTCAAACTTTTGACTGCAGAATATTTTATTAAAATTTTTACTAAATTGTAATAAAATAATGGATTGAGAAAGTGAAAATGAAATATGCTTAACACCGGCACCACCAGAAGTAAATAAGTAAATGTCAAGCTCCATACAAGTAAATGATTCTAATTCTTTTGCCAGCAATCAAAAATTTCAACAAGTAACCAGAATATTAATGTTGACGTTAATCCTATTCCTGCAATTAACTCAACAAATTTTTCAAATGTAACTATTAACATAAATAATAGATGTTAAATTGTAGTTATATCATATTAATATTCTATCTAGTTATGTTCTAAATATTAAAAATAATGTTCCATCAATGTTTGAATCAATAAAAGTTTGTTAATAAATTCCTAACAGTCGCGTACAAAGTACAGTATTCTACTCGCATATAATGGCTATTATTCACACGGGTGATTTACGAAACTCGCCTGCCGCTCGTGTCGTAAACTGCACCCTAGTGAATAATAGCCATCATTATATGCTTGTTGAATAATATACTATTTTCAATTATAAATTTTTATGGTTGGCGATAAAATGTTGTATGCACCACGTCAGTGAAGTATCTTTATCGAACTCGCCTGTTACTCGCCTCGCTCGCTTCGCTCGCTCGGTTCATAATATCAGACTCGTTCGATAAAGTATCAGTTTTCTGACTTGGTACATAAATAACTATTATCGAAAAACAGCCTAACCATGGAAATTTATTAAAAACAAAAACAAGAACAATAAACAATAAATTAACAGAGGAATTATCATCACCGTTCAGAAATCTAATTAAACCAGTAATATGCAAGAAATATGTTTCTACAAATCTGTAAATGTAGCAAGTTGATATGTCAAAATCAAAACGTCAAACCTGTCATTATATTTTAGTCATTAAAAAAAATGACTACACAGATAGTGAGACAACAATTACACATTTTGGGCCATAACTTTTTATGGAGTTGAGAACGACTCTTTTGTCTTGCATATTCTTGCACAACTCGTTGTCTCATAACCTTACATTTGTACATAAGAGATTTTATGAGATTTGACATTTTGCGCCATAACTTTTTATATATTTAAAAGCGGTTTTTTTTATTGCAAATTCTTGCTCAGCTCGTTGTCACGAGTATTTTGATATATGATTTGGGTCGAAACTCGAAAATCTCATAAACTTCAAAATGGCCGAATTAACTAATAAATCCCTACCATAAACAAACTCTAAAAGTAGAATCATATACCATTGAAAGGATATATTTATATCTATACACTTTGTGATATTCCTTAAAAAAAAACTAAAGATATAAATTGAGGTGACCTAAGATAATGCGAATTTACCTATTAAAAACTTCCCGATCTTAATTTTCTGCGTCACCTTTGTACCGATTCATGACATATCATATACCAAACTGTAGACCAGACTTTCCTATGTATACAGGGTGTTATTGAAATACACGTACATATTAAAATGGGGAATAGTATATAATGACCAAAAACGATTGGCACCAATTTTAACTTCAAATTCTAAAATTTAAATATTGGGGAAGAGTCCCCTTTTCCGACCTACTAGTTTCCATATTTAAAGAAGTAAAATAAATCGAAATTGAACTTACCCATAGAAATTGCACTGTTGCCGTAGCAAAACCAATTAATTCAAAATAAAGTTTATTACAGTAATTGTTCAAAATGCCGTCCATTATTATTTACACACACTTGCAATCGTCTTTCCAAAGAACTTTGAACATTAGAAATTAGTCTTGGATTTTGTCGTAGTTCCTCGGCTACCGCATTAACTTTATTGGTTAATTGTTCAACACTATTAATAGGTTCATTATAAACCAGTTGTTTCATGTGACCCCACAAAAAGAAATCGCATGGATTTAAGTCCGGAGATCTCGGAGGCCACTTAGTAGGTCCATTTCTGCCTATCCACTTTTGAGGAAATCTAATGTTCAAAAACTGCCGTACGTTTAAATCAAAGTGAGGAGGAGCGCCATCTAGTAGGTACCACATCCGTTGCCTTAATTGTAACGGTATCTCTTCTAGGAGTACTGGCAAAATATCTTCTAAAAAGTGGAGATATCCTGGCCCATTTAATCTGTTCGGGAGAACATAAGGTCCGATTAAATACTGATCTATTATGCCAGCCCAAACATTTATTGAAAATTTTCTTTGATGCCCAGTTTCCCTAACGGCGTGAGGATTTTCATCACTCCAAATATGCGTATTGTGCATATTGAACACGCCATCACGAGTGAATGAAGCCTCGTCAGTATACAATAATATTTTTAGAAAATCAGGAATATCAACACATTTTCGAATCATCCATTCACAAAACTCCACTCTCTTTTCTTCATCACCTGGATATAAGGCCTGGACTTTTTGGATGTGATAAGGATGTAAACCTTGTTCTTTAAGTGTCCGCCACACAACAAATGAGGACACTCCAATTTCAAGACCTAGTCTTCTACAACTTAATTGAGGCCGGTTTTCAACAGCTTCCAATATTTCTTCTTCGGCCGCCAATGTTCTTTGTGTTCTTGTTCTCCCTCGATCTGCATTGACACTCTCAAATTTTCCATGGTCTCTTAGATGCTGAACAGTTGAAATAAACGTACGACAGTCCGGAATTCTCCGATTTGGAAACCGTTCGCGATACAGGATTTGTGCTTGCCGAGAATTTTCTCCAGCTGCCCCATAAACCAGCACTATATCGGTTAGTTCAATATTCGTAAATAGTGGCATCGTAAAAAAATATTTAAAAGTAATCGTAACAACACTTTTTACCAACTTGGAAATGACGCGCTCGTGTTAGCCAGATTCGTAAATCAACTAAAATTTTAATAATCTATAGTTTCAAAAATGTATAGTTTAAAAACAATCATTTATCAAATATTCTAGTTTTTTGATAACGAGGGTAGTAAAAACCAGTCTTCGGAAATAGAAATTAATTCGAAAATCTTGGCAACATGGTTATTTCTTACAAGACTAGTTTTCTTATCATCTGACAAAAACTTGCATATTAATTACTGTTGATGTTTAAAATAGGTAAATAAACCTAATTTATATAGGTCATGCTCAACATATCAGTGAAGTACGTTTGTTTTAGAATTAATTTTCAAAAATTAATAACTCCCTTAATAAGGGGTATCTTTAAAAAATAATATTTTTCTACATTCAGTGGGGATCTGCGCAATACCCAGTTTTAATATGTACGTGTATTTCAATAACACCCTGTATATGTTAACGTTACTCTTAAGTTTACGTTGTTCCTTTAAACGGTCCGGAAGTGGATTTAAACAAAGGGTCCTCCGATGGTATTAACGACCAATCAATAGTTAGACAATCAGAGATGACAGACGGCTATTTGAAATATTCTCATTTAACATTTATACTTTATAATTACCCTTGCCCAACTCGTGCAAAATGAATTTTAATTAAACTTAACCGTAATTATTATGTTTTAATATAATTATAAATGTTCACTTGCATATAAATGTGATGAGAATATTTCAAATAGACGTCTGTCTTCTTTGATTGTCTAATTTTTTACAACTTTTTATTGGTGGCTGATACCAGCGGAGGACCCTTTGTTTGAATCCACTTAAGGATACTTTAAAGGACCAAGTTACGTTAGCATACATAGGAAAGTCTGGTCTACATAACTTGTCATGAATCGGTACAAAGAAAATTAATATCGGGAATTCAGTTTTTAACATGTAAATTCCCATATTTCTGTTTTATAAATAATAAATAGCACTAATCACTATCAACATATTTATTACGGAAAAAATGCAGTTTATAAAGAATTCGCAAATCTAAAAAAAATTATTGTGCAGGACGCAGACAGTATAGGTTTAACCAAAAAACGAGAAAAAATCCGGCAGTCGTCAGTAATTCTCAAACAAAAAAAAATCGTAAATTTTTATATGCATAACCAAACTTTTCAGACGATTGGTCAGTTTGCAGTGTTTATTTATTATATATATTTTTTTAAGATATTTGAAAAGAAATCGTCAAAGTGTACTAATAGAACATGATGATATATGTAGATGGGGGTTGACATATTTAAGATCCATAAAAAAATATAGAAACGAAAACAGGCCAATCTTTTACTTAGATGAAACTTGGACTAATGAAGTTCATAGTAAGGGAAAAACATGGGTGGACCAAAGTGTAACCAGTAGACGTCAAGCATTTACTGTAGGTTTATCCACGGGCCTAAAAAACCCTACAGGAACGGAAAGACCTCTTATTATTTTACATGTTGATTCCGAAGCAGGCTGTATAAAATGCATTATTGGTTTTTAAAGGCAAAAAGACAGGAGATTACCATGAAGGGATGAATTCCGAAGCATTCGAGAATTGGTTTTCTACTTTTTTGATAAAGTTACCTAATGGTGCTGTGATTTTGATGGATAATGCATCATATCATAGCCGAAAAGTTGAAAAAATCCGTACCTCGTCATCAAGAAATGCTGAAATGCACGGGTGGTTACAAACTAAAAATGTTGCCTTCGATTTAAATATGAAGCGGTGTGATCTTTTGCACCTAATTCGGCAACATAGAGGTAAACATAATTTGTATGTTATCGATTAAATGGCAAAAGAAGGCAATAAAGTTGTGTTAGGACTTCCACCATGCCATAGAATTGATATGGGCACAAATAAAGAATAAGGTGGCAGCTAAAAACACAATTTTTAAGTTAGCAGATGTGAAAGGCCTAATATTACAAGCCTTTGAAAATGTAACGCCCACAAATTTTCATAAATGTGTACAACATGTAATTATGTAAGAGGAAAAAATGTCTACATTTGATAGATTAATGGATGAGATGATAGAGCCATTAATAATATCTGCGAACACCGGAAGCTCGGATGAATCTGAATCTTCTGATGTAGATTAATATAAATGTAAATATTTTGTTGTATTTGCATTTGTTATAATTTGGATTTTGTTTTTACTTATATACTTATAAAAATAAGATTAATTACCATATTTTACATAATAACTTCTATCGTTTAAATTAAAAAACTAATCCCATTTATTCCCATATTAATTTGAACTATTTATTAAGAAACAAGATAAATCACTTCTTTTGCAAAACAACCCTGTATTGTATTATTTATTTACTGTCATTGTCTGGGATCAATAAAAAATCGACTTAATTAACGTGTGTGGCCGATAATGACAAGAATCTAAATCGAAAACTGCATCCACTAATGAAAAGATCTAACACTTTTTTAATTTTTTTTTCCAATTAAAATAAAAATTTACAAAATTTAATAAGTTAATATCCTTAAAAGCTATGATCACAGTAATTGTTATACATATGTTATTTTAGTGGTGATGCCGTTTTCAATTTAGCCTCTTGTCCGATACAGCCAACTATTTCCTAGATTGTGAACAATGTGAACACGACTATTTCGGATTTCGGAACACGCCCTTTATAATATAAAATCTAGTAACTTTTAGTGGTGTGAGTAAGGCTTATCGAATTACTCCTCCTGGTTATTAAATAGAGTATAGCAATGCTTGTTATAAGCTGACATGATCGCATCGTTGCCAGATGCTATTGATTTTCAACAAATTTAAGATATTTTCATGAAACACAAACGAGGGTAAGCTTTTCTGTCATAAGATTTTACACACTAGAACTATAAAAAAATCATTTTCAAATAATATTATCTTCAAAACCATTCCCGAACATCTTTAAATAAGATATTTTATAACAGTTTTGAAGGGGTAAAATGATAAAATAGACATTTTGGCAATCCAGCTTATGTGCGTATCTTGGGTTTTGATGTACTGCCGGTATGCATAGAATATATGTACTGTGCGATACGTTTACTGATAGCTGCTTTTGTTCTAGAGTTTGTTTAACCATCCTCTACCGTTACGTCATACATTGTCCAACTTGATCCCTCAATCATGAAATGGATGAGACAGAATTATGACGTCTTTGACGTATTTCGTAATTATGTCGATGTAAATGTTATTTATTACTTTTGACAGTTCAATTAATGTTTCATTGCCAAATTGCCTTCCGGGTATAATGAAAAAGAGCAAAGTTTAATTTTAAAGTTAAGTAATTACTTTTCAAGAGAAAGAGATGCTGGAATACCGCTTTTACCGTTGAATGCAGTCTACAACGTTTGGGTTCACCCCCAAAAATATTGTATATTACATTTTTTTTGCCATTTAATCACGATTCGATGTAAACCTGAGCACTCTTCAGGAATATGTCCAGGGAGCTACCCTAGAAAATCGAGAAGGAGAATCGCCAACATTTTGATCGCTTCTCTCAAGAAGCAAGGAACTATAAATTGAGGAGGCGAAGCAATCGAAAACACCTAAATGGAAAGGAAATTATTGTATATTTGGAGGACAAAATTTTTTACCGACTGGCCGATGTAGACGGAATTATAATCACCACAGCAGATCTGATAAACATCTGAGCGATCAAAAGCAGGAATTTGGTCTTTGGATTTAACTAGAATGGATGGATGATAATTGTTAGTTTTAAAACCTACATTAATGTTATTTTTACGAAAAGCTTATATAAGATATATTGCTTAAATAGTGTAAAAAGTCAGGTCTGTTTGATACAAACCAGTAAAAAGTGAGTTAGGTTAGGTTAGGTTAGGTTAGGTTAGGTTAGGTTAGGTTAGGTTTAAAAAAATTTTGGGAAATCCATTTTTTTTTTAATATCTTTTAATGAGAAAAATTTCGTACGGGGTCGCAAAAAACCCAAAAAACGATACCCTCCTTTGGTGAAATCTGCGAGAAAAAATTTAATTGTCCTTTCAAAAATTTAATTAAATCTATTGTTAGTCCGACTGTCTTTTTTTCTAAAGCCACCCAACATGGAATTAGAAATCAAGCAAGTGCAATCCGAGCCGTAGAAATGAGGATGCAAAAAAAAATTAACCCTTGTGGTCTTCTGATAGATAAAGACTTGGATTATGTCGCAGGATCACCAGATGAGATTATTGAAGAAGAACATGCAATCGTGGAAATTAAGTGTCCCTATTCATCTAAAAATATGTTTATAGAGGAAGCAATACAAAAAAGAAAAATATTTTTTTGGAAAAAGGACGGTACCATTAATAAATTACATAATTGGTATTACCAAATTCAAGGCCAATTGCATGTAGCAAATTGTGACTATTGCTATTTGTGTGTATGGACCGAGATAGATTTAAAGATCGAAAAAATTGCCAAAGACAATAGCTTCTGGAAAGAGAAAATATAAAACCAAATTAAACATTTTTATTTACAATTCTTACTTCCAGAAATTGTTGACAGTAGAATAAGTCGAGGGATGCAAGTTAGAGACAAATAATATTTGTACAATTGTTATGTAATTGTAAATGTGAATTGTAAATATTGTAATTTGTAAAAATTGTAAATTGTTAATGTTGTAAATTGATAAGGTTGTAAGTTGTTAACGTTGTAAATTGCAAATTTAAATGTTGTGTCATATATTTATAGTAAATATCCTTTATTTGGCTTTTTTAAGAGGGAAGTCTTCAAGAGAACTTTGTATCGACATTTAAAAAAATAAAATGACATTCCTCCTTTACTTGAAAAAAAAGTTATTGTTACAGTGGTTGTCAAGGAAAATGATTTTATAGACAGTAAGATGGTAATCAAAAATTATTATGCATTTATAAAAAATCCTTAATTTATGATAATGATAATTGCGATTTCAGAAAAAATAGTATGTTTACCTCGTAGTAAAAGCACATTCCCAGACTCCAATGCTTGTTGGCCTCGGCTTAACGCCTCGGCCTACAATGTCGTCCGGGAATGTATCGCTTTTACTACTAGATAAACAATGTACTATTCTTGAACAATGCCAAATAAACATAAAAGTGAAAAAACCCCTTTATCGGAATCAATTAAAACAATTCGCGATCATATAACTCGAGCATTTACAAAAAGTAAGTTAAATAACAATAATTAAAAATTAGATATGTATGGTATATTTTACATAAGGCGACTCTACCGTAATGTAAATTCTTATTATTAAAAGTTGGTCTTTATATTTGACTTTATTAAAAAACTATTTATATTAATATGCCTATTTTTATAAATAAATGTTTTATTTATTTGATTTATATTAATCCTAAAACTCTCATACGAATTTAACTATTGTGATAAATCTAGTCGATGCAATTCGACCAACTTTTATATCTACCCTGGTAGAGCCCGAGAAACGTGCGGTCAAAAGAGATAGGATACGCCCACAATCATAAAATCTGCTTCTTCCGATCACACTGATCCCCCTCAGGTGTATCTGTTCGTCAAGTAAATCATGCTCTTAAGTCTATATTTAAAGAAATATCTGGCATATATCTTATTGGCAATCAATGATAAGTTCAAAAATGCGATCAAAACAACCTGGTGGAACACCGCCGCAAGAAACCAAACAATTTTTGTTTTGAATGTTTTTTATACTATCAATAGTTTACTCGCCCATTTCAATGACGCAGCCTATATAAGGAGTGTTTTTTAGGGTTATAATTACAGTTTAGGATAACATAATATAATTTTTAGTAATTTTTATTTCCTCACTAAATAAACGTAATTTAACATTCTGTATTTGACCTAATAAAAAACAAAGTTATTAATAGAGTTTATGAGTAATTCAATTATGTGTTGAATTTTTAGGGTTGTTATGCTAATTCAAATAAAAATTATTAAAACCTATATTCATTAAAAACTTTATAAGGTACATGTTAAGATAAAATTGTTCTCTTATAAGAAGGAACAAAATAGGTTTAACTATTAACTTCTTTTTAATCTTAGTTGTAGTATTTATCAAAATATGATAAAAAAATACCTAGATTCGGTATGTTTATAATGCTTATGGATATAAAACATTATTACTGAATATACCATAGAAGCCTTTGAGTTTCATTACTTTATAAAATATAAAGTGATGATAAAATAAGTTATTTTTGGCATGCAGAGTTTCAGTCTTCCTAATTTCCCAACCTAAATAGTTTAGAAACTAACAAAGCCATTTTACTAATTATTATACATTTAGTTCTGAACACTGAACATTTATAAACAAATTATCTCGCATATGGTGCTGCCTTTAATTTAATTAAAAATTTAGTCAAATGTTGTACCGATTCAAAAATAATTAATTTTAAATAAGTTTACAGCTGGAAACTTTTTAAACGAATTTTTTTCATATTAAAAAATGTGTCAGAATGTAACATAATTTATGATTATCGGAATGGATTCAGAGACGGAAGATCTACGGATCTGTAATACATAAATCAGCAATTTTATTACACATTTTTGTTTTTTAAAGTTGTTCAATACTGAATTCCATGATATATTGTATAAACCGATATCAAATATTAAAATACGATAAAACGTCTACAGGGTGTATAAATACTAAATATTTAAGACGAAATATTACTTGCTATTGTAATTCATTTTTAAATGTTTTATCTTCAAAATTAAGGATTAGAGAATTTGTCTCACCGCATAAAACAACTTTTTACAATAGACTTTGAAAAAATACAGGAATAAAGGTTAGATATCTGCATTAAACGTGATTATTCTTATACACGAAAAAATGGGCATGAGTACCTTCATTTAGTCGGCGACTACCTCAAGCGCAGCTGCTATTTAATAAAATGAGAATTTTAATAGAAATGTTTATAAGGCAATATCGATTTAAGTCGTGATCTTGTACGACAATAAGTTGAAGAAATATAAAAATATTGCTTTTATACATACTACGAGATATCTGTACATAGAAAACTCAACATTAAAAAAATGTGAAACTTGCTTCGATAATGTCAGGATGGCCTTTAATCAAATCAGAACATGATCTGCCCTTGGAGCTACTCAAAATATCATCCAAAATACACAACTTAACTGACGGGAAGCCACGGCATGCATAATTATCCATTTAATTAGCATAGCAAAATTCTGTGTGCAGCTATTCAGTGACAAAGTACCTTTAGTAGGAACATAGTTATGCACTATGTCAACACATTGTCGAGCATTAATGTGAGACACGAGATAATTCAAAATATTACATTGTTTGAACGTTCTTAACTAGTTAGTATTCGGTGAAAAATTTTAGCTGACATTCTACAATATATTTTAATGATTTACTACAGACAGAATCTCTTAATTGGGTGGGGTTCTATGAAAAAAATTTAGAAAGTAATAAACGTTACAAGAAGTTAAACAAAATAGCTAATTTTTATATATCCTGTCTACTTTCTCTTCTTAAATTACTCCGACACAAATTGATTTCTCTATTTTTTAATCTTTATATTATCTTCTTCATACTATTTCATCCAGATTCCTTCCATCCATTATCCTAACCAGCTCTGCATATATTTGAAAAAATATCCACTTTTATACTTCTACTTTCCCGACCCACCTCCGAGAATGGAATGTACGAGCTAAAAAAAATTTCGGGATAAAGATGGAAATATGCATTTTGAGGTCAACGGAGATGAAAAAGACCATTTCAAGATGGAAGTCTGTCTGTCTGTCATCTGTCATAAATAAAATAATGTCAAAATTTGAAACTTTAAAATTAAATATCTGAAAAAGTATTCGTGGATACTCGTCCGGAAAGTTTTGAGGCGACACAACCAATTTTTTATTTTTTTTAAATACCTATTTTTATAAATAAAACTGTAAATGTTTTAAATTTGTACATAATTCCATCTCCTATAAGTCCATTCATGTACAATTTTTTAAAAGTTATATAGTGATAATTTTTTTTAAATCAATGACATTTCTCTTTGTTTATTATTTCGTTTTATCCGTTTTTTCCAAAATAAAAATTTTTCTTACTTGATTATTTAAAAAAAAATTTATCACTTTTGTCATTTACTTATTCTACAACTAAAATTTTCGTTTAATTTTCCAAGATTATATAAGAACTTAAAAAAAAATCATACAGAGTATTTCATTACAATATATACCATTTGATCTTTTGCTAATTTACGTCTGGTAAAATAAAATAATGGATTTAAATATTAATTTGCTTACTATTCTTAGTAGGGGAGCGTTAGATTAATGTTTATTACAAATCTGTTTAAATATTTTTAATATTTCACCTCATTTTTTGGGTAAAAATGTGATACCTTCTAGGTGGCTGTAAGCATACTGAACGATTGATGAATATTAGTATTCATAACTGTTGAAAGAACACTAGACTGCGAGCGTTAGTAACTAAATTAGTAGATTTTCTCGAAGGACCAAACTTTTTAGGTGGAAGTTAAACCAATATGAATGTTAAATAAAAACAATATTTGAAATAGGAAAGTAATTTTTATTCCATTTTTTCCAAGTACGGAAAACCGAAACATAAATATTTAAATAGTACTCATCACTTCACTCACTGTAAAAACTATTTACATTTTTTTCTTGTCATGAAAAGCCAGAAAAATTTTTGGGTGCGGTTAATTACGCACCATTTTATTTATTTGAAGAAACTTTTTTGCTCTATTGATTGCGATGGCATCTGTTCACAGTTGGCATGCGAGCGAGAGATTGTGCTCTGAATTTTAGCGGAGAGGAGGGTTGCTGGTTTTTTATTGGTAGGAGACATGTGACGTGGTATGTAACTAGCCTTGAATTCAGAATCTTAGCGGGAAGAAATATAGCTATATTTTTGTCTCTTATAATGATGGGATAATAGGAGAGAAAGATAAGCTTGCATAGCAACAGTCGCTTATGTATTTTGTTTTTATTGTATATTGAAAGTAGACAGAAAAAAGTCTGAGAGAAAGACGGAATAATATTGTGTTGATTTTAAATCTATTTTTAGATTTTAAAATATTAAAATATACAATAATAGACATTAGTATGAACTGAAAGATTAATATTATTAATTTTAAAAGAAATATGGATTATTTTGTATTTTCTGGATAATATTCCAGTGAAATTTATCCACATGCAATAGCATTTTTGTTCTGGTTACACAGCCGTTCTGAGAAGTGTTACATCTGTAGAATTCTAGTGAAAAGCATCGATTCTATCTAAAGTTGGTACATCAGAAAAGTTTATGCCATTAATGAAATTGCAGGAAAAAATCCAGAAATAATTCTTCAATTTTTGCAAAATATTGGAAAGCAAGAAGGATGTTTATTTGATTTTTTATTGAGGATGAATTAGAAAATTTAGATATTTTTCAATTAATTTTAAAATATCAATGTCAATAACTGAATCCTTCAGCTGGTGATTTTATACAATTTTTAAAAAATACATGACGAATTCATTACTATGCGAAGAAAAGACAAGAAGTCAAGCAAATTGTCCCCTTTGGTACAAGATGCGTTGTGGAAGAATTACTGCCTCTAAAATTTATGAAGCTGCTAAGTTCAAAACCAAAAGAAGGATCCGTTTTGGAAAATATGGGTACAACAAAAAATTTTTAAACAAAAGCAACTTTAAGCGGAAAGAAGATGGAACCTTTTATAATTAAAGAAGTTGAAAAATGAAAAAAATAAAAATTAACAGGGTTGGTTTGATACTCTCCAGTATTCGTAGCGTCACTAGATGGATGGAAAATCTATTTAAAGATATGTAAAAATTTCGCCAAAATATTATTTCCAATTACAAATGCAAATGTTATTTGCACATAAAATAACTTTTAATAAAATTTTAAAATATATTTCGCTTTCAACAATCACATTTTGAAATTCAAATAGATATCAAATAGGCATAGTTTTAATGAACTACAGTTTTGAAAGATAGAGAAATAAATATTAGTAGTAAGATGAAAAACATGCAATACAGACTTACCTAACCAATAATTATAAGGCTCACAAATAAGTTTTCATAATATAAAAGTTCTTTCACAAAATTCGCAAATAAACCAGAACTCAGTTCTAACCAATTACCAGATGGATTTGGATATAAATAAGTTATAAACTTTATAAAATCGTGAAATAAATATCAAGAAAATATACAGGATGATGTCAAGAATACGTAAATTATGATTATAAAATAACTCTTTAGTTTGCACACCCTGTAGTATCAATTTTACTAAAAATTTTATTTGTAATTAAAGTTTCTAAATTATATTAGCTTTATAAATTCATTAAATAAATATCAAAAAATATACAGGATGATGTCATGAATAAATAAATGATGATTATAAAATTATACTTTAGTTTGCACACCCTGTAGTATTACTTTTAGAGAAAAAATTCACTTGTAATGAAAGTTTCTAAATCATATAAGCATTATAAACAAATGTTAAAAGATATACAGGATGATGTCAAGAATACGTAAATTATGCTTATAAAATAACTATTTAGTTTGCACACCCTGTAGTATTAATTTTACAGAAAATTTCACTTACACTAAAAGTTTATAAATCCTATAAGTCTTATAAAATTGTGAAATAAATATCAAAAAAATATACACCATGATGTCAAATATATGAAAATTATGATTATAAAACAACTCTTTCGTTTGCAGACCCTGTAGTATTAATTTTACAAAAAAATTCACTTGTGATTAAAGTTTCTAAATTATATTAGCTTAATAAAATCATAAAAAAATATCAAAAAATATACAGGATGATGTCAAGAATACCTAAATTATGATTATAAAATAACTCTAGTTTGTATACCCTGTGGTATTAATTTTACAGAAAATTTCACTTGCAATAAAAGTTTTTAAATCCTATAACCTTATAATGTCGTAAAATAAATAATATCAAAAAATATACAGGATGTGTCAAGAATACGTAAATTATGATTATAAAATAACTATTTAGTTTGCACACCCTGTAGTATTAATTTTACAAAAAATTTGAATGGTAATTAAAGTGTCTAATTTTTATTAGCTTTATAAAATCATAAAATAAATATCAAAAAATATACAGGATGATGTAATGAATACATAAATAATGGTTATAAAATTATACTTTAGTTTGCACACCCTGTAGTATTAATTTTACAGGAAATTTCAATTGAAATTAAAAGTTTTTAAATCCTATAACCTTATAATGTCATATAATAAATTATATGAAAAAATATACAGGATGTGTCAAGAATACGTAAATTATGATTATAAAATAACTATTTAGTTTGCACACCCTGTAGTATTAATTTTATAAAAAATTTCAATGGTAATTAAAGTGTCTAAATTATATTAGCTTTATAAAATCATAAAATAAATATCAAAAAATATACAGAATGATGTAATGAATACATAAATAATGACTATAAAATTATACTTTAGTTTGCACACCCTGTAGTATTAATTTTACAGAAAAAATTCACTTGTAGAGAAAGTTTCTAAATCATATAAGCTTTATAAAATCGTAAAACAAATATCAAAAAATATACAGGATGATGTCAAGAATACGTAAATTATGATTATAAAATAACTCTTTCACACCCTGCAGTATTAATTTTACAAAAAATTTCAATTGTAATTAAAGTGTCTAAATTATATGCGCTTTATAAAATCATAAAATAAATATCAAAAAATATACAGGATGATGTCATGAATACATAAATAATGGTTATAAAATTATACTTTAGTTTGCACACCCTGTAGTATTACTTTTACAGAAAAATTCACTAGTAATGAAAGTTTCTACATCATATAAGCTTTATAAAATCGTAAAACAAATATCAAAAAATATACAGGGTGTGTCAAGAATACGTAAATTATGATTATAAGATAACTATTTAGTTTGCACACCATGTAGTATTAATTTTACAGAAAATTTCACTTGCAATTAAAGTTTATAAATCCTATAAGGCTTATAAAATTGTGAAATAAATATCAAAAGAATATACAGGATGATGTCAAGAATATGTAAATTATGATTATAAAACTACTCTTTCGTTTGCACACCCTGTAGTATTAATTTTACAAAAAATTTCACTTGTAATTAAAGTTTCTAAATTATATTAGCCTAATAAAATCATAAAATAAATATCAGAAAAATATACAGGATGTGTCAAGAATACGTAAAATACATAAACGATGATTATTTAATAATACTTTAGTTTAAACACCCTGTAGTATGTCAATGTTATTATTAGTTATGTTGTAAAAAGACGATAAAGATGTAGTGGGATAGAAAAAGATAACAAGATTATCGCGTGTTATAAGAGTACCACCGGAATAGACTGATAATCCTACAACAAAGCAGCAGATTAAGTAATCTTATTTGTGTTACGCACTTACCATTTTGGCCACACTTTTTCAAATTTCAATATTTATTTTCTGTTCAATTTGGAACTTAAACAAAGTATTTTTTCACTAAAGTGTTTATTTTATCGTATATTACAGCACGGAATTTTATCTCAGCCCATGACTGAAGCCCATTGAACGTATATTAAGAATAATTGTTTAAAATAAAATTAAAAATATTATAAAAAAGATCTAATTAAATATTTTTTATTGTTAGTTGAGTCTAATTGTAATTTTAGTTTTATTTTAACCTTATTGTAGCATCATAACAATTATTGTATTTTAACGATATGGCAGTATCTTAACATTATTGTAGCATTTTAATCTTTATTGTAATACGTTCACCATATTATTTTATTAGGTTATTTTTTTATTAAATTTTTGTAATGGGGTTGATCCCGTAAACAAATAAATAAAAATAAAATAAATAAACCAGTTAATTTAGGTTAGTTTTTATATTTGCTATTTTATACGCCTATTTAAATATCAATTATCACCTGATTCATAAATGACATTTGAAAAATTTAAATAACATTAAAGTGCTTACCTTTTATTAAATCCTTATGATGACCATCTAATACCTATTTCAATGCTTTATAAAAAGTATTATATACAAAACAATAACTTTTTTAGGATTGTATATAAAGAATGTCTGTTAAAAAACTTCAAATATACACAAAGTTCACTCTACCAACGTATTTGCATGCAGATAAATCCTAAATATAAAGCATGTTAATTTCATGAATTAAAACCAACGTGACCTAAAAACGAATAATTAATTCCATTCCGAATAAATTTTGTCCATCCAATAAATTCCTGTAAAAATATGTAAATTAACTTTCAATAATGTTTTTTTTATTTAAATATTCAAATAAAGTTATTAGATTAATATACCCTGAATCATTTTTCTCTCTTAACCACGTGACCTATAAATTTGAACTAATGTCAGCAGATTCAGACTTGATTAAATTAACCGCCAAAAAGAATTTAATTTAAGAAAAATCCAGACTCACTTCTAACGTTCGTTTTTGAGATCCCTTTATCCGGTGATCAGGAGATCTTAAATTCCTTGTATCAATGTGCACGTTGGTCTGCATTTTACTGAAATATCACGTAACAGGTGACAAGTAAACAAAACACCGCCACTATGAAACCGGCGCCGACACCATCATGAAATGTACACCGCCGCACTACTGAAATCTGAAAGCTCAGAATCTGAAGCTGAAAATGCGTGCTTTCGGTCCAATACGGTTTTGCCCGAACTTGACAATAATGTTGGTCGAAGTTTCTTGCGGGTTTTTGCAATAGGGTCACAAAGTGTGTTGTTGTTGTACTTTTTTTCACGCTCCTATTTTTAGTTAAGTACTCAAAGTTAGTTTTATATTATGTCTTTGATATTTTGTTCTCTATTAATTAATCTAAACCGTTTTATTTACCGAAAGTAAAACCTACGAATTCTACAACCAAACTTTAAATTTGAATAATAAAAATAGGGAAAATAAAGTAAAAAGGGGAAAAAACGCAAAATGGGGAAAAATAAAGCAAATTGGGGAAAAAAGGTTTAACAGAGTTTTCTTCGAACGTACCATCAACATATTGGAGACAATCAAGAGCAGACTGTGGCAAATTTTCACATCTTGTATATAATTTTCACTTTTTTTTAGTTTTTCAAAAAAATGAAAAGGACTTTCGACTTGTGCTGTTACGTATTTGCTAAATATTTCCAAATAGTGTACATTAAAAAAATTCCTTATAAATGTAGCCGGATTTTTTTTCAGAATGCTGCTGGGCCCATAACCTGATGAAACTTTAGATTTTTCAAATAACTGTATATGCTTTTCAAATAAAAGTAACTGAAAACTCATAATATTTTATTTTTTAAACTCCAATATATATTGCATATTTCCCTTGTTACATAACTACTTAATAATACTAGTTAGTCACTAAATTCTCAACAGAAATTATGTGCGACCGGCGAGTGGCACGTGCCGTGAACACGTGCTGATTGACCAATGGGAGCGAAGATATCGGCAACAAAATCCTGCGTGTTAGTTTATTATTAAATAAAGGCCCCCAACGACTACGGGTAAAGACGACGATTTTAATCGACGTGCAAAACAGTTGGAACAATCCGGACATAAAACCGAAGTATATGGGCAAAAACCGTTGCGATTAACCGGCGGCGTTTCAAAATTTCGGATAAGTTTGATTTTTCACAGAGTTAGTGAAGTCAGTTTTGTCAAACATGAGGTGTGTGTACTAAATCCTCACATGTGTAGTGGGGACATCTCCCGCGTTTGGATCTCCCTTCCCGCCAAGGTGAGCACCGTGACAACTCTCCCTTCCACTTCAACCGTTGTGCAGTTAACATCTAAATTAATATAGTGCTTCGTAATCTGCCTGTGTAGGGTTTTAAACCTAAAATGTAATGTCTAATGTGAAAAAAATAACTGTTACGAAAAATTACTGTTAAAGTGGAAATAGGTGGACGATGAAGCAAAAATAACAATTACAATTAAGAAAAAATCGATTCAATCAGAGGAAGTTTCGGATAGAAAATAAAGAAAGTTGGGATTGAGGAAATCTATAAGCTCTAGCTGTGGTATTACGAGCAATTACTATTTTTGGCCGATCAAAGACACATCGAGTAGGAGTTGAGAATGTCGCTGGCGAGGACGTGGAGGAGTTTTCAGAGTAGGAGTTGACAATGTCGTTGGCGAAGATGTGAAGGAGTTTTCAAATCAGATTTGTGTAAAGTTAAAAACGTTCATGCGCACTGATAGCCGTAAATGAGAATTACATTTTTCTATTAATGGTTATATGACTATACACAACACGCTTTAACAGCCATTCCTTGCCCCAGTTTGCAGCAGGCTCTATTTTTAATTTTTGTTGTACAGCTCTAGGCACGTTTGGTTGAACGCGATATAACTGTTAAAAGTAGATTCTGTAACAAGGTTAGAATGAAAAATTCGAAACGAGTGGAAAATTCCGAACGCGAGCGAATGCGAGTGTGAGGAACCACGAGTGTCGAATTTTTTCATTCTGACCGAGTAACAGACTATATTTTCTCCACGATCAAAAAGTATAAATCAAAATTAAATTAAATCTGAACACAAGTTATTTGTTGACATATTTGTATTACATTGTATTAATATTTATAGTGCTGTGGTACACTTACCGAAATTAAAATCTGGTGCATTGGTGTTTTTTCATAATTTACAATTTCAGATATTATTAAATTCTATATCTACTTCACTTGATTTTTCACTCATTATTTTGTTTAAATTAAAACTTGTTTGAAAATAATTATTACCGTCGCCATTTTATATCTGACAGTGACACTTTTGAAGTCCACGGCAATCGATATTGTTTAATTCGATTACAGAAAATCCATTCTTTACCTTGATAAAGAATGAAAATACATGCAAAATGCATAAGAGGCAAGTATTATAGAATAAATATTCAGACTCTAGAGTGTGAATGTTTACATTCTATTATTAAAAATGATTTCAGAATTCATACATTCAGTAATGGTCGTGGAGAAAATAAAAACCGTAATCTGTGGGTTTGATCCTACTTCCTTCATCTTTACGTAGGTTAAAACCGTCGTGTTTAGTCGTAGTCTAAGGGGGTCTTAATGCACTAATTATTAACTTTACTTAATACATATATTAATGTTACTTCTGTACGTTTTAAAAAAAATCTAAGGCCCGCATCCGTATCTACGAATGTTAAAAAATCTGCATCCGTTACATCCCTGCAGATTCTATACTATTGTTACGATATTATCAATTATTTCTAAAATCCCGAGTAAAAATTAAGATAATTACAAAGTGGATAGTTTAAAATAAAATAAAATTTAATATTTTTTTGTACAAATTACTGCCGTGCTTTTCCTTTCATGACAAATTCAAGGGCAGTGTAGAAATGAGTTGATGCGGCCAATGAGATACACAGAGTAGGATCCCAGAAGAAAAGAATTGGAAACATTTACCAATAAAGGCGATGTTCATGATGCAACTATCCATTTGAGAAGAATGGAAAAAATAGGGGAAAATATATTAAAAATTATGATATAAAGAAGAAAAGGGACATTAAAGTTAAAATAAAAAAAAAAGCAAGTAATTCGTGAGATAGCAGTTGATGGTAAATGTATGAGTGGATGTAGTGAGTGGTTTGAGAAAAGTTCATCATTCAATAAATGAAAGAGTAAAGTTTAAAATATCCATTGAATAAATAATCATATATTGTCTGTTAATTTTTTTCTCAATTGACAATTAAAAGAAATTAAAGGAAAAGGGAGAAATTTTTTATTGAGTTTGAATGTTTTTTGGATCAGGTAGCTAGAATGAAAGTATGGCATGAATGTGTTACGAATGATGATCTTATTGATAAAATGGGGTAACTTGATAGAATTTAATATAAAACATTAAGAATTTTTCAAGTCAAATAAGCAAAAAACAAATAAATAATAAGCTTCTTTTGGGGTAATAACTAAATATATATTTTTAAATGGGCATAAAAGTAAATGTTTTGTTAAAAGTAATAAAATTTTATTTTAAAATTTAAAATATTCTAAAATGAAAAGTATAAATTAAGTAGGAAAAATATTTTGAGAAAAGAGTCAAAAAATATGAAAGAAAAATAAGATATTTGATAGAGAGAGAAAAGAGGTTAAAAGAAAAGAGTAAAATATTTTAAAATAAAAAATTGTCAGCTTTTGGAATTAAATTATTATATATCTATATATACATGGTTAGGGGATGCAAAGTAATTTAGTTGTAGGTTTTTATTTTTGCTATATATGAATGAGTTCAAAATCATACACATTTTTTTTTAATTATTAAGAATAATTAAATAATCATGAATGATTAAAAATGGAAAAGAAATGAAATAGATTAATGGAATAACTTTGGGATAAGTATTGTATAAATTAAAGGTTTCTTCTAAGTACAAAATACTTAATAAAGTAGAGCAAAGTCTGACGTTTTGTTTGATGTTAATTTTTAATTTAAAGGGAAAGTACTACCCTCTTATTTATTTTTTTAAGTTTGTAATGGCGGACTACCTCTGGATACCACGGGCCAATGACTGGAACGCTCTATAGAAAATTAAGGAAAGTCTTGACAAGCAAAGTATCCGGATACACAGAAAAGTTTGGCGCTGAAGCTAAAGATGTAGTTGGGCCAAGACATGGATGTTTAGATAGAACGTAAATATTGAAAAAACAATTAAGAATTTTGTTTTGCAACATATGCTATGGTTTTTGGAAATATTTAAATTATGGGTCAATATCAAAACTAGATAATATTCAAGAAAACCAAATTTTAGAGTACCTACGTTCGCTTTAAGAGGAATTCGAGAGGCCATTCAAGGTTGAATAGCGGTACTTTTCTGTGAACTCTGGAAAAATGCTGAGCCAGGAAACCTAGGTATGAAGCATAAAGCCATATCCAGCCGAGGCTCGGACTAACCAGAGGAGTCGCAGAAGAATAATATTGTTATTTTGAATTATGTCGAGTCATCAGGGTATTACTTCAATTGGAGTATATTGGTTTTTTTGTTGTAATCAAATTGAAATCAAGTATTCAAGGACTGAAGGCAGTCCTTTTGAAGGGGGAGGTATATGTTACGATATTATCAAAGCTCCAGTACCAAAATGTAAATCCACCCTGTATAAATATTTGGTATTTAATATTGTAATTTAATTTCATAACTTTATTCAACATTTAAAAACAAATGAAAACTTTTTTAGTTAGTCAACTGGGTCACTGGTAGCTAGCTAAAAGATAGTTTTTATTCAGGGAGTCGATTTTACGATGCGATCGAAGTAAGACCTTAAATTAAATTTGAGAAGATAAGAAGAAATTAAAATTAAACACAGGAGCGGAGCTTCTTGCTCCGACTCCTGGGAACTCAAACGTTTAACATGTGCCTACCCTCAAAAGGTCTGTCGCCAATGGTATGAAATTAATTAAAAGTAAGTAAATTGTTAACATTATATTATTAGGATAACTAATAAATAAATAAGTATTATGTTTTAAGCAGTATCACAAACCTTAGCAAATAAACCACAACACCCCTTAATAAACGTAACACTATAATCGCAATCGACAAGGAGTAATAAATCAAAATTTTATGGGAGTTTTATAGCACAGGCGCCTCAAACAAAATCTGTGATTTTAATTAGCCGGTAGTTAAAAGATGTGGTGAATTTAAGAATTTTACCTGTGCCGCCCGATTTTGTGTAACAACTGTTGGGTAAATTAGGGGGTATTTGTTTATATTATCTTTTTGTTACTATTTTAAACTTAAAAAATTGTAATTTAACCATCGGGGTGCTTGTTTTAGGTGAGCTCCCTCGCCACTCACCCCTGAAAAAGATTTTTTTTGGTTAGCTAAGGCCAATATTTGTTTTTTATATTTTTTTCGTGGTAACACATCAAGAACTTGGTAAATTCAATATTTTCACCACTTTTTTGACATGCTCCGGTTTTGCTTGTGTTTTTGCAGTTTGCACGCTTTTGAGCCTATTTTGGTGGTTTAGTTTCTGGCAGCACCGTCACACCCTACTCCTAACATTTTGATATAAAATAGATATACTTACCTACTCTCGAAGATCAGGACACGTGAAAATCTTTGTATCACTATATTTACTGGATGAGTCACTAATTACCTATATTATTAAAGGTGGCACTGTAATATTGACATCCAAGATTTTGTCCAGATTCCACATGTTGTCTTCTTCTTTTAACACATGCTCGATTGCGTTTTGCCAATTTTTCTTCGTAACAAGTGATATGGAGGTTTCTAACAATGCTTGTACTTCTTTTAACTTAAATGTCGTATTATGTCGACCTACATATCCTTTAACTTAGGCCCATATCAGTTCAATTGGATTTAGCTTGCAGTGATAGGGAGAAAGAAGCACAGCATCAATACCCTGTGTTAATCCACTACATAATGTATTGGATGCTTATTTAATTGCACAATTTCTAGTTCTATTTTTATTGATTTTTCTGTAAAGTTAATGTTTCTGTCTATTAGCCACTTAATGATATTATCTTTCTTTCACGAAGTATTTGGCATATGTTCAATTAGACGGGAATGGTAACTAGCGTTATCTATTACTATAACTGAACCCTTTGACAAATGTTCTACTGAAAATAGTCTTCAAAAACATCAGCGTTCATATCTTCATGATAGTCTCCAGTTTTTTAGATTGAAATATTAGACAACCACATTTTGAAAACGCATCATCACTTCCAATATGAGTTATAATTAGACGTTGTCCTTTAGCGGAAGAAACATTAAATCCTGTAGATAATCCTTCCAAAAAAGCCTGTCGTAAAGATTGAATGTTTATGTCCTGCCATATTTTGCTAACTGTGTTACCTTCATTCACCCTGGTTTCGTCCATATAATTTTTTTTTGCCTTATGCACGTAATTTAAAAATGGTTCTAAGGTATCTCCGACTCCAACATACAATTTCCTCAGAATCAATGTGCTGCTTTCCTGTCCTGTTTATCCCACTTAAATTTCAAATCTATTCGAGTTTCCCGTAGTTTTGTCTTTCCAATTTTAGGAAATACGGATCAATATTGATTGCGTCCAAAACCTTGGCAACTTTTTTTCTTTCCTCCTGTATTTTTCTTTGGGGATTTAACAACTCCACCTATTAATTCACTTATAACTGTATATATTCTTGATTTGCTTACACCCATCATATTACTTGCTTTTTCAACAGTATCGTCAACAGAAAACGAAGGATTTTCCATTCTTAATCAATTATAAACATTGCTTCCAAATATTTTCTCGTTAACTGACAACGCCCACTTTTACTTTCCCGACCCACCTCCTAGAAGGGAAAGTATTGTGAACGAGCTAAAAAAAAATTTCGAAATGAAAACGGAAATATCCATTTTCGGGTCCCTTGAAACGATTAAGACCATTTCCAGATGAAAGTCTGTCTGTCTGTCTGTCTGTGTGTATGTGTGTGTGTATTCTTCCACGATAGAGGTTTAATCAGATTAAGCTGAAATTTGGTATAGGGGTTACTCGTCGGAAGGACCCATTAGTTTTTGTACGACATCTGTGAAACGGCAGTGTCACTATCAAAAAACGACAGATACAATATGTCACGGAATTCGGCTTGCAATATGTCATTTGAAAGTGCTTCAAAAACTCTATTCAAAACAGTCAAAATTATTTCTCCAACTATCACCTGTCAAAAATAAAAAAATGTCAAATTTTGGAATTTTACCATTACATATCTGAAAAAGTATTAATCCGATTGTGCTGAAATTTGGTATATGGGTTTGGGTTACCCGTCGGAAGAAGTCATTAGTTTTTGTATGACCTGTGTCAAACGTGAGTGTCACTATCAAAAAACGACAGATGCAATATGTCACCGAATCGGACATGCAATATGTCATTTGAAAGCCCTTGAAAAACTCAAATTATTTCTCCAACTGTCATCTGTCAAAAACAAAAAATGTCAGAATTTGAAACTTTACCATTAAATATCAGAAAAAGGATACGTGGATATTCGTCGGGAAAGTTTTGGGGCGACACAACCGATTTTTTTATACGTTTCACACGTGTAAATTTTGAACTGAACCACAACGCATTTTTCAATAATACTGTTACTATTAACTAGAAAAAAATACCACAACTTTTTACTATAATAGATAATATAGAAGGCTAATTAAGCAGGGTATATAATATTGGGAACTGGTCAAGATATTAACTGCAACTGCCTATCTTATCTTCATACCAAATAGGTAACCATCTTATAATCCCACCCCCTTGTTATCATTTTGGTTTTTCCATGATATTAGTAATCTCCAAGTAGATAATAAAATAACGATTTACCCTTAGTTTATAAATTTTTATAATCTAAGTATTTATCCCATTTACATTTTTATTACAATAATGGGAACATTTATGGATATTGAAACCTCTGATTATCTACTATAATCTAAGCTGAAACATGTCTCTCCATTTGTCATTAACTCTCACCTTGACAACAAGGATTTCCAAGAAGTCAATAATGAATAAGGATTTAAACAATTTAATGTAGGTATACCCAGTAGTCAAATTTATAGCTCTTGAAAAATATTTGTTATATACCGTGTTGTTAATTTGCTCAAGTAGATAACTAAACCATTTACATAATATTTGCAAATAACTCAAAAAAAAACATTTTGTAAAGTACATACCAAAATACCATGTAAAGTACATACCAATAATACACATTCAAAAAATATATTTTTAAATAATGATTTTATGTACCCCGTAAATAATAATATAGACACCCATACCTGAAATTTCCTGATCTGGCAGATATACAAGGTGGACCAAAATTGTCGAGCAATACTTCTAGGGGTGATAGAACACCTAAAAATAAGTAGTGTTTGTCTCATGAACCTATGTCGAAAACCGCTTATTAGGGGTGCGACAACCCCTAGAATGGGCTTAACGATTATTTGTTTTTGATGAATATCTTTGGAAAGAGGTACCATATAATATTCAAATTTTAGGTTGGACCTAAGGGTACTGTTAGCATAATGTTTATATTACGATCGGCCGTGAGTAGTACCTTTTACCCTACCTTCCCTACCGAAGATCATAGACTCGTCCAGGCAGTGGTTCGGTGGACGTCCCCACTGTTGAGAGGGACGTAGAACCATCTGCGTGCCTAGTTTACATGAGATTCGGTTATATAATAAATATGATGATATTAAAGTTGTTATAAAGTGTATACATAAATAATTAATACGAAATAGTGATTATTTCTAATATGTACCAAGATACGCTATTTACGTATTTTGTCTTGATTCTTTGAATTCACTAAGGGTAGTTTTCAAGCGGTGCGTTACCCTTTTTTAGACATACTTTTTTGTTATTAACTATTTTATAAAATGCATATTAAAATAATATTTTTGGAAGTTTTTTTTTGAATAAAGGTACTCTTGATGTATCATCCAAAAATTAATGGTTTTCGTGTAATTTGAGTTTAAAGATATGCGTGTTCATCTTTCGAGACTGTAACACCAGTAATAAAATTATTACGGTTTCCTTAGATGCAAAACAAAAAATACATATTAATAGTATATCGGCTTTGCATCTAAGTAGTCTATGATTATTTGACAGTTCTTACGACGAAAATTATTCGACAATTCATACACTTAGTTAAAAGTTAATAATTACCTGTTACCTCTATTTCTAATTTAATAATCCATTAGCCAGCTCGATCACCGGATCTCAATCTCATGGATTTTACCATTTGGGAGAATTTAAAATCTAAAATATACCAACGCGAAATTAATTATATTGAGGAACTAAGATAAATAATTTCTAATGAATTCGCTGAGCTCCAAAACAATCCTCAAGTATTAGAAAATTAATTCCTAACTTAAAAAGAATTCAGTTGTGTATACCAGAGGAAGGAAAACTTTAAATATTTTTCATGTAACTCATTTAATTGACAATAAAAAAGTTAAATTCTAATTTTACTGTTTGTTACCGCAGGTCGATATTTGTCCCTAGGATGCTCACAAATCGAGCACGCCCATTTTTGAACTCAAATTACACGAAAACGATTAATATTTAGACGTTACATCTAGATTAGCTTTTTCCAAAAAAAACTTCAGAAAATATTATTTCAATATGTATTTTCCGAAAAAGTTAATAACAAAAAAAATATGCATAAAAAAGGGTAACTCACCCCTTGAAATCTACCGTTAGTGAATTCGAAGAATCAATACAACATACATAAATAGCGTATCTTAGTATCCTTACGTACTACCTAAAATTTGAATATTATATGGATATTCATGAAATACCAATTAATGTTAAGCCCTTTCTAGGGCACCCTTAATAGGCGATTTTGGACATATCTTCATTAGACAAACATTACTTATTTTTAGGTGTTCTATCACCCCTAGAAATATTGCTCGACAATTTTGGTCCACCTTGTATTACTCCGACTCGATCACGATTCTACTATACATTTACTTAGTAATTAATTAGTTTTAATGAGGCCCAAAAGCCTCAGTTTTAGTTTCGTGATGGCGGAAAAAAATTCTTACAACCACTTTTTATCACTTTTCCAAGCTCCCCGAGTCCGAAAATGCAAAAAACCCCCTGTCCGGACGTCTGGATGTCTGTCTGTCTGTCTGTTTCGATGTAAACACTGTAACTTTTGAACGAAAGCTCCGATCGGGTTCAGGTTTTCACTTTATCAGTTAGTTTTGTCCAAGGAAGAACCCTATTGATTTGAGCAGGATTGGACCGGCCCTTCCTTTACCAATCATACAAATTAAAGTGGCTAGAATGAGAAAACTTTTTTCCAATTCAAATTTTTAGAACTTTTCTACTTCACATCATGTATAATATTCCCCTACATGGAGGTAAAAAGTTTGGCTAGTATCACACAAACCATATATGTATATGTATTTAGCGCCAATGCTTCACAGCATAAAAAATGTTCGCTTGATGGGCAGAAGTCCCGAAATGGTGCACCACCACCGTTTAAGCGTATCTCGAATTATGCCAATACCATTAATAAGGTTGCAACAATCATTGATGATTGGACGAGAGCCAATGCGATTAAGGGTCGCACAGACTGTGTTTGGGTTGGATTTTTTTAAATTAGTTTTGATGGGAAGTATGCTTGGAGTTAAAAATGTTACATATATAATTCAGGAAATGTGAAAATTATTTAAATTTTGTTTTTATTTTGATCAATGCCAATTTTAGATTAAAAAAATTAATACTTTTAATTAAATAGTTATTTGTTTA
The DNA here is from genome assembly GCA_963243735.1 of Neocrepidodera transversa. NCBI lineage: Eukaryota > Metazoa > Arthropoda > Insecta > Coleoptera > Chrysomelidae > Neocrepidodera > Neocrepidodera transversa. The sequence goes on along the minus strand of OY725345.1, from coordinate 27,368,590 downwards.
ACTAGGCAGAGAAGTAACAGATTTACTGCCGCGGCTAGCATTTCATTACCGTGGCAATGAAACTAGCCAAGGCAGTAAATCTGATTCTCTGCCGTGTGAAACATATAATTTTTTCTCCGATTGTTTCTACAGTGTGATTTAAAAAATCAAATTAAAATGAAAACTTGTTTATAGCGGATACAACTCACAATTTTTAATATTTTTTCTAATCGTATGTTATAGGTAATATTTAAATCGTATTTTATAATTATGATTGTCGATTAGACCTCAAATTGAATACATAATAATATCTACCGAAAAATAAGACACCACTGTTACGTTCAATTTGCTTCAATTTTCTTTATCAAAGTCTGGGTTGTTATGTACCTTTTCTGAATTGTTTAGTTGAAAATCGCTATTTTTTATCCGTTTATCTTAAGATTAAGTTGTTTGGAGAAGAGATTAATCTGTGTTTAGAAATATAAAATTATTTTTTTAATGCCTAGGCATTAAAAATCATTTTTACTGCCAAGGCAGTAAAAGCGTTACTTCTATGATCGATAAATGTCACTAAAACTGACGTTTAATGTCAATCGGAGAAAAAAAAATTTAATGGTTATATTTTAGTTTATTAATTGTTGTTTGCATTATATTCCTGTTTTAGAATTTTTCTTAAAATTTTCCCAGTTGCACTTTTGGGAATTTTATCTACAATTTCAACCCCTCCTAATAAATGTTTATATTTCGCAACTTTAGTTGCTACAAATTGTTGCACATCCTCAGGTAATACTGTTTTATTGGTCTTTTTAACGATATATGCTCTTGGAACTTGACCGAAAGTGGGATGTGGAACTCCTATGACTGCCGCATCTTCTACTAACGGAAAGTCTCTGATTAATTCTTCTAGTTCTGCAGGAGATACCTGGAAACCTTTGACCTGAAATAAGCATCAAATATTTACATACATTATTACAAACAAATAAAATAAATTATCTTGTGGTCAACATACTACTTTGTCTATATATTTAAATTAGTAATCTTAACTCAAATTAGTTTGAATTAAAAATGGAATCAATACCACAGTAAATAATAAATATAAACTAAAAATATACTTTGACAATTTTTTTTTTGTCATATTAGGCAGTATACTGTCGTTTTTGTAATTATTCTTTTCTCCTAAATTACCGAGGCCGATTTTTTACTGTGTAAAACCAATTTTATTATTTATTAAGATTTTTAGGCACTTCAAAAATACATTATTATCAATGCCTATTTCATAATAATAGGGGGGAGCCTATAATACTGAATGTGAATTTACTCGAGCGTTGTTGAGACGTATTGGATTTTGAAGATTAGGTAGAAGAACAAAAAGGTTGTATGATGTATACCCTTTCCCGGTGGGGGGGGGAGGGTACAGCTTTTCAAAAATGTAAAAAAAATAAGACAGACAAAAAAATGTCGACACAAGTGAAAACTTAAAACTATAAAATAACAGCGTTTTTTTTTTAATTTTTAAATTAGTTGTGGTATTAAAAATTAAAATTTCATAATTCGTGAATTAAAATTATTAGTTTGGTTTTCACATCTATCGGTAATTTGAGCAACAATTATACAGTATGTCTCAGTAATTTGGAACCATACTGGAAATATTAAGACTAAAGTACCTTTAAATTTGACAAAATCGAAAAATCGTATTTAAAAAAGTTGATCTGAACTAAAAACCAAGTTGAAATATTAAATTCCACCTATTTACATTGAAAACATGTATTCATTTTTGAAATGTATTTCTATAGGTATAATTTTACTGTAGTTAGGTGTATAAATTGAAAAATTGTTCGAAAACATTAAGAGCATGATTTACTTGACGAACAGATACACCTGAAGGGTAACAGTGTGGTCAGAGGAAGCATATTTTATGATACGGGGCGTGGCTAATCCCTTTTGACCACGTTGTTCGGTCTCTACTAGGGTAGCTATAAAAGTTAGTCGAATTGTATCGACTGGATTTATCACAATAGTTATTATACTTTTGTATGAGAGTTTTGGGTTTAATATAAATAAGTAAATGAAATAAATAATTATTTATAAAAATAGGCATACAAATGTATATAATAAATTAATTATGAATGATAATTGTTACAAGATTTTGAGCCATAATTTCAATTCTTAATGATCGTTAAAATCTGTGCAGAAGCAATATAATTTAAAATACTGTTTTGCATCATATACCAGATACAACACTTAACAAATTATATAATAGATATACAAATTAAATAAAGAGTGAGTAGTTAATCAAACTCCTAGTAAAATGATTGTTTAATCAATTATTTTAGCTTTTCGTCCTCAAAATACATGAATAAAATTAGTTTAAAAGAATTAAAAAAACAACAAACATTTTGTCAAAAATTCGTCTTTGAATTTTTGAACTTTTACATATTTGGCTGTAACTTCTACAAATATTATTTTAAAATTAGGAAATAATTCACACATATAGTACTTTTTAATCCCTTTCGTTTGGTTGAATTATCGGTTCGTCCGGAAGGTTCGATATTACATTTATCTTTAGGTCAAAACGTTTTTTACAGAAAATAGGATTATTTTATTTAAAACTTTTTGAAACAATTTTTAAAATTTTCCACAATTTTTCTAATAAAATTTTGAAAAAAATTACAATTACCTATAAAGTTTTTTATTACAAATTTAACATTTTTTTTAAATTTCCAATATTAAAATTTAATTAGAAAAAATTAATTTAATGTGAAAAAATTTATTTCAAATAAAAATAAAAACTAGCGAAACTATGCGAAATGACCAAAGTGAAGACAAAATTTTTAGGAAATTTTATGTTCTTTAATTTTGATTTCCCGTTATTTTTTTAATTATAAATCTGTTTATATGTAGTGCACTTTAACATTTAACTGTATTGTTTAGTTATACAAAACCATGAAGATGTCATAAGAATTATTGAAACGTTAGGGAAATAGTAAAATTGTCGTAATTTAATTATCCTTTTTATTCAAAAAAAAAGGAGAAAACTAAGATATCTTAATAATAAACGTCTTTATAACATTGATTTAATCTTGATTTTTATTGTCTGCTATTGATGTGAACGCATCTCGGAATGACCAAATCTCACATGACCACTAATTTTTTTTACGTAAAACCGTTTTCACGTAGGTAATAATGAAAATCCAAAAACCTCATGGTGTGATGTATTGTATTCGCTAGAAAAAGTCAATTGTCAATTCAAATTTTGTAATATAATTTCCAGTTTTCTTTCTAGATGGCAAATAGTCCAATTTATACTTTTGTTCTATCGCCAAAGTAAATACCGATAAATAAAACACCCCCACTACCACCGATTTTCGTTGACAAAGTTCTTTGCCTTCAAAAGATACCGATTGTTGGTAATTAAGATAGTTGTCAAACAATATCGATATACCGATGTTGGGTAACTACAATCTATCTCATTGTTTTTTACCGCTTATTATCCGTGCGATCTATAAAAGTACCAATGCATTTGTCAATTAAATCTCAATTTTACCTCACTAAATAAATGAATTGAATACCTATTATACAAGGTGGACCAAAATTGTCGAGCAATACTTCTAGGGGTGATAGAACACCTAAAAATAAGTAATGTTTGTCAAATGAACCCCTGTAGAAAACCGCCTAATAAGGGTGCGATAACTCCTAGACAGTGCTTAACGATAACTGGTTTTTCATGAAGATCTTTTGAGGGGAGTACCATAGAATATTCAAATTTTAGGTAGTACCTAAGGGTACTAAGATACGCTATTTACGTATTTCGTCTTAATTCTTAGAATTCACTAAGGGTAGTTTTCAAGGGGTGAGTTACCCTTTTTTATATATATTTTTTTTGTTATCAACTATTTTGGAAAATGCATATTAAAATGATATTTTCGTAAGTTTTTTCTTGAAAAAAGGTACTCTTGATATATCATCCAAAAATCAATCGTTTTTGTGTAATTTGAGTTCAAAGATATGCGTGTAACACAAGTAATTAAATAATCACAACTTCCTTAGATGCAAAACAATCACTACATATTAATAGTATCGGCTTTGCATCTAAGTAGTCTGTGATTATTTGACATTTCTTGAATCAAGAGTACCTTTTTTCAAGAAAAACTTCCGAAAGTATTATTTAAATACGTATTTTCCAATATAGTTGATAACAAAAAAAATATGTCTCAAAAAAGGTAACTTACCCCTGAAAACTACCCTTAATTAATTCAAAGAATCAAGACAAAATACGTAAAAAGCGTATCTTAGTACCCTTAAGTACTACCTAAAATTTGAATATTGTATGCTATCCCTCTCGAAAGTTGAAAATTTTAGTTCATAAAAACAAAAATTGTCATCCGAATAAATGATTTCTATAAAATTATTTTGATTATTTAAATAAAAATTATAGTCTGAAAAATTGTAATCTCTATATTACATTTATTAAATTTATTTCATATTGTTTACCCTCGTAAAACTAGTATAACAGGAGAATATATTTTATTTCTTTTCACAAGCTATATTCGCCTTAAATTCCAATGGTGGCGCCACTTCCTTTGATCAAAACCTTTAGTTGCAAAGGTTTTGCTTTACTCATCCTACACGTTTCTTTTTTATTTTTAATAAATGGAGAAGATCTAATCTGTGCTCCCATGCAGCTACTTTTTGAAATTTTGACTTGGTTTTTCGTAAAAAAAATTTAGAAAAATGACTTAAATCGACATTTTTTGGATTAAAAAAAAACAGAGTTAAATTTTCAAAAAGTGACTGCCTAGGAGAACAGATAAGATCTTCTCCAATATAGATATACTTTTTTCTTTCACTAAAAATAAAAAACAAACGCGTAGGATGAGTAAAGCGAAACCCTTGTACATATTATTTTGTTAAATCCTCTTAAACAAGCACAAAACCCATTTTTTCAATCTAAATAGATGTAATTGCATATTTAAACTCAGTTTTTAGTTTTGAATAACTTTTTTAAATAACGTTTTTCGATGTTATCAAATTTAAAGGTACTTTGCTCTTGAGTAAATTTCATATTTTTTGACAAACCTCGTATACTACTCGAAAAAATTAATTCTGATCATTGTATTTTACATTTTAGAATATGCAGTACTTATTATGAAGAATAAGTGTTTTTGCTAAATTTAATAATAAAAATGTTTCCAACTTACTGAGACATACATTTTTATATCGTTTAATTATTTATTAGTCAAAACATGTGATGGGCTGCGTAAGCCCAGTACAAAATTGAAATATAACTTAATTGAAATATTAATTAATATTCATTATCTATTATAATCAATATATTATTTATACATAGTACTTGTATAGTAGTACAACCCTTATACGGATATAATTACAGATCAAAGACCTGGACCGGACCATTTAGAACCGAAAACCGGACCGGTACCGACATTTTTTCTCAACCCGAACCGTAACCGAACCCGTATTTTCGTTCGAAATTATTTTAGGTACCGAACAGGAACCCTATAGAAAATGGTATATTCCTGATTCGCCTTGTCCTGACGTAAAAATTTGGTACGCCCGACTACATGTTAAGGTGCGTCCACACTGATGCGCTGCGCCGCGCCGCTCCAATCATTGAATTTTTAGTCAGTGTGGACTCTACACTGCGCACGAACATTTAAGAACGCTAACGAACAAGTACGATCCATCAAGAATCGGTACATCAGAGAAATGTGCTAGACGAACGTTGTTCAGTTTGGACGTCTCTTTATTTTGGTGAACATTTCTTTAACTTTTTCAGTGACCTATTATTATTTGTGAACTTTCCTGTGTCTTGAATAGCTAGATCATTTAGCAAATCACTTCCACTATATCTGCCCCTACTCTTAAATAACTGTATCATCCAGTAATGGCGTTTTCTTGCCAATTTCCTTTTTGGATTTTTTGATAAACCAGCAATTACAATAAACGCAGCACAAGCAATAGCAACAGATTCGCCGTCCATGATGATACGAAAATGTATTAAAAGGCGCAGGACAAAACTGGAACCTTCATGAACACAAACGAACCGCATCAGTGTGAACGCACCAATAAAAAGATTTGCGTCATAGTTATTTTACACAGCCTCACAAAAAAAAAGAAGTTCATACACAAGAGAGTGACATATGTATTCCTATGTATTTTTCGACGCTGAATCCGATTCCGAGCTCAGAATTGGGCCTACACGTCTGGAATTGGACCAAGGGGTCATTTTCCCGGATCCAAACCCGGAATTTCAGTTGGCAATAAACTTTTTGAGCACAAATCCGGCTTTAGCTCCAAAATTCAGCGTCGACTTCGCCTTATCCCGGGAACCGCATTTCAGGCCATTTTCGGCCCCTGGGGCCAATTCCAGACGTGTAGCCCCAATTCTGAGCTCGGCATCGACTTCAGCGTCGAAAAATACATGGGAATACATATGTCACTCTCTTGTGTATGAACTTATTTTTTTGTGGGGCTGTGCTATTTTAAATGGAACACTCTATATTTTTTCATGCCTCTCTTTCTCTTACTCTCTTTCTTTTTTTACATTATGAATTTTTTCTTATTTAGATTTTTTTGTATATATCATTTGTAATTATTTTATAGAGTTCCTTTTTTTATTTTTTCTAGTTTTTTGATGTATTTATGATTTTTTTGATTTTTTCTGTTTTTTTTGTGGTTTTTTAGATCCGGTTTTAATTTGTTCTTATTTTTTCTTATTCTTCTGATTTTACCCAATTATTTGCGATTTTTTTGCAATTTGTTTCTCAATTTTTAACTTTTTATGGTTACAAATGTTTCCGATTTTTTGGTTGTTGTATATGGTTTTTGCGATGATTTTCGGTTTTTCTCGCTTTTATCTCATTTTTCCGATTTTTTTTTGATTTTTTTCCATTTTTTACTCATTTTTTTCTCATTGTTGTATTTTTTCTGATAATTTGCGATGTTTTTATCATTTTTTTTGTGATTTTGTTGCGGTTTCTTTGCGTTTTTTTTTATACTTTTTTTTCGTTTTTTTTTGCGGTTTTTAGCGTTATTTTTTCGGTTTTTTTATTTCTTCATTTTTTCTGTAATTTACAATTTTATTTTTCATTTTTTTCTCAATATTTTCTAATTTCTCTCACAATTCCATTGTTTTTTCCATTTTCTTAATTTTTTTTTACTGTTCAATATATTCAGGAACTAATTTAATACCATTAGAATATTATAAAAGCAAATTCGCAGATATTTCTTGCCCGGATAATCCGTCTTATATGTTCAAAAATTTACCTACGCTTATTCATTTGCTAACGCCGCCCTGGAGATACGTGATTGGGGTATTTTCTTATAAATAATAGATATTTAAACATAAATTGATTCTTGATTGGTACCATTTCATTTTAGTTTTAATAAGAGCAGTTTAATAATGTTTATGAAATTTAGTTTAATCTTAGATACACTTTTCTATAATAAGCTGTGATTTTTTTTAAATTACTTTTAAATATATAAGATCAATATATATTATCTACACTGATTAATAATTTTAAATCTTAACGCTTTTTTGACCTACTGACTTCTATTTTCAAATCTCGCAGGTTATGACGTAGTACCTGTAACTCCTCCCCTTTTGTAAATTTATTTTGAAAGTGTCTACTCGACCACATATTACATTTAGTGGTAATAATAAAATAATCGTTATATCGATTTTGAGTGACTTTTGTTAATGGTTAATAAGAAATAACATCCAAAAGCAGAAGAATTTGGTTTAATGTGATTGTGTATTAGCAGCACAATTTGCACATACTTATCTAAATTTAAATTTAAATTTAAATTTTATCGATTGGCCAATACTAATATCGAAAACCATAATCCATAACCTCTTTAATACGGTATAAAGTTTTCATTAAAGAGCCATCTGGTGTCTTGCAGGAAGAAGTTTCATATAATTTGGAAGCTGCATACCTCATTTCATACCAAAGTGCAGTTATATTATCTTTACAAACATGAAGACAACTTTCAAGGCTCAAATTGGTAGATGTTTTTTTAATCTTATACATAAAACATGTAATGATAAGATGTCTTTCACTCTATCACAATTTGTAGAATATTTTACGATTTGTGCTGAACTTCTTCTTACTGCAGCTTCTAATAGAAACTCGTCTAAAATCCCACTTGAAGCATTATAATCTTACTTATACATTCTTTTAAAGAACTTAGCTTTTTTTAAAAATAAAGGTTTTGAATCTTTTGCTTTAATATATGTTGCAGAAGAGCCCACTTTTAATAATAGAGGTTTACTCCAGTAACACTCCTGTGATGTAGGACTCTTCTCGTCACTTACTCTAAATAACTAATACAAAAAAGCTATTGCATGTTTATATCCACCTAAAAATATTTATTATACATTTTTGTCTACTTTGTAAACGAATAACCAATGACTTTTAATAATGATGAAGCTGTACAATTTAAGCACGTTGAATTTAAAATTTTTCATTTTTCGTCTATACTTTGACAGAGACTTCATACAATTTATTCTGAACTTTATTTTCTTTAGTATACATTCCTTCACAATAACAACGTCCTGCTCTTTTTTAATTGGACGTACGTATCTTACAGAATCATCGCCATAAGATCTCGCGGCTTCATAAATTTAAATGTAATAGATTATTATTTATACATGCATACATTATAAATATGTATACATATAAATAGGATTTAACGAACCACATATTCTTAACATTTTTAAATTCTGCACTTATATTTTTAAAATAAAACTCGTGTATCATAAAATAATCCACATTAGGTAGATTATTTGATGAAGCATATATTCATTTTCCATTTTTCAGAACACTCTCACTCACAAATACAAAATCACAATCGATATAACGTAAAGATAAAGACGTAACCCAAAAACTTTCATTCTTAGAATACTAATAATTTGTTCAGTTTCGCCACATCTCGATGTCTGAAAACGTTTAAAATCACCTATGAAAGCCATTCTGTTTACGTCTCTTTAAATTTGTTATTTTACAGATATAGATTAACAACTAACGCTGTACATTATCGTACCTTAATTATTTCTTTTAATCTGTCTGTTATATACAACATTCCATCTTCATTGATATGTCCAATATCCCCAGTTCTTAGCCAACCATCCAAAAATGTATTTTGGGTCTCGTCAGGTTTATTAAAGTAACCCTTCATGACCTGTGGACTCTGCAATAAAAGTTCACCACTTTCATTTCTACCTAAAGGTGTGCCTGAAACAATAAATCCCATTTGTAAATGTATACAAAGTTTGCTACTGAATCAAATTTATATACTTACTTAAATTTACTTAATTTTATTTATTAGCAAATAAAATTCAATACCTAATTGGTCATCAGGATTAATAATTTTAATACACGTATTTGGAACTGGAACACCACTAGATCCCTTATACTTGTACAAATGATCGAGAAATTTTTTATGGCTCATACACGTTACCAATCCGGTGGTTTCTGTCATACCAAAACCTAAAATAAATAATTATTTTACATTGTTGAAAATTACTAACAATAATAATAACAGGAAAATCAGTCACAAGTACCTATTAAACAAGATTGAATAGATTACTGATCATTAATTGGGTCAAACTGAAATACGTCATGAATAACATCAGAAGACAAATACTGTCCTAAACTGAAAAGTTCTAGAAGTTCTGGCATAAGAAAGTTAATTGCATACTTCATCAAAGTCTTAATAGCCCAGAATGGACACCAACATTTCTCACAATTGGCCTTATGCTCCCTATATTCATTAAACTAGTTATAATTTAAACAATATAAATGTTGAGACGTGAGTTATACGTAACGTGATATAGCAAGGTAACGCTGACAGGTTGAATACCGGCCGTTGTCCAGATCAGGAAATGTTTATTATTGGCTTTGCATATATAGGTTGTTATCTCTTTGAGAGGGTTGATTCGTTATTCATTCTTGATTCATTATCGATGAGTTATCGATTTATTATATTGTAGTAAACATGTACCAGTGAATAAATTTGTTGTTGAAGGGATCTACTGTTTATCTTCCCAACATTGAGATACTCTACATGGCTACCTTACTATCCTACATCACAAGTGCTCAGATCCTTGAAAATTCAGTCTGTCTACCAATATTATAAACACATTGAGAAAAATACCCTGCAGAGGAACAAAAAGGATACAGAAAAGATCACCATTTGACAGAGTCTTCCATTTTTGGCTACCCTCTGAATTTCAGTATTACAGGTTTAAAACATTTTAAGGAAACTCCCTTAAGTCTAATATTAAAACGACCCATAATAATATTCCCACTATGTCTGATATGTTTTACATAGATGATATCAATCTTTACACAGAAAGCACAAAAGATAAACTAATACAGAAGCGAAGGTTCCTGATGAAGCGATGGTCAAAATTTGAGTAACAATTGAAGTTTCTGCCGCTTAATACACAGGGTAAAATTTTCAAAATTCGTAAATTCGTCTATCTGGACTTACAAATTTTGAATATTTTTCCATTGCATTAGTAGATCAGCTATACAACTACTGGTATAGGTATAGGAATCCAATGTGTTAGAGAGAGAGGATTTAGAGTTTCAGTGTGTCACATAGAGAGACATCGCTATGACGTCACCAGCCAACTTTACAATTAATACAATTTTAGCTAGTTCGGCTACTATCTGACAGAAGGAGCTACTACTTAGCTGTATAGTTTCCTTTAATGCAATCTAACTAGTTCGACTACTATCTGACTGAGGGCGCTACTACTCAGCTGTATAGTTTCCTTTGATACTATTTTAGCTAGTTCAGCTACTATCCGACAGCGGCCTCCGCGGGGGCCGTGGGTGGGATGGGAATATTCGTATCTTCGTTGCTATTGGTCCGATTTAAATGCGGGAAACGGCAATGCATTTGAAATGTGACGTAGAATACGTAAATATACTGCGTAGAAGGAAAGCCAGAAGGAGCTTGGCTTATACCTTCGTTGCTATTGGTCCAAATTAACGCCATAAACGGCGCTATATATGAAATGTGACGTAGAATCAATTCAGCGCAAAAGCAAAGACAAAAGGGCACAAACATATATCTCCACTAATAATTGTCCGATTTTAATGAAAAAAACTTCGTTGTATTATAAAGGTGACTTAGAATAAATACGTAAACAAAAACATATGCAGAACAAAAGACAAAAGGGCACAAACGTTTACCTACCCTAATAATGGTCCGATTTTAATGTAAAAAAACTTCGTTGTATTATAAATGTGATGTAGAATAAGTACGTAAATAAAAAACATATGCAGATCAAAAGACGAAAAGGCATTAGGATCTATCTTCGTTATTATGGGTCCAAATTACACGGGAAAAACGGTATTGTAGTATAAATGTGACGTAGAATATATACGTAAACAAAAATCATGAGCAGAACCAAAGATTCAAGGGCATTAAAGACAATCTTTGTTATTATTCCTCCAAATTGAACGCGGAAAACGACGCTATATTTGAAATATGACGCAGAATATATATGTAAACAATAATCATGAGCAGAACCGACGAGAAGGGCATTAAGGTTAAACTTCGTTATTATTGGTTCAAATTGAACGGAAAAAGGCGGTATATTTGAAATGTGACGCATAATAGATATGTAAACAACAATCATTCGCAGAATCGACGCTTAAAGGCATTAAGGTAAAACTTCGTTATTATTGGTCCAAATTGAACGCGGAAAAAGACGGTATGTTTGAAATGTGACGCAGAATATATGTAAAAAAAAATCCCGAGCAGAACCATCCCCAAAGGGCATTAGTTTCTAACTCCGTACGAGCAGCGAAAAAGTGTGATATATTTTCAAGGTAGAATGAGCTTTTTATACTATTTTTACTTTAACACTGCAAAAGCTTGACATCGAGGATATTTAACTTCTTTCGCCATAAGTATTGTCCTCACATGTAAAAATCTTTGAAGGTTTCTGTTTTTCATAAAGACATTAACAGAAATTTTTACCAGGTTTATGATTTTTGCCTCTTTTATACTCCTTTTTACAATATATATTGATTTTCGAAAACAACGGCCTCAAGAAGTTTCTTATGATGCTAATATTATCTGGAACTTCTTGCGAACATATAATTTCTGTCTTTAACTCCCATAGGAGACCACTGACTACCAGTGTCTGCATAAGTGGAGATAAAACTACTTCCTGAGGGTATCCTCTGTTAACTCAGATCTCCTTTGCCGTTTTGAAAAGAGTACTAGTAGTGATTATATGTTTCAGCATAAATTCAATCACCGCAGAATGATACATTTGTGCATAGATTCCAGTATTGAATTCTAAAAAGCCGAATCAAACGGATACCCTAGAGCCGCTTACCATTTATTGTTGCTGAAATTTTAAGGCCTGGAGAAACCTAGAAATATTTTAATTCCAGCACCAGTAAAATTCATTCAGTACAAGAGGCCACGACCAAAATTTTTGCTTCAAAGCAATATACTCAAAATCGTATAAAACCGATTGATTCTATCATCCTGAACCCTAAAAACCCAATATTAGACGCGTAGCAGCTGAAATGACCAAATTTTCAAAAATGTCAAAGAAATTAACCTGCCTATATGTCTAATTTTCGAAAATTATAACAAAACTTTTTGGGTACGTAAACTTGTGTTAATTTTCAGAAGAAAAATCCAGCATTCCGATTAGTAACATAGCAATACGTCTGAAAACTGTTAAATGTGATAAAATAAGTTGTCCAGATGTAGAATAAATTGATATCAGACAAAATTTAATATAGCACCTTTCCCAGCAGATACATTTTGTATACTCAAAAATCATTAAAAAAATCGGCTGTGTCACACCAGAACTTTCGGGGCTCGGCTGCAGAGAATATGATTATTTTAATTACAAAATACTAACTGTCAGTAGATAGAACGTCCATTAACTTTAAAGATTCAGTAAGTAAAGGCGATGACGTTTAGAATAAAACTTTACTAGTTGATTTCTTGTAAAATTATCACAATCTAAACGTCATTGTCATTAGTTACAGAACCGTGAAAGTTAACGAACGTTCTATCTACTGACAATAAGCATTACATTAATTTGTGGAACAAATTTCAAAAAGCATGCCGATGATGAATACGTCTACCAAATTGATATTTCAATGTTCATATGACATAAGCAGGCGCATGCGCACAATATATAGCACACTGCTACAGTTAGGATATCCTAAAATCATGAATGAAAACTGTTGGGAATTCTGGAAAAAGGTTGATAGAAAAGTTGCACATTTGCACTAAAGCGCATTGTTTGTCTTTAAAATAAAAAAAAAACTACTGAAAACCTACATGCAGATTTTTTGCGTTCTCTCTGGTGGCGCAACTATTGGACATTTTTGAAAAAGTTTAATACAAAAATTGTAGGAAATTTTGTGCTCTAAAGCTTTGCACTAAAATATATTGTTTGCCCTTAAAATTTAAAAAAAGGCAAAAAATCTTACATGTATATTCAATCAATGTCGGTATTGAGGACCTTGTAATATATCAATTTAATCGAAAAACTAATGATCGCTTTCGAGGCACACACCAACCCTTCATACCAACTTTTAGAATGATTGGTCAAACGGTTCGGCTGTTATCGTCAAGATTACACACAGACACACAGACAGATCTTACTCTGGAAATGGTTTTAATCTTCTTGCGAGACCTCAAAACCGATTTTTCAATCGATATCTCGGATATTTTTTTCTGATTGTTCAATACTTTCCCTTCGATGGGACCAGGAAAGTAAAAAGGCAAAAATTTTACATGTTTATTCAATCAATGTCGGTCTTGAGGACCTTGTAATATACCAATTTAATCCAAAAACTAAAGATCGCTTTCGAGGCACACACAAACCTTTCATACAAACTTTCACTATGATTGGTCAAATGGTTATCGTGAAGATTACACACAGACAGACCTTACTCTGGAAATGGTTTTAATCTTTTTGGGGGGACCTCAAAATAAATATTTCTATCGATACCTAGATTTTTTTTGCTCGTTCTTTCGTTCCCCACTTCTCCAATTTTTAACGTAGGGTTTGGTTAAGTTGTTGGACAAAATTTATAAGTGGTGGCCACTAGGGGGCGGGGTATCAACAGCCGTTCTTAATATAGGAGCGTCACAAGCGCTCCGGCATTTGATGGGCGACTCCGAAACGTTCATTTCGTTTTTAGGACTTTAGGTGACGTTGAAAATTTCTGAAAATAGTATTTTTAGGATCCCGACAGTTATACAAAATGTTTTAAAAAAACTAAACCGGGTTTCTTTAATACAGGTCGGCTAAATTTTTTGATATTTTTGAAAAAGCATTCGAGCCATATTTTAGGCGAAAAATTTCTGAGAACCAACAATTTCGTTATAAAATGACAAACTTTATGTACATTTAGAATATCCGACTTAATATAATAATTCCTACTCTTTGCGTATTTTTTTTGACAAATTTTATAGTTTCATATTCGCTTGATGTTCCATTTCTTATTTCCTCGCATCATGTCCCCCTCTTCTTTTAGCATTCTTTTTTATCTATTGAGTAGTAGTAGACTTTGTATATCTTTATATCGCCAGTGTTTTCTACTGAAGATTTCTTTCTTGTCTCCCCTTTATTTATAGGGGTTCTTATTTGGTGGTTTATATTGCTGGTTCCACTTCAATCAATTGTTATTACCTGGAGAGTGGTCAAGTGCCGGGTCCAAGGAGTTTTTTTTTTGTTTTCTGGATAAGCTGAGAACAGGACAACTCAGAAGAGGACAGCTTACAAAAGAGCTTTCGTACGAAAACAAGACCCTCTACTCTAAAGAAACTAAGTTTTTTATTTGAAAAAAAAAGAAAATCTCTAATATTATCGTAAATAATAAATAAACAAATATTTGAGTTTAATTTCTTAATCCTGAAAAAACAGAATTGTCAATTTTTTCTAATCACATCAAAAAAATCAACTCACTGACGCCCAAAATTTTTTTCATTTAATATTTTACTTCTGATATATTTCAAATTCTATAATAAAATTTTTAGCTTAATCTCATTAATTATTTTTAGCAACATAAAGTAACGTTTCAGTGCTAAGCGCAAAAATTTCTCTACAAACGACCACAACAGTTGCTTTATAATGAATCTCAAATATCTCTTTCTCTTACTATACTTTATTTTTAAAATAGTATTCTTTATTACGATAAACAATCAAATTAAATAAAAAGAAAATGTATTTATTAACCTTGTACCATATGAAAACGATGTCGAACTTTCTCTTTAAATCTATTTTCGTCCAATATTCCTAAAGGTGCAGCTCCACACAATATAAATTTTAAGTGTCGTAAATACTTAGATTTTACTTCAGGATGATTCGTAAGGAATGATACTAAAAAACATAAAAAATACAAATCATAAAATTGCTATTATATCCTGGCGAGTTCAGATTTATAAGAAACGCTACATATCTTCTACCCGTTTCGACTCCTGTGAACTATCACCGAAGTCGAAACTAGCATCAAATTAAATGAAAGCAACATTTTATAAGGATGCTTCTATTGATGAACTCCAACAAAATGGACAACTATAATAAAATGAATAATATTTGTCAGATGACGTATGCAGAGAAGTTGAAGTTCTCCTAAAAAGAAGAATTAGCATCGTTCTTTTTTTTAAATACATATTTTACCGAATTTTATATGATGTATTTTAATTTACAGTTGCATTGACCGTGAAATTTAATAGGACTGCAACTCAACCATAGAAATGCAATCAGATTGGGGTCTAACCACAAGTTGCCGTTAACTTGATCACAAATTTGTGGTTATTTTAACTGTAAAATAAAAAGCTTTAACTAGAATTTTTGTATTAAGGACGATATGATTTTGATAGAAAAATTTAGGCAGAAAAATTAAAATATTTTAAATCCTTAGAAATGAGTAATGTAGTATTACATTTTCATTTTTTTCAATCTAGAATAAGTTATTTCATGTAACAAAAAACTCAAAGTGGCAATATTGCCTTTAAATTATTTTTCCGCCGACCATACATTTATTTATACTCCATATCGGGTGTTTCTATTTATTTTATTATTTATTTTTTATGTAGTATGTGTTATTGAGTTGAGAGTGATTTGTTAAAACACCCCTAATTGACTGTAGGCCGAGCGAGGCACATTGAATTCTGTAAGATGAGATCGCCAGACAGAAGTAATTCAACGGAGCGAGCACAGATAATTTCTATACCTAATATAAAAGACCATGCACCTACCTTTTTCTGACGAATAATCTTCAACTCGTAGTCATAGTGAAGATGGTCGTAGCTACTATTTTTCACATAATTTAGGTTATGGGAGTATAATTATTTTCATTGATTGAAACACGAGATAAACACTATTTATTTTTATTGGCGAGAGATATCTATAGGTATGCATGACCATAAGTTGGTCCAAATTACTAAAGAAACAGTTAAGAGAGAAATAGTTTAAAAGTTCCCTCTCAGCGGACTTCATTAATAGCTAGGCGCGTAAGAAACTAATATTTGCTTAACAACCCCATAACCGTGAAACTCACATTTCAGTTGAGAAACTTACTCTGAATATGAATATCTAAAACAACTGCTTATTGGAAGAAGAACCGATCCCGAGTGTAGATGGAAATTGACTAACTCAAATTTGGAAATAATTTTCAAAGTTACAAACGAAATTAGTGTCACACATCGAAATGCTTCCAGAATGGTTCGACCCCCGTAAGCTTCCCGGGACCACCCTTAATCTTACTGAAATCTAGAAAATCAGAAATGAGAGCATTTTACTAAGCAAACGAAGAAGGGCGTATCCCTTTTTATTACAAATTTGGCTTCCAGTAAGTGCAAATTTGAAAGGGTTTACTTGAATTTAATTATGCGACTAGCTATGTAATTAGAATCCGCGCCATATAATATTAAGTCTGATCTCTTGAGACAGTTAAAGGTCGGGTTACAAATCATGAACTTTGGACTTTACAGGGATGGAAAAACCCGCCAAAAAACCGTCATCCATAGCCACGCCCTGTCTTCCAATTTCTTATCTAATAACATAATTTGACTGAACTAAATATATTGTTTTATATTTTTGAACGAGTTATTCAATTTCGTGTCAGAAGGTTTTACGTACTACATATGTTGTGAGCCCGTTGACTTTTTCTTTTACAGGTCCTTCTGAGAAGGACAGCTGGATAAATTTCACTGGAATGTTATTATCCAGAAAATACCAAATAATTCATATTTCTTTTAAAATTAATAATATTAATCTTTCAGTTCATACTAATGTCTATTATTGTATATTTTAAAATCTAAAAATAGATTTAAACTCAACACAAGAGTTATTCCGTCTTTCTCTCAGACGTTTTTTCTGTCTACTTTAAAAATACGGTTAAGAAAAACAAAATACATAAGCGACCATTGCTATGCAAGCAATCTTATCGTTCTCTCATATTATCCCATCATTATAAGAGACACAAAATATAAATATATTTCTTCCCGCTAAGATTCTGAATACAAGGCTATTTGGATACCACGTATCATGTCTCCTACCAATAAAAAACCTGCAACCCTACTCTCCGCTAAAATTCAGAGCATAATCTCCCTCTCGCTTATCGACTGTACACGGATGCAGTCACATTCAATAGAGTAAAAAGTTTCTTCAAATAATAAAAATGGTGCGTAATTAACCACACCCAAAAAGTTTCTGTTTTCGTAATAAGAAAAAATGTAAATAGTTTTTTACAGTGAGTGAAGTGATGAGTTATATTTGATTTCGGTTTCATAATTTAAATTAATGTGCCGTTTATTATTTTTCTGTTCATGTTAGTTCTTGGAATAAATGGAATAAAAATTACATTCCTATTTCAAATACTGTTTTTATTTTGGTTTAACTCCTACCTAAAGAGTTTGGTCCTTCGATGTCATTAAGAAAATATAAGTCTAGTGTTCTTTCAACATTTATGAATACTAATATTCGTAAATCGTTCAACAGCCTTTGTCATATTGATTTATATATCCTGGTAATATTTCTAGTGTGAATATTTACAATGGATTGAATTCTAACGAAATGGGCTTATTTTTCTGAAGTGCTTGACAATTTATTACTTCCTTTATGTACTACATATGTTGTGAGCCCGTTGACTTTTTTCTTTTACAGGTCCTTCTCAGAAGGACAGCCTTTGTCATACTGATTTATATATCCTGGTAATATTTCTAGTGTGAATATTTACTTCCTTTATGTCGAGCTAAGACCCCCCCGAATAAGGTACTGTTACATTATATGGACAGGGACATTAATATTGGCAGTGACATTTGAAAACAAGTAGCTGTGTTAGTACTATCTGTCATTGTATATCATTATTTATTTTATTATTATAATTTAGTAAAATTCTATATATGTTTTAAATAAGATATCTTTATTTTTGAAAAGTACGGTCGACGGAAAAGTTCTGTAACGAACTCGTGAATTAAAATGCCGATTAACAATCTCGAACATCAAAGCGTTCGCTTCGCTCACACTGTAAATTACCTCGATTGTTATTCGACTTTATTTATACACTTGTTCTTTAAATAATTATTAATGACTAATTGTCACTACTGACATTATCTTTTTATTTTTCGCAAAGCGCTTTCGGCTGTGAAGCCACCACCAGTGCTTATCTGCAATAAATATTAAAATTTGTCAAATAAGCGTTAACAAAATTATAAAAAACTACATGAATTTTAACACATTCAGTTTAGGCTGGTATGTTAGCAAAAAAATGGGGTTTAGAGGAAATTTTAGCTATGGTTTTGATTTTTTCATCCTCCATACTTTTTGTGTCACTGAACATGAATTTGAAGTTTTCGGTCAAAAATTTCGGCCGGAATTTTTTTTATTGAGCACATTTTGATCAAACTTTGGAACCTGTTTCAGTTTTTGGTCTACATCTCAGAAAGGAAGCATTTTTACAAAAAATATTTTCTATATAAAATTAAAGTAGATAAAATTTCCTCCATTTCTCATACAAAACGTTTTCTTGGAAGGCTAACCGTTTCGCCGCTAGAGCACTCCAAAAAGGGGCCATATTTCCATATCTCTGGTCAGGTTGATGTCATTTATACCGATTTCTCAAAGGCGTTTGACAGAATTGACCATGGTCTTCTCCTTAGAAAACTTTCAAATGCTGGCTTGACTCAAGACTTTATTGCATTTTCTAAATCTTATTTGTGGGATGGGATTTTAAGAGTTGAATACTGTAGTCACAAATACTACGAATTAAGTGCCACATAAGGTGTTCCTGAGGGTTTAGTTTATTATTTATTATCTTTATAAATGACATCTGCCTTGACATGAGTTGTTTTAAGCTTGTATTTGCGGATGACTTTAAATTTTTTAGTAAAATAAAGGATATAAACCATTGCTTAAACCTCCAAGATAATCTTTCGATTATATCCAACTGGTGTGAAAATAACTTACTGACTTTAAACATTAGCAAATGTTCTTGTATGTCTTTTACCCATAAATAACTTTTGACTGCAATATTAAGGGCAATAATTTGATCCGTAGTTCTACTTTTAAAGACTTAGCGGTGGTTTTTAACTGGAAATTAACTTTTAATTAGCATGTCAACCTTATCGTTTCATGAACTCACAAAATCCTGGGTTTCTTAATCAGGGATTCAAAAATTTTTGCTAAGAGTAAAACATCTCACCTCTTATTTCATGCATTTGTTAGGTCGAAGCTGGAATATGCGTCCATAGTTTGGAGTCCTGGCTACAATGTCCACATTAATAACATCGAGTCTGTACAAAGACGTTTTCTTAAAACACTCGGCTACAGGTTAGATAATGTATATCCAGTACGTGGTATTCCTCATGATTCTCTCCTTCACAGACTTAATGTTAAGTCATTGCAGTCACGTCGGGTATATATTAGTGTTGTATTTTTATTTATACTATTAAATAATCAGATTGATTCACCTCATATACTTGTATTAGTAAATCTACATATACAATAGCTCAAACTAATTTACTAACTTTTTCACCACAACATCAAGTATGTACCAATTACATAAGATTTCCAACTGAAATAGACTTGTGTAACAGTACCTTATTCAGGTTCTTAGTAACTTATATTCGACATAAAGGAAGTAATAAATTATGAAGCACTTCAGAAAATAGAATGTTTGGTTAGAATTCAATACGTTGTAAATATTCACTTTAGAAAATATTACCGGGATATATAAATCAATAGGACAAAGGCTGTCCTTCTCAGAAGGTCCTGCAAAAGGAAAAAGCCAACGGAGTCATAACATATGTAGTACATAAAACCTTCTGACACGAAATTAAATTTACTCGGTCAAAAATATAAAAATATAAAACAACATATTTAGTTTAGTCAAATTATCTTATTAGTTTAGAAATTGGAAGACAGAACATGGCTTTGGATGATGGTTTTTTGGTGGGTTTTTCTATCCCTGTAAAGTCCAAAGTTCATGATTTGTAACCCGACCTTTACCTGTCTCGAGAGATCAGACTTAATATTATATTGCGCGGATTCTAATTACATAGCTAGTCGCTGATATATCGCATAATTAAATTCAGGTAAATTCTTTCAAATTTGCCTAGAGGGCAGCACTTACTGGAATCCAAATTTGTAATAAAAAGTGATACGCTCTTCGTTCGCATAGTAAAATGCTCTCATTTCTGATTTGCTAGATTCCACTAAGATTAAGGGTGGTACCGGGAAGCTTACGGGGGTCAAACCAATACGGAAGGCTTTCGATGTGTGACACTAATTTCGTTTGTAACATTAAAATTATTTAAAAATTTGAGTTAGTTAATTTCCAACTTCGCTCGGGCTCTGTTCTTCTTCCAATAAACAGTTGTTTAAGATATTCATATTCAGAGTAAGTTTCTCAACTGAAATTCTGGTTTCACGGTTACGGGGTTGTTTAAGTAATTAATAGTTTCTTACGCGCTTAGCTATTAATGAGATTCCGCTTGATAGGGAACTGGGTAGCTGTTGCTCCTTAACGATTAATTACCGTCATTTTTCAATAACTTGTAAACTATTTCTCTCTTAATTATTTCTTTAGTAATTTGGACCAACTTATGGACCAACTTATGGTCATGCATATAAACATCTAATAAAATTGATTAGTATTTATCTCGTGTTTCAATCAATGAAAATAATTATACTCCCGTAACCTAAAAATGTGTGAAAAATAGTGGCTACGACCTCCTTCACCATGAGTATGAGTTGAAGATTATTCGTCAGAAAAAGGTAGGTGCAAGATCTTTTTATTAGATATAGAAATTCTCTGTGCTCGCGACGTTGAATTACTTCTGTCTCGCTATCTCATCCACGTGTTCCTCGCTCGGCCTACAGTCAATTAGCGGTGTTTTACCAAATCACTCTAAAATCAATAATATATACTACATAACATATTACGAAATAGATAAGAACTCCCGCTATGTAATACTTGTTTAATACATCAGTGCGTGAAATAAGGCAAATAAGGTTATAAGCATAAGAATCATGTCATTTGATTTTGTACATGTTCTGTTTTTCTATTCTATAGTTTTTTTTTTCAGGACATGTACAAGATTACAAGGAAAAATCACGAAAATATTCTAGTTCAATTTGTTAATTATTGCAGAAACTGTTTATATTTGTATTTTCTAATTTCCTTTTTGTTATTGTTTTGTTATTTTTTTATTACTTTATTTTTTTTCTTTACTACTGTAATTTCTCACACTGCTTAAGGCATTTGCTGTTAGGGCGGTATATTAGTAAATAAATAGATAAATAAATAAATAAATGTCTAATGTAATTCACCGTTTTCGCGGAAATCGCCGTTTCTGCGATAATTAATTATTGTAACAATTTATTACATTATACAATTTATATTGTTACGAGGTATTTTGGATAACTCAAAAAAGGACTAAAAAACTTGAAATATTAATATTTAAATTTTACTCTGGGATGTAGCTTCCCCTATACCTCCATAACGTAGGGTTACCGGAAAACAAAACCAACTAGTTCAACAATAAACGTAACAAATTTATTAAATTCACCAACATATAAAAATACCAAATTCACAAAATATAATTGTA
The DNA here is from genome assembly GCA_963243735.1 of Neocrepidodera transversa. Classification (NCBI taxonomy): domain Eukaryota; kingdom Metazoa; phylum Arthropoda; class Insecta; order Coleoptera; family Chrysomelidae; genus Neocrepidodera; species Neocrepidodera transversa. The sequence continues at coordinate 27,346,477 of OY725345.1, read as the reverse complement.
CAAAATTATACTTACTCTAATCGACACATTGGACGGCTGAGGACAATCGTTTTTCAGGAGAGGCACTTATACTTTTTTATCTAGTCTTAATCGAGTCCCGAATATGACTATCCCAAAAATAACTCCACGGCTTTCGAACTAACCACCGAAAAAAAACCCTTCCACCTGACTAAGCAAAATTAAGTTTCTCTTTGTTCACCTTTCAATGACTAAAGTTTATTAAAATAAAAAAGTGTTTTCAAACAAACGTTGTTTTAAAATTTTGAAATCTGTTCTACTTTAAGAAGCGTGTTGGAGATTGTAAATAAATTAAATTTAAATAATGTCATATACAGGGCGAATCTTAATTATCGCTTACCCAAGCCGTGGATGGAAAACTATCGTAACAATATAATATATCCTGTATAATATTCGTATATTTGGATTGACTTGTCGTTCGATAGGTGTTCGGATAAAATTCATACCAAATAATTTTTTTATTGATTAAGATTAAATTATATAAATTATTCCCCAATATTTAATATGTAGTTTTTTTATCTTGTTATTTTTGTTGGTTTCTTAAAATCATCTAAGTCTAAACATACTTTCGTTTTATTTAATGAATTTTACATTCACCAAAAACAAATGTTCCTGTTTTTTACACTAATTTTTATAAAAAATGAAATTAGCAGACAACAAAATAATTAATCTTTTACTTATTACATAATCTTTTTAATACAACAACATGATAAAACTTTTTATACTTTCAGTCTGATATGTACTCACACATCTATACTATACTCGTAACATGAGTTTTGCCTTCTCATCCTTTACTCATACACTGATAATGGTCTCTATCTACCAATAAATCTTTATCCACAATCTGCAATACAATTGTCTTTTGTTCCTTGGGCTTTCTGTCTATATTGGTGCGTCGATACTTTATGTCAATAACATACCACAGCCGTTGACGATAGAAGTTATTAAAACGATTTTAATTAAAAATCACGAAAGTTTTGAAGAAATTGGTCGGTACCGTAATAACCCCTGGAGTATTTATTTTTTCATAAACGCCGCCCGGATCAAGTGGCCTTTACACTATAAAACGAAGGTGACGTCCGAGCACTTCGTTATGTGCCAAACAGCATCCATTACGATGAAAGAATGGTAAAACCGGCACACCCGGTAAACTGTACAATAAATCAGGGTGGAATAGAATATGCATTAGAATGGAATAGAACTTAAGCAAAAATTACTTTATAAAAAGAATTGTATTTAACTTACGTATTACTTACTCAGTGGTGGTACTGCATACATTATACTTATGGAATGATTTTTTAACATAGAAATGAACGAATCGGGGGTAAATTTAGGAATAGTTAACACTTTCAAACCAATAGCTAAACCATGCAATTGGATCATTGTAAAACCATAAATATGATATAAAGGGAGCACACCAGCTACAGTTTCTTGAAAGCTATCTAAAAATAAGACAAACTGATTATTAGTCAATAATTTATAAATTTCAAAAATAATTTGAATATTTTCACGGTATTTACACTTTGTTACATGGTATTTAGAAAATATTTTCTTAGAAAAACAAATTTAAAAAATGAATTATTCCTATTCTAATGTATTTCTGAATATTTATGATTATAGATATTGCTATAATAAAAATAATAATTATTATTTGCTTATATTATATTTAAGTATTTCTTATCTAAAATATATCACAATAACAAACAAATTTTTTACCCCGCGGGAAGTATTTTAATCTCGCATTTGCGGGACTAAAGTGTCACTTTTACTCCCTTGGGACTAAAATGTTTCAGTCCCGCAAATAAAAAATAATTGAAACCAGCCACCTTATTTATTCTGATTTAATTCAGAACTGTCAAATACTTCCACAAAGGAGTATAGGTGACAATTTTCGGTAGTATAGTCTACAATTTTATTTGCTCCAACACCATTTTACGATATCGTAGTAAGTTTTTTGATATATTTTTAGGATTTCATAATATTTTAAATTAAAACAAAATAAGTAAAACTCTTATCTTTTGACAATATACTACAGCAAAATGAATTAAATAAAATCCACAAAATATCTAAACTGAATGATAGGTATTAGGATAACAGCAGAGCCTTCCATGTTAATATTATTAGAAAAATCTTTACAGTATAAGACACTGTTTCGCAGTATTGGACCGTTGAATAGCGTAGTTCATTTAGCTTTTTATTATTTTTTTTATTTTCACCTTTTCGTTTAATTATGAAGTTAAAGTTTTCACAATATTTTTCGTACCATTGTTATTTGTAAAGACTTTATTGCTATGCTTGTCCTATTGTGTTCTACATTCTAAATTTGTATTATAGGCCTAATGATGTCCATCGAATGGCCGAAACATGTCCCATTGTTGAAAACGTAATTTTGTGGTAGACTTTGAGTTTCAATTCTTTGAATAATTTTCACCACATTTGAGTATGGATAACCGTAATATATCGGAAACACCGGAAAAAATTGAAAAAAAATCTTAAAAAATCTGAAAAAATCAAAGGAATAAGAAAAAAATGAGAAAAAATATTAGAAAACAAAAAATAAATTAAAAAAATTAAAAAAAGAAAGAAACAAAAATCAGCAAAATGAGAAAAAATAAAAAAAGTCTCTTTCTATAAAATAATGAAAATATAAAAAATTAGGAAACGAAAGAAAATGAAATAAAAAAACAGAACAATGACGAAAGATTAGAAAAAAATCGAAAAAAAAAATCCGAAAAACCAGAACAAAACAAAACATAGAATATTAAGAAAACAGGAAAAAAGTGAAAGAAAAATAATAAAAAACAAAAATGAAAAATAATACGGAAAAAACGAAAATAAATAAAAAATTTGTAAAAATGCCAAAAAAAAATCGCTAAAATCAAACAATTTGTCAATAATTTCTGCAACATCCCCATCCATTTTGTAAACTCCGTTTGACATTTTGTTCTAAAAATTTGAATTGGAAAAATTTTTCCCGTGCAAACCACTTTAATTTGTATGATGGGTACCGGAAGGGCCGGTCCGATCCTGCTCAAATTCAATATGGTTCTTTCTTGCACAAAACTAACTGGGTAAAGTGAAAACCGGAAGCTGCAGTGGCAGCCACAGTCTGTTCACTTCAGCGACCTTTAGAGATAGATCAAGCAAAAGACAAGTCTAAGATGTCTAAAAATCTTGGTGTTTCCACTTATAACTGTAGCTACTTGATTTTGACTAATTTTTGAGAGATTACTAAAGTTTCAGATTAGAAATTTCAGATGGCGCATGTATCGCTCATAGTAAACTTTAAAAATAGATCACACAGGGTGTATTTATATTCTGATACTGAATACAGGCGAATGCTCGAATCTGCAGCTTTACACTGTCCACACAAAATGTGACAGACTCAGCGAGGACTCGAACAATTTTAAACAGCGGCATCTTACAGAATTCTGAGATAAGTTCTATTGAACGCAACAGGTGGTACTCCCAAAAAGTTCGAAACAAATTCGAATCAGTGTATACACCAGGGTTTTAAAAATCTTAGACAAGTCCAATTTGATCGGAACTTGGAGCCATCAGTCCGACCAACACCACGCCAGCCAAGCCAATTGTGCCTGTACTGTCCGTTACACACCTTTCTCCGGATTTGGTAATTTGGTTTGAAAAATAATGGGATTTTCTTGTTTTCTTTTACCTGTTAATTTTATTTGTTTTGATTTTTAACATCCCAGCAGCTAACACCCAAGTAATCAACCCAATAGGGGAAGTAAAAGCCATCCTTCTGGCCGCCAGTGATTTTGGTCAATATCATAACGACCCCTGTAGTATTTCCTTTCTCCACTGATGCTGCCCGTGCACTATAAACGGAAGATGGCGCCCGAGGCATTCCGAAACCTGGACTAAGGCGCCAAAGTGACCCGTAATGACCGAAGTGCGTTACAAAGGGTATAAAACCTGTGTCTGAGGTTGGCCCTTAGGGAGAGCCGATACACGAGAATAGCGATACTAAACGACAAATCCAAAATAGAAACAATTTCAATTTAAGAACACATCAACATATCAGACAGATTCTACAGACACAAACTTACATCAGCACTACTACAAAACATCACACTAGCACGAACACACAATAACCCCAACGTAACCTGGTTTTTCAGTTTGTTTTTTGCCAGGAAGAATTAACCGATAATAAAATGCTCGATCATTGATAATTACTATAAATATCACAAAAACAACGAAAACAGCCTCGACTAAAGTGGAACTACTAAGAGACGAGGGCCTCTAACCAAGTGCAATATACTGCTCTAATGTCATGCACTTCATACCCTTCTGAGACCTCCGGTAACCTGCAGAAGTTACAAAGAGAAGAACTAGCAATGATATATGTATATTTTATTTGTGAATGTATTGTATATAGGAAAGTATTGTATATAAATTGTAAACTTGTAAATAATATGTTTGAAATTTGGAATTTGGTTAGTTGACAGAAATAGGTAACCGGGCGCCCGGGTTCAAACCGAGGCCTTTTTTCTCTCGATTTTTTTAGAAATATTTTTGAATATGTAATTAATTTGCTTATATATTTTTAAGGTTAATAATTATTTGAAGTTTAAGGGGACTTGGGCACCGCGGTGTAAAAAATAGCGTATATATAGGATTAAAGTGTCTTTTAATAATAATAATAATAATAATAATAATACTCGCCCTACATTTCACCCCCTTACGAGTGAACCCCAGAAGCCAATGGCTTGTGCGGGGAAGGGACGGCTATTTGATATATAATATACTATTATGTCATATATATAGTATAATAAGATCGTTTTCTGCTTTTAATTCGTTGGTAAAAGTAGATATCCTAGGCTGGTTGTGCTATTGATACAGGGAATTCAACGTGTTAGAGAGAGAGGTATAGGAAATTCAACGTATCAGAAAGAGAGACCACGACGTTCGGTATTTTGAAGCGTTAAAAAACGTTTGAAACGTCACATTTTATAACGTTTCCAACGCATTTTTTCGAATCAAAAAACGGAAAGAGAAAAAACGTTTGAAACGTCACATTTTACGACGTGTTCAACGTTTTTTGACGCTTAGATTTTTGATTCGAAAAAATACGTCAAACAATACCATATGTCATCAATTTTGACATGTTTCCTTGTAGAAAATATATGTATTTGATGCAAAAAGTGAAAGTTTTTTCACAACAAAAAGTAAACGTTAAAAATGTTGAAAAAGTCGTAAAATGTGATTGAAAAAGTCGTAAAATGTGACGTTTCGCACGTTTTTTAAGATTCAGTATTTTGAAGCATTAAAAATGTTCGAAACGTCACATTTTACAACGTTTTCAACACTTTTTTCCGAAACAAAAAACAGAACGTGAAAAAACGTTCGAAACCTCACATTTTTTCAACTGGTGGGTGTGACGTCATAGCGCTGTCTCTCTTTCTAACGCGCTAAATTTACTATACCTCTCTCTCTCTAACACTTTGACTTCCCTATACCAATAGTAGAAGCGGCCTAATATATCTATTGGTAAATATATAAAAAATCTCAATTTATATTGTGATAAAAATAAGATTTATACCGACCTAATTTTATCAATAATAAAAATATTCTTACCTGATAGTGATTCGATAACATTATAATCAGAATGTATAAGTTGACTGGCTGTGGCAACTAAATTTTTATGGGTAAGTTCAACTCCTTTAGGAATGCCTGTAGTACCACTAGAATATGGCAAAAATGCTAAATTATCTGGTTTTCTGGCGATAATATTCGACATATGTATTTTAGAGTTTATTAGTTCCTCAAAATTTATAACACCTTCTGGTAAACTATCATTTTCCTTGAAAATAAGTAATAATCCAATGTAGTACCCTTTAAATTTAACATGTGTTTATTAAGAAAATATAATTTTCTTTGACAAATCAACTAGTCAAAATTTATAAAAAAATTCTAGCAAATTTTGGAACTCATTCACAACGAAAAAATAGCAAAAAATGAGACGTTTCTCTAATAATAAGTTAAAAAATAATTATTGCGTATAAAATGTTCTACGTCATATAGAAATCAATAATTAGGAATCAAATTTGCTAACTATTTAGAGGTTTGGATATTTATTGAATAAGATAAATGAAAAATAAATAAATGCATTCACTGATTAAATCACTCATTTTCTCATGGTATATTTAATAAACGTTTACTCTATTTTGCAATAATTATTAATAACAAATTTCTTATGATAAACTTACTTTAATTTTAATACTGATTATTGGTAGATTCTTTTTAATTTTTCTACATGCTTCTTTTGCTTCATTATTATTTTGTGGCTGAGCTATAATGATTTTAGCCCTGGAATCTAATAACTGCTTAGATATTTCATCTAAAATAAAAAAATCACTACAAAAGTTTTTGGAAAACCATACAAATTCTTAAAAGTAATTTTTTTCAAAATAAAAATAATTATTCAAGTAACTTTATGGTATTGTAGTCGTAAATTTAACAAAGCCAATTAAATCGGTGCACACGAATTGCAAAAATACTAATATTTTAATCTTATTGCTTAATTATGACCGGCTAATGCCGGACTCGAACTGCAAAAAGTAATTAAAGCTAAATTTTAATCTTACACTCTAACTGCACAAAGTCGTTATGTCGATATTTTCTAAGAATATATTATTTTTGTTATGGGATTTAAAATGCATTTTTGTCTTTAAATTTTTAGTTTTCATATTGTTTAACCCCTGTAACATAAAAACTGTCAACGTTATTAAAACTTGCTGATAGAAAGAGAAAACAATATTCTCTATTTACGTAATTTTTTCAAAATTTTAGATAAAAAATTGTGGTTGTGAGAATAGGGAGAGACCACAACTATAACGTTTTTTTAATTTCCCTTCTTTTTACATCTCCCTTTTCTCAAGGTCACAATTCTTGCCGAAAAATTTAAAAAAAATTCTTATTTATATTATTTTTTATTCCCCTTTCAATGGTATAAATTTCATTTTAATATATTATTTATTTATTTTTGTTAAGAGATATAAAATGTATTTTTTTCTTTAAATTTTTAGTTTTCATATCGTTTAAGTAACATAAAAACTATTAACATTATTAAAACTTGCCGACTGTTGATGGATAGAGAAAACCATATTCTATATTTAAGAATTTTTTCGAAGTTTTAGATAAAAAATTGTGGTTGTGAGAATAGGGAGAGACCACAACTATAACGATTTTTTAATTTCCCTTCTTTTGGCTTCTCCCTTTTCTCAAGGTTACAATTTTTGCTGAAAAATTTTGAAAAAATTCTCATTTATAGGATTTTTTATTCCCTTTTGAGTGGTATAAATTTCATTTTAATATATTATTTATTTATTTTTGTTATGGGATATAAAATGAATTTTTGTCTTTAAATTTTTAGTTTTCATATCGTTTAACCCCTGTAACATAAAAACTTTCAACGTTATTAAAACTTGCCGACTGTTTATAGAAAGAGAAAAAAATATTCTCTATTTAAGAATTTTTTCAAAATTTTAGATAAAAAATTGTGCCCGTGAAAATAGGGCGAGGCCATAACTAAAAGGATTTTTTAATTTTCCCTCCTTTGGTCTCTCCCTTTTGTCAAGGTCACAATTCTCGCTAAAAACTTTTGAAAAAATTCTTATTTATATAACTTTTTATTCCCTTTTGAATGGTATAAATTTCATTTTAATATATTATATATTTATTTTTGTTATGAGATATAAAATGTATGTTTGTCTTTAAATTTTTAGTTTCATATCGTTTAACCCCTGTAACATAAAACCTGTCAACGTTATTAAAACTTGCCGATTATTGATAGAAAGAGAAAACCTTATTCTATGTTTAAATTTTTTTTCAAAATTTTAGATAAAAAATTGTGGTTGTGAGAATAGGGAGCACAACTATAACGATTCTTTAGTTTCCCCTCTTTTGGTTTCTCCTTTTTCTCAAGGTCACAATTTTTGCTGAAAAATTTCCGTTTTTTATTTTAAAAATAGTACTAAATTTAGTACCAATAACCAATTACACTCTCGTCGGATTCTTGGGAACAAAAGCATTTAATTTAGGAACATTTTTTAAATGAATTTTACTGGAGCAGAGTAAGAGTAAAAATTTTGTGACCTACCTGATTTATAACAAGAATTAATCGTGGTAATAACTAATCCAGCTTCTAGGGTTCCCAGACAAGCTACATAAAAATCTGGACAATTTGATAAGTAGATTCCAACTACATCCCCATTATTTAGGTTCCAACATTTTCTTAAAGAGTTACATAAATTGTTGGATTTAATTCTAACTTGTTCGAAAGTATATTTTTTATTAGTTTCGGCACATTCCTAAAAAATAAAAATTAATATTAGAACCGGAAATTTATTTAAAATCCATATTTTCTATAACTTAAATTAAAGGATTTACCATACATTTAGTCAATATGGAAAATAGTGATAAGTTATATAATACTTTTTAGAAATATTTTATCCGGATATGAGCTTTATTCCCGCTTTAAGACTAGAAATCTTAGAAAGCTGTCACACATTTTATTTTATTTGATTTCATTTCTTAAATTAAATATTATTCTTTCATTTTTTACCGGCTTTTATACGTTCACATTAACATAGTAGATTACTCTTCAATACTGTAAAATGTAACAATTGTTAAGTGACTCTCTGAAACAGGCACAAGTGCATAGTCCAGCCGGTCCCTGTAGTCAGCCATATTTCCACTAAAATAACAATACTTGCTATCATATAAGTTTCATTTATTAAGATATGTAGTCAGCAACGTTTCCCGCCAATAACTGTTTACCGATCAAACACTATAACATAAAAATATTCATTGTGTGATTCCCTGTTCGGTGTCGTGTTCAGGTGTTTTGGTAAGTAAAATATCTACTTTTCCTTCTTTGCATGCTACATGAAAATAAGGAATATAACTTTCAAGTCCTTTGTTTGTCAACAAATCATATTTTAATTTAGATAAATGATAAATAAGGAGTTGATAAATACTTTATTTGGAGATGGCTGGAGTGTAGGCTATTCCAAAATGCATAAATCTTGTGGTCAGCCGATAAGGCTGAGTATAGGAGAGGTGGAAAAATATTCGATTATATACATAGTGTGTAACGTTCTTATTTTATGTTATGTACTAAAAATCCTTATAATAACAAATTAGCCAATATTCAGCCGCCCAATATTGATATGGAAACCATGCGGTTGAATTTAGGGAATTTAAAATCCAGTACTCAGTGTTACTGATAGTCTTTCTGATGTTTTGTTTTTTGTCCAAGTAAGTTGCAGTATGAGTCGCTATAAATCTCACGAAATTCATAAATACCCACAGGAAGCATTGGATAATGCTTTGAGATCGATCCGAGAAAACAGTTTGAGTATAAGAGAGACCAGCAGGCGATATGTGTACCTCGAGATACATTACAAGATATAATTCATGGACGAGTTTCAGAAGGACTTCGTAGGATTTATGCTGACCCAAAAAGAAGAAGATGCCTTGGTAAATTAGTTTATTTCATTATCGAAATGTGGATTCCCAAAAAAGATGGTCTTTTAAATTCTGTGGGACAAATTATAAAAAGTGAAAAATAAATAAAAAGTGGTATCAGGCATTTTTAAACAGACATCCTGCATTGTCCTTGAGAAGCAGAAGGGCTCACCAAGGGTAGAAATATAATTACCGAAGAATTAATCAGAAAATGGTTTGCTAACTTAGAGGATTATTTAGAGGAACATAATTGCCTACACGTTTTCAAGGACCCATCACGAGTATTAAATGAATCCAGTTTTTCAATGTGCCCAAAAAACTGGAAAAGTTTTGGCACCAAAAGACTACAGAAATGTTTATGATGTGAAGAAGGGAAATGAAAAAGAAACAATTACTGTACTATTAATTTGTTAGACTGATGGAAAGACACTGCTTCTTTCCATTTCTCCGACCAAATAAAGACATCGCATACAGTATGCCATCAACATAGTTCTTATAGAGACTGGATGGATGAAGACCGAAATATTTTTTGATTGCAAATGGCTTGAACAAATATTTGGAAGAAAATAAAATAGTCAAACCAGTACTAACCTGTACATAACCCCAGAAGAAAACATAATCAATGTAAATGGCATAGTGGATGCATTCATAATACCGGATGGAACTCTCCAAAGATGCGACTTTGAGGAAATTGAAACATAACAAATAGCAGATGTATTATTATTTAATTTTAATGATGATTTTCGGACAAAGCAAACGATTGATTTTGAAAACAGCGAACAAGAAGACAGTGATCATATTACTACTGCAATCGTTCATGCAAATAAAGAATTAATGACTGAATCTAGTAAAAGGCAGATTGTGGTAAGAGAAATACACTGAATTCCACGGAAATCAAAAAAATGTTCCAATTCCGAAAGTCCCATTCAAAAACATACAAAAAGATTGGGATAATATTGAAGTGTTGGTATGTGAATGAGAACCAAATAAATTAGTTATTGACGTAAAAAATAATGAGATTAGGGCAAATTCAGCTTCTAGGAGGATGCTGCAAAGTAAAATTGATCACAAGAAAAAAGCCGGAGATGAAAAGAGAGAAGAAAATTAGAAAGACATAAATGTTCGTTTGAAATGGCAACGAAAACAAAAAAATCCGGAGCTAAAAAACAAAGAATTTAGAGGGAGACTGCATCTGGGATCGACATATAAAACAGTGTATAGAAAACATACATAAGCAAAAATGTGCAATTTGTACTTCAGATTTAGACAGCGACATGGAGAAAAATGATCTAAAAAATATAGACTGTGATAGATTTCCTAATTGGTTTCATTTGAAATCCTCTACCTTCAAGGGATCTCTGTTTTGTGATATTGATTTAGAACATACCGAATTCATATGTGATTTTTGTAAATGATAAGTGTATTTTTATTATACCTTATGTGATTTTTACGTTTATTTACACACTTTTAAGTTTTTTGATTTTTTGTTTTTTTTTTTATAAATGAGTATATTCTGTTCCACTTTATTTTTTTCAATTGTTCATAGTTAGGTAGGTATATAATTTTTGTAAACAATGATAGCTACCACAAGTGAATTTTACGTTTATCTGAACAATTTTTTTTTAATATTTGTGAATTTATGTTTTTTATTTTATAAATTCACTTTTGATTATTTTGACCCAGTTAATTTTTTTATAATATCTCATAGTGATAGTTATTGCCTGAAAAAACGCCTTGCTTTTGAAAACATGTGTTTCATCGTTTTTTCGCATTTGGATAAATAGGCTGAATATAGGGACAATAGCAGAGCTGGGAGTAACGAAACTAAAACGTTACTTTTCAGTAATGCGTTACTAAATGTAACGCGTTACTAGTAATTTCGTTACTTTTTAAAGTGGGTGAAAAATAACGGTAATTGCGTTACTTTGTTAAAGTAACGCGTAATCGTTACTTCGTTACAGTAACGTGTTGCAACCCCGGCAACAATTAATTAAAATAAATTTAAATTTTCAATTTAATTTTTAAACAACTATATTTATCAGTAAACTAATGACCGCGCCACTGGTGTTATTTTTATTAGTTTTATTAGTTTCAAGGTTAAAAAATAAAAAATAAACACAATCCTTCGTTTTGTTAAAAACACATATCTACGCTCGAAGAAAGAGATAGAAAAGAGGGATGAGTGTTTTTGCAGGTGCCAGCTTGAAAAATAAGGATAAGACGTTTGGCCTTTCGTCTAGTCACACACCACACGATGTAAAAAATAAATTAATTGCAATACGCAGTTGTTGGTAGTTTGTTTTGTGAATAATGGTGTAATCGATATAAAAGTTCTCGTGATTCATCAGTTTGTAAGAATACATTTTTCTTATTAGTATAAATGGTCATAATTTTCAAGCAGAGAGCAGACCCGTGGGTTTTTGCCTGAATAGATAAGAAACACTTTTTCAGTTTATCGACTACTTAAGCCTCATTTACATTTGGCAAGTTTACTGGCGGAAAGTACTTGTCGCCACTAAACTTGCTATTAGATGTATGTTTACACATCTGAGAGCTAGTTGTCAAGTAACAGAAAATCAAAATGGCTCCAAGTAGAGTAGTGCGTGCTGCGGTTAAAGTTATTGCTATTGGAATTACAGGAGAGTTAATTAAAAAGAAAGAAAAGAAGAAACGAATTTGGATACGAGATTGGATTAAGCGCAGAAATATTCTAGGAGCTTCTGCTCGACTTTTAAAAGAGCTAGCAGCTGAAGATCCAGGATCATATAGAAACTTTATGAGATTATCTCTCACAAAATTTGAGGAATTGTTAAAGTTAGTTGAACCAAAAGTTACAAAATCGGTGACATGGATGAGGACACCTCTTTCGCCTCGATTAAAATTAGAGGTAACATTACGATATCTAGCTAGTGGTGATAGTTTGGCTTCTCTACAATATTTATACAGAATACCGAGGTGCACTATTTCAGTGTTTTTACCAAAGGTTCTTTTGGCAATATTTGAAGTTCTTGGTAAATACATAAAGGTAAGAAAAAGATTTTAATACTTTTATAGTTTTATTTGAAAATTGTAACATTTTATTTAATTTAGTTATTCAAAAATTGGCAATATTTGTCATTTATATTAAATACTATCATAATCTATATGAGATGCAGCCTTTTGGAGAACGTCAGATTTTTCCGAGTACTGTGAGTAATTGGAGGAGGATGTTGAAGGTCGGCTTTCCAATCGGTTAAAAGTAATGACATTTTCCTGGAAATCATAATGATTTTCATTAGACATTAGTTCTGGATTTTGTGAGAATGATTGAAAACTATAAAGGTTCTGGTCACTGACTCGGTGTGGATTTTGTACAATTGAATTATTTTTCTGAACGTTGTCAGTTTCAGGGGGAAGAATATTTAATCTTTCTTTAGTAACAAGGCTTTGAATTTGATCTTGTAATATGATAAAACTTCTAATAGGAAGTTGTCTCAGTTGAGCAGCGATATGTTTTCCAAAAATTTCATATTGATCGTCAACATTGCCTTCATTTTTTTCTACAATTTCTTTTAAACTGTGTAGTGCAGTTTCTATTCCATTGGGAGAAACCTTCCTAGCCCTTTTTTGTTTTGGTGTTGAAAAAACGCCTTCTGTTACAGGTTCTCCGACGTCTATATGATTTTGTTCATTTTCACTTTCTTCATAAGTTTCTTCCATCTGAAAAGAAAACAGGGTATTAAAGGATATTAAAATGATTTTTTTGTTACAGGTTCCTAAATGTAAAGAAGAATGGATACCAGTTGAGAAGGCATTTTCTACACAGTGGAATTTTCCACATTGTTGCGGAGCGATAGATGGAAAGCATGTTCAGGTACAGCGCCCACCAAATACTGGATCCGAATTTTTTAACTATAAAGGGACCTACAGTATAATACTTTTTGCATTAGTTGATGCAGATTATTGCTTCAAATATGTGGAAGTAGGAGCCAATGGAAGAGCGAATGATAGCACAATATTTAGAAATTCGGACTTAAATGCGGCCATGATGGATGGATCCTTAAATTTTCCAAAAAATTCTTTAATAATTGGTGATGATGCATTTCCATTAAGGACAAATCTTCTCAAACCTTATACAGGAACATTAACTAGAAGCCAAAGAATTTTTAACTATCGTTTATCACGAGCCCGAAGAGTTACAGAAAATGCATTCGGTATTTTAAGTGCAAGATTCCGAATATTTCACAAAGATATCGAAACAGGAGAAATAATATATGGTTCATGGCGCTCTGAAGCTGAAAATCTACAATCAGTCAGAAATTTAGGCGTTAATAACCATTCACAGGCCGCAAGTATTTTGCGCGATAAATATAGAGATTACTTTAGCGGAGACGGCGCTGTCCCATGGCAAGACAAAATGATTGGTTTATAAGAAAATTTGTAAATAAATAACATAGATACTAATTTTACTAATTAAAACGTATTAAAGACTTACCATATTATTTGTTGTTTTTCTACTAATCGTGACATTCTTTAAAAATGAATCTGCTCTGGCAAACCAAATAAGCCTCGGCTTATATATATCATCTGTACCGGATCCACTTTTTTTATATTTTAAAATCTTATTTAACTCTTGTCGGTACACTGTTTTAATTGTTTTTAATTTAGTCTTAACTGTTAACATATCGGTCTCTTCAAAGCCTTGTATTTCTTTTAATTCTGTTAAAAGTCTTTCAAAAGCACTTTCTCGCTTTAATTGATTCATGTGATCTTTAGCCCGAATATCCCACAATACCTCATATTTTTCATAAATATTTAAAAAAACAATTATTTGGTCACTATTCCACTTCATTTTTACTATTGCAACTTGCCGCAAGTAGCTGTTTACACACGGAAATCTACAAGACTGGACAGGAAAGCTGGCCACAAAACTAGCCATGTCGTCAACTTTACTTGCTACTTGTCGACAAGTAAAAATGCACGCTTGATTATGCGTTACACATGGCAAGTTTACTGGTGTCAAGTACTTTCCGCCAGTAAACTTTCCAAATGTAAATGAGGCTTTATAGTTAACAAACATGTATCGTTTTGTGTTGTGTGTTAACGGATTTAATTTTGGTGAGTTTTTCACTGGGCAATTTTATTATCATTTAGTTTGGATAATTTCCTTATTATTTATGTTGGGTAATCTTATTAATATTCATTTAAAGAAATGATGGTGAGTTTTCACTGAGCAATATTATTATTTATTTATGACAATTGTATTGTTATGTATTTATGGCAATTTTAGTACTATTGATTTATGGTGATTTTATTATTACTGATTTTAAAAAAATGAGAGTTCTCTGCTTTTGATACAGTTATGTGAATTATTTAATATTTAATTGTTTATTCTGCCCTTAGTGCTGGTAGAAGGATATTTTGTGAGATTCTGCCCCTAATATCCTTGGTATTTAAATGATTAGAGACACTGTTGCGTGATTCTGCCCCTCAGTGTAGGAACGGAGTACTCTGCGTGATTCTGCCCTTAGTACTCAGTAGATGTTCCATTGGTTAAGCACTTTGCGTGATTCTGCCCCTAGTGCTGGTAGAAGGATATTTTGTGTGATTCTGCCCCTAATATACTTGGTATTGAAATAATGAAAAATACTACCCCTTAGTGTATATTGATTAATATTATTTCATTGGATTGTTATTTAAATAATTAATACTTATGATGTTCTTATGGATTTATTAAAGTAAAATTAAAAGGAGAAAATACTATTTACGAACGTTTAAATTATATTTGATTACGATCTGAATGAATATGATAATGATTGCTCATATGTGTCTTTTATTTATTTTCAGATGTGTCATCTCGGACGTCATATTAACAAAAAAGAAAAAAAGAAATAAATAAAGATTAAAAATATATATATGTATCCACAGTTATTAAGTTGTTAAAATAAAATGTTTATAATTTCAACTTCTTAATTGTCTTTATCAATGATTATTTGGGCCACTCTTTACAAGTTGTAAAACCGTGTTGGGTTATCTTTTTTTGTGTACAAAATTCAAGGAGAATTTTGTTTCTCATTTCGTCACTCCAGGGGCTTGTATTGCCCTTTGTGTTAAAGCAGTTGCTGTGCCTGAATTCTCACTAGCTATCAAAAAAGGCCGGTTCCCTCATCACTACACCGCAGAGAATGTCGTTAACATTCTTCACCTTCACCTGAAGCCAAATTCACGTAACGTAAACCCTTACTTATTTCTTAAATAATTGATTTATTAATGAAAATAAACGAAATTTTTTTACTTAGTTCTTATACTAATCACAGTGATGTTGTGATAATTAATTGTATTAAAACCGTAACCAGGTACCATTTTTACCTATTATATTAAAGTGAAACGCAGATTTTGTTTGCGCATGCTTACTATAAGTTGGCCAGACGTGCGTCGTCTTGAATTTTTCGTGTTTTAAATACGTACATATTTTTGTTGTAATGTCAGCAGTACTAAACGTTGTAGTTTGTATTGCTAAATATTGTATTTTGTATTTGCTAAATATTGTATTTTGTGTTTATACTTCGCGTGTTTTAACTACGTACATAATTTTTATTGTTGTATTTTTAGCAGTACTAAACGTAACTGCATTTTGTATTTAGAATAGGTACTATTTAATAAATTTTTAGATTGTTGAATATTATCTCGATTTAGTCCTATAGAAAAATACAGTCCATTTAAATTCACCTCATTTTGTTGTCAATTAAATATATTTTTTTTGACTACCATTTCAGAAAGGTTAACTGAGATACATTCCCGAACAAACGCGTTACTACAACTAAGATTTTTCTCTTTTGTTTCTGCTGTTTCATGTGAAATAATGTTTTTACTTTTTTTTTGTTTTCCGTCGATTTTGCGCGCCAGTGTGTTCTGGATAGCATTTTAAAAAATCAAGCTTAATCATGCGACTTTTATTTGAAAATTTTGTTCATATGTGCAATGATAACGGTGATAAATGGTGAGATGAGAATGAGAAGACATGGAACAAGAAGAATATTGTAACGCTCTTTGCGTCGTCAAGCGGTGGTTTGGCGCCTTTTGTCCAGGTTTCGGGTTTCATTTGAGTGTGAAAGCCACTTGCACGGGCAGCGTCAGTGGAGAAAGAATACTCCAGGGGTCATTTATGGTATTGACCAATGCGTTTTAGGCCAGTAGGGCGGGCTTTACTTGCTCCACTGGGTTGAGGACCTGGGTATTCGCTGCGTTGCTGGTGATACTCGTAAATATGAAAAATAAGTAAGAATAATAACAAAAAGCAAATAAATAAAAATCCAAGTGGTACGGTAAACAGCTTTATTAAAAAATAACACAGGAGTCGGAAAACAGGGAAAAGGAGGGCGTGCAACAAGTTTCAATACCAAAGCATTAATTGCGGGGACTACATATAGGTTATTCAAGCGAGTCAAGCAGGGTATATGCAAACTAAAGCAAATCAAGCGTAAAGTCACGGTCTAAGGTATAATGGAAAGACGAGACCAGTCGTAAGCGCACCGAACCGCGATATGCGACCGATTTAAATCAAAATCTTGTTTTTAGAATTTATCTATCGTCCCTTGACGGTTAGTACGCGGTGACGGATAGTGCAGCGTACCAAAAGACACAGGAAGCACTTTCTGTCAGTTTTCCTTCTCAACGCAACGACGGATAGTGCAGCGTACCAGAAGACACAGGAAGCACTTTCTGTCGGTTTTCCTACTTAACGCGGCGACGGATAGTGCAGTGTACCAGAAGACACAGGAAGCACTTTCTGTCGGTTTTCCTACTTAACGCGGCGACGGATGGTGCAGCGTACCAGAAGACACAGGAAGCACTTTCT
Source organism: Neocrepidodera transversa (assembly GCA_963243735.1). Classification (NCBI taxonomy): domain Eukaryota; kingdom Metazoa; phylum Arthropoda; class Insecta; order Coleoptera; family Chrysomelidae; genus Neocrepidodera; species Neocrepidodera transversa. Next base: position 27,329,130 of record OY725345.1, on the reverse strand, counting down.
GTCGGTTTTCCTACTTAACGCGGCGACGGATAGTGCAACGTACCATAAGACACAGGAAGCACTTTCTGTCGGTTTTCCTAATTTAACGCGGATCGTAGCAAAATAATAACGAAGAATTAATCTAACAATTAACATTAAATACTTAATAGATACTATGTCTCACCGGTCCTATCCTGGATGGTTTCCCTGGTCAGCGTGTTGATCCTGCTAGCGGCTCGAAGAAGACTGAATTTTAATCTCCGAAAACTAGAACGACCGATTCTCTCTATATCCCACTCCTTTGCGACGGACGAGGAGGGGATCAGCACATGCGCGATACCGGAAAGTAATATTTCTCGAATTTTTGATTAATTACGGATTAAAACGTAGAATATTCTCACGAATTTCAAAACTAAAGACTTAGAATATTTTCCGAATTTTTGCGTAACTACGGATTAAAACTTAGAATATTTTTCAAAACCAAAATTATATTAATAGTAAATAGTACCTTTCTCGACGGAGCTAATGATTCCTTCGACTGCTCTGGCCCAAGCGGTAGACACAACTGAGTTTTATTTCGCGATTCTTCCTTCAAGTTACCCTCTCCTAATTCGCGCTTGCGTATAATCGGAATCACGGACCTAGTAGATTTCACTTAAATTTATTTTAAATCAAAAATACGGACTTAGAAAATTTCACGAAATAATTTTAATTCATTATCGCGATCACATACATAAAAAAAGAATATACTGCTCAAGAGAGACGTCCGACATGCCTAAACACGGGTGCCGCCATTTTTATTTTACACTAATATATAGTCCACACTATTCACTTGCGTGTAGTAATGGTTGCCTACATTTCACATGGTTGAGGATAATTTAACCAATCAATATTTTAAAAATAATAATTTAAAAAAATAAAATACAGTGTTTAGAACATAATATATTTAATTATACTCAAATAACAATATTTATTTATTTATTTGCCAATAGGTCTCAATTGATTTGCCAATAGGTCTCAATTGTAATTAACTATGCCTCACATTTTTCAGGATTAGTAGGGAATCTAAAATTGTTAGCAGTAGTTTATTTATAATATTAGAGAAAACTTATTATTTACTTTTAAAAGAAATATGTCTATTACCACAAAGTCTTTTAAAATTGCCTAGTCTTCGCAAAACAAGACATAAAATAAAACAAGAACTAAATAGTTTCAAAATAAAACGTTCCCACAAAATAACTAAAACTAAACAATAAACACCACTTTAAACGTACAACAAAATAAAAACTAATTACAACGACACATATGCAACACACTATTCATTTAAATATAAATATTGAACTTTATATTTTAACACAAAAATCGTAACGAAAAGAAAAAACAAATGTAGATAAATATCAGTTACATATGTAAAAGACAAGGATAGATTTCGACAAAACAAAGTACCGAGCCGTACCGAGTACAACCAACTAACAAGATGAAATAAAAATGGCGGAAATTCTATCTCCTTTTATTATGAATGCAAAGGAGATGCGCAATGATACCTGGCTCAGCCTTGATCGCGATTGATTCTCGATCGATCGTTTCTACATACGGTGTAGAGAGGGGAGGACTCGATGGCTCCGTTAGCGGTATTATTTATTTACATAAAATGTTTCGCGGATCTTAATAAATAAAAAACAAGGTGTATACTATTACAAAAATTGAACTTGATCAAGAAAACCGTTTGGTAACGAAAACTTCGTTACAATATATTGAAAAGTAACGCGTTATTACTTATGGAAGCCAGGCCAGTTCGGAGACACCTTTAAGTGAGGGATTAATTACTAAAATATGTGAAAAACAAGCTTCTATAATACAAACTGCCATAGAAGTTAAATTGGATGTAAAATTTGAAAAATGTCAGACTAGTTTGGACAATGAGGTTGGGCAAGTTTTAATAAATCAACAAAAAATTGATACCGTAATTAATAAACAGGAATTTTTTGAACAACTCTATAGATTAAATAATCTATTGCTTTTGGCTTAAGAACATCTGATTCTGGTATTAATCTTGAAGGTACAGTTTTAAAATTATTTAAGGACAAAATTAACATTATTTTAACAGCATATTGACATGTGCTATAAATTAGGAAGGGGCGATAGTGATCCAAATAAGGACAGTCGACCTGTTTTTGTGCGCTTTCTTTCATACAAATGTAGAAATCACGTTTTTTCTAAGAAAAAATTAATGAAGGGTACCGGAATAACTTTAAAAGAAGATTTGATAAAGCCTACTGTTGATCTCCTAAAAGCTGCTGTGAAAAAATACGGCATAGATAAAGTGTGGATGGTCGTCTCTTCGCCCTTGCAAATGGTGTAAAAAAACGCATTAATTCTTATGATGGCTTATAATCATAGAAATTACCTTACATACTAATTTATGAATTTTGTTAATTAATTTTTTGTTGTCTCTGTATCTGTCGTTTTACATAAATATCTATACTTAGAAAAAATAGTAAATTATCTATTTTTGCTATTTTCTTATTTTAGACCGCTACGGCTAAAATGACTATTTGAGTTCACTTTATTTCACTTTATTTTGTTTTGGAATATTTCTATAAACCGGCTGTTACTCTTATCTCTTTTTTTTGTCTTAAACTGACAAAAATGGTATATTCAATTATTTTTATTTGTTATCTTAATTTAATGGACATTTGGCAGGTATTTTTAATCATGGGCGTATCAATTTACTAATTTATAAGTATACTTTTACCAGTAGCTTTAATTTTGTTATTGAATTTTATTTGCAGGGGTCATACATATATATTTTTGTTGTATTTTTTTTTATATTATCTTTGTTACTTAATTTTTTTTATTTTTCTCTTCCTAACTGTTATTGAGTAGATAATATAAGTTCTGGAAATTTTGACTAAATATTGATGTACATGAAGAGATTTTCTTTTGCTTTTTTTAATGCTCAATCACTATGCAATAAATTTGATGAATTTAAAACTTTCATTTTGCGCGAAAATTATAATGTTGTAGGAGTTGGAGAAACCTGGTTTAATCAAAATATTCATGATCATACTATTCAAATACAGGGATATAATCTAGTAAGGAATGATAGAGCATCTAGAAGAGGGGGTACTGCTATTTACGTTAGAGCTAGTATTATGCACACTGTTATAAATTTAAATAATAGGGATTCTGTAGAACAACTGTGGGTAAGTTTCAAAGTTCATAATCGTACATTTGCTTTTGGAAACTTATACAGACCTCCAGATCAAAGTGTAAATAGTTTTTTAATTGATTTTGAGGAAATTTTAGCTGATATTTATACACATTTCGATGAAATTATTTGTGGTGGTGACGTAAACATTGATTTTTTAGATTCTACTTGGAATTATGTAATAAAATTTAACGATTTTACAGATTTATTTAACATGCAGCAAATCATAAATGAACCAACAAGAATTACAGCAACTACTGAAAGCCTTATTGACATTATATTAATTTCAAATCAATACACATCTTACAGTTACGGAAATAGGGAAACATATATTTCATCAGATCATCAACTTGTGTATTGTATATTAGATTTTGAAATTGATGAAGGTGACGAAATTATTTACACTAGAAATCTAAAATGTGTTGACAGGAATTTGTTGCAGAGTCTATTGTATGTTACTCCCTTTGAAGAAATCTTCTATATGCAGGACATAAATGACAAAGTTTCGTATATTAATCGGTTATTAATTGGTTTATTTGATACAATTGCTCCTCTACCAGAAATGAGGCTAAAAAACCCAAGCCTCCTTGGTTTACAGACAATATTAAATTATTATTAAAATTAAGAGATAAGGCACTTGGCAAGTACAAAAAAACTAAAAATCCGGCAGATTATGAATATTATAAACAATTAAAAAATTTTACCACTGTCGCTATCAGAAATGAAAAAAGAGGTTACCTAAAATATTGCGTTGATACATTTGGCAGAAACAGTCGTATTATGTGGCAAAAACTGAAAAATTTAAACATTAATGCCAAATCTGCAAAATCCAAGTTACCTGAAAACCTGTATATTCCTAATGACATAAATAACAACTTTTTATTGGCATCTGGTGACAGTGCCGATGCTGATCAAGATCTGTTACTTTTCTTTTAAAGACAACTTCCAGAGTTTGTTAAATTTTTCAACAGTAGATCAAAATATTATTTATAAATATTTAAACGAAATAAAAATGCAGGCTATAGGAATTGATGATTTGCAAATCAACATGCTCCTTCTTTGTTGTCCGTACATTTTAATTTTCATTACCCATATTATTAATACCTGTATAGAGGAGTCGTATTTTCCAAATCTGTGGAAAATCACAAAAGTGTTTCCGTTACCAAAAAAGAACAATATTACTAGTTTTAGTGAATTACGACCCATTTCAATCTTATCGGTATTATCAAAGGTTCTAGAAAAAGCAATTAAATATCAGATAGAGTCCCACGTTAATGATTACAACATTTTACCCATCAATCAGTCTGGTTTTAGGCGTGGTTACAGCTGTACTACGGCATTATTAGAGGTCACTGATGATATTTTTAGGGATATCGACAAAGGGAATATAAATGTTTTAATACTACTAGATTATACAAAAGCCTTTGACACAATTAACCATCACCTTCTGTACAGTGTTCTTCATTACGTCGGTTTTTCAGATAAAGCCACTGACTTTATCAAAAACTATCTTACTAATCGTTCTCAGTTTGTTAAAACAAATTCCGGTAGATCTAATATTAAAAATATTGCATGCGGCGTGCCACAAGGTTCTATTTTGGGACCCATTTTGTTTAGCATTTACTCCAGTAATATTAGTACGACTCTTACGAATGGTAGAGTTTATATATATGCTGACGATACGCAAATACTATTCACTTTTTCTGATTTTAATGATACGCGCACTAATGACATAATTAACACAGAATTAATAAAAATTGTCAATTTTTCTAACAGGCATCAGCTAACTATCAATCCCGCAAAAACACAAATACTGGTATTTGGTAAAAATAAAAAAGTGCTCTCAGAGCATATGTCTGCGAGTATTGGTGGTGTCAATGTAGATTGTGTAGATGTTGCCAAAAATCTTGGTCTTCAACTAGATACTGACTTAAAATTTAAAAGCCATGTAAATAATTGTATAAAAAGAGCATACGCTAATTTGAAAATTCTTTACCCGCATCGCCATGTTTTAGATAAAAATACAAAAACACTTCTTTGCGATACTATGGTACTTACTGTCAGTAGATAGAACGTCCTTTAACTTTAACGGTTCTGTAACTAACGACAATGGCGTTTAGATTGTGACAATTATATAAGAAATCAACTTGTTAAATTTTATTCTAAACGTTATCGCCTTTAGTTATTGAATCTTTAAAGTTAAAGGACGTTCTATCTACTGACAGTTAGTCACTTTAATTACTGCGACGTCGTTTACGGACCTTGTATAGACTATGTTGATACGCATCGTATTCAAAGAGTACGAAATTCTTGTCTTCGCTTTATATATGGGATAAAAAAATACGAAATTATTAGTCACAAACTTATTGAAACTAATTGGTTAAATATGGAAACTAGAAGAAATCTGCATATGGTAACGTTGTTTCATAAGATCATTTTATTAAAGTCAACTCCATATCTGTATAACAAAATTGCATTTAGATGTGATGTGCATAATGTGCATACAAGGTTTAGAGGGCATATATCTCCTCCTCTCCATCGCACCTCTAAATTTCAAGGTTCATTTTCCTATATGATTTTTAAATTCTATAACCAGGTTCCTTCTCAACTTAAACAGCTCTCGGTAAATTTATTCAAGCAAAAGTACAAGCTTCTTTTGATGTCAGATAATATTTAGTCAAAACAACCTTTAGACTTAATAACATTAACACGTTATTTTTATTCTTCTCTCTATGTATAAATTCATTATCATTCAAAGCTACTACAGGGATAGCAAATAATATCAGCCATGCTGTCTGCTATTCCTTTTTGCGGTATTATATTAATTTATTTTTCTATTAAAATACAAGCTGTATTTTTTTATTCAAAGGTAATATTTTTGGTAATATTTTTGTAATTATTTTTTTTTCTTGTAATTTTTTTTAATACTGCAAATAAATTTATATTTATTTATTTTTATTTTATTTACTTTAAAAATAACGGGTTACTTTTGAAAAGTAACGAATAAATCGTTACTTTTTAAAAAAAACAACGGTAACGTTTATCTAACGCTTGACTTTTTAGCAAAAGTAACGGTAAAGTAACGCGTTATTTCTTTATTAACGCCCCAGCTCTGGATAAATTTTATCTCCCATATAAACAAAAAAATTATAATTTTTATTCAGATACGAAAAATAAGTTTTTCTTATACTTACAACTGCTGTGTATTTATGAAATGGTTCCATTTTTGCATACATCCATTCTGAGACCGTAACTTCAGGAATAACAAAATTTTCAGTAGGACTGTATATCACATTTTGACTAAAGTATTTTTTACTTAAAGATAAAGACTTAAATTTAAAAATAAATACATTTTTTGTATTTGATAATTTTGAAAAAGTATTTCTTGAAATTAACATCATCACACTAGGTCATTGATAAGATAACTGAGTACTTGAATATAATTGACTATTCAATACACTTAATATTATTCTAATTATCTAAATATTAGAGATAATTTAAAATCCATATTGTTGTATGAATCTTAATTAACTGGAGTTCAATAATCAATTGCTTTAATATTACCTTTTGATGGATATAGTTGTTTGTTAGTAATTTTCTATTAATAATACTACTAATAATATAAGTATTTCGTTTTGATGAAAGTCGCTAGATTCACTTTCGTTATTTATTTCGAGTAATGTATCAATCTTAATATCATAGGATGTTGTTTTAAAATAAAATAAACCCGAACATACTATCGATACTATGTCCCATCTCGTGTACTGAAAAAGGATACTTACAACTAGATATTCTAATAGCGCGCAACATGGGCATATAAGTGTTAGAAATAGATAGAATTCAGAGAGTTAATGTGCAAAAGTCGAAGTGGAACTTAATTCAATACATAAAAAAATCATTTGCATTATCCTTTGTAAAAATGGCAGTAGCGGTTATTTCCGTTACTATTGATATCATTTAAATACTTAAAGAAAAATCGTTATTAGTAATGCGATTTTAACGAAAAAGGTTTGAAATGTGATGTACAGGCAAATCATGAGTAGTGGCAATAGCAAAGTACACTTACTTCCCAGGTATCAATGAATCTTGGTCAGGCATTGGCAAAATATTGGCTCAAAATTTTAATATAGGGCAAATATTTTCCATCTGAAACCAAATTAAGTAAAATGTTCTTTAAACATATTTATAGTATATTAAAAAGGTATATAAATTTGATATTTAGAAAATATTTTCAATATACTAATGATATTTTACAAAAATATAATGCCCAATTAATTAAAAAATATTGGTCAGATATTGATATTCAGCATTTATAAATTTCCGTATAACATCGATATTGGACAAATATTTTTAATCTTCTAATGATATTGGAAAATAATATGATTCTTACATAATAAAATAATATTGGTTGTACATTTATATTCAATATTTATAATATTTCAATATATTATAAATATTGAATATATTGAATTTCCTTATAAAATCAACTTTGGAAAAACATTTTCAATATACTAATGATATTGGACCAAAATGTAATGATAAGATAATAAAATAATATTGGTAGGAAATGTATGTTCATTATTTAAAATATATTGAATTTCCATATACAATCAACATTGAAAAAACATTTTCAATATACTAATAATATTAGACCAGAATATGATGCTTAGATAATATGTTTCTTTTATAATCGTAAAAGATTGTGAAGAAATAAAATAAATCACTGGCAAGATACTTAACAGGAAAGTCAATATTGGGCCAATATTACTATTAAATATGGTTATGATATATTTTTTCAATATTGGACAAACATTACTATTAAATATGGTAATATGGTAATTTTCAATATCATGATGTACCAATATTCTACTTATATGTAAGATATATTTTGCCAATGTTCTGCCAATATGTAAGACCAATTTACTACAAAACATCAATATCAGTTTCTGATTCCCATAATATTGTTGTGGTAAATAAATAGTTGCCCAACATGGAAAATTAATATTGAAATTAAATATCTCTTCCACATTGAATTTCAATATTTGGAAATATTTTAAATCAATATTTGGAAGATTTTACAAAATGTTAACACTTCGACTTCTAGCCAATATTAAAATTCAATATTCAGATAATATTTTCAACCCAAAAAAATATTGTAAAACAATGTTTTGACAATATTTTTTGATACCTGGGTTATTATTGGACCGATTTTCACTGGAAAAATGACACTATATTATATGGCGTACATTAAATAGGTAAATTAACTTGGTTATATATGGACCGATTTTATTGGAATAAACGATCCCGTATGCGCAGCGCTTTGTCCAAAGGACATTAACTTTTAATGTATGAAAAGAATTAAAATAAGACCGAAACCGCTGAGTAATGGCAAAAGGATCTATTTTTTATTATTAACGAACTAATATTTAAAAATATTTATATTCTACTTTGTTTGGTATCATAGAACATTTAATCGTGGGAAAAGAACATCCTTTTTTATTGAAATATTATTTAATTTTTTTTAGGGAGTCCTGTAGTGCCTGCTTTTTTCGTTGGCGCATTTCACTACATGTTAACCTTGTTGTTTTGGTAATATTGTTTTTTTTGACGTTAATAGTTATATCGTTCGATTGATCAAATTGACTTTTAGGATCGTTCGTTTTGTCATTCGTTCGCCAATGACAATTGGCAGAATGACACAGTTTTTTAAGGGATTTCAGGATACAGAGTGATCCATTCAGCAGAGTCAAGATTCATTTGGTTAAATCAAAACATAAAATCAAGAAGTCAAGAAAATCAGAAAAAAAAACAAGAGATCATCAATGAATATCAACAACATCGACAACATCAACAAAATATTTATTATTTTTTAAAACCTTTGTCAACTATACCAATTTTACAAAAATCGCTTATTTATTTTTCTGTTACAAAAATAATAAAAGACGCATGCAATATTGTATATTAATAATTTCATGGTAGTTACTGGCAAGTTTCTGAGGTAGACCCAGGCAACTACCATAAGTCCTGCAGCAATTTTTAATTTTTTTATTGTATAAACAAGTAACTTGATGATAGAATTAGTACAAAAAGCTGATAAGGATTGCATAAACAGAATGGATTAAACTAACGATGTTGAAGAATATCGTCACCACTAACCAATACTTCACTTTTTAAAACACTCTACGTACGTTTCGCTAACTATGTTAGCATTATCAGAAGTCGATGATGTTTATGTTTATCATCGACTTTATGACTCCTGATGATGCTAACATAGTTAGCGAAACATAGAGTGTTTTAAAAAGTGAAGTTTTGGTTAGTGGTGACGATATTCTTCAACATTGTTGAAAACCAAAGGTTGCAAATTCCCCATTCTAATTAATACGAACTTGCGTGGCGAGTAATAATAATATTCTAGAACCAAGCCATGGGCATCTTAAAACAGAACCATATCTGTATTCTCTAAAAGGTTCCCGCAATATCTAAACTGACGATGTTTTTTTAATCCATTTTCAACTTGTTTTGGTTTGTTACCACTCTAAAATATGTCCCCTAATTTTTTTTGAAATTTTTCACAGTATATTATATGGATAATATATATGTTTCATGTAAAATATTCATATCCCCATACTATTTTAGGAAAGATCTAATGTGTAATCTTAGTGAGGGGGAGGCGGAAAGTAAAAAATCTTACCCCAAGAGCAGTATATTTACAAATAGTTAAACGTATCATTTAATTACGCTTAATATATTTTCATATTACTATAATATAGGTTTTACGCCTATTGAATGTACTTCTCCTAGATAAAATCACGTGAAAGTCGCCGGCCAATAACTATCCGTAAAATCGATCGAGTATGCTGGTGCTTGTCTATTTCTGTGAATCACAGAAGTATGATTTGAGCTTAGACCATACACTTGCTAAACGCATTGTAACGAAGATACTTAACTCCGGTCAATTTTAAGAACCAGAAAAGTATTAGTTATCCTATCTCCGTTAATAATTATCGTACAATCTCCATTCTTTTTGCAAAAATATCCTTTTAATATAACCTTTACATTAATTTAAATTATTTCGAAGTGCTAACCCTCTTTCACCCTTAATACTATACCGCTAATGAAGCCACCGAGTCTTTTCCTCTCTACACCGTTATATCGCGACGGGCGATCGAGATTGATTACAGCTGTCGACCGTGAAAAATCAATTCAGTAATTCACAGGGGTGTTTTGAATCATAGGCGCATAAGGCCAACATGCTACTGCGCGTCGAACCGCGCATGGGGTCGCCACTTTCGCGAACTATGAGACTGTTTTACAATAACAAATTGTTTAAATTTAAAAAATATAAATTGTTGCAAATAAAACGATTAATAACATCTTATAAACTGTCTCAACAAAGTATATTATAACTTCTCACAAGTGTAGGAGAACATTTAATACAGAAATAAACATTTATTGTGTTATTACCCTATTGTAAATCAGGCTTTATAAATTATTAGGTTAGTTTCATAAAATGTCAACGGTTAACTGTGTACCGTTAAAATTATTTCTTTATATCTAAAATACATATAACGACGTTGGATAAAATGAAATACAAGTAAGTATTTTTTAATTTTAAGTTGTTAGTGAATAGTTTAGCAATAAATATTGTGATCCTCTCAAATATCTTCAACGGGACTGTCCGTTTAAAATGCAATGGACAATGGTAATGGTACCTAGTATTTGGTAGTTGGAAAATTAGTTACCTATGATGTGAAAATTATTGTAAAAATGATTGAATTCATTGAGCTAAATTTCAATCAGCTGTTTTAGAACATCATTTCATCAATAATAAATGAAATAGTCATAAAAAATCTCTAATTTATGTTCAACGGGAGTTAAATTTATAGTTTTACGTGTAAAAAACATAAAACATGGGTCTTATTTTCTTAATTATTAAAACTACCCGTGCCATTTATCATTATAAAATAGGTACCAGGAAACGGACAAGGCTGTGGTAATGTCTACAAGACAAAACAAAGGATGAAAATAATCTTAATGTTTCTACCAATCTTTTATTTATGTTTCAGATCAAATTCCCGCATTCCTGTCCTGTAGCTGGCTCTTTGTTTATTTATACCTATATTAAAATATTAGTTATTATTTTTATGATTTTTATCAGTATTAATATATTATGTTAATATTTCTAAACTTATGTATGTGAATAAAATTGTTTTATATTATACGTTGCTAATTATATACTTTCCTAATTTTTTTTTGGTAACCTTTATTAGCATTTTACTGTTAACACCTAAAATGTGATCTAAAAATTAAATTTTAGGTGGTATAAAAAATGCTAATAATATACGAAATATGAGAATTTGATTAGGGAATATTCAAATTAACCGCCAAATTCAGTTTAGTTAATTGAACCCTCCAAGGCTGCAGGTCAGTCGCACATGTTGCCACTTTTACTCAAGGAAACGGCAACTCTTCTTTATACTTTCTCTATGGTAATTCAGTCAGTCCACAGACACCGCCAGATCAAGTCGACCGTTCTGAGAAGCTGCCGTGACGTACGATATACCGGGTGAGCTATTCTATATATAAATAGAAATAGATTTCTTGAAATATTCCAAGTCCGTTGTTTTTAATTGAAATATATCCGTGAAACTACGAAGTCCGCGATTTCGACAACACGCATGTCCGCCTCCTTCCAGAACCAAAAGTAAAAGCAAGAGTGGGAAATTTGGAAGCTTGGTTCTCACTTGAAGGATAATATAAAATCAGTTGTACCAGCACCGCAAGCCGAACTAGACGCCAGACTACCAGTCAGACCAGAACACCGGTGAGCAGAGTATTGTTAAAGCGAAGGTCCCGTTTGTAAATTTCTTCAAAGTTCTATCGTTTTAATTTTGAATTTATTTTCAGCGTTGTTTCTGCCGGAGAGAACCGTATATTTATTGTTAAGCGGGATAACCGACAGAAAGCGGCCTGGGCTGTATTTACTTCACAGAGCCAGCCATCTGTCGGCGTACTAATTTTAAATTGTTTTTCAGCATTGTTCCTACCGAAGAGAGAGCCGTTCATTTTGTTTATATTTTTAATCAGGATAATCGACGGAAAGCGGCCTGGGCTGAGCACTTAACTCACAGGGCTAGCCATCCGTCGACGCACTATAGTTTATTGTTATATGAATTTATTAACCTGAAAATAGAACTTTGTTTCATAGCCCTACTTTGTACATTTTCTCGCTTATCATCTGCACGCATTGTTTCACCGTCTTGCACGATTGTAATCCGTATCACCGGTGAATTTTATTTGTATTTATGTTACTTACTGGTTGTGAGCATTAACATTCCAGCGGAACTTCAACCCAGCGGGGCAAGTAAAGCCCGCCCCTCTGGCTGCAAACCTTTTGTCGGTACCATAGCGACCCCTAGAATATTATTTCTTCACTGAAGCTATCCGGAGCAAGTGCCCTTCATACTCAAAACGGAAGGTGGCGCCCGAGGCAAACCGTTACCAGGACTAAAGCGCCAAACCGATCGCATAACGACGCAAGGAGCGTTACAGCATATACCCAATAACTTTATTGAAGAATATCGTCACCACTAACCAAAACTACACTTTTTAAAACACATACGTAGAGTGTTTTAAAAAGTGTAGTTTTGGTTAAACTGAGTTTATCATCGACTCCTGATGATGCTACGTAGTTAGCGAAACGTACGTAGAGTATTTTAAAAAGTGTAGTTTTGATTAGTGGTGACGATATTCCTCAACATTGTTGCAAACCAAAGATTCCAAATTCCCAATTCAAACCAATAACTTAAGTTAATTAGTATCTCTACAAAATGGATAAAAATGGACTTTCTTTAGGTCGTGTTACGTTAAAATTTGATGAAAAATTGTGTATAATTTGTCAAAAAGGAGATAAGTTAACAAGTGAACCAAACAGTTGTAAACAAGTACTATGGGCAGCTGGTGAACGGAAAGATATTGTTTTAGAAAGACTAGTGCCCGGTTTCTCCAACATATCTTAAAGTAGAGAATAATGAAGCTCGACATGTCATGATGGCCAGCTTAAGTTTAGATTGTGTTGCACAGTGGCAAATTGTTTCCTATTTTAGTTTTGTATATATAACCACTGATGATATAACAGATGTTTGTTGAGTGTTTACAGTTTTCTGCACACTTTGTTTTATCACTTTAAACATATACTGTTATTGATACAATTAAATTATTTAATTATTATTATTGTTATAGTTTTTTAATTATTTTTATTTTGTTATTTGTAGTGGGTCATGGGCCACCCCCATAACTTTTAAACGGGTTTATGGATTTATACCAGAATTTGGTCGATTATAATAGACCTATTTTTTTAACCCTTTAGTATATCAATGATTCATAAAAACGACCGAAAAATTTTGTATATTTTGGTATTTCCCTGAAAATTTTACATTTTTTACAAATTTTTTACAATTTTTTTACAAATATAAAGGACAATGGGCATTTTGGACCCACCCTCAACAGCAATAAAATATATGTCATCAGAAAGGTATTTTTATATAAAATAATAATTTTAATTCAAAAACGCACCTTAGGTATCGCAGTTGCGAGTTATAGGGATTTAAAGTTATAGGATTATTGATTTAAATGACCGGTCAATGATTGTTTTTTTTCTTGTCAGAAAACTTTAAAAATGATAAATTTTTGATCAAACTGTATATCTAAAATTTATATTTAATGTAGTAGAACTTATCCTTAACATCTAACCCTTTTCCAAATATTCAATCGTGTGCGAGCAAAAGCTACTAGAAGTGATAAAATTAAGAGTTTTTCCGCATCCGAAATTTTTGAAATCTCCAAATAATTTTATAATAGTTTTTGAAACTTTTGACATGTTTGAAATTTTTTTATTTAATCGAATAATTTTGTTTTTAAAATTCTCAATATATTTTTGAAATTATCGGAATTTTTGAATTTCTATATATTTTTTTTTGAATTTTGAAATTTTTAGATATATTTTCGAAATTTTTGAATTTCTTAAAACTGCTTTGTTTTTAAATTTTTCAAAATTATTACAATCAAGATTATTAATGTTTTATTTATATTTTTCAACATTTTTGTCTCTAGAACGTTTACGCTCCAAAATTTTGAACGCAGTTAAAGGGTTAAACAAAAATCCAATATGGCCGACATCCAGTTTGACCGAAAATGACATGAAAATTGGAAATTCAAATAGAACACCCTTTATATTTCTACATATTTGAGCCATATTCGGGCGGTCTTAAAAACATTTTCAACAACTTTTAGAACCAGTTTTAAAATTACGTCATAGAGATGGAGCGCTCAAATATATGATTTTAAAACTGTGATGTCACTACCAGTTGACAGTTCAGTTTGTACACCCCTTAGACCATTTACTATTAGCGTTTTTCTTTATTCAGAAAACGCTATTATACATCAATTTTCCGTCCTTCTCTAGGAAAATTTTTGGTTTTATTTTGCGCTTTCGCCATTTTTTTAAAGTACAAAACAATTAATACTCTAAATATACTCAAGAACTATTTTTACATAAAACACATGTATTTTTAACAGGCCAGTACAATTCTATTGTTTTTTAATTTTTTTTTTTTGTTAGGAAACAAGTTTTTGCGCATTTGCGCTTTAACCATTTTTTTAAAGAAAGTACAAAACAATTAACTCTAATATATTCCAGGATCATTTTAACATAAATTACATTAAGAAATGATATGTCTAGCACAGTTCTATTGTTTATTAAAAAATTTTAAGTTAGGAAAAATATTTAGTTTCATTTTCTTCTTTCGTCATTTTTAAAAATAAAAGATAATACTGATTGAACTAAAACATGATGGTGCTTTGACCATTTTTTAAGTACAAAACACGTTTTAAAATATTACCGGGAGGCGCTTTCGCCATTTTTTTTAGTACAAAAAACTTATTTATCAAAAAATTACTTTCTTTTATAATAATCCACATTTTTTTTAGAAAATGGTTCCAATTTGTTGCCGATTACTTTGATGATTTCAGTTTGTAAAAATAAAGTTGTAACGTTTTTTTTTCTTTGCCACCCTATATTTTCATTCATCTTCTGCACAGTATATTTTAATTTCAGACTCGCTTGATATCACTTCTTAATTTCCTCGTGTCGTGTCCCTTTTCAACTTGTCTTAATTTGTATTCCCTTTTGATATTGACTATAAAATGCCTTTCCCATGTTAAAAATTCTTCTTTTTACCTCAGTTATCAGTGTGTACAGACCCCGTAAAGAAAATTTCGAAATATTTTTGATTAAAATGTCTTACATTTTACAACACTGTAGTAGGTTAATTGATCATGTTTTTGTTTGCGGTGATCTCAATATTGATTATCTAGATGATTCAGGTATATTTAAACAACTCTTGGATGACTTGTTAATTAGCAGTAATTTGTCAGTTACTTCATTTATTCCCACTAGAGTATGTGTAAACAAAAATGGTCACCTTTCATCTTCCAAAATTGACAAACGTTGATGTTAAATTCTGTAAAACTAAGGTTTTTTGAAGCCAATCTTAGTGATCATAGGGTAGTTTTATTAGACTATTATACCAATAGTAATCAAAAAACGACTAACGTTAGTTCTTTCTTTAAAACCTTCAGAAATATTTCAAGTACAAATTTAGATGTACTCTCTGCCACAAGCTTCTGCACTAATTTTGAAGATATCTATTTAAATCCCGATGTAAATGTTAGTTTTGAAATCTTCATTAATATCATTAAATTTTTAGTTGACCCATGTTGCCCCTTAAAACGGCATGACACTACAAAAAATCTTAAAAAAACTGGGTAACAACATAAATTAAACAAGCTAGTCAGGACTTAAAAAGCCTACATTGCTTAAAAATAAATTTAAAGACTGAAAACTCTCAAACTATATATAGACAGGCTAAGAAACATTATCAGAAATTACTTATAAATGCTAAAATGCAATTTAATGAATCTGTTCTTAAAAAATCCAATAATGCGAGCAAAACCATTTGGAATCTTGTAAATCAGGAAATTGGTAGGAAAAATAACATAAACAATCGAATTAATTTAACTATTGACGAGACGCCACTGTCAGATACTAAATCTGTGGCCGATGCCTTTGGCAATTACTTTTCTTCGATAAATGAAATAAGCCTAACGAACTACTACGGTGACAATAGATCTCAATCTTGCACTGTTTCAAATATTATAAAACCCACCTTTTTCTTTTATCCTGTAGACAAATATGAAATAATCGATATTATTAGAAATTTAAAGAATAAAAAAAGTATGGGTGTAGACTTTATATCCTCAAAAATTTTGAAATGTATTGCGGAACACGTCGCAGAGCATTTTGCCTATCTTATAAATTTGTCAATCTCTACTGGTATTTTTCCTTCTGTTTTAAAAATGGCCAAGGTCATCCCCGTTTTTAAAAAAAATGCCACTGATAATATAGCAAATTATCGGCCTATTTCGATATTAAGTGTATTTTCAAAGGTCTTTGAAAAAATTGCTTATAGTAGAATGTTAAATTACTTAACTAAATTTAAAATTGTTACAAATTGCCAGCATGGTTTTAGAACCGGCAGATCAACACAAACAGCCGCATGTAACTTCACGGATTACATTTACAAAAGTCTTGATGTTGGTCTCCATGTTGCCGGATTATTTTTTGACCTTTCGAGAGCCTTTGATTCTCTTAAGTTTGAATTTATTGAGAAAAAGTTATACAATCTCGGTTTCAGAGGTATCTATCTGAACTGGCTTTTCAGTTTTATTAGTAATAGATCAATGTTTGTCAAGGTAAGTGACTGTAATTCAAACATCTATCCCATGGATTTAGGTGTCCCACAGGGTTCTGTGCTGGGACCTCTAATATTGTTGTTATTCATTAATGACGTACCGCAATTTATTGGTGCGAATATGTTAGTATTATTTGCGGATGACACGTCCTTAGCGGTCTCAGCACATAGCTTGGAGCAATTAATTCAAACCTGTATTAGTGTGATTGAAGCATTCACAAATTGGTGTAATGCTAATGAATTAATGATCAATTTGGATAAAACAGAATTTATATATTTTAGTAACTCAAATAATCGCGATTTAACTTTAAATTATCAGGGCAAACAGTTGAAATCAAAAAGCTGCATATAATTTCTGGGTGTTAATCTGGACAATAATTTAAAGTGGAACTACCACATAGATTCAGTTTGCAAGAAACTGAATAAATCATATTTTGCTATAAGCAAAATAAAAAATATGATGCCTTTATACGCAGTGATGAACGTATACTACAGTCTAGTGTACAGCCACTTAAGTTATAACATAGTTCTATGGGGTAACGCATCTAACTGGAAAAGAGTTTTTATCTCCCAAAAAAGAATCATTCGTCTAATCTATAGTTTAAAACCACATGATACATGCAAACCTATCTTTTTGGATAATAAAATCATGACGGTCCCTTGTATTTATATATACAACTCACTATCCAACTTTAAAGATAATGAACAAAATTTAAGTAAACTATCAGATTATCATACATATATGACAAGGCAAACGAACATTTTTAGTATTCCAATTCATAAAACATCGAAATATGAATCTTCTCCCACTTATCAGGGTATAAAACTTTATAACCATTTATCTGATTATCTCAAGTATCTATAAAATACAATTCAAAAAGGCTATTAAGCATGTCCTAACAAGTAAAGCCTACTACAGTGTTGATGAATTTTTCCAGGACAATTTTTTATTATAGTAATATTATTTTTATTATAATTATTGAAATTTTAAACTGTTTCTAATGTTTGCGATTTTTTTTAAAAGATTTTGACTATTTTTTAAAAAAATTTTACTATTTTTATTATATCTGTGATTTTAATTGTTTTTATTTTGTTTCGTGCTTGTTTTAAAAAGTAGGAATTTATTGTAATATTTTATTGTAATGTTTTTAATTCTTCTCCGATGACTGACCTGTCCAATACATTCTTGAATGTCTTAATGGATTAATAAAGATTATTTTTTTTTACCTCATCTTCCAGAATAATCAACTTCTTATAGTCTACATCGTTTATTGAAAATTTATTTTCTTCCCCTCCACAGACACCACGAAATCCGGTAATTTATAAGATTTTTATGTCTTTTATTTACTTTATGTGAACTTTTAGGGTTTTTGGTTATTTTCTGTCGGATCCAGAATGTCTTTTTTGGTTTTTTCCTGTCGCATCCATTACATTTTTTGATTTTTTTTCTCCCGAATGCCAGGAATCTTCCGCGAACAAAAACACACCTGGACGAAACTGGATTATAAAGAAAAAAACTTTTATTTTTCCGAAAGAAATCAAAAAAAGTCTCTCAAGAAATCAAATTATTCATAAAAACAAGGGAATAGATATGGGGAGGGTAAAAGGGGAAATTACCCCCACATGATACCAAAACATAACACGAAAAGAAATAAAATATATGAAATGTAGAAACAAACAAACATATATTTGATTACCACACCCCCCAGGAAAAAAATTACCATCGCTCCAGGAAAAAAAGATATCTTGTATACAACCTGTTTTGTAAGAGGGCTTCATCGCGATGGTTAGGAGAAAATAATCTATCAGATAATCACTCTCGCAAATGAAACTTTAAACACAATTATAGTATCACTGTTGGAATAGATCCAGAAAAAAGTGAAGGAAAATTCACGGAAATCTCGAGAAAATCAAAGAAATAAACGCCCCCAGTAAAAAAAAGTACCAGCCAGGAAAAAGGTCTGCGCTGGATTTCTTATGGTTAAATGGTTTACAGAAATGGATCGCAGCAGATTATTGTACACAATTGGTTTTTGAATCAAGAAAATGATTGTGTAGATATTATTTTTGTCAAAGCAGATCTATTAAATCGTCTAGCTAAACCCGAATAATTTTTGTATTTTATTCATGTATATATATATTAATTATTATTATTTACTCTTTATTGCGTCTTTTGCTTAAGCCCGTCGTCTTCCCACTCTCTTTCTACCTCCTTAAACCGTTCTCGAGAGGACGTTTCAAAAACAGATGCAGCTGGTTTAAAACTAATTCAACGTGACGTCATTGTTTGGTCACTCGAATCGGAATAGTTTAAACTGTTTGAAATATGTTTAAACCAGTCGACCGCCCGAATATGGCTTTGGATTCTACGACTTCAAACACGTACAGGTCGACTGTCAAATGTCACTTAAGATGCCATTTTTATTTTATTTTTGAATTTTTTTATCCTTCCTAGGTCTAAATTCATAATAATCAAACTAAAATTACCTAAAAGTTCCAAATTTTGTTAATTATTTATTTTTAAAAAAATAGCATTCCTCCTTTATTTGAGAAAAAAATAAATAAATCTGTCTGTCCGCATTTATAACTCAAAAACGAAAAGAGATAGAGGCAAACGGTAAACGGTAATGAACTCAGCATACCTTGAATAGCTCCCAAATAGATTTTCAGATTTTTATGACTTCCGGTTTCAAAACTGGTTTTACAAACCAGAACTGGTACTACCTGCTTCAAAAATAGCATTCTGACGTGAAATTTAACGCTAAATCGATATTTGAAAACAGATTTGAGATATATTTTATGGTTCATGAGATAAAGCGTGTTTAGAAGTTGTCACGTGACTGCAAACGCGCAGGCGCTTCTGACTTGTTTAATACCCATCTATGCTTCATTTAAAAAATTTGAGTTTAAGATAGCAATCTGAATTTGCTGAATTAAATGTTTAATAAAAGATACAAAAATAATTAATTGACAAAATTGAGACTTTTTAGGTAATTCTAGTTTAATTATAAGTAATTCAGACCAAATCATGACCAGCTGAGATGGATAAAAAAAATTTAAAAACAAAATAAAAATGGCGTTTTAAGTGACATTTGACAGTCTATGTGTTCATTTTTGATGTTGAATCCAAATATGTAGAAATGTACCGGATGTTCCATTTTAATTTACAATTTTCATGTCATTTCTGGTCTTATCGGATTTCGGCTGTATTGGATTTTTATGTAAAAAATCAAAAATAGCTCTATTATAATTAATCAAAGTTTAGTAAAAATGTATTAAATATATTAACCAGTTTAAAAGTTATAGGGGTGGCCCATGACCCATTTATCCCCAGGTATACCTAAAATGTATGCTTTTCGAGCCATTCATTTTTTTCTTCAAAAATTGACAGATGCAAACCTTTATAATAAAAATTCTATGTGAACATTCTTTGAAGACGAAAAAATATCTTACTGTAATGGTTAGGAGGAGGATCAAAGGTAACTAGCAATATGTTAAAAACTTTCTTTATTGTATACAGGGTGTGTTAACAAGTGTTGAAAAATGTATCTTCAAAAATATCAAATATTTTTTACTGTAATCTACGGCTGACAATATGGGGAGTTTATGTTCACTTTCCTATACCAAAACGTAATCGTTTTTGAAATATTAGCATTTTTAAAAAGACTTATTATTTGCGCCTAACTCATTACTATAGGTTGACCGTGATAATTATTTTATTTTAGTAGGCATTGTCTGTAGCTGTCATAATTAAAATTTAATTGTCAAAGTGACAGATAATAAAGAGAAAGTGGAATTGAGGAAGGGCGGAATTTTAATGACTTTTGGGTGATGAGAGACAACCAAATAATGTATGTAATATTTTATTGTTGAGGGTAATACCACTAGAGCTCAGATTTAGCCGGATATTTTTTATAAGTTTCATTTTGAGTATTTATTTTCATTGGCAATTTAACGAGATCTTTAAAAAAATCACTCGACTGTTCAGTGGAGTGATTTTGTCAAATATGAAAGTAAATACGAGAAAGAAACTTAAAAAATATCCTGCCATAATCTGAGGTGGAATGATATTTGGTAAGACAATTAAATGAATACAGAAATATTTCAATTTTAATAATTGAGTAATAAGAATTTTCTATTTCTTTAATTATTTCTTTTT
Organism: Neocrepidodera transversa; assembly: GCA_963243735.1. Taxonomy (NCBI): domain Eukaryota; kingdom Metazoa; phylum Arthropoda; class Insecta; order Coleoptera; family Chrysomelidae; genus Neocrepidodera; species Neocrepidodera transversa. The sequence goes on along the minus strand of OY725345.1, from coordinate 27,307,970 downwards.
CCGAAATATTACCAAATCGACACATATTGTTTTAAAATTTAATATAATTTGACTTTTAAAAGTTTTAATAATAAATAAGAAAAATATATCGTTGCCCTGGTAACATACTACTATTGATTTTTTATCCAGGTATATTTTCTCTTCCTTGCTCATTTGCTTCATATCCGACAGCAAACGTCGATTTTGGTATTAGTATATATGGCATTTTTAACATATGAGTGGAATTGTCTAATAACAACTTTTTTATGTGAAAGATATCTCCAAAAATTGATAATATTTAGAAAACTAAGATGGGGACACGCAAGTGGTTTTTAATTGTCAAATATTTTGGATTTACATGTCTACTACAAGCTTAAACAAATGCAATTTTGAAATGTCTCTAGATCCCACTAGCAATAAGAAAACTATAATATTTCGAGTATTGTATTGATCTGCATTCGTCCTAAGTCCTAAGTCTATTTTAAATACATACGTATTAAATATAAAAGTTCTGTTTGCCACTTCGTGACTAAATTCACAAAAAAAGAATTCAATAAAGTAATTCATTAAGAAACATTTCTAAATACACTATTTTCCAAGAGTAGAAATTATTTCAACGTTGTTTTACAGCGGGTAAATAAAATCCTAAATCTGCATAGATTAAAACTACCTAGGTACCAATAAAATAAAAATCTCGAATTTCTATTTCTATTCACCCGCACCCAAACCCATTTCTAGACCACCACCATTAAAACATTTTCGGACACGGCGTCTTATTACCCGTGATACTTTTTAGGCTACGTCAGCACTGCACAGGCCTCGGTCCATCTCTTTTCGAACTATGTGGGTGCTTCAGACGTTGAATTCACGAGTCGGTGATGTATTCACCTTAATAATAAACAAAAGGAAGATGTTTTGGCCCAAATTAGACAGAAATTAAACGCAAAGTATTTAGGGTCTACTTAAGTTGAGAGTGCGTTAAATTGGTTTTGGTGCAATAAAATTTTAAGCTAAGCAGAACTTAAGCTTCAGCTGGACCCTAAGATTTGTTGGAGAAACCGGGCATAGGACATATATCGAATGACTTCTTTTTTTACCATATGACAAATGAGTGTTACCGTAGTTATAGAATGAAAACCAAAGTGGAAAGAGCAGTGAAAAAAGGAAGAAGGCCGAAACTGATAACTTAGAGGAGTTGAAATCGAAGTAGGTGAGCAGTCTTTATGTCTAATAATATAAATAGATACAGTAGGTCTAAAAGACACACTCGCATTATTTCATCTACAAAAATCAAATACGAAATTGTTCCCTGTATAATATGTGGCAATATATGTTTAGGAAAACGTTGCAATAAAACATTTCGAATTTGTAAAAAAGACAGAGCTCAACAACTTTTAGAAAGGGTGAGAAAAGTATTCAAGGTTGACAGGTTGACCTTAGCTATTAGCTGCCCTCGCTTCGCTACGCTCGCTCATGCATCTAATAGCCGCGGGCTGCTAAAGCTCATTTTCTGCCCTTGTTACACAATATACTATTCCTACAACCGAAGATCACCCTGTATAATGTAAACAAAATAAATATTATACACATATGTTCTGAGCTTTATTGAACAATGACAAAATGTATAAAAACACATTTCTGAAGTAGATAAAAAAGAACTCTGCGTCGAATACTCTAATAGCATATGTATTGTAACGCTCTTTCCTCGGTCGTTAAACGATCGGTTTCACGCAAAGTAGTACTAACATGTAATCAAAAAGTTGATATTTGGCTATTAGTGTACTTTAAAACTGTTAATTACAATTCTGGATGAACACTTTATTATCATCATCACTACTTTGAGTCTCGGCTACTATTTCCAAAGTCTGAAAGTCTGAAACTTTTTACCTATTTCTTTTTTTTATGAGTTAAAAAATAGCGTTTTTAAACACTCGACTTATCATCAGTAGTTATTGATAAACTGCCGGTGTTACGCTCCTTTCACATTATACGATTTGGCTCGTCCCATTAAAAATCGTACGTTAAAATATTTTCAGTCGACTGAAGAAGAGCATGGCCCTATTCACATTACACGACTGCAACTCGGCACGATTTTTAATCGTGTTGACAGCCGTCCAGTGCCACTGGAATCGTACGTTTATTTATCGTCCGTCTCACGCTCCTTTCACATTATACGATTTGGCTCGTCCGATTAAAAAACGTACAATTTTATACCGTGTGCATTGTGGTTTCACAATATACGATTTTTTGCCGTACGATTTTTCTTGTTTAAATATTAATTTATTAATAAATACTTTCCATATACATTTTTCTTTGTATCACTAATATCATCAAAATCTGATTTCAGTGAAAAATAAACTTCACTCCCATTTCGTGCCGCGATTCGGTATTTGTAAATATCTAATTTTAAGGATTTTTTAAGGGTTTTCAACAACTTTTCAAGGATTTTTCCAGGATTATTCAAGAAGTCTCCAAGGACTTTTCAACGATTTTTTAAAGATATTTTCAAGGATTCTCCACGGACTTTTAAATGATTTTTTAAGGATTTTTTAGTTTTCAAGGATTTTCCATGTACTTTTCAAGGAATTTTCAAGGATTTTTCAAGGTTTTTCAAGCACTTTTCAAGGAAGTTTTTTGGTTTTTTAATGAATTATCCAAGGACTTTTAAAGGAGTTTTCTGGGATTTTTCAAGGATTTTTTAAGGATTTTTCAAGGATTTTTCAAGGATTTTTCAAGGATTATTCAAGAAGTTTCCAAGTTCTTTCAAGGATTTTAGAGGTTTAGAACTTCTTCGTGCACGGAAAAGGTGTCTTTTCATTATATTATATCCTTAAAATCATTTAAAGTTTTGTCCCACAATACAGATTTGGCTTCAATAAGCGAAATTAAAACTTCAACGTCAATTTCTTGAATTTAATCAATAATCAACCAAAAAGCGCTCTTATAGATAGAGATTTGAATAGAATAGAGAAAATCGCAACAAAAAGTACCATCTCAGAAAACCAAATATATAATGTTTCATGCCATTTTTCCTTAAAAGTCAACCTCATCAATGGAGTTGCCATGCGAGAATACTGGTATCATTTGAAATCCATCCTATTGGTTAACTGTCTAAAAAAAACGCAGCCTTGTGAATTATTTGTTCCTTGATCCCATTCAAATATTTCTGGATCAGCCAAAACATTTTTGAATAGTAAATACCAATTTTACAGCCATTTTAAAATTTCCCAACAAACGAAGTTTTTCAAAAATCGAATTTTACACCCGTAGTCCTTTATTTTTATATATGTTGTAGTACAGTTAATTTATCTGCAGTGGTTTTAAACTATTACACCTTCACAGCCCATAACATTTTGACCGTCTTCTCCCGAGCAGCTGGACAAACTCTCAAGAAGCAAAACTAGTTTTCATATGCAGAAAAAAGCATAAATTTTCACTTTTCATGGTTAGCTGCATATTATTGTTTCACTATCGTTTCTATTTTTTTAATTAGCTATTTTCAAGATTTTGGGACGGCGACTCTGTTGATAAAAATCGAGTGAAGAAAATTTTTTCACCTTGGTGAGGACAGGCGATGCAGTTTCACGAAAAGACTTCTAAGTCTAATGTGAAGCTGTGTCTGTCTGTCATCTGTGTTCTGTAATAATAATGTATAGAACATTTATATAAACTGAATAAACTTGAAAAACTTGAATATATTTTGCTTCCATTATATTTCATCAATAAATAATACAGGGGTAGTAAAACTTGAAATCCTGTACCACAATTTAATTGAAAGTAATCAGTTGATTGCATGAAATAGGTTTAAGGGCGGCGACTAGTTTCGGCGAATCGCCATCATCAGGCCTACAATACATAGTGTCAAAGTGGCTGGGATCATTACAATTTAAAAACTTATCAAATAAAATATATTAGGGTTTGAGAAAGTAAATATAACAAATTAAAAAACTACATTTATAAAAATTGCGCCAAGTACATTATTAAGGAGGGTGGACAAAGGGATTTAGTGGTAATAGGATAATACATTTAAAAGTTCAAAAAAGGCAAGTTGGAAAATGAATAAAAAATAGGTGAGTGGATAAAGGTTTTAACCCCAAGGAGTAGCCTAGTGGCCATAGCTTCGGGTGGTTGGAGAAAGTAGGAAATATCCATGGCAAGACATCATGTAGCAAGTAATGTGGCACTTGTCTAGAACGAGCGCGAAACAAATTTATAATATAGGGAAACCACTCAAAAGGTGCCCAACCTCGAATTAGGACCAAAATTATTAATGGTACGTAAAACCACATAAGCGGGCGCAAATTAACAAAATTGAATAATCAATTGGCAAAGCTATTGACATTGATAGGTGACAGCTTTTTACAAAGTGCGGGTTATTTGAAAAACAATTTAAATTTCATAAATAGATATACAATTAAAATTAAAACCTGAAGGGCGGCGATGTGTTGGCGGCAAAAAAGATTGTTGTTACATAAATATGAATTTTAATTGTTTGTATTTTTAATACATCCTTCTCCTAAATTTATGTTTAGTGTGTAATCCTTATGAATTGTTAATAAAGTACTATCCATTTTGATAAATAAATAAATAAATAAATAAATAAATAGATCACTAATAAATCAAAAGTTTTTTTATTTTCAGATTCAAACAACCACATCACTTACTTAAAAAACGAAAAATAAAACAGTTATGACTAGAATATTTTAAATAAATATACAGTATAGTTGATTCTTTAATAATAAAATTGGTGTAATAGTTAATGTACTGAATAAAATTTGTGTTGTAGATTCTATTCATTTTCTTAGCAAAATGAAAGAAATAACTATCACACAGTTTCAGGAGTTAAATTATTGTTTTTATACATCATTCCCCAAAGACAACTTCACCATTGTTCACCGTTAATTTCTCAATGTCACTGAAGAGCCTTGTTTTCTGTGTTCGGGTACATATAAAATAAGAAAGGCAATGCTGAAATAAAATAAAACATATATACACTAAGAACGTAAAATATGTTAACTTGTACACATTTTATTAATAATTTGAACACGGTTTAATTATTAAAATAAGTATAATTCTTACCTCCTGTCAGTAAACTGCAAAAGAGAAAAGGCGCTAAACAGCCGGCAGTTACAAGGTGGGAAAATAATATATTTGCCAATAGAGATCCCACCCTAGCAGATGTAAGATGGAATGAAATAGCTAACGCCCTAAAAATTAGAGATATTTATTAATTAATAGTAATAATAGTACGAACATGTACTAAAGTATGTTTTTTTGGGAAACCGTCATAAATTTATTTTTGGTACAAGTGTTATTGACGACATTTTATGATCGAAGCGAGCTTGAACAACCCTCGCCACTTTTGAATCAAAAATTTACAAGTTAACACAAAAAAATATGAAAAAAATTGACTTTTTTGTAAATCTGGCAACAATGGCAAATTTATTGAAAATTTTAATAGTCCGAAAATAAACTATAGTGTATACAAAATATATGTGTAAAACTTTATTGTAATTTTGTATAGTAATCACGTCATCACTCAAGGGGCAGTTTCACGTTTCCTCAAAATGTATTGTAATTTTCTATAACTTTATATGGAAATTCCATTTTTGCCAAAGTTTTGTATAAGTTAATTAAAATATTTGTATGTTTATGTTCCAAACTAAATGCAAATAAAATTATTCCCTACATATAATGATATATTTATTTTATCACTCAAATTTTTGATAAAATAAAATAAGAAACGGTTCAAAAGTATCTCATAAAGGATATAGCACCTATATTGGATATATACATTAATAATAACGGTTTTAGGGCAAAACACAAACCATCCAATATTTCCCCATAGGTGGAGCTAAATTGGATGACCATATTTTATAAAATACTAAAAAAAAATTGAAAAACAATTTTCTTTTTTTTTGACAAAAGTAATTCCATACAGCAAAGGATTCCGATTGATGAAGGCTCCAAATCAATTTTTCTTTCCCGAACAGGGAAAATTGAACAAAACCCAAAATATCATCCATTTGACGGTACTCATTTAATGCTCAAACAGCATTACAAATAAGGGCTAAACATCCAGCAAATATTTTTTTTTTATTAAAATTTCAATGTTTTGTTAAGCCATAACCACAAATTATTGCTTTATTTTTTACATGCCAATAAAATTTATGGTTCTTGCTTTTGTTTTTGATTTTACCAAAAATTCTTTTCTTTCATCTCTTACACCTTTTATTGATGATGGTGGTGAGGTTTTCCGGGTATTCCTATACCTGTAGCCAAATCGCGCCATCAATCCTCAGTAAGCCACGGCAAAAAATAATAATAGCCATTGGCTTTTGGGGGTTCATTCGTAAAGGGGTGAAATGTAGGGCGAGTATTATTATTATTATTATCATTGTTCGTAGAGTTGTTATCAGTGACGGTACTTCCAGGTAAAAGAAACATTTACTCAGAATAGATTTAAAAAATGTGTCAACCACTGAAATGGAATAGATATTTATACCTCCCACTATCATGGGGGAGGAATTTGAGTACCAAATATCATTTCTATAGAATGATGTGAAATTCTACTTTTGCTCTTATTTACCAATTTTTATTAATAAAACTAATCAATTTTAATTTGTGACTGGGCTGTCTAAAATAGAATCTAATTAAGAAACATTCTATTTTGATCATATTTTTTGTGCTCCTACTCACTAAATCAATACTAGATGGAATACTTGCCTGAAATGGGTTGGGAACATTTCTAAACTTATGGTCATCGCCATAACGCCTGTCATATCTACAGCTGATATATATAAGGTAAACAATGTAATCAAAACGGCTGAACTTGGAGCAAAGTAACATCCTAAGATAAATACTGCCCCAGCAGCTGATAAAATTGCTAAAACACACAAAAAAAATAAAACTTAAATATTAACATTTACATAAATATAGTCAAGGTTATTGTAATTAAAAAATAAATAATATATTTTGCTTTAATTGAAAAACAATATTCGAATATTGTTTCTTCAATAGTTTAGGATGAGAACATCAATGTACATGAGTGAGCTTACAGGGTTAAAATATTATGGATATAAACTAGCTCCCCGTTGGGATCTCCGGATAGGGACTGATCCGGGGATTTTATCATGGTGGGGATAATTTATTAGGCACTCTTTTCAATAGCCAATCAGTTCTTCCAGATAACACTCAAAAATAAAAATTTTATGATTTATTTAGTTACCAAAAATCGATCCGAAGAAGTAGCCTCCTCTTAGCTACCCTTATATGAAGAGAAGATACCCTTAGAAGAGAAGAGATTAGCTTAGCCTCGTTTAACCACCCAAAAGTAGCCCTAAGCGAAGTAGATAAGGCCTTTTGGTTATAAAACAACCCCTGCGTAAGGCCTTTTGGGCATGCAACAACCCCTGTGTAGTGCCGAGACTGACGACAATGACTAGAAGCGGTAGTTGAAGGCTTTACTTTTTGACTCCCCCTGTATATTACAAAACTTATCGCATATCGCTTGATCTCTTCTTCTTTCCCGGAATAAGGCCTTTTGGGTAGGTAACAATCCCTGTGAAGTGCCGAGACTGACGACAATGACTAGAAGCGGTAGTTGAAGGCGGTACTTTTTGACTCCCCCTATATAATGCAAAACTCATCGCTTAGCGCCAAAACTGCTTTTGAACAGGTCCAAAACCTCCAAAATAGCTCGAACATATCTCGAACAGCTTTAAACAGCTTTCAAATGGGTCTAAAACAGCTCGAACAGGTCCCAAACAGCTCGAACAGGTCTCGAACAGCTTTAAACAGCTTTCAAACAGGTACAAAACAGCTTTTGAACAGGTCCAAAATAGCCAAAATGCCTTATTTACTTCGTTTAGGGCTACTTTGGGCTTGTTAAATGAGGCTAAGCTAATCTCTTCTCTTCTAAGGGTATCTTCTTTTCAGATAAGTCTAGCTAAGGGGAGGCTACTTCTTCGGATTGATGATGGAACTCGATGGACGTGGCGTAGAACCGGCATAGGTATACTACTAACTAATCATTTGATAGAGCCACGTAGTTAGCTATTTCTATCTCAGATATAATCTTTATTCCCACTTCAGATATAACTTTAGCAGCTGCCTCTTTGTCCGCTGTGGTGTGTCTTATAGAGCTAGAGGAAACTTAGAGAATATGTTTTGTGATTTAAAATCACATCTCAACAAATTACTAGATTCATCTCTATTGGCCTCCAAATGATACCCAATTCAGAGCACTTTTCTTCTCATTATAAAAGATTTTTTCAATCTTAAACTAACCATCCTAACGCCAAAATTACTATCCTAGCTCGCTGATGAACTAACATGGATTCTGGATTATATTGGAGAATTCGCCACCTCTTTTTACCATCACATCCTGAAATTTATACCCTTTCAATATATTCTTCATTGGCATCTTCCAACTAGAAAGTCATTTCAATATCAAGTAAACTGCCAGGCGCACAAAGTTTGAAATTATAAATCTGATCACTGGGAGGATCTTAAAAATCATTTTTCTGATCAGACGTTTACTTCCGTTTACTCCGCTTATATTCCTTTTATCAAAAATTATCCTTCCAACGAAAAGACTTGGTTTAATCAAAGAGCTAAAAGATGTAGCTTCGAAAAATCTTGCCCACCATCAATGGCGTAAAAATCCCACAGTCCAAAATCGTACCAATTTTGTCACAGCACAAAATCAATAAAACTAAGGAGAAACTAGAGAATTAGAAGCATTCCAGATGTTTTAAGATCCTTTGGGTAGTTAGTCAGAATTGTATTAAATCCATCATTCCACCGCTTATGAGAACAGGTGGAATAGCTAATCTGCTTGGTGAACCTTTTTCTTGAAACTATGGTCAACTTTGAGGAAAAGAAACCACCCAATATTCCAGATATACAATCAACAGCGTGTCATATATTTTGGCTAATCTGGATACAAAAAAGTTTCTGGTCCTGATAAAATACCTGTCATTGTTTTTATACAATGTGTCAGTGCTTGTAGGATTTTGTCATGTCCTATATAATATATATATATATATATATTGTTATGAAATTGTTCACCCTGTATATGGGAATGTTATAAAATAAAAAAAAATAAAAATTTTTTTTCTGTTCAAATAGTTATTAGGAGATGTTTATAATTGAGTTAATATACAAGTTAGCAATTAATTTGATATATGATAGTGTTTGAAATGAGTTAAATAGCATAAAAATTATATTAATATTGATAAAGTTGTGTTTAAAAGTTAATTTATTAAAAGATTATTGAAAGTCAATTGTTATGTTTATTAAATAAGATAGGAGAGTTGATATGCAGGTGAAGAATAGGAAACGAAAGGTATTACAGATAAATTGGCAATAAATTGAAGAAAAGTGAAAGAATTTTAAAAGTTATTAAAATAATGAAAGATGTTATAATAAAATCGAAATTTTGGAATTGTAATACATGAAATTTAAGTCAGATAGTAAAAAGGGAATATGGGGTTAATAACCTAAACTAAGGCTGAGGTATTAAAAAAAAAATCTAGTGGTAAAAAAAAAATTAAAAAAAAAAAAAGATAATAAACAAAGGGTTGTCAAACAATAAGTTATAAAATTTTTTTTGATATTTTGATATGGAACGTTATGATAAGTTTATACATTAAAAAGACAATTTTGAATGCTGTACAGAAGAGGGAATAAAATTATACATATACCAACAATTAGAAGATGAATTTTATTTCATACATTTAAGAAAGTGAAAAAAAATATTTAAAGGTATAACGAAGACATTTAAAATTATCAGTAAGCGTAATGGGGATATTTAGAAGAAGTAATAACTAGAAGGAAGTAAGAATTGGTGTTGTAAAGAACAGGAGAAGTTAATAAGAGGTGTATCCAGATTTCAAAGCAAAAGCATAAAGAAGAGGAATATACGGATTAAACATAAATTTATATTTTTTTTGTAATGTTTATTATTTTTTTTACTAGGACCCAGCCAAAATTCTGAGGTAAATTGTAAATATCATTACAATATATATATATATATATATATATATATATATATATATATATATATATATATATATATATATATATATATATATATATATATATACGTACAGCGATCCTTTTGACCACCGAAATAAACGTTTAAATCGTTTAAAATTATATACACTTTTTTTACGTATATTGATCCATTTAGCATCCGTTTAAAATCGTATAAAAATTTAAACGTATAAAGTTCAGTCGTATATATATTGAGTACTTCGAACCCCTATATTATTTTTATTTATTTATTACATTTCCTTAAATGAAATTATCTTGCGTCGTTAATTTAAGGAACCATAAATTAATATATTATTCACCAAGGTCGAGAAATACTTTTTCTCAGCCGACCATTATTATTATCCCGAGATGCTGAGAAAAACCTTCTCTCCCGTGGTTTATATACTATTTTTTCCACTACTAGAACATTTAATCATTTTTAGAAGAATATTTTTTTGTTTTGGGTATTTATTTGGAAAGAATTTAATGGAAAAGAAGCAGTTTATGAAAATAATTGATTAAGAATATTCAATAAATTAAATTAAAATTTCATTTGAAACTTAGATTTGAAAAACTATTAAATATATTTTTAAGTTACTTTTAGAAAAGGTGTTAGGTTAGGTTACATAAATACCACTTATAAAAATCAAAAGATTTATTTCATGACCTCAAACTATTTAAAAAGAAAATATATCTGATAAGGAATTACTTGGCTCTATTTTATTTGACTAGGTCAACAATTCACTTGGAATGATAGGAATTCAAAAGAAACTGCTCATTTGCTGTCAATTTTTTTTAATAATTAAAAAACACGATTTTGACAAACGCAATGACAGTTGCGTATAATTAATTCGAATAATATTCTAAGATCGCCTACCTCTGACATCACGTTTAGTGTTCAATTGTTTTTATTATCTACTACTAGTAAATAATAAAAAAATATCTACTTGTAGGAAAGAAATTTAACTTCTCGACTCGAACACAGCATAAATAATGACATATTCCAATACTGGTAGTGGAAAAAATTATATCTAAGTATATATATATATGAAATAATAAAAAAAAACAGAACTTTAAATGTAGTATATTTTGCACTAGTGTGAAAGCTTACGAATCATAAAAATCCCCACATTGTTGAATAGATTTCGTCAATAATCATAAATTTTGCCCGCCATTTTGGAGTCGCCATCTTAAAGTGAAATTCCCTAAATTTTTGAAATGTTGTACTTTTGACCATCCTGATCAAAAGTGTCCCTGGGTACAAGCTTCTATAATGGACAGTTGTTTTTCTACATTGTTGAATTTTAAAATTACATATTTTTAGTACAGCAGTATCTATCTATTTCAAATCTTTCGTTATTTCTTTAATGCCACATAAATGTTCACATATACTTCAGTTATGCAATGGACAGCGAATATTACCAAAAGTGCAAGAAGCTACAGGGCGAGTCAAGAGTAAACAGTGCTATTTTCATGGTACCTGTATTTACGATTCTAACAGGAAGCAGTAACATTTTTCTATCCTACACAAAAACAACTACCATTTAAGAATAATATGTCACAACATATACCTTGTATACAGGATGAGTCAAAAGTAATGAAATGTAAGTGACCATTATTTGGTGAGACAATCTGTATATTTTATTATATGTCACATGTATTACTACACTATCAAGTTAAATTAAAAAAAAACACATCTACAGCGTGTTTTAAAAGGAAAAAATTGTGCAGAATTGCATTATTTTATTTTACAAAAGTTCGTCGGTGAAATTCCGTATTTTCTTTTCTCTGTGCTAAATGTGCTCTTAAATATATCTTCCAAATATGAACATATTTTCGAGATACCGAGTGTTAAAGTGTTCAATATCAACGGTTTTTAAACAGATTAATAGCTCTATTCTTGTTTTTGTTAATTTCCAACCAACATAACCTAACACCTAGAAAATACCTCCACATCTACTTATTAAGTATATATTGTTCCTAGTTTTTGTTTGTAGTACTTAAATATACCTTTTCTAATATTTATTTATTGTTTTTAAATACATCTGTTTAAAAAACGTTGAGATTGGACACTTGACAACCATATATCTCGGAAAACTGGTCATTAAAATATATTCATATCTTGAAGATATATTTGAGAGCTCACATTTACCACATAGAAGAAAAATACGGAATTTCACTGACAAAATTTTTGAAATACAGGGTATTTTTAAAATAATGCACATTTTTCCCAATTTTTTTTATGTCACACCTTTTAAAACACGCTGTAGATATTTTAAGTATTTTTTTATTTTAGCTAGGGGGTGTACAAACACATGTGACATATTACAAAATATACAGGTTGTCTCACTAAATATTGTTCACGCATATTTCAAGACTCTTGACTCACTCTGTTTACAAAGTATGATAGAATATTATTAAATGTTAGTTGTTTTTATGTAGTATATAAAAAATTACTACTTCCTGTTATAAACGTAAATAGCACACAGTTTACTCTTGACTCACCCTGTAGCTTCTTGCAATTTTGGTAATATTCGTGGTCCATTGCATAACTGAAGTATTAGTGAATATTTATGTGGCATTAAAGAAATAACAAAATATTAGGAATATATTGATAATACCCTAGTAAAAATAGGTAATTCTAAAATTCAACAAACTGTCCATTATTGAAGCTTGTGCCCATGGATACTTTTGATCAGGATGGTCAAATGTACAAATTGTCAAAAATTTAGCGAATTTCACAGAGAGAAACTTTGCATAAGAAAAGTGCAGGGTCCTTTATTTTGACAAAAAATTTATAATCTTCAACACCAAGAACCACTACATACCAATTTTGAAAAGAATACTTCAATAATCATAAATCTCGTCCGCCATTTTGGAGTCGCCATCTTGAATTTATCAATTGTGACAACCTCAAAAAGTGCCACATGCCAATTTTGAATATAATTGGTCAACAATCATTAATCTCGTCCGCCACTTTCGTTTCTCTTCTTGAATGTAATAATTTTGACAAAAAATTCATAATCTCCGACTCTAAGAACTCACACATACCAATTTTGAAAAGAATCGGTCAATAATGAAAAATCACGTCCGGCACCTTGGAGTCGCCATCTTGTAATAATGATTTTGATAAAATATTCATAATAGCTTGCCATAAAAAAATTCGTAATCTTCGACCCCAAAATACCAAATTCTATTTTTGGATTTTTACGCTTAGAATTTTCCAAAAAAAAAAAAACTCTTATGAAACGGTTTTGTTCGTCCGTCCGTCTGTAAGCTTGATTCAAGTCGAGAACGATAAGATATAGAGATAAACTGGAAATGGCAATCGACTCAGCATCGTTAAATACCCCTAAAATGATATTAAACTTTGACCTATTTTTACTTTTCCGCTACATATACCACAATAATAATATACAGGGTGGTGTTTAATTTGCCTCTACAGAGCACGTAAATCACAATAAATGCCATATCGGTTAAATGGGAAAAAAGATGTGTATTTTCAAGATGAATTGATTGGTTTTTTTCAAAATTAAAATATAAGGTCCGGTTTTAGAGATATTTGAGAAAAACCGAAATCGACAATTTTTGTTTTATTTAAGATTTTTGTTTTATTTAATTAACATCTTAATTTTTAAAGGAAAAAACTATATAAGGGTTTTTATTGAAAGTTAAATACCGTTTAACATAACTATTTTTTTTAAATATGGACCTGTACTTTTTATTTAATTTTTGAAATCCTCGTTTTTCCTTTATCCGACCATGTCTAAATACTTACATTTTTTTATGAAGGTTTGACAATGATCTGCACTTTGGGAGTTTTTCCAAGTACGGTCCTGTCCCATTTTCACTCCAAATATTTTTAAATAAAATTAATTATAAATTGAGCATACTTTCAGCTTAACGCCCTAAGTATACTTATTTTCTATTAAATAGCTGAATTAAATTTTCTTAATTAACTACAATCAGAAAATAAAGAAAATTTATTTAAACTTCAATTATTGAATGATAACTGATAACTAGAATTTACAATGTACTAAACTAACAAGTCATTTTTATTTATATTGAGTCTGTAAGAATTGATCAAATTGTCCTCCCCCTTATTCGAGATAATTTATAATTCTTACATTCATATTTTCAGGCTAAAAATGAACAGGATCGTACTTTAAAAAAGTACAGTTTATTGTCGAAACCTAATAAAAAATTAACTAGTTTACACGATTGAATAGAGGAAAGAAGTGGGTATTTCAATGATACAATAAAAAGTACAAATCTACTTAGTGGATGATTATTAATCAAGTAACAGTATAGGACATTATTATATTATGAGTGATATAATCACTGAATAAAAAAATTATCAAAATTCTAGGGACGCGCAAACGGTGTTGAAAAAAATGTATATAAGGTTTTTTGTAACTATTGATATTCTTTTCTATAGATTCGAAAGTGTTTTTTTCATAATTTTTAAAGATTTTCTTGTTAGCAGTTTTGACATTTAAGAATATCGAATTTTTTTAAACTGCTGATCATTTCTATCGAAAGTTTTCTCTCAGATTTTACATCTAGTTTTTGATATTATCCGCACGCCCATGACTTGGTTTTAACTAGTGCTCATTATTACACTACTACCTACATACTTTTTATAAGGAGGCATTACTTCAATTTGGACCGACGTTGCCACGTTCAATTTAGAGTCACATTAAAAGAGTCACTTTTGCTACAATTAATTAGAAATAATATTTGCTTATTTACCTATATACTATTTATATGTACCAATATTCCTTGCCTATCCAGAAATTATGAATACCTTTTCTCCACGACTTTTTAATAATAAGTTGATTCTTACTATATTTTTAGTTGAAGAATGATATACATTCTTCCACTAGTTGAAGAATAAATTTATGAATCCACGTCAAATTAGCCAATCACATCCTTTGATTTATAGAATTCACATTAATATCAGGTATATAATTTCTTGCACAGTCGTGGAGAAAGCGTAGTCTTCAACTGGCATAGAATTATCGCTATTATTCAGTCGAATAATTCCGACACTCGATGCCTCGTGTCGCAATATTAATTCTCGTGAATAATGGCCTTCACTCTATGCCTGTTGAAGAATATACTCTTATTTATCCAATAGTATATGTATATACCTACTTACTACTCATTTAAACAGATATGTAAGTAGGTAAGAGCCAAATAATTGTCATTCTTAAAAAAAATCTCAATGTTTTTATGTATCTTAATCTTAGAGCAAAGATATCTGTTATAAGATGGAAAGTACCCTGCACGGTTCTTATGGAATTAAGATAGGGACGACATGTAAGCCGTTTTATCCGATTTTATGTTGTTTGGACGGAGCAATGACTTAAAGTTGAAAAATTGCGATTTTGAATTATCTATAACTTTAAAACTATTTATTTTATAATATAGGTATAAGAGGTTTTTGAAATCAGCTTTTAGAAACAAATCTAAAAATTTAAAAAAATACAGGGTGTTATATTTAAAATAACAACGTTACTTTCGAAACACCCTGTAAAGATCGAAAGTTTAAAATATTTTATTTAGATGTGACACAACGACACACCCTTGTATACAAATTTTCATAATCATTGTGTCAGTAGTTTTTAATATACAGATAGTTTACCCTCTTCGTGACACACACTGTATAGTCTACGATGTCCTGATGAAATATCTCATTGGGCACAACGCGATGTAAAGGACATTTTTTGAGATAACAGGGTGTTAAACATGCTGAGGCAAGATTGTTACCTTGAGAAAATAAATAATGTGGCAATTAGTTTGTTACGAAAAGTTAAATAAACTAATTGTAATATTAATATTGTCGATAAGAATTCTAATGAAAAGTTCTAAGACTGTATACATGGCGATTCTTTTTCTAGTAGCCAATGTTAAGATTTGTATGTAATATGTTCAAACAAACTTAGTCAAACGCAAAAGCCCAAATGATATTATTACAGTTAGTATCTTTAACTTTTTATAACAAATTCATAGAAGCATTATTTATTTTAATAATTAAATAATTATCAACTTTCTAAAACTACCCTTCTGACAAAATGTTTTATGAAAAGTTCCAAACTTCATAATAAAATACAGAATCGTTCTAATTTTTCAAACATCTTTAAGATACTTATAAAAATATACATACGACAACGTCGCATTATCATATGCAAGTATTCTATCTTTAAATCTTTAGTAGTCCCTTTTCGCTAATTTTCATAAGACCTAACCACCACGTGAATTTTGTGGTTGCCCGTTAGAGAATTACCCAAGGAAAATGTGCTTGTACTTTGAAAATGTTGGTGTAAAAATTGTTTTTTTAGTATTTTCCGGTGAATGTTAGGTAATCCTACCCTCCAGTCTAATTTTTTTTTGCGCAGAACAGAGTAGAACATAATTATTCGTTTTTAGAAGAGAACTCGCCTAATATAGCAACTAAAAATACGCGGTTTTTTTCATGATATTTAAAATATATATCAGAGGACCGCGTCTGTGCTATTTTTTTCATATTTGTCTAGAGAAAAAAGTTGATAGTCGTATCACTTTTACTAAAAATAATTTTAAAAAAGTACCGTAGACGCGCTCTTAACATTTATATCAAGTGCTTTCATGACTTAAGGGAGAAAAATGACATACGTAAACTATATTGTTATCACTGCTTAAGTAAGCAAAAGCAAATATATTGAAAGTTAAATTAAAAAAGTGTTTATGAAGGTATTGTCAATGGCTGGTTTTGAACTAAATTCTTCTACAAATAAAATCGTACACAAATCTAAAAAATCGTGTTAATTATCGTACTATTTCGTATCTCAATTTTTATTGGAATAAACTAAAACATTTAAATATGCAATAATCAAACATATTTAATAGACAGTTCCAGTTATTTTAAATTATACCTTTAATATCCAAGTTCATCGTACAGGTACAGAAAAAAATATACAAATATTTATGGCATTTATTTCTAATGAAATTAAAAAAGAAAAAATATAATCCAAAAGTATTTCTAGGTACCTATTATAAACATATTTAGGTACACAAAATAAGGGACAAAAATAGCCGATAGCTCTGTCATAGGCGTACTATTTTTTTTATTCAAACAATATAATTCTAAATATACTTCTAAATTTTTTTTTGTTATACAATAGATTCATAAATAAGTTCATCATTATAAAGTTTGTGAAAGTGTTTACTTATTGTATATAGGTATAATCTGAAATAAAATTTATGACATACTTAAAGTTATAAAGGTTTCACATATCAAAAATTGTTCTAAAAAATCATAAGTTAGCCACTGAAATAATTAAAACAAGGTTTATTTACAATATTGAGTTATATTAAATAATTGAAATGTTCACCGTTTATATTTAAACAAAAATTACCAGCCAAAATTTCATGTTTTTATCTTTAAAAACACCAGAAATAATTCAAAATTCAATGTTAATTCAATTATCTTAAATGGAAAGGACATTTTTTATAATATTTAATGAAAAGAAAATTAGATTTTAACTTTTTAAGAACATAGTTATTCTTCTTTGTTATTAAATTTTAAACAATTTAAAATATTTTGGCAGTAGCCAAAAATATTGTGGAGAACATTACATTGATCGAAAAAAATCTATAGGGAATACTAAAAATACCATTTTTCGTTTTTTTTTACGCAGAAAATGTTTATGTAAAATATATATCAAAAAATCGAAAAGGTTTTATTGCATCTGAGATTTGCTACAAAATTGTACTAATAAATCTTAAATACGTTGTCT
The DNA here is from genome assembly GCA_963243735.1 of Neocrepidodera transversa. Lineage (NCBI taxonomy): Eukaryota > Metazoa > Arthropoda > Insecta > Coleoptera > Chrysomelidae > Neocrepidodera > Neocrepidodera transversa. The sequence continues at coordinate 27,290,172 of OY725345.1, read as the reverse complement.
CGAGTTTTAACGGCCATCATCAAGTTATTTTTGTTAAATACGGAACTGTGTTTTTTATTACAAAAATTGATAAACCGTCAAAATTCAAATTCTGCCATTCTTGTCATTTTAACAATTTTTTACCTGAAATAACTAACAGTGAGAATAATTTCTAATTACGGTCCTGTCGTAGTTCTTCCTTTCATCAAAGCGAATGTAACAATAGGCATACTTCGATATTAACGATTTCGATAAAAAAGATAAATTACTAGTGAACTAAAAAAAAATATCAAAATAGTAGAAATTAAACAAACAGAAAAATAATCGTCTTTGGGAAAAACCTGAGATTTCTTTCACTTAGAAATATGAAAATTATGAAAATGTCGTTAAAAGGAAAATTGTGATATAAATATAGGTCCGTATTTGAAAAAACTTGATGCTTGCCTTTAAGAGGCGCCAATACCACATGTTATCTTGCCTGAAATCGTTTTTGGACGGGCGCTCCGTTAATACTATAGATAGGAAGCTGCGGTTTTCACCTATCGATTTTTTAGTTAATTCTTTAGAGCGTGTCTGTTGCACTTTTTTAAAATTATTTTCAGTAGAAGTAGAAATACAAATTTTCATTTCAATTTTTTGATATTTGTATAAATAAAAATTCTATGCCTAAAATATTATTTTAAAATTATGAAACAATTTACACATACAGTACTTTTGGATTTCCTGCGGATATAGTATTTACTTATTTTTTTCTTTAATTCTTTTTGATTTCACAAACTACAAAAAAATTAAAAAAATTCTTTATTTTATATTTATTAGTTATACTTATTATATTTATATTTTATAATAATTATAGTTCTAAATTTGAAGAACCTGAAATACATTATAAATTTAGTTTTATATTATCTTTCGAACGGTAAAAATCCCATTGTAATATCTTTAATATTTTAAGTTATTCAATTTAGTTTAAAAATGTAATGAAATTTCAAATTTTCTTTGATCCATTTTTTTTTAAATTTCACAATTTTTTAATAAAATTTTGGAAATAATCGCAACTATAAAGTTTTTTATTACCGTATTTTTTTAATTTTTAATATTAAAATTTACCTAAAAAAAAATAATTTAACAAGATAAAAATTATTTAAAAATTAAAATAGAAACTTCCGGCTAAACTATGCTGAATTCTAAAACAACGTAAGAACAAGATTAGTAGGAAATTTTTAGTTCTACAATTTTGATTTCCAATAATTTTTCAAAAAATCCATAATTTTGGGTTAAAATCTAAAAAAAGGCGCAAAAGTCTATATAGATATACCTATTTCCTCCACGCTCACTAGAGACGAAACTATGCAGTATTCTAAAAAACAGTAATAGAATGTGTAGAAAATTTTATATTCTACAACTTTGATATCCTGTATTTTTTCATAAAAATGCATAATTTTGGAAATTTAAAATAAAATATGAAAAAAAATAACTTTTTGATAAATCTGGCAACAATGGCAAAAGTTTGTGAAAAGTTAATTTATCCGAAATTAAACTATGCTATTTAAAAAATATGTGTAAAATTTTATTGCCATCTTGTTTAGTAATGACGACATCACATATAGCAACTGTCACTTCTGGTCTAAATCGGTTCAGCCGTTTAGACGCTATCGAGTTCACACACAGGACATCATGCTAAAAATGCTAGAAACGGATTTAGGGGACCTCCAAATGTAAAGATCCGTTAAAATTTAGGTATGGCCAAAAAATCATGATCGGAATAATTTCCTCCTATACAACTTTGTAACGGAAAGTAATTACTTACATTATTTTAAGAACATTTTTTAGTTTTTAGTTAAAATAATAGATTTAACCCAGTTTAAAACGATATTACAAAGTCTAAAGAAAACACGTAATTCTAAATTTTTTAACGTCTATGTATAAAATTTGCATATTAAACTAGATTTAATTTATTATTTTAACTAAAAAGCAACTTAAAAAAATTGTGGAAACTAATTTTGTATGTAGATATAGAACTTTGGTATAAGAAAAAATATCGCTTTGAAATAGGAAGTTGCGATTTCATATTTGGACGTATATTCTTTCTAAATAAATTTTCCAAATTACATTTTTCTATAATTTTTAAAAGAAGAGTACTTTAGTTTTAAGGAACATTAATTTTTTTGACGCACCTCGTATACAGGTAAAAAAAATTATTAAGTGATGGTTGTATTTTATCTTTTAGACCATGCAGAACTTTTTATAAATAATAGCTTTTTTCCTTAAAACTAACAATAAAAATGTTTCCCATTTGTTGCTATCTTTTTCAGACACACTGTATATATTTTTAACATTATATTCAAGTGATTTAACTTCCAAAGATACGATTTTACGAAAATTAACAATGCCTTGCCCTTTTTCAGGTATATTTATTTTCGGAAATGAATCTTAACGCACAGAGAGAGACCCTTTTGCCTATGGTCAAAAATGAGAATGGCCCTAATTTTTTAATAAGTTATTTTGAATTTATTCTATAAATTAATAGTATAAAATAGTATACAAATTCTAACAAGTAAGCGGTATTTTTATTTAATGATAATAACTTGTCATTATATTAAAATATATTAATGTATGTTACAAGTAGGGAAGTTATGTACGTAAATTCACCATTTTTAAAATACAGGGTGTTAAAGTTTTTTAAATCAATTAGTGTATTATTAATTTTCAAACGGTGCGATCGATTGTAATGAAACTCTAGGAGGATTATAATGTTGATAAACTACTTGTTTTAACATCAATAGATAATTTAGTGATTTTTCCAGAGGCGTGCAGAAGGGATCAAGCACCTTTTACCACCCCTGAATTTCTTGTAACTGCTTAAAATGATTATATTTTTGAATTATATCGACTTTCTTTAGTAAAAAAATAACATTTTACTGTGCTAAAATTAACCGTTTTCGAGAAAAATATCATTTTCTTTATGAATGTTTTGTTAGTTATTTAGTAAAAATTCAAAACAGTTTTATTTCTGTGATTTTATCGACTGGAATTGTAATCGATTGTTTAATAAGATCAGATATGTTTCCTGTGAATTTAAACGACTATTAAATAATACACTCATTGAATAATAACATAATTATTCACACTGAAATCAACAAATCGCATTGCTTTGAAAATAACTAACCAATCGCATCTTAGCAAAGTCCTAATAAGTTGCCATTTTATTTGCAATGTCAAATTAACTAACGTCAAAGTTTAATACTTTAAGTGTCATTTCAAGCTTTGTGTCAAAAACTATGACTTAGGTATATAATTTCTTGCATAAGTCGCATAATCGTAGAGAAAGTATAGTCTTCTACTTGCGTAGAATGGTGGCTATTATTGACTTTGATTCCAACACTGGCTCGCTGCACTCGTTTTTGTCGAAAACTTCATCTACGTAAATAATAGCCACCTTTCTACGCTCGTTTAATAATGAATTATACCAGAACTTTCAGAAATTCCTTTAAATACCCTACAAAATATATTCCAGTACGATGGAGCCTCAGTATATTTTTCAAGAAATGTATGACTATTTTTGTACATCATTTAGGGATAGAACTGGATAGATCAAGCGGACCAATTTTATGGCCCGCTAAATCAGCACGAAAACTATAAAATTTGGTTTATGAGAATTTGAGTTATAGTATTTTTTTATTGTACAATGATTTTCTATAATATTGTCGAATTATTAAGTCCGGCGCTGCTCCAGTATCTTTGATAAACATCCCCAGCCGAATTGATTAAAATAAATTCAAAATGGCGACCCCAAGATGACTGATTAGTTTCAAAATTGGTATATAGGGTGTTTTTAAAATCAGAGATTATGAATTTATTGTCAAAATTAATTAATTCAAGATGGCGACTAAAGATGGCGGACGAGATTTATGATTATTAACAGATTCTTTTCAAAATTGGTATGTGGGGGTTCTTGGGTCGGAGATTATGAATTTCTTGTCAAAATTAATAAATTCAAGATGGCGACTGAATATGGCGGACGAGATTTATGATTAATAACAGATTCTTTTCAAAATTGGTATGTGGCGGTCATTGGGGTCGGAGATTATGAATTTCTTGTCAAAATTAATAAATTCAAGATGGCGGACTGAAGCTGGCGGCAGAGATTTATGATTATTAACCGATTCATTTCAAAATTGGTATGTGAGGGTCATTGGGGTCGGAGATTATGAATTTCTTCTCAATATTAATAAATTCAAGATGGCGACTGAAGATGGCGGATGAGATTTTTGATTATTAACCGATTCTTTACAAAATTTTTATGTGGGGGTTACTGGGGTCGGAGATTATGAATTTCTTGTCAAAATTAATAAATTCAAGATGGCGGACCGAAGATGGCGGCAGAGATTTATGATTATTAACCGATTCATATCAAAATTGGTATGTGAGGGTCATTGGGGTCGGAGATTATGAATTTCTTCTCAATATTAATAAATTAAAGATGGCGACTGAAGATGGCGGATGAGATTTTTGATTATTAACCGATTCTTTACAAAATTTTTATGTGGGGGTTACTGGGGTCGGAGATTATGAATTTCTTGTCAAAATTAATAAATTCAAGATGGCGGACCGAAGATGGCGGCAGAGATTTATGATTATTAACCGATTCATATCAAAATTGGTATGTGAGGGTCATTGGGGTCGGAGATTATGACTTTCTTCTCAATATTAATAAATTCAAGATGGCGACTGAAGATGGCGGTACGAGATTTATCATTATTAACAGATTCTTTTCAAAATTGGTATGTGGGGGTTACTGGGGTCCGAGATTATGAATTTCTTGTCAAAATTAATAAATTCAAGATGGAGACTGAAGATGGCAGGCGAGAATTGTTTATTATCCGATTCTTTTCAAAATTGGTATGTGGGGGATACTGGGGTCGGAGATTATGAATTTCTTGTCAAAATTAATAAATTCAAGATGGCGACTGAAGATGGCGGTACGAGATTTATCATTATTAACAGATTCTTTTCAAAATTGGTATGTGGGGGTTACTGGGGTCCGAGATTATGAATTTCTTGTCAAAATTAATAAATTCAAGATGGCGGACTGAAGATGGCGGCAGAGATTTATGATTATTAACCGATTCATTTCAAAATAGGTATGTGAGGGTCATTGGGGTCGGAGATTATGAATTTCTTCTCAATATTAATAAATTCAAGATGGCGACTGAAGATGGCGGTACGAGATTTATCATTATTAACAGATTCTTTTCAAAATTGGTATGTGGGGGTTACTGGGGTCGGAGATTATGATTTTCTTCTCAAAATTAATAAATTCAAGATGGCAACTGAAGATGGCGGACGAGATTTTTGATTATTAACCGATTCTTTACAAAATTATTATGTGGGGGTTACTGGGGTCGGAGATTATGAATTTCTTGTCAAAATTAATAAATTCAAGATGGCCGACTGAAGATGGCGGCAGAGATTTATGATTATTAACCGATTCATTTCAAAATTGGTATGTGAGGGCCATTGGGATCGGAGATTATGAGTTTCTTCTCAAAATTAATAAATTCAAGATGGCAACTGAAGATGGCGGACGAGATTTTTGATTATTAACCGATTCTTTACAAAATTTTTATGTGGGGGTTACTGGGGTCGGAGATTATGAATTTATTGTCAAAATTAATAAATTCAAGATGGCGGACTGAAGATGGCGGCAGAGATTTATGATTATTAACCGATTCATTTCAAAATTGGTATGTGAGGGTCATTGGGATCGGAGATTATGAATTTCTTCTCAATATTAATAAATTTAAGATGGCGACTGAAGATGGCGGTACGAGATTTATCATTATTAACAGATTCTTTTCAAAATTGGTATGTTGGGGATACTGGGGTCGGAGATTATGAATTTCTTGTCAAAATTAATAAACTCAAGATGGCGACTGAAGATGGCGGACGAGATTTATGATTAATAATCGATTCATTTCAAAATAGGTATGTGGGGGTTACTGGGGTCGGAGATTATGAATTTCTTGTCAAAATTAATAAATCCAAGATGGCGACTAAAGATGGCGGACGAAATTTATGGTTATTAACAGATTTTTTTTTAAATTGGTATGTGGGGGTTACTGGGGTCGGATATTATGAATTTCTTGTCAAAATTAATGAACTCAAGATGGCGACTGAAGATGGCGGTCGAGATTTTTGATTATTAACCGATTCTTTTCAAAATTTTTATGTGGGGGTTACTGGGATCGGAGATTATGAATAAATTCAAGATGGCGTACGAGATTTGATTATTAACTGATTATTTTCAAAATTGATATTTGGGGTTTTTTAGGCCAGAGATTATGAATATCTTGTCAAAATTAATAAATTCGAGATGGTGACTCTAAGGTGGAAGACGAGATTTATGATAATTGACAGATTCTTTTCAAAATCGGTATGTGGGGGTTTTTGGTGTCGGAGATTTTAAATTTATTGGTAAAATTAAAGATTTCAAGATGGCGACTCAAAATGGTGGATGAGATTTATGCTTATTGACCTATTCAGTTGGCATGTGGGGGTTACTGGGATCGGAGATTATGAATTTCGTGTTAAAATGAACAAATGTAAGATGGCGACTCCAAGAGAGAGGACAATATTTATGATTATACACAGATTCTATTCAAAATTGGTACATGGGGGTTATTGGCATCTTAAATTATGGATTTCTTATCAAAATTAATAAATTTAGCACGGCAACTCCAAAATGGAGAACGAGATTTAAGATTATTAACAGATTATGTTAAACATTGGTATATAGCGTGTTCTTGGTGTCAGAAATTATGAATTTCTCATCAAAATTAATAAATTTAAGATCGCGTCTCCAAATTAGCGGACGAGATTTATCATTAGTGGGGGTTTTTGGGCCGGAGATTATAAAATTTTTGGCAACAATAATAAGTTCAAGATGGCGACTCTAAGATATAGGATTATGGACATATCCTTCTTTGTTTTTTTTGTTACGGTTGTAGGGAATTTTATTGTTGTTGAAAACTTGTTCGTCATCGTGTCTAGATATGCAAGAAGCTAATTTTGAATTTATTTTAATAATAAGATGTAACATACATAGGCGAGAACTAGTTGTATCAAACATTTTTCCATTTGACATAGAAAGCGAATCAAATCTAATTAAAATATAAAATTTGAATTTTCGTCGAAGAAATAAAACATATTACTCTTTAATTTTGATATGATTTAAAATATCGTAAAAATAAGACTAAAAAGGTTTTCGACTAATAAAAATTTGGAATAAAAAAAGAAATGGTGGGTAAATTAAGATAGGGGTTCAAACTGCTGTTAGCTGTTTAAGCCCCGGTTGAAATTATTCTATTGATCCCTTTGACTACTTTAGGCTTTGTCTACCGTTCGATCCCTTTAACCACCAGCTTAAATGCTATTTTGTCATTTAATGATCCCTTTAGCTCCCAAGGGTCCAAAAGAACCGTTAAAAACTAAGTGATATTTGAACCCCGGGGTTCAAAAGGCACAAATGGGGTCAAAGGGATCAATCTGTATCGAGTTGGGGGTTGAACGGATCGCTGTACGTATATATATATATATATATATATATATATATATATATATATATATATATATATATATTTCCTGCAGCTAGAAACGCGTTCAAGTGCAGGCAATACCCAAGTATAGTTTTTCCATTCTCAGTTTGAGGAGGCTGAAATCAATCGAGGTTGTCACATTTATTTTCTAAAATTCTTTCTTAGCCTTACTATAAAAATGTTCTCGTTATTCCAGCAAAATTTTAATTAGTGACGCTGTTAGACAGATAGTGTATTTTTTTGTAAATATATAGATATAAGTGTATTAGTGTTAATTATAATTAATTAGTTCCACCAATGATAAAATTCACGTTAAATATAAACATTCGCCTTATGCATGAAAATTTTGGTAACTTGGAAACAGGCGGTCTTTGCGGATAAATACAATGGGTTATAAATCTTTCAAACAGTATTTTCTAAGGGTTTGTTGCTATCGTAAAACCACTTCTTGGAAAAATTGACCATAATTGTACGAACAGTGTCACCCTCAAGTCGGGTATTATAGGGGTAGTGTGTGTTAATACTAGTTTCTTAAGGTTTGTATAATCAGAATGGCGTTTTGGCGACCATTTGAAACAGCATTTCGAGATGATGTAAATCTGTTTTATTGTGAAATACGAGTTTTGAAATTTCCATACGTTCTCCCGATGAATGTTTTAGGACAATCTGCACAATTTAGTTTACATAAAAACCTGATTGTTGAATTATTTGAGTTTGTTTTATTATTTTTAATGTATTTACCTAAATTATTATTTGTCTTATAAGAAACTGTACAATTTTTTTGTATAAGGAATGATTTTATTTTATTACTTCATTTTTCTCCCTATACAAATTTTATATGCACGCCCGTTGTCGGCATGCCGCCCACAATCATTTGTGACTTATAGAGTAGGACGTGTCCTCAAACTGAGAATGGAAGAACTATAACTATCGGTAAGTTGCACTGCTTTTAGTAAAAAATTATGGAGAAAGCTATTAGCCACCACGTTTTAAATTATTGCGAATTCTTAGTAACCATAAATATCGTTTTCGTAAACAAAGATCGATAGAAGCCTCCTGATCTATGTCGCCATCTCTATAAGCGCGATTAAATAACATAAAGAGCTCCCCAAGTTTGCATTAGACATATATCAACCATTTGACTGTGTTTTTGGGTTTTCACCAAATTACGCTCTTATGGCGTATCCGAAAATTTTGCAAAAAATTCTATCTATAGGTTTGCCAGTGATAGACACTCTTGTTCTGCTTTGTCTTGGATTATCGAACAATAGCTTCCAATGCACATCTTAGCAGACGACAAGAAATTTTACGTCATAATAAAGACCTTGAAGAAATTTTAACTTGGGGTGACAGTAACTAAGTAGAGTTTTACGCTAATTTAAGGGAAAAATATCATGGCATGAATGTCGCTAACATAGCGAAAAAGCTTCGCAAAACTTTTAAACATTCTTTCACACTAGAAAGCTTTAATCACCGCAACAGCTTTTATTATTTTACAAGGCTCAAATTCGATATCACTGGAGTGTTATTTCTCAAGCATACCTTGCGGTTACTCCATTCTATCTAGAAGAGAGCAATTTGCCTTATTGGAGACCCAGTACCGACTAGGAATGTTGAAAGTTTCGAACATTGAAGACAGTTTGGCCATCTGCCTATTTTTTACGTTTCATTAACGGTGAAGTCTTGCGTGCATGGAAGTCCAATTTTGTAGTTCTTGAACCAGCCTATTTAAAAACTGTTTTATCTGGATTACGTCACCACTCTGGATAGAACTTTCTGAAACCCTCTCTCCAAAGACGTACAATATTTAGCGATTCAAATCCAACGTAAATCGCCATATTTTTGCACGCACCGGTTAAGGGAATTCCTATTATGCTTATGATGTATCCATAAAATAATTATTAAGAAAAGGACTGCAACCGTCGTTACATTTCTTCTAATAGATTCAATGTATGCCCCTACTTTTCTGCTGTACATTCTCTACAGAAATACAAAAAAAATGTCCATCAGCTAAGTAGTTTCAGTGAAACGTCTACACGCATAGACAGACACACATACACACAGATGGCTGACGTAGTGGTGTTAATAATTAAAAATTTACGATGTATACAGGGATCAATTGTTTATAAAGGTTCAGACTATTTTATGAAAAGCAGTCTACATTGTATAATATTTCAAGCTTCTCTAATATTTTTGATTTTTTTTTTTTTGGACAGATTAGTGAGTTATTGTAATAAACAAAATATTTACAGAAAATCAGCATGGATTCTTAAATAAAAAATCCACAATGACTGCGGTGCATGCATTTTAGAAAAAATTAGTAGATTTTATTGCCTCAGGCGGGTGTCCTGTTGGGATCTTCTGTGATCTCAACAGGGCGTTCGACTGCGTCAATCATGCTATTCTACTTAATAAGTTGGAGTGCTATGGAATCCGTGGTTCCGTTTTCTTGGATTTATAGTTATTTAAACCTGCTAAAGCAGTACTTTAACGATATGAGCGATTTATCTATTCAAATACATTTTAGATAATACTGTAAGCAAACCGACTGCTTAGGTATCTTTTTTGAAACACGACTACGGTAAGTAAAAAAATTCACTTAAAATTTAAATTAAAATTCTGGCCTCTAAATTTGTGTAAAAAATCTTGTCTGTCTGGCTATGTAGACCTTTTCTCAAAAACTACTGTGAAAAATTGACACTAAACTTGGTACACAGACACATTAGGTCAAGGGCAGCTGCTGCTATTGTTTTCAGCCCGCATATTTTTGTATAATGGCAACCATTCACAACATTTATTACTGAGGCCCAAACCTCAGTATTTCTGATGGCGAAAAAAATTTCGTACCCCACTTTTTATCACTTTTCTGGACGTTTCCGAGCTCCCTGATTTATTTCTTTTTTTTTTAGATAAAAAATACGCATCAACTTTATGGGCGATCCATGGATATTTGGTGCGTTCAGGCGAAGTTTTGTTCAAAAAAATATGAATGGAAAGACAATCTATACAAAATACAAAATAAAAGATTCGCAGGAATCATTTTTGTTTTGTGGTAAAACACAGCAAGAAATAGAAGAGCGCATAATAAATCTAAAAGCAAGAAAATCAGCAATTCAGCTCTTTATATTATGCATTGGTGATAACATCTCTAACATTTCAAACATATTTGTTTTCTTTGATGACATTCGTTACAATTTTTTTCAAATAGTTAAGGCAGTTGATATATGTTTTAAAATTAATTCAGATTTTGCACAGGAAAGCAAAATGTTTTTGAACCGTTTACAGAAGGCATTTTATAAACATTAAGGTCCCCCTTGACAGCCCAAGTGCATATGATTTGTGAGTATCTGTTAGAATAAAAAAAAAATACGCATCGAATACGTTTTTCTCCACGACCATTACTGAATGTATGAATTCTGAAATCATTTTTAATAATAGAATGTAAACATTCACACTCTAGAGTCTGAATATTTATTCTATAATACTTGCCTCTGGATTTTCTGTAATCGAATTAAACAATATGGATTGCCGTGAATTTCAAAAGTGTCAGTGTCAGATACAAAATGGCGACGGTAATAATTATTTTCAAACAAGTTTTAATTTAAACAAAATAATGAAAAATCAAGTGAAGTAGATATAGAATTTAATAATATCTGAAATTGCAAATTATGAAAAAACACCAACGCACCAGATTTTAATTTCGGTAAGTGTACCACAGCACTATAAATATTAATACAATGTAATACAAATATGTCAACAAATAACTTGTGTTCAGATTAAATTTAATTTTGATTTATACTTTTTGATCGTGGAGAAAATATAGTCTGTTACTCGGTCAGAATGAAAAAATTCGACACTCGTGGTTTCTCACACTCGCTTTCGCTCTCGTTCGGAATTTTCCACTCGTGTCGAATTTTTCATTCTAACCTTGTTACAGAATCTACTATTATTTTGAAGGAACCCTTTTGCGATTGGAAGGGGCACAAAATTTTTCACTTTCCGAAGTTTTGTTTTTAAAACATCTTTTTTGAATCAGAATCTTGTCTAAAATGTATTTCACCTTAGTAAATTACCTAACCTTTTTTTGACATTTCAAAAACGTTTTTAGTGTAAAATTGTAACATAAAATAAAAAAGTTATTGGGTATTAAAAAAATTACATTTTTATGCGCCGTCTTATAAAAATCTGTATTTGACTAATTTATAGATGCAAGGTACATCAAATCAATATAGACGATACAAGATTTTTGAGAATTTTGAGTCAATGTTCGGTGGTTCGAAATATTAAAATTAATTATTATATATGTTAAAAAATAATGACGCCACTTTTGATAGAGACTATAGAAGTACTAAATATTAATAACTAGCAATCACAGATCTGTGTTCACTTTTCATTGATTAACGTATATAAACGAATGTAAATTAATTCATAATATCAATAACCGGCAAAACATAAATCCATGACCATTATTCATTGATTCAACGTATAGCAATCGTAACATAATGAACAAGAAAATTTACGTACGACCGTTTATTGTATTAATGTTACGCGTCATCGTCTCAAAATTAATGTTGACGTTCATTGATTTTTCGTTGAGTGATACGCTGATGACACCTCATTAGTAGTTTCACATGTGGTTGAACACGAATTAAATCAAAAATGTAATGATACCTATAATAAGGTCAATGATTGGTTTAATGCCAACATGCACTATCTTAATCCCGAAAAAACAATCTCCCTAAGGTTTCATAGCCAGAGAGCTTGTGCTAATATACAGATAAACCCTACACATGGTAATGTAGCCATCAATAACAAAACTACTACTAAATTTCTAGGACTCCAAGTGGATAAATGTCTAATTTGGACTGATCATTGATTATCACCCAAGTCGAAAATTAACTCATTAGCCTATCAATTCATAAATTTTAAGAAAAGTCGTAGAAGCTAACCAATTACTTAAATTATACTTTGCACAAGTTGACTTAAGGTTGCGGTATGGAGTCTGTTTTTGGGGATTATCTGGAGCAGATACTTTATGTGGCTCAGAAAACCTATCGTGGGAATACCTAACCGTAATTCTTGTAAAGCCCATATCAAAAATTGTGAAATTTTAACCCTTTCATCTTCAGTAATATATGAGTTCTGTTTATATATTTTACAAAACCAGAATAAATTTGTAAAAAATAGTTCCAAATATGAAATTATGACACGCCAACGAAACGATTTCTTTATCAAGACTGTATAATTTGCTTCCAATGGGTATAAATAATTTTATTTTTAAGAATAAATTAAAACAGTATTTGGTCAACCAATGTTGCTACTCCATTGTGAATACTTCTTAAATTAAAACTGTATAAATCTTTTTATAATTTGACAATTCTTTATAGGCTATTTTATATTTTGTATTTTATGATGTTTATTACTATTACTATTACTCTTGTGTAAGACTTTACGTCCGTGTAAGGTTTTTTTGTGATGTATCCTATACATTTTTATTGTTTTAAAAGGACTAATAAATTTATTTTATTTTAGTATATTTTGGTGATACCTACTCATCAGCTTTATTTTTCCCAGATAATTCACGAAAAAGCCAGATATGCAAAAAAATATTATTTCACTGCCGTTGATTATCATTGAATTTATATATACGTAAGAATTGTCAGTGTTCTGAAATAAAATAAATTTATTATTAACTAAACAATTAAACTTTAATCAAAAATTTTACACTTACCACTTGGCATATTTTATCTTCTACCTTATCATTTTCTGTCATCGAATTCATATAAACACAAACATTTGTGCTGGATCCATTATGTTTTTGCTCGTAATCAGTAATCATCTGTAGAATTTGTGGAAGCCATAGTTTTATTGTGTGCAATCTGTAACACAAAACTGTACGGGATAGAATTTTTATATCGAAGTATGAAAATATATTAATTATACTTCTATTGGACACGTCCTCCTAGATCACCTTGTAGTTTTACTTCTTATCACTATTAGGTACGCAAGTTTAGAGAATGATTCACTCATACCTGACTAACCGCTTTGAACCCCGTTGTATTCATTATACTTCGCAAGATCACTTCTGGGTTGGGCATTTGTATAAATATATATTTTCTCTTTTTTGTAGATATTTCGTTTTAGGGATGGGTTTGATCTAGGAGGACGTGTCCAATATCTTATAATTGGGATTGAACTTTCATAAGGTAAGTCGTTTAATCCTTAATTATACTTCTATTGGACACGTCCTCCTAGATCACCTTGTAGATGTTTAGAGAGAGTTGGAGGTGATCTTTGTATTAGATTATATACCACATGTAATTTTGTTTTTGTTGATTAAATTTTAACATTTCAATTAACATTTTTAAGTTCTGTTTAACAGTCATATTTGAAAAATTAGTAATTACTGAACATTTAACATATAAATTTAAAACTGAGCACCAGTTACCGCCGAATGTGGTGGATCCCAGGTATCATCGTATTTTAGAAACGATAACCTTGTTCCTTGTTCTAAATACCCTTTTTATAAAGCGCCCTACATTTTTATATTTGCGTCTCTGATATGATTTTTACTGCTAACCTTGTGCATTTATGGTTGAGTACTTCGAGTACTTCGCCGATAACCCTTGCGACTCCCAGAGTAAGGTGGGGATATTCCTTAGAAATTCCTGAGTAAGTTAGATACTAATTTAGATATTATTATTTCTGATGTAATAATCTTCTATTTCAAAGTTTTGGAAACCAGGCTTGTAATTTCTAAAGCCTCCTTTGATTTTTTTTAAGTATTTTGGGTATCGGTGTGCCAAACTTTCTGGATCTTGATGCCAGGACGTAGTTTTTTACATTTAGCGTTTGCATAACTAGCGAATAAGTAAATTTCCAGTATTACTTCTCAGGATTTAAATAGTATTCGGTATCTTGAACCTTTAACTGCTATTTGATTGCCATATTTCTTCAGTTATTTTTTTAATAATTGGTGTTTAACATCGCCCATTCTATGTATATATGACAACGCTGTTATGCTGTCTAAAAGTATGTAGCAATTATAACTATGAGTTCTTGGCGAAAGTTTTCAAGCCGTGTAGTACTGCTTTCCATTCTTAATAAATCATGGGGTTCTGCTTCATCACGAGCCAAGAAACCTGTTGCTTTTTTATTATTTCAAAAGGCGCCCCTACCCAATATCCGTAAATATGTAAATTAGATAATTTGAATTATTTATATTGGTTTTGCATCTTGTTATTTTGGTTGACCACCAAAACAAGTCTTCTCTGAATTTTATCATACGTACTATATATTTATTTTTAAAGCTAAATAATCTGAAACTATTAAGAAATTTCATAATTTTATCATAGTTCTATGTATTTATTTTTGTAGCTAAATATTTTTCACTTTCAAATCGTTTTGTGTATACCCAACGGTATTGTGTGGCTGGGCACACTGAAATTAAATTGACTGTGAATTTTGAAAAATATATTATTACGTGACTTTTGTTCAGCATTTTATATTAGTTCTTTTACTTTAACTTTGGATGAACACAGTTTCATATATAGAGTTTTTCGGTTTGGCTTGAAACAATTTTTTGTTTTATTTATTATGGAGCCTGACCTATCTTGAAGGCTATATGTATATGTGTGTTTTATGTTTCCAGAACATTTTTTCTTATTTTTATTTATTTATTTTTTTTCCGAAATTTAGTTGCTGATTTAATTAGGATTTCATTTAAAACATAGGGAGCTCTACAGAATCCAAAAAAGAAGCATTAAAATGCATATGCTTAATTATCAAGCTTAAATATTAAAAGTTTCTTGTAAGTTTTGGAAATTGGTACCGAGAAGTATGCATCTTTTAAGTCTATCGCTAGTAATTTATCTTTAGATATCAGATTGTTTAGGTACAATTCTTGTTTAAGGTGAAGTGTTATTACTACTTATTTAATTGTTTAAAGTAAAGTAAACCTGTGTTCGCCCTTGGGGTATCTATTGATTTTCTGCCCAAGGTATCACCTCCAATTATTTTTATTGTCGATTCTCACACTACTTCACCTGGTGATCATTTCTATCGAAAGTTTTCTCTCAGATTTTACATCTTCTAGTTGAGTAAAGTTTTAATAACTTTTAGACTTCTATACCCTCTAAAGGAGAAGTCTTATAATACGGCTCTGTCTGTCTGTTCCTCGGTATAGCTCCCAAATAGATTTTCAGATTTTTATGACTTCCGGTTTCAAAACTGGTTTTACAAACCAGAACCGGAAGTGATACTACTGGTTTCAAAAATAGCATTCCGACGTAAAATTTAACGCTGAATCGATATTTGAAAAGACAGATTTGAGATATCTTTTATGGTTCATGAGATAATCGCATATTTATTTAGAAGTCGTTACGACCTGCTTGCTAACGCTCAGGCGCTTCTGTTTGACTTGTTTATTATTTATATGTGCTTTTGGTGTTACCTTTTGGCAATGAGTCTTAATAAGTGGTGTTTTATGATCTATTGCCAAACTTAGATTTGACCTACTACTGGTTACTTTTTTCCATTTTGTGAAAAATTGTTTTAATCTGCCAGCATACTTGTCTTTCATTTCCACTGTGTATTTGTTGATCCATCTCCCCTATTTTGTGTTGTTTCTACCGATTTAACTTTATGAAGTTAAAATCTTCAGTTCTTTTCCTGTAGGAGTTTTGGCAGAGAACTAATTTCTGGTGGTTGGAAATGGAATATGTACGGCATAATATTTTTGCTGCTGTTACAAGACCGGATAGATTTTGATTGGATTCATTCGCGTTTATGTCGGTTTATTCTAGCATCTTTAACAGCACTGATCCGACGGCAGCGATCCCGTTTCCCAGATGGTTTTGCAATTCTGTTAAAAATGTATCTTTTTTAACATCTGATTTTAAGATCATAGCCTGGGGCTCGAGATTGATTTTTGAGGCCTGCAAGAGGAGCAGTTGTTTGTCTGCCCGTCAATTAGCTTTTGACATTACCTTCTGATCTAGATCTTTCTAGAGGTAGCAGTTTTATGAAGATACCAATTGGACCGATATTTCAGGTCCATGTTTTTCAGTCTACATTATTATCATCAGACATTGTATTATATTTCACAGTATATTTTTGTACGAAATTCAATACACACAGTATATTTTAGGATACTTATATGTAATTCCATACCCTGTATGTTTCACAGGATGTTTATGTACCTAATTCAACATCCTGTCTATTTCACAGGATATTTATATAAGTACTTAGATATTCTGTATATTTCACAGGATATTTATGTTCGTAATTCCACACGCTGTATATTTTTCAGGATATTTATATACATAATTCGATACCCTGTCTATTTCACAGGATGTTTATGTACCTAATTCGACACCCTGTCTATTTTACAGGATATTCTTGTATGTAATTCCACACCCTGTATATTTCACAGGATAATTACGTAAATAATTCTACATCCTGTATATTTCGCAGGATATTCATGTGCGTAATTCCACACCCTGTATATATCACAGGATAATTACGTAAAAAATTCTACACCCTGTATATTTCACTGGATATTCATGTACGTAATTCCACACCCTGTATATTTCACAGGATAATTACTTAAATAATTTTACACCCTGTATATTTCACAGGATATTCATGTACGTAATTCCATACCTTGTATATTTCACAGGATAATTACGTAAATGATTCTACACCCTGTATATTGTAGAGGATATTCATGTACGTAATTCCATACCCTGTATATTTCACAGGATATTCATGTACGTAATTTCATACCCTGTATATTTCACAGGATAATTACGTAAATGATTCTACACCCTGTATATTTCACAGGAAATTTATGTATATATTTTTTCTTTTTGTTAAAGTTGTTTTCGTTCTTCAAATGGTATGAGTGTTTGTTTCTAAAATAAACTTTTAATATTTATTTTATTTTTATACTTACTTGATTCACATTTTCTTTGATTTTTCTATATCTGCGTTTTTCTTTTTTCCATATTTTCGCTTTTATTTAATCTGTGCGTGCATACACTAACAGCGCAAAAAGTATAATGAATACAACGGGGTTCGAAGCGGTTAGTCAGGTATGAGTGAATCATTCTCTAAACTTGCGTACCTAATAGTGATAAGAAGTAAAACTACAAGATGATCTAGGAGGACGTGTCCAATAGAAGTATAACTAATTACTTACATAAATATCCTGTGAAATAGACAGGATGTGGAATTACGTACATAAATATCCTGTGAAATAAACAGGGTGTCGATTTACGTATATGTATAAATATCGTGTGGAATATACAGGGTGTGGAATTACGTACATGAATATCCTGTAAAATATACAGAGTATCTAATTACTTACATAAATATCCTGTGAAATAGAAAGGATGTTGAATTACGTACATAAACATCCTGTGAAATATACAGGGTGTGGAATTACATATAAGTATCCTAAAATATACTGTGTGTATTAAATTACGTACAAAAATATACTGTGAAATATTATACAGGGTCTGATGATAATAATGTAGACTGAAAAATATGGACCTGAAATATCGGTCCAATTGGTATCTTCATAAAACTTCTTCCTCTAGAAAGACCTAGATCAGGAGATAATGTCAAAAACTGATTGACGCTCAGTCAAACAACTGCTTCCTCTTGCATGCCTCAAAAATCAATTCCGAGCCCCAGGCTATGATCTTACAATCAGATGTTAATAAAAGATATGTTTTTAACAGAATTGCAAAACCATCTGGGAAACGGGATGGCTGCCGTCGGATCCGCGCTGTTAAAGATGCTAGAATAAACCGACATAAATGCGAATGAATCCAATCAAAATCTGTCCGGTCTTGTAACAGCAGCAAAAATATTATGCCGCACATTTCCAACCACCAGAAGATCTTAACTTTATAAAGTTAAAAACCGTTAAATGGTCATGAATAATAAATCGGCAGAAAAAAAAAATGGGGGAGATGGACAGTACAAATGAAAGACAAGTATACTGGCAGTTTAAATCAATTTTTCACTGAATGGAAAAAACTAGCCAATAGTAGGTCAAATCCAAGTTTGGCAATAGATCATAAAACACCACTTATTAAGACTCATTGCCAAAAGGTAACACCAAATGCACATATAAATAATAAACAAGTCAAACAGAAGCGCCTGCTCCTTAGCAGGCACGTAACGACTTCTAAATAAATATGCGATTATCTCATGAACCATAAAAGATATCTCAAATCTGTCTTTTCAAATATCGATTCAGCGTTAAAATTTACGTCGGAATGCTATTTTTGAAACCAGTAGTATCACTTCCGGTTCTTCTGGTTTGTAAAACCAGTTTTGAAACCGGAAGTCTAAAAATCTGAAAATATATTAGGGAGCAATACAGAACAGAGCCGTATTATAAGAATTCTCCTTTAGGGTATAGAAGTCTAACAGCCAGTACCATAAATATCGACAAAAGGGTCCTTAAGTAAAGTAGACTTTGTGGTTAAAGTCGACTTTTACTAACCTAAAAGTCTGGCCTGTATCATAATGCAAATTTAATCGCCTGTTAGGTAAAGGATGCTTTAATTAAATATTGTTGTGTTGGCTGCACTGTAAATGGTGTTTCATAATATAAGTGACGTTATTTTGACAGACTTTTTTCGACTTAACCTAACTTGTTTGGGTTTATTTACTAACGCGTGTTGACTCTTGATTTGTGTTTTGAAGAAATATTTTTTAAATTGTTTTAAAATATCGTCAGCTTTTTTAAATCAAGTCAGAGCAAAAGAAAAAGCGTAAAAAGAGTTCATTTCTTGCAACAAACCCAATACAGTAATGCTTGGTTAATCGGAATCGGGTGAAAAACTCGATGTCGTCATATTTATTTCAATAATGCTGCCGCTGTGTATATATTTTTGGTCTTCTCACTACGATATTTTCTTCGTCTTCAGAAGAGCTCGAACTACTACTTGAATCAAATACGTAATCTCCCATTTTAATCTAAAGTAAAGAACGTGTGGACGGTGTAAAATTAATAACCTTTAAAGATTTGTAGGTTATGTTTCAAAATAAAGCTTACTTTTACCACGAAAAAGTGTCAAAATTGGACATTTACAATAAAGGTGGCTTTTTGGCTTAATCCTCCTTTAAAATTGTATTATGGTACGGGTTTTACAGGTAAAAGGGATCTTTTACCCTTAAAGTATACTTTATATTAATTATGGTACTGGCTGTAAGAGTTATTAAAACTTTACTCAACTAGAAGATGTAAAATCTGAGAGAAAACTTTCGATAGAAATGATCAGCAGGTGAAGTAGTGTGAGAATCGACAATAAAAATAATTGGGGGCGATACCTTGGGCTGAAAATCAATCCCAAAGAATACCTTGTGTACCAAATATAAAGTAAATCGAATGTTATGAATGGAATATATCGTGTTAGCAGACATGCACACACGCAGATAGACAGGATGACAATATAATTAACTTTTTGCTTGGCTATCGAAAGTTAATAAGTTTTATTGAAACAGATGCTGTAAAAAATGTATCAAGGTAATAATGCAAGGAGCAGTTAAAAAAAATGTTTTCTGAAGAAAAACCCCAAGGGCGAACACAGGTTTACTTTACTTTAAACAATTAAATAAGTGGTAATAACACTTCACTTTAAACAAGAATTGTACCTAAACAATCTGATATCTAAAGATAACTTACTAGCGATAGACTTAAAAGATGCATACTTCTCGGTACCAATTTCCAAAACTTACAAGAAACTTTTAATATTTAAGCTTGATAATTAAGCATATGCATTTTAATGCTTCTTTTTTGGCTTGTGTACATGTACAGCTCCCTATGTTTTAATTGAAATCCTAATTAAATCAGCAATTAAATTTCGGGAAAAAAACATAAATAAATACAAATAAGAAAAAATGTTCTGGAAACATAAAAAACACATATACATATAGCCTTCAAGATAGGTCAGCCTCCATAATAAATAAAACAAAAAATTGTTTCAAGCCAAACCGAAAAACTCTATTTTTCGGTTTTGCCTTTAACACGAAGACTATGAACCTGTGACCATCCAAAGTTAAAATAAAAGAACTAATATAAAATGCTAAACAAAAATCACCTAATAATATATTTTTCAAAATTCACAGTTAATTTAATTTCAGTGTGCCCAGCCACACAATACCCTTGGGTATACCCAAAACGATTTGAAAGTGAACTAAATTTGATAAAATAAAATTATGCAAACTCTTAATAGCTTCAGAGAAGACTTGTTTTGGTGGTCAACGAAAATAACAAGATAAAAAAACAATATAATTAATTCAAATTATCTAATTTACATATTTACTGATGTCTCTAACATTGGATAGGGCGCCGTTTGAAATAATAAAGAAGCAACATGTTTCTGGGCTCGTGATGAAGCAGCAACCCATGATTTATAAAGAATGGAAAGCAGTACTACACGGCTTGAAAAGTTTCGCCAAGAACTTATAGTTATAATTGCTACATACTCTTACGCGTAGACAGCATAACAGCGTTGTCATATATATACATAGAATGGACGATGTTAAACACCAATTATTAAACAAAATAACCAAAGAAATATGGCAATCAAATAGCAGATAAAGGTTCAAGATACCGAATACTCTTTAAATCCTGAGAAGTAATGCTGGAAATTTACTTTTTCGCTAGTTATGCAAACGCTAAATGTAAAAAACTACGTCCTGGCATCAAGATCCAGAAAGTTTGGCAGTAGAGTCCTTCACAATACCATTTAAAGATATTTTTCTTCCACTTCCACCGATACCCAAAATACTTAAAAAATAAAATCAAAGGAGGCTTTAGAAATTAGAAGCCTGGTTTCCAAAACTTTGAAATAGATGATTATTACATCAGAAATAATAATATCTAAATTAATATCTAACTTACTCAGGAATTTCTAAGGAATCTCCCCACCTTACTCTGGGAGCCGCAAGGGTTATCGGCCAAGTACTCAAAGTACTCAACCATAAATGCAAGGTTAAAAATAATATCAGAGTCGCAAATCTAAAAATGTAGGGCGGTTCATAAAAAGGGTATTTAGAATAAGGAACAAGATTATCGTTTCTAAAATACGATGATACCTGGGATCCACCACATTCAGCGTTTACTGGTGCTCAGTTTTTAAATTTATATGTTAAATGTTCAGTAATTACTAATTTTTCAAATAAGACTGTTAAAACAGAATTTAAAAATGTTAATTGAAATGTTTAAATTTAATCAATAAAAACAAAATTACATGTGGTATATAATCTAATACAAAGATCACCCCCAACTCTCTCTAAACATCTACAAGGTGATCTAGGAGGACTTGTCCAATAGAAGTATAATTAAGGATTAAACGACTTACCTTAAGGAAGTTCAATCCCAATTATAAGATATTGGACACGTCCTCCTAGATCAAACCCATCCCTAAAACGAAATATCTACAAAAAAGAGAAAATATATATTTATACAAATGCCCAACCCAGAGGTGATCTTGCGAAGTATAATGAATACAACGTGGTTCGAAGCGGTTAGTCAGGTATGGGTGAATCATTCTCTAAACTTCCGCACCTAATAGTGATAAGAAGTAAAACTACAAGGTGATCTAGGAGGACGTGTTCAATATCATATAATTGGGATTGAACTTCCTTAAGGTAAGTCGTTTAATCCTTAAATTTATATTTCTATTACCAGCAATTACACGCTGACCTAATAATCATATCTAACCAATTTTTTCATAATAATGATCAATTAATGTTAATAAAAATATAATCTTACCCCATTAGAATAGTCAAGGCGGTAGTACATGCTAAGATAAGTCTGTATAAGTAGGGTGGCATAAAATTTGGAGCAATCCTTGACCATCCTATACTTATAAACTCTCTAACATTTTTTTTCTTAGTGTCACTTTCATCTGTATTTTCTTGTATGAGTTCTTTTACCTAAAAAAAATATTTATAGTTTTCTACAAAACGTTAGAGAATCTCAATGTTGGGAAGATAAACAGTAGATACTTTCAACAATAAATTTATTCACTGGTACATGTTTACTACAATATAATAAATCTAAAACTCATCGATAATGAATCAAGAATCGAGAATGAATAGCGAATCAAGAATGACTCCTTTCAAAGAGATAACAAACCTATATATGCAAATCTAACAATAAACATTTCGTAACCTGAGCTACGGCCTGCATTCAACCTGTCGGCCTTACCTTGCTATATCACGTTAGGTATAATTCACGTCTCAACCTTTATATTGTTTAAATTATAATACGATATATTATAATTTAGGGTTATTCTGTGTGACCTAAAAGGCATCACACTTCCATAGTCCCCATTAAATGCCATTTTTTTAATGCTCAGGTAGTAAACTTTTGCTCTGCACTTAAATTCTAATTTTACTTTTAACCACTAATTATGTAAAACTAATACGGGAGAATTGGACAATACAAGGCAAGTTAAACCGGAACTTAAACTCCCTGATTAGTGCTGCGATCTAATTTTGATCTCTTGTACTACTTCAGTAACCGCTATTAAAGCACTCTAAAATATTTGTCGAAGTTTATTTAGTTTCCAGCAGTAAAGTTTGATATAAAATTCTTTTTTCTTTTAAGTCATCGGAAAGTTATATTGTACATAATGATTTTAAGGAGTATTTTGAGGATTAGTTTTTACAACGTATCTTTGTTTGTGTCGACGCCATGTTTTTTTTCATTATGCAATATGGGGTAAAACCAGGACATATATCATGGGGCACAACCACGTCACATTCCTCCATCGATATTACTGCTGACCTCGTTGTTGGTATCCATGGACTTGGAGAATTTTTTTCTAAACACATTAAACTATTTGATAATCATCGCTGTCGTCAGCTGGTCCATCGAGTTCTTCGTAGGACCTATGTAGTTGATAGGCATCATCGTAGTTGTAATTGGTGGATTGGTCGTCATCATCGTCGTCTCTGTCAACTGGTCCATCGTCGAGCTCTTCATAGGGCACATACAGTCGATCGGCGTTGTCATCATTATTATCATCATAATCGCTGTACCGGTCGTCGAGTTCTTCATAGGGGGGTTCTCCATACAGTCGATCGGCGTTGTAACTATCGGAGTTGTCATCATCGCTGTCAACTGGGTCGTCCGGCTCTGTTATTAAATAGCGCTGGACAAAATTGCGAGCGACAAAATAGCGCGGAACGAATAGCGCCGCGACATAATAGCGCCGACTGAAATAACGCGTCATAAAAAGCGCGTGTTTAAGCCAGTGATAATAAGGGCGCACTGATAATGATAGCGCACTCCATATAAAAGTAAATAAAGTGTTGAAAAATCAACTTTCTTGCTAAATTTTAACTTTATTCAAATCCAAATAACTTTATGTAATGAACATTAACCAGTAACCTAACTACAAGGATAAATTGTACGCAATACTACGCAAAAAACTTTGAACGCTACCAAATCTGTATTGGGCAACCAGTACCTGTAGTCTCTTTTTCAATTGAAAATATTTGCAATTGGATTTTTCGTTGGTCCTATATCCTGCGCGGTACCTCGTAATGAATATTTCAAAATGGCTCTGTTCCTTTTTAATTTTGTCGAATAGCTTGGCATGCGAAGGATGATGGCATTGAAGAATTTTTTGAAATGAATTATGCCATGCTTCCACCGAATTGTTGCTCCTGGGTAAGTCAGTGATGATTCTTTCGTATAGGTTCCACATTTCAATCGGAAATCTTGGGGGTATATCATGCTGTCTACGGCCAACGTAGTTGTCTTCGAAGTAATCGGCAATTGGCTTTAATTTCGCTGGAAAACTGGCAACGATAACTTCGAATGCAAACTGCACGTCTGGTACTGGAACATAACTTAAAGCTAAAAGCATTTTGCATTGGATCCTGATTTCCTCATTATCTTTGTATAGCTTTGTTAAATGATTGGATTGAATATGCTTCCATAGATTTCGTGTTAAATGGAAATTGCAGCCTACTATTTTGGTATCAGGAAATTGATTTTTTATTGTGTTGAAAACCGCATTCTCGAAGTCACAGATTACACTAGCTGGTTTCAACGTTGGATCTATTTCTAGTAGTTTTTCGAAAAGTCTCTCGTAACTTGATTGTTGTTTGTTGGGCAGCAAAGCATATATTAGAGGAATAGCTTTTCCGTCTATTAAGGAGTGAATAGTAAATACCTGGCAAACATATTTCGGTGCTACACTGAAAGTGCCATCCAAACACCAGTTTCGAAATTCACTCAAAAGGAAGATATTTCCATAAGTAGCAAAAACTATAATTCTATTCACATCTTCTGTTCCTGAATCCCACAACAGGAACTCTTCACATTTCTCTGTTCGTTTATATTTCTCTTCAATTATTACATCACGAATGTTGTTACATGCACTGTTAACCAAAAGTGCCTTGTTTCTCACTCTTTGAATTGTTTTTCTTGCAGCATCATAATTTGGTAATAGCACCGATGCTTCCGTCGATACTTGGCTAGTGCTGGCTTGTAAAATTTTCCTTGGACCATCTTCCGTTGTCCTTGCCAAGTTCTTAATATTTTCCATTATTCCAAAAACTTCGTTTTTAGCGTCATTTTGACCATGACTATGGGAAGTTGTCGGTGTTTTGGAGTCTCCGCAAACTATCAATCTACCTTTACAATATTTCTCCGTACATCTCCAGGGAGTGGAAGTGAGATGTACCTTATCTTTTCTGTACCTGTATCCTTCATGGATCAAAATAGCACCACCTTTTTTTGACCGAGAAATATTCATCGTAACGTGACAATACGTTTTGACGTTTTGGGCGCTATTTCGTCGCATTCGAATTTTGACACTCTGTAAAATGTCCGAGCGCTATTTTGTCTCACGCTATTTTGTCCCACGTTATTTTGTCGCTCGCAATTTTGTCGAGCGCTATTTAATAACAGAGCCGGGTCGTCCAGTTCTTCATAGGACCCATACAGGTCTTCAAAGTAGTCATCTTCTTCTTCTTTTTCTTCTTCTTCAACGACTCTGTCCCACTCCATTGCATCTTTGTAAAATTGCAATAAGCCATAGGGTTTGCCAGCGAACCAACTTATGTTTTATTACTACATTGTGAACACCCATTTCACTCAATTAATTACTAATACAACACCAACTTCTACATCGCTTTTATAGATAAATATTCATATATAAGCGCCAACGATACTCGACTACACCCACGTCCCTGTCGTCACACCGTAACCTTTTTTAACCTTGACTTTAGCCCGTGATAAAAGCACCCACGCGCCCTGTGACATCACTGGTTACGAGTCACCGCACACATAAAACCTTATCTAAACCGGATGAAGTAGGAACAGTATAGAATAACTACTAATTCATTTCATTTTTTTTTTTATTATGGAAGGGAAAACGGGAAAACCGCAATTTTTAACTCTAGTCTGTAACTTAAAAATAAGAAGAAGCAAAAGAAGAAATATAAAAAACATGAAAATAAAAGTATTGGGGCTATTGGAGAAAAATAAAAATATTACCAGCAAAATACCTAAGGAAATTACTAAAAAGAAAAAATTAAAATGGGATGATGATAATGCCAAAAAAGGCACGAGCAGAGAGAAAAGGAAAAAAGAAGGTTAATATAAAACCTTAGTCGAAGAAAAAAAAGAGCTATGACACAAAATCAACTTCAGCCAAGGAAGAAAATGGTGTCACCTGCAAAGCAAAAGGAGGTTAGGTTCAAAGTACAGTGCGCGTGAATTGGATCCACGAAGCTTGTTCTAATACGGGAGAAAATGATGACTCATTTAACTGCGGCTTTTGGTTCATTTTTAAAAGTATTATGTAGTCAAAATATTACTCTATCCCACCAATAGGTGTTATACGCTGTAATTAAGCTATTTGAACCATTTATATATACCTAGTTATTGTAAAAAATTATGTTTTTCCAATGAATTTAAACGATATCTTGATTTTACCCAAATCATAGAACAAAACCAGCTATGTCTTTGTATTTAGGATACTGTACCCCAAAAATTTTCTTTGCCTGTTCATAATATGGTAAGAGGATTTTCATCTTCTTCCTAACATTTACTACATAGGGAAACTTCCGATATCCCTTTGAGGTTCTTCTGAGCCCGCAGTGTCTCTGCTCTTTCTATAAGTCCCGTAAGTTCCATTCAATATTCCTTGTGTTTGTCCTTTAATTGTTTTTCCAGCATACCATTTATATTTGTTAGGAAATACTACATGTAGGTTACGGTCCAATAAGAAGTTTTTCGGCTCCTTTACCAACCCAGCGGTCGGTTTCTTCATTTCCTTCTACCCAGGCTTTCACTAAAGACTTACCTTGTTATATTCTGCCAGGGCATTTAGGATTTTATGATAGTTTAATACTTGTTTGGACTGTATTTCCACCATTTTCATTGCGTTAAGCAATGGTTGATTCTCATGGAGTATACGGATTGTCTTATTTCGCAGCAACACATTTATACAAGCATTTTCACAATTATTTCCGATTGAAGACCGTTGCCATAAATTCAAGGTTTAAAATGTATGTTCTCCCCAAGTTCATAGCTTAGAATCCATCCCCTGAGCTGTCTTCTATTTTGGATCCGTCTGTATACCAGATTGACCTCATTTTTTCTGTCCTCAGATATGCTTACCTCAAAAGGTTTCACAAAATTACAGCTGACAGACATTCTGTCCTATGGCATGGTTAACATACCTTTAATACCCAGTCTGTAGTTTGCTGCTAGTGCCTCTATTTCCACTATAAGCTGTAGCGGAGGGAGACCCAGCATAGCCGCAGTTGGCGTTGTTCTAAATGCCTCTGTAATCAGAAGGTATGATGCTTTCTGTAGGTTGCCCAGCTACCTCAGTCACGGTGGATCTCGCAGCGTTGGTATAGAGTCGATTTATATGAAGCCTAGTCGAAGGCCCTTTCTATGTCTACAAATGCTGCTATGGCGATTTATTGATGGTTTAATGATTGTTCAGCCTTGAGTGCCAACGTATGAATCGTAGCTTCACAATACTTCCCAGATAAGTATGCGATTACCTCGTGCCTTATATATCTGTCAATCATTTTTTCTAAAGTTTTTAGAAAGAGTGATGTCAGGTCTATAAGATTTGACTTCTGCGTAACACGCTTTACACAGTTTGGGTATGAAGATAACTCTTGTAGACCTCCATTTTGCTGGTACATACTCTATTGCCAGACTGGCACGGAGTAATTGGCACAGCAGGATTTCTAGCTCCTCCTGTTCCAACGAAGGGTCGAATTTGATTTGTGGGTATGTTAAAATCTGTATAGTTTCGACGAGATTTGGATTTTTACTATTTGGAAAGATGAAAGTTGAATAATATTAAGAAAATAGGATCTGAAGTACGATACTTTATTATTCACGCAGAATAGTCTGCTGTAGTAAAAATGGTACGTAATTAAACACACCTAAGTTTAGTAAATAAAAGATATTAATAATAATTAATTAAAAATTGACAGCACTTGATATTTTTTATGTAATATATTTCTGCTATATAATATTCTTGTATATATTTACTTACAGGAAATTCTTCCTTTTTCTTTCCAGAATTTAAACTGTATACCGTTTGAAATACTTTCAGCGCTTCATCATTTTGTCCAGCACTCATTAGAAATTTTGGACTTTCTGGCAAACACGCGAATAATCCAGCTGCTACTAATGGGCAGCACGCACAACACATTAAAAAAAGATTCCATGCGTGCATTTCTAAAAAAAATTATAAAATTTAATAATAGTTCTTTTATCTAGTTATATTATTGTCTTGTAACAATTATCTTTATCTAACGAGTTTAATTTACTATTACCCTATAGTGATTAGCTTATTAACTATATAAGGCATGTTTGTGTCACTCTCCGGCTACAGGTATACTATGTTCAATCTAGGAACAAAAACTTCTGGTAAAAGGATATATAGCAATCCTAGAACCTGAAATTTGGAACATTCACAAAGGAACTAGAATATTGTTCTCCGATATTGAAGAATTTAAAAGTAAAGTTGACTTTATATCAGAGTTTCTGACACAAACTTAAAAATGTTCGAAATAAACAGCCGTATAACAATAAAGAAAGAAAATCGAGACTCTGTAAGGTAGAATCGAGCCCGTTCCAAAAAATAAAACTTTTTAACCTGACAAAAAAGTGATGGAACTGGAAAGCCTATAAGACCTACCGAATAAAACATCAATATGCTAAAGAAAAGTCCTAGAGGAAAATCTGTCAAGGCATTAACAGTTTTCCAGAAAACTTACAGAGAGAAAAGCATGATACCTCTGAAAAATCAACCAGGAGATATCACAAACACAGAGTAGGAGAACCTAGAATTGCTTCTACAATCACACTACCCTAATTGTGAAATTATTTTTGGTGAAGAGAACAGAAGTAGTGAGGTACTAATTCGTAGGACCTAAAAATAAATTGCTAAACCTTAGCAATAAAAAACTCATAGGACTCTTTACGGAAGATGTAAAGAGGCAGACGAAACTCACAATAACATAGTGTACCACTGCCAGAATATTAAATGGGAATGGGAGTAGCACTTCGGGCTACAATTTCCGGAACCAGATGAAACCGTATAATCCCCCATCAGATATATTCTTGAATACTTTAAGATTATTATCTTGATGAGGTAAAAACTGAGAAGGGTACAATAAGCTTCAGGCTTTAGTACGAGTGGACTTTGAACCATACCTTATAATATTTCTAAATATAATTTTATACTGAAAATATTCTCATTTTCAACTCTTATTACAGGAAAAAATCATACTAAACCAGACTCATCTTTTTATGCATTTACTAGTTTTCGTTTCCATTTTCTACAAAGCTAAAAGCATCTAACGTAACAAAAAGCTTATTTATTTGGTATGTCAAAAAGTAAGTGCTTAGTCAAAATTATTGCGACAAACAAAACAATTTGTGCTATTAGCACCAATAAAGGTCTATCGCATAATATGTTAATATTTTTTTCTTCAAGCGTATAATAACTATATTACTTTCGTCGACACAGACCGTAGAAATATCGTATTGTTTTCTAGTACAATGAGTTTTCATAATTGTACTAGTACAACAGTAATTAAAAAAGATAGCAACGCTTTATTATGAGCGTTGTAATCGAGTAGGTAGGAACTGTCATTTTAATATTTATTTAATTTGACGTTTATCAGTTTTGAAAATGTCTTCTATTTTTTGCTATGTATAACTTCAATCATCTTTACGCTTGAAGAAAAATTAGTATATATTAGTCGGAGAAGATTATTTGTGTTTCACTCAGAATACACTGCCTCGGCTATAACGCCTCGGCAATAAACTTTTGAGCTCAACAAATAACAGGCACCTTCTACTCCTAGTAATATAATATACTATTGTTGACTGAAATATATTTTGACGATTCTAAATTTTAATTATTTATTATACTTTTTCTCATCCAGGAATATTTTTTAATTTGGCACAACCAGTATTCAACCTTTTATTTTAATGATGTTCAGATTGTAACTATGGTCGAAAGAGATTACTCAAAACGTACAATTAGAAATTCTTTAATTTTAATAGGCGTTTTATCTACCGACTCTTATTCTACATCAAAAGTACTTACTTCCAAATCCAAACAAGTTAAATTCATATCCCGATGGAAGAACAACCCAAGCCAAAATTGGTAAAAGGAAAAATCCGGTACAGTATGTTATTCCTCTAATAAGTTGAACTAGAGATCTGTAGTTAAAGGAATGGAATTCTGATAAATATGTGGTTGTAGCTGAAAATGGACCATTGAAGCTAAAAATTTAGAAAAATAAACAATTGTTTAATTTTATCTTATTTTAAAATATGTGAATATAAACAAATCTCATAATATAAAAGCTATTTGGTTACCTAATAAATAAATAATTTAAATTAACTCATCATATCATCAAAGTTGCATCTGGTCCAAATAAAGAATTATCGAAGGGGTACTTGACGCTTAACTATTACGAAATATTTATATACATATAAATAGAATGACATGTATACCATTATAATGACCACATAACATCAAGAAGTGTTGATAGTCTTCCTCACATGCGGTGTTAAATGAAATATTTTTTTAAATCATAAAAAGTACTGATACAGCACCAAATACAGCAGTAGCAGCTAGTAGTATAGAGATGAGATTACTGCCGACATGAGTACTGCAGCAGCTTCTGGAAGTGTCTCCATAAATAGTGAGAATAGTGTGAATAAAATAAATAGTGCAAATATCACTAAATACTTGGAAACAATAAATTACACCTTACTTTCCCTTTGGTGGGTCCGGGAAAGTAAAAACAATTTAAAAATGCACCCTGACGAAATAATGAAATTATTATTGAGGTAAAATGTACCTATTTGTATGTAGATCAAGTTGGTATGAAATATATAAGAATATCTTGTAAAATAACGATCTTACCATTATGAATATAAACTCGAATATTAGATGAAAATTTCATTAAGAGGAATACATACCACGCCGTAATTTTAAAATTAATATTATCTCTATGTTTTTTAAGCGATTTAAATGAAATTTTAGAGACACATTTTATATGAAATATTGTAGTGAAGTTTGGGTTTAGAATTTTGTTTTTAAACTGAATTTATGAGATAAAAATAAAAAGTTATTAATTTTAGCATTTTTTTAAAAATTGACTACAATGGTCACTAGATAATGAAATTACCTTATTATTTCCAAAATTTCAAATTTCTGCTCTTTTGAGCCTTGAAATAGAACCACGTGCTAAAATTATAAATCGAGCTAGTCATACAGGTGTCGTCATCTATGTGCAATATATTAAAGATTTGCTTTGTTACAAGCCGCTGATGGCATGGTCGCGTCCTTAACGTATAACATTACTTTTAAATTATAGCCCTGATTGGAGGCTCTCTAGGCGAGATTTTAAGCTCTTACAGAAATACTTCACCCAAGTCGAATCATCAACATGCTGGTGTGAGCGCCAGTGGCGTGGTTTATCAGATATTTATTTTTGTTTTCTTACGTCATATTATTATTCTTATTTAGGTTAGTCAACTGTAACTTTTTTAAAAAATGGCATTTAAAACAAGAAGTAAGTAGTCTGTAATTTGAGTAAAACTATATTTAGATAAATAAAACAACGTTTTATGATTACGATTTTTACAAAAAAATACAAGAAAAGTTATGTTTTAAATAATGACATGTTTCGTATAACAACTTTAATTATTAACAAAATTATCTTGAAAAATATACTACTAAGATTCAATAAAGGTCATTAATATTTAAATCCAAGTTATCCATATCTCATTAATATTTGTTTAAATATAAAAAAATGAAAATTTTGTTTGTTATGGTGTCTAAATATGCAGGAATAGCTATTTGTGTATTAAGAGCGGAAAGTGATACTTTGCTGCTTGAGGCAGAGAGTTGCCCGCGCGACGCGTAGCGGAGCGCGGGCAATCTGCCGAAAGCGGCAAAGCACTTTCTGCTCGAATTGCACACAAGATTTTTTCTACGATCACATTATTTTTAGACAAATAATTAAAAAAAAACATGAAAATACTCTTCATAACCTAAAAATGAAATAATGACGTTTCATTAATTTCATAGTCTACTATTTGCACAAAACAGTAAGTAGATACTTAAATATGCAATCACTATTTCATATAGGTGTACCTAGGTGTATCTAGGTGTACCTTCTGACTGTTATATTTTTACTAGATAAATTTTATAAAATAAAGTTTAATTTCGTTCGAAATATCTTCAAATATTAATATTTCAACTAAAATATTCAGACTGCCCTACATTTTGTTTTAATATACCTATTATTTACTACCTTTCTTTAGTTTATTGTAAATGAAAACAGGCGAGCGGAAAAGTACGCGCTAGAGCGACAATAATGTCAAATTATTACAGATCACGGAAAACGTCAACTTTGCGGTTAGATTTGAGTGTGCAAAAGCCTACTTTGGGTAGTGGTCGTAGGAAAAAGAATTTTTCCTACGATCACTGAATATTTTAGTTGAAATATTAATATTTGAAGATATTTCGAACGAAATTAAACTTTATTTTATAAAATTTATCTAGTAAAAATATAACAGTCAGAAGGTACACCTAGATACACCTAGGTACACCTATATGAAATAGTGATTGCATATTTAAGTATCTACTTACTGTTTTGTGCAAATAGTAGACTATGAAATTAATGAAACGTCATTATTTCATTTTTAGGTTATGAAGAGTATTTTCATGTTTTTTTTTAATTATTTGTCTAAAAATAATGTGATCGTAGAAAAAATCTTGTGTGCAATTCGAGCAGAAAGTGCTTTGCCGCTTTCGGCAGATTGCCCGCGCTCCGCTACGCGTCGCGCGGGCAACTCTCTGCCTCAAGCAGCAAAGTATCACTTTCCGCTCTTAATACACAAATAGCTATTTTATTTTAAATACAAGATAGCGACTCCAAAATAGCGGACGAGATTTATGGTTATGGACCGATTTCATTTGAAATTAGTGTGTGGGGGTTTTTGGGATCGGAGATTATGAAGTTTTTGTCAAAATTAATAAAGTGAGATTTATGATTATGGACCTATTCTTTTTAGTTTATTTATTACGGTTGTAGCGATTTGTATCATTGTTGAAAAAAATTGAAATCTTGAAATGTTTGTTCGTTATGGTGTGTCTAGGTGTGCAGGAAACTAATTTTAATTTTTTTTTATCCATAATATGTAACATACGGTGACGTGGGCTTTGCGATCCGTGGAGTTTACGAACATATACCTGGCATACCCTCGGTCAGTTTATGGGGGCCGTGGGGTTTGCGAACACTGAAGGTAATTTTTTTAATAAGTTCCATTTCTGTGGGTTTTCTTTTTATATTTTAATAAAGAAGCAAAATATTGAATATTTATTAGTGGTAATAGATACAGAGTATTAAAATTATAAAAATAATTCAATAAATGTTATATTTCAGTTATTATATTTCAGGTCTTTTGAATATTTACAGAGATATTTACATTTTAGAAAAATCCTGGGCACTTATAACTTTTTTTTTGACATTTTTGCATTAATCCATTATTTTATCCTCAAATTGCATTATTATTTAATATTGTATGGGTCAATTTAATACAAATAACTTAATACCAAATGCCTGAATTTGGTGGGTGAGATGAATAATTTTTAAAACAGACGAAATAAAATAAACAATTTGAGAGATTGACTGCTATTAATTAATGAACTTGAATATACCCATTCATGTAAATTTATTTCTTATTTTGTGACGTGCCTTTTCTTTTCCTTTAAAAGAGCCCTATCGTCACTATGACACCCTCGGTTTCGGTATATAACTAGATTGTCTCGGGCGCCAGATTTTTGGAATGGTTTACTCCACTGACTCTCGATCTACGGCCTCAAGAGTACCAGGGTAGCAACAGATGGAGGTTACAGTAATTCCAGGGGTCTGTTGTCGTAGACTGAATAGGAGAGCACGGTGTAAAACGGGCTTTAATTGTTTCACAGTGCCAAACCTGAATTTACCGGTTGCTTTTGTTAAGAAAATAAAAATTGCAAATAAATAATGATTTTTATAATTATTAATTCTTGTCAACTGTGGAAAGCTATATTAAAATTTGCGGTGTTTTAAGCAAGAATAAAAAAAGAATACAGATCAACTTCTTTAAAAAAATATATATATACCGGTAAGCAGTAATTAATTAAAAGCAAAGCATGATAGCGTGAAATTCTAGGAAAAAGCGTGTGAAAATAATTTGCAGTGACGGTGAAAATGATATCTACTCAGGAAAGCGTTATAAGGCAAAATGACATAGGTTTTCTGTTGTATTTGCTTCTTCAACGCAAATATGCCGGTGTTAAAATAATAAATAAATCAAAATTAATTAAATTAACTTTAAAACGGTGTGATTATACTTCTTGATTAAAAGATTTAATTAATTAAATAAAATGTTTAAACGGTATTTGAAAAAAAAAAGAAAATTCCTGATTTTCTAGATTTGACTCAGTGCTCTCTGAATAAGAGGCCCCCTATGACCCCGGGCTACGGCGATCACTAGGGCGAAATTCCCGAACTTCTGAGTCTAATCCCCAAAAATCAGTTTTCCGTTCTTAATCCGAAGTGTTTTGAATAAACAGCCTTTTGTGTCCCCGGACTACGGCGGACACAAGGGACGTTACTTCAAAATCTTCGAACTAAACGGACTTTCTGTCAGAAATTAGATTTTATTTGTTTAAAACTGTATTAGTTTAAAAAAAAACAGTATGAAATATTTTATTTTCACAAATACGCAGGAAATCCTATGTCAATTAATAATTCAGTGCAGTCAAATGATATTTATTATTGATCAAACGTTATAATAATAAAAACAAATTTGTACAAAAGAAAAGAATATTTTTACCTTTGATAAAGCACAACACAGCACAAATCAATCTTCGGTCGGTCGGTATATTACTTTTGTTCCGGAGAAGGCCAATAAGTCAGATAGAAGAGCGTGATTTTAGCGGCTCCCGGCCTTTTTATTAATTTCCTTAGCCCCACTTAAATCAAAATATGCGCGAATCGATTTATGCTGTTTGTCTTATCAGTTTACAAAATTAAAAAAAAACAATCCATAGACGTCCAGTAAATTATTTATATACAGGTTAATAAATTAAGAGGGGTGTAAACTTGTTGTTAAAATTAAATTTAACCAACTAATTCAAAATTA
The DNA here is from genome assembly GCA_963243735.1 of Neocrepidodera transversa. Taxonomy (NCBI): domain Eukaryota; kingdom Metazoa; phylum Arthropoda; class Insecta; order Coleoptera; family Chrysomelidae; genus Neocrepidodera; species Neocrepidodera transversa. The sequence goes on along the minus strand of OY725345.1, from coordinate 27,254,856 downwards.
TAAATTCAAAATTATTTAAAGAATATAGTACAGGATGTCCCAAAAAAAAATAAAAAGTAACTTCGTTACAATTTTCATAAATATAAACATACTGAGAATATTTTTAATCGTTCTTTACATTTGACAATTATATGTTCATTTTTTTATGGTAAATTGTATTTATATGGTACAGCTGTTAGGATTACAAAAATTTAATTTAAACAACATTTATTTATCTTTTTCAAATAATAATATAATAATATCATATATTAATTGTTTCATAGTTCTAATCTTAGGCATGTTCCCACCGATGGTCAGCGCTTAAATTAAAGCCAGGCATGCAAACCCCATGAAAAAGGTTCAGTTCGTAAAGCCCACGTTCGCATGTACCACGGATACGTAATACACAGGCAAGAACAGGCAGCCCATTGGGCCGCAGTTCAAGTTAGTCGTTATATATTTTTGTTTTTTTTTACGGTAACAAATCAAAATAAAGACATCTTATTGGGTGAAATTTTCATTTATATTCAAAGTGTCAAATCGCTTCTTGGAGAGCTTATAGCAATGATAATTAATGAGATTAGAATATTGCGATATTTTACTTGTTATTATTTATATGATAATAATTATCTAAGCAAACTTTTTTTTACTATTTCGTTAATTTAGATAATAACTACTGTAATAGACCAATTAAAATTTTAGCAATATTATAATATTATTAAATAATTTAAGGAGCTTTTGTTTAACAATTATCAGAATTGTAAGCGAAAACGCTAAAAATATTGTTTAATTACTAAAATCAATAAAAAAAAATTTCGGAACTTTTTTTTGAATATCTAGACGAAACCATATTATTTTTAAATTAATATTGAATACTATTAAAAAATGTTTACCCTATTTTACGAGTTTCAAAAGTTATGCCTAACGACATTCCAAATGAAAACGAAGGTGGCGAAGTAGTGCCGGAATTAGAACCATACAAACTTAGTGAAATATTCTCCATAGTACCCGAATATGACGGGAATCCAATTTTTCTTACGACGTTTTTACAATCCTGTAGTACTGCCTACAGGATGGCCGTTAACGATCAGCGAATATTTCTTGTTTTGCATATAAAAAATAAACTACGCGGTAGGGCTGCTGAACTAGTAAATTCTAGAAACCCACAATCGTGGCCAGAGATCAAACATTTATTAGATACGCATTTCGGAGATTCTAGGGACCTAACTGCATTAAGAAAAGACTTACAAAGAATCAGACAAATATCAGACGAATCCCCTCTAACGTTTGTGTCACGACTACAAACACATAATGCAAAAATGCACGCGTCCATTTCTAAACAACCATTAAATCCGGATCAAAAGGACGCACAATCTAGACTCGTTGAAACAATGACACTCAATACCCTTTTAACCGGACTTGAACCCAAATTGGAACAAATAATTTGCGCAAGCGACCCGCCAGACATGTTAACTGCAATAGCAAGAGTAAAAAGAGAATTGCAATTAAATTACTTTGAAATACAAAAATTCAATAAACCAATTAACCAACCTATTGTACAACGAAAACCTATAACGAACCAGCAAGAGAAAAAATGCTCTTACTGTGGGCGCATAGGTCATGTAATAAATGAATGCAGACAAAAACAGTTTAATTCTCAAAATAATCAACAAAGAAATTTCCAAAATCGATCTTTTCAATATAATAACCAAAGACCTGTACAAAATGAACCCCCGCAAAACCAAAGATTTCAAAATCCGAATTTTGAACGTTCGAATCAATCTAACTCAAACATGCAAAGTCAGTTTCAGCAAAACCGCCCCTCAATAATAAGACCTAACCCTAACTATAATAATCAACGACCTTCGGCAATTCAACCGAACCTAAATACATTTTCAACTCAAAGAACTCACCATTTACATCTAGAGAAATCCGAAAATCAATATTATCCGGATGATGATGAAAGTCAATATTTGTATAATAACATAGAGCAAAACCAATCTACTTCTTATGCAGAAGAAGACTACTATACTGCTAGTAGTCCATATGAAACAAATTTTCAAAATAATTTTTATTCTGAGGAAACGCAAACTAATTATTATAATGACAATTCTTTTGATGGCTGTTATACTGCTAACAGACAAAATTACGCGATCGATGAACAATATGAAAATGACATTCAAATTGAAAATCAAAACATTAACACACAGGATTTTCAGTACGACCTGTTACACGGTGCCCCTCCTATCCCGACTACGCAGGAGAGTCACTCGACCCACGAATTAGAATCCGGGATGAAAACTTTGAAACTGGACAGCTACAATCCAAATATCAACAACCAGAACAACTGTTTAAATAAATTTAAAATTTTAATAGATACAGGTGCAGGCTTATCTATCTTTAAACCGAAAACCTGCGAAAATTATCAAAAACGATCACCTGAAAATTTAATAATTCAAGGAATAATTGATCAGAAAATTTTAATAAATGAATCCGCATTGGTCCCATTCGCGCAAAATAATCCTCTTAAAGTTTACATCCATAATTTGGATATAGAATTTGATGGATTACTAGGCTCTGATTTTTTCGATCATTACCACTGTATTATTGATTACAAAAATAAACAATTGATTACGTACAATTCCACTCTTTAAAGTATCTGATCTAAAAACTCATAAAAAAAAATTGAAAATAAAATTTCGATAGAACCACGTAAAGAAAAAATCTGCAAATTCCAAAGTAACCTAATTAATTCAGAAGCCATATTAATAAGTCAAGTAATCGAAAATGTTAGAATACCAAACGCAATAATAAAAACGAATGAAAACGGCGAATTTCTTACGTCAGTTCTTAATGCAAATGCTATTCAAAAACGATAAATTTTGACAAAATAATACTAGAACCATTAGAAACTCGTCAAATATACAGTCTAAGTGAACTAAGTTACACAAACGAAACTACATCGTCAAGTAGAACTAACAGAATAAAAAACGAACTTCGACTTGATCACCTTAACGAAGAAGAATATGAACAAATTACAAAATTATGCTTAGAATTTTCTGACATATTCTACCTTGAAGGTGATAACCTTACGTTTACTAGTGAAATTAAACACCCGATAATAACTAACCCTACCAAACCCATATATACAAAATCATACAGATACCCCCCAAGTTCAAAAAGAAGAAGTAAAAAACCAAATTTCAAATATGCTCGACCAGGGCATAATCCGCCCCTCTACCTCACCTTGGAGTGTGTGGGTGGTGCCAAAGAAACCCGACGCTAGTAATAAACAAAAATATAGGGTTGTTATTGACTACAGGAAACTAAATGAAGTAACCATAGACGACAAATACCCTCTTCCAATAATTTCAGACTTATTAGACCAGTTAGGCAAGTGCCAATACTTTACGACACTTGACTTAGCTTCAGGGTTCAATCAGATCGAGATAGACCCTAAAGACATAGAGAAAACGGATTTTTTAGTCGAAAATGGACACTACGAATTCGTTCGTATGCCTTTCGGGTTAAAAAAGCGCCATCAACTTTTCAACGCGTGATGGACCATATTTTACGACAAGCAAACTTAAAAATCCAACCAGACAAATGTGAGTTCCTTCGCAAAGAAGTAGCTTACCTCGGTCACATTATTACCGAAGATGGTGTGAAACCAAACCCTTCTAAAGTGGAATGCGTAAAAAACTTTCCACAGCCAACTAATACGAAAGAAATCAAATCATTTCTAGAACTCGCGGGTTACTATCGAAGATTCATACATAACTTTGCTAAAATCTCTAAACCTCTTAATAGATTACTCCAGAAAGACACAACATTCGACTTTGACGACGACTGTATAAATGCATTCGAATCTTTAAAACAGGCATTAATAACATCACCAATTTTAATTTACCCAAATTTTGAGGAAACGTTCCTCCTAACGACTGATGCAAGTGCCTACTCGATTGGCGCTGTATTGTCACAAGGACCTATTGGAAAGGACCTTCCTATCGCATACGCGTCTCGCTCTTTATGCGCAGCCGAAACTAAATATTCTACAATTGAAAGAGAACTAATCGCAATTGTATGGGCTGTGAAACATTTTCGCCCTTATCTATTTGGAAGAAAGTTTAAACAAATTACCGATCACAGACCCTTAACTTGGCTATTTTCAATAAAAGATCCAGGGAGCAGACTAGCTCGTTGGCGATTGAAATTAGAAGAATATGACTATGAGGTTATATATAAACCCGGGAAAATAAATAAAAATGCTGACGCTCTTTCTCGAATCAAAATAAACCATTTTGAAGAATGTTCAAAAATTCAAACTAAAATCCTTCATAATAATAATGACGAAAATAAACCAAGCACCAGCAAAGACGTAGGTTCCCCTAGTATCTGTACTTCCCGTATGGAACCAGTACCGAATGAAATTCTAGAGGAAATTATACAAGAATTTGTAATTTTCATAAATTCATATAAAACAAAATCAGATATTGATTATTCAAAAATTCAATTTTCAAATTCTCATATTCTAGATAAACTAAATAAAAATATTGTAACCTTTTTTTGGCAAAACAAAATGACAAAATTACATCACGAAATAATAGAAGACATATTTGAGGAAGAAGCAGACTTCCGATAGCACAAAATTAATATATTAAGTAATAAGACAGTTAAAGACCGTATATATTATATAATAGTCCTACCATATGATCCAGAAATGGTTGTCGAACACTTGTTCGCCGTAATTTACCAAAATAAAAATGACCTAGACCTAACAAAAAACATGCGTAATTGAAAACAATTTAGAATTACCAAGTTTAGAAATATTTTCATTTATTTTTTCCGAAAAAGATATAAAAATAAAAATCTGCCAAAATATTATTTAAAATCCCAGCCCTGATGAAATACCCATTATAATTGACCATAACCACTCGGGAAAAGCAAACCTTCAACGAGGAATCAATGAAACAATTAGACGAATAAAAGAAAAATACAAGACAAGTTGAAGAATTTATAAAAAACTTTGAAACATGCCAAAAGACAAAAATTTGCAGAAAAAACTTGAGTAATCCACTAGTAATAACTGAAACTCCAAGAACACCCTTTGAAAGAATAAATATTGACATATTAGAAATACCATCCAAATATTATGCATTGACTATCAGAGACGAACTCACTAAATTTACCCAAGCATACCCCCAAGAAGATAGAACCGCAAAAACAATAGCTAACGCACTACTAGTTTATTTTCAACATTACGGAACTCCATTATGAATTCATTGCGATTCCGGTAGGGAATTTAACAATGCCGTAATAAAAGACTTATGTACTCTTTACGATATTAAGTTAACTTTCTCAAGTGTTAACCATCCTCAGTCTAACGGTTCATTAGAAAGGTTTCATGCCACTCTTATGGAAATGATAAGAGCTCACCAGCTCGAAAACCCTAACGAACACCCTTTAACAATCCTACCATATGCAATCATCTGCCACAATGTCACAAAGAATAAAACACATGGGTTTACACCCTACGAATTATTATTCGGACACTCTAATCACCAAATATGTTCGCGACCTTAATAACAAAATCTCATACTATTATAAATTAGCACAAGCTAATATCGAAAAATCTAAATTAAATGCTAAAACCCGATTCGATAAGAATATTCCTCAAAAACGAGCCGAATTCAAAGACGTGAAAGAATCACAAATAACGAACAAATTAGGAAACAAATTTAACGGACTTTTTGAAATTTTAGAAATATTCCAAAATTCCGCGACCCTTTTAAATGCACAAACAAAACAAAAAACTAAAATAAACTTTGATAATTTAAAACCTTATTATGAGAATTAATTTTCATTATAGGTCTTTACTGCTGGTCACAGTGGCATATTGTCAATTTAAAATCGAACCCATCAATAATACCCTGGGAGTCTTCTATCATCAAGAATCAACCATGAAGATTTCCAATAACAAATGGACACTACTAATCTATAAAGATATTAATGCTATTAAAATTGCTCTAGAGAAAAATGACAAAATTTTAGAATCTATAGAATCAATGATTAACGTAAATAACTCGCGAATGTTAAGTTTTAAAAGTCAAGTACAAACTCATGTAAGTTTGTTAACTCAAATATCTGATTCATTAAATTCAAAATACCGAGAAATATTTGCTGATACTTCATTATCTCATAGATATAAACGAGGATTAATTAACGGAGTCGGTTCAATTTGGAAAGCCCTTACAGGAAATTTAGACGCATCAGATGGAGAATATTTCAATGAATGTATCGAAAAAGTTACAAAAGACGAATACGAATTGTAAAATTTTGAAAAATCAAATTTCAGTAACAACTTCTGTCATAAAAAGTTTTAACACAACTATACAAAAATTACAAATTGACGAAATGACCTTTAATGACGATCTCCAAGCAATCGAAACTGCACTATATGACATTAGTAACGACCTCTCCTTTTACGAATCACAATTAGAAATAATTAATATTTGCGAAACGCTTATGGAAAGTTACGTATTTTTAGAATCAACTATCGATGACATTTTAAATTCAATTACTTTTGCAAGATTAAAAACAATTCACACTTCAATTATTGCTCCCAGAGATCTAGTAGCCTCTCTTCAAGAAATATCTCAATCTTTAACAAAAAATAATCTACCACTACCTATTTACCTACCGGCCATTTCTCAATACCTTGATATAATTGAATTATCAGCCTATCAAACGGATGCAAAATTAGTATTCGTCCTGAAAATCCCTCTTGTCGAACCCGAAACTTATCAAATCTTTCAACTTATTCCAATTCCCATATTAGATAATCGAACAGGGCTTCACCATTTATTAATAACTTCAAAGCGATTTATCGCAAGAGACGACGATTCAATACTGTATGTAGCCTTCAATAACCTGGACCATTGTAAGAACTTACAATCGCATACGAAAATCTGTTCTGACGTACTACCCTATCCAATCGACACAAATACCATTTGTGAAGCACAACTACTTCGACAGCTAGTAGAAGTAGCAAAAAACGGTAAATCATCAGTGATCTATGCACGTGGTTACAGCATATTAGAGCTAACCGCAAATCATTGGCTAATTTCATTAACCAAAATTCATTACTCCAACTACAACCCGAATGTAATGGTTTTGTTGGAAGCACAAGAATCCACGCTAAACATTCAACCAATCAATTAAAAAACTTAACTAAAAAAAGCCAAGTAATCCTGATACCGTATGACTGTTGCCAACGGCTACATGGTAGCTCCACCACGTCCATAAATTCAGGTAGAAATTTTATTTTAGGGGATTAAGGTCACCGGTCAAGTCCACCATGCTAATCTTTTAATGACATTCTGTTAAACCTGTTAATGTTGGAAATTCCCAAAATATTAAACTTAGTTGGGGTCGGTACCAAATTATTTCATTAGTCGATTATCCTTCTCTGGTGAGTTTGATAATTTGTGCATTCTTTTTATCGTGAATTTTTTCTTTGGAATTATGGCTACTTTTAAGTCAATGTTGAGTCAAAGAGGCCAAAAGTTATTAATAGTTGAAAACTTTAAGTTTTGGAAAGCTCACGAAAGCAAATGTGGAAAAACTCGTTGGAGATGTGTAAATAAAAAGTGTCCTGCTAAAGTGTTTACAATGAAAACGGATGAGAATACAATTATTGAGGTTGATGGTAAACACGTACATGAATCTAGTAAAACTATTCCTAGAGAAGTTACCAGCAATAGTGTAAAAAGAAAGGCAATTGAAGATATTTCAGAAAAACCCTCTAAACTAATTTGTAAGGAAATAAATACAAATAGAGAAAATCTTGATGCTACTGATATTGAGTGCATTCGTAGAAATATGTATACTGCAAGAAGAAAAGTTTTTCCAACTCTACCGAAAAATAAATTGGATGTGTTAAGTGCAGTGCGAGATATGGATTTAAAAACTGTAAAGTATGAAGATTTTCGTTTATGTATTGATAATGACAGTCAAATTATAATTTTTTCTACTTATACAAACCTGCGTTTCCTAACTTCGTGTGAAGTTTTGCACATGGATGGAACATTTCAATATTGCGCATCATTTTATTACCAAATGTTCACAATTCATGGATTAAAAAATGGCTTTTTTATTCCTTTAGTATATGCTCTGTTGCCTGATAAACAAACGGTAACGTATGAAAAATTGTTTAATTTATTACAACAAAAATGTCAAACTTTTAACATTGTTTTATCTCCAAGTGAAGTTGTCGTAGATTTTGAAAAGGCGATCTACAATGCTTGTATTAAAATGTGGCCTCATATTAAAATTGTAGGTTGTCGTTTTCATTTGGCACAATCTTGGTTTCGTAAAATTCAAGAATTGGGTTTGACTGCGGAATATAAAACGAAAGATTCTAAAATAGGACAATATTTAAAAATGTATTTTGGCGTTCATTTGTTAGATCCAAAAGATGCGTTAGAATTTTTCAAGACTGAATTGCATTATCTAATTCCGCCAAATGATATAAGAATCACCCAATTTCGAAATTATTTAGAAAATAACTACTTTTCTCCTTCTTCTGTATTTCCTGTAACAATGTGGTGTAGTCAGCAAAATATTTTATACAGAACAACAAACGCATGTGAATCATTTCACTCGAAATTTAATGCGTGTTTTTACACATCGCATCCGAATATTTTTTATTTTACTAAAACCCTTCTTAATTTTCAAATAGAGACTTACGCAAAAATGACAAGTTGCAATAATAACTCGTTTAAGAAACAGAAAAGGGAAATGAGAGAGAAAATATATTTTGTTACCAAAAAAATAGATGAATATAATGCGACCGTAATAAGCAGATTTTCATTTGTAAAGTCAATTTGTTTTAAATACGCGCCAAAATAATTTGTATTGTGTCTACCCATATTTAAGCGTGAATATTTTTCTAATTTTTTCTTATTTTATGTTTGTATATATTTTTCGTTTTTATGTATATGTTTTTTAATTTTTAAGTGAATTGAATGTAAGCTTTGTTTCAAATATAGATCTAGTAAATTTCAAATATGCATTTTTTTTAACTTTATTTAACAGCGGTTATATCTTTTCTATGATACAAAATGTCAAACTGAATTATTTTCTTCAAAAATTATAAACTCAGCAAAATATTTTATGGTGCTATAAAGATTATCCTCTTATCTATTTAATCCCTCGGCTTGAAATCGGTGGTGGAGCTGACCGGCCTTTTTCGTCTACCTGAGGTTCGTGGTGGAGTTGACATTCTCCCGTTGCCAACACCTCCCGGAAAAACAAAGACTACCAAAATTGAAGCCACTTAAAATAAACAAATTAGATGTAGATGATCTCAACATCACCCAGAAGCTATAATTAACCCAAAACTCTGAAGAACTCGATAAAATGATCAACGAACCCTACGTGAAGAAACATGTTTCATGGTTCACCTATCTTACAATCACCCTTATTATTACACTTGTCCTACTTTACCTCTGTTGCAAGTGTAGAAAAAGAAAACAGACCCGGATCAGTATTATGCCATCAGGAGGTCCACCCCCGGTACCTCCAAGGAACCCATCCACGAAAATGAAAGACGTATTCCGCAGTATTCTACCCAGAAGACGACCTGGTGTCCACCGGGACGAATCCTCTGAAGAAGATATTGAACTACGCTCAACTTTAAATTAGAAAAAAAGTTGATATAATATAATATCAACTTTTTCATTATATTGTTATATACGTTTTCAAGGTCATTTAATAATTAAACGTAAATACGTTATCAACTTCTTCTAAAACTGCTAATATGTAATAGCATTCACAGAAACGCCTACATATGATAAGAAATAATAAGCCGTTTTTGTGGGGGCTGAATTAGCGAATCCTTTTAATATAAAACGGCAATTTGTAAACAAGTTATTCAGTTATTATTTGTAATTCATATGCTTATGAGCTTTATATTGTAACCAATAAAAGTAGTTTTTTAAAAAGTTATTTTTCGAAAGTACGATTTATCATGTATATAAATGGAAATTTTGATTTAGCTTTAATTTTTCTTTAACTTTTAATAATCTACTTACATGAAGCCACAGAAAAATTTAGCTATCATTAGTTGTGTTACATTTGTTGAAGTCGCTGCCACTAAACAGCATAGACAATGTAAAATATAACCATAAACAATTAGTTTTTTTCTGCCAAATGTATCGCAGATAATTCCGAACAAAAGGCCACTTGATATCATACCTAAAAGACAATAATAATATTAAGATTAAGTGTTATTGGCCACAAAATAGAGGTATTGAAATTTTTTAACAATATTGAGGTAAATACAGAATTTCAAAAAACTTACCAGCAAATGTAATAGAACTTATCAGTCCCTTCTGTTGTAAGGTTAAATTAAGGTCACATTCTGCCATTGGTAAGACATAAGAAAGGGACATTTGTTCGCTTGCTTGTGTGAAAGATGAAGGAAAGAGAAAACATAATAGCAGTATATTAAATTTTCCAAAACCTGTGGCTACTATCGCTTCCTCAAAAGTTGCTTTCTCTGAAAAAAAAACGAAATTATGTATTTAATAAAACTTAAAGAAAACCATAATTCCTGAAAATTTAAATGCTGTACGTTCTTGAGGTCAACTGAATCGATTTATACCAATTTTAGCATGATGTCTGTCTGTGTGTTTGTGTCTGTGTGTGTGAACACGATAGCGTCTAAACAGCTGAACCGATTTAGATGAAATTTTGTGTACATTTTTAGCAAGTAGCAAGTAGACGAACTATATAGATTTTGGTGTTATTCGGACAACCGGAAGTGACAGTTGCTTTAAGTGATTACTAAACAAGATGGCAATTAAGTTTTACACATATATTTTTTATAAGTTATAGTTTAATTTCGGATGATTAAAATTTTCAAAAACTTTTGCCGTTGTCGCCAGATTTATCAAAAATTATTTTTTTTTTCATATTTTTTTTTTTTAATTTCCAAAATAATGCATTTTTATGAAAAATAACAGGATATGAAAGTTGTAGAACATAAAATTTTCTTCACATTTTATCATTACCGTTATTTTGAATTCCTCATAGTCAAAATTATGGATTTTTATGAAAAATTACAAGAAATCAAAATTGTAGAACATAAAATTTTCTACAAATTTTGTCTTTATTTTTTTTTCGAGTTCCGCATATTTTTATCTTTATTAAATTGTTTTTTTTACTTAAATTTTATTATTAAAAATTTAAAAAAAATATTTTTAAATTTGTAATAATTAATTTTATAATTATAATAATTTTTTTACAAAAATTGTGGAATCTTTTAAAAATTGGCTAAGAAACATTTAAAATTATAATACCGTTTTAAACTAAATTGAATAACTTCTAAAATATTAATGTTATTGAAGTGGGATTTTCACCATTCGAAAGTTAATATAAAACTCCAAATTTAAAATGTATTTTAGTTTCTTAAAATTTAGAATTGTAATTATTATAGCCAAAATAAATATTTTTTTTTTAATTTTTTGTAATTTTGTTTTATCTATTAGTATAAAATAAATGAAAAAAGTAAATAGGATATCTGAAAAGGATCCAAAAGTACTATGTGTGCAAATCATTTCATAATTTTAACATGATATTTGTAAAAGTTATAGCAAAAAATGAAAAAAGTCAAAACAATTCAATCATGAATTTTTGACAAAAAATTTGAATTTTTTATGGTACCGTACCCCAATGGGTCAAAACGGAACCCTATTGCTCTCAGTCGCGTGTCCGTCCATCCGTCTGTCACACCGGTCTAGCAGCTAAACCGTTGGAGCTAGAGACTTCAAATTTTCAGTTTATGCGTCTTGTTGACTCAAAGCCATATAAACTGTAAAAAATATTTTTGAAAGTTTTCAAGGGTGGCTCCCATACAACTAAATGGGGGCGCTGAAAAAAAAATTTGGCCTACCCCATCGAGTGAGGTATCGTTGAATAGAGCTCATTGATAAAAGGCATATTTTTTGTTTTAAAAAATATTGCAAAACGTAGGCATGAGAAGCCGCCAAAGTCAGCATTTTTACAATATTTTGTTCCGAAGTATTTTTTAACTTTCCATTGACCTATAAACTTGAAATTTAGTGATAATGTTTATTGTTACGTATATTTTACTAACAAATACCAATATATTAATAAATATGATTTTTTCATTACCATTCCCTCATTTTTAGGGTTCCGCACCTTCGTATATATGTAAATTGTGATACTCGATATTTTATTTTTTTTATGTGTGCAATCGTATTAGTTTTATTAAAAAGTGCATTTTTCATCTCATAATTTTTTTTCTATCTTTGTCGGTTACGCTGATATTAACAAAGTTCGTTGCAGTTCAAAATTGGTTAATATTTCTAAGTATATATGCGGATTTTGATATTCGATATTTTATTATTTTTATCTGTGCTATTATTAATTTTGTTAAGAAATGCATTTTTCGTCTCATAATTTTGTTTTCTTCGTCGAACGCACATGCGCCTGGTTATTTTTCTTTTCAGTTCTTTAAATCATTTTACCAACTATTTTTGGCTTATATTCTACATTTGACCGATTTATTTTAGTTTTTTGAACTAACTTTGTTCATGCATTTTGATCCAGAAAACCCATTTCGAATAAAATTGAATGAGATATTAATTATTTATTGATTTTAAAATTATTCAAAAAAATATTTTTTTAAGGTTAATATTAATATAAAAAATTTAAAAAAAAAATCATTTAAATTTGTAGTAAAAAACTGTGATTGTGATTTTTTTCAAAATTTTATTCAAAAAATTGTAGAATTCGAAAACAATTTTTTTGAAATTTAATATAAGTTTAAAAGAAATTAAATAACTTTAAAAATAGTAAAGATATTAAAATGGGATTTATACCATTCGATAGGTACTATAAAACTCTAAATTAAGAAAATATTTTAGTCTTTTCGAATTTAACATTGTAATTGTTATAAGCAAAATAAAAATATTTTTGTCCTTTTGTTTTATCGAAACAAATGAAAAAAGTAAGTAGTGCATACAAAAGGGATCAAAAAGTAAATTATGTGTCAAATATTTCATAATTTTAAAATAGTACTTGTAGAAGTTATACAAAATTATAAAAAGCTAAAAAAAATTTTTACAAAAAATTTAATTTCTTTTTTTTTTAACTAATTTTATTAAAGTATGATGCAGAAAAACTAAAATAATCGATTAAACAATTACTTTAATAGGAGTGTTCGGAAAATTGGGTGGGATTACCCTTTATTTTTTCTATATGCTTAAAATTAAAAATAAATAAAATGTAGACCTGAAACCATTTCAAGTAGTTTTATAATTGTGGGGTAGCATTAAATAATAACACAACAGTAAAAAATTTATGTTTGAAAATTAATTTTCATAATTATATTGTATTGATTTTACTTTAAAAATATAGTTTTGCAAAAATGTTATATATAAAATAAAACGTGTCATTATGAAGGTCATAAGGATACGCGTTTTTGACAATTTGTGTTTAATTATGACTTCATTATAAACGCAAATAAAAATAAAATTAATTTTGCTGGTAATCTATAGATTCATTTGTTTAATATAACCTCGTTAAATAATATGTTAGGCTTACCTGGAATAACTTGTTTATTACTAGTTTGACCTTTACTGCTTTTATCAATATCCATATTAGTTTTTTTCTGTGCACCCATATTAATAAAGTATAGTTAAAACTAAAAATTACAACTAATTATATTATATTTATACGAAATATGTTTAATGTTAACTAATACTTATCAGACAATATTCATTTTAAGTTGAATAATTAAGTTAAATAAATAAACTGCTGTTCTAGCTTTACAAATTAAGCCCTGTTTACCATATTACATTAAAAATCGTATAAATTTAACAAATGTATGTAGTAAATGGAAATTTTCCATTGGTAAAAATAAATTGTTAAAATTATTTGTATATGTAAAATATGAAATGTTATCTTGCTTGAAAAGATTTTTGGACGCACGTTCCCTTAATAGTAACAAATAAGAAACACATTTTTCCTATTTAAAGTCGAAGAAAATCGAAAAAAATAGGAAAAATTGAAATAAAGCGGGTAAAACAAATAAAGCCGAAAATACCAAAAAAAGAAAAAGATCGAATAGTTCGAAAGGAATCGAAAAAAATTCAAAAAATCGAACCAAAAAGAAAAAATCGAGAAAGGAAAGTCGAAAAAATTGGATGTACTCGAAAAAAATCGAAAAAATCGGAAAAATCGAAAAAACTAAAAAAATTGAGAAAGAAATAAAATTAAAAAAAAAAACGATAAAAAGGAAAGAAAACTAAAAAAAAAATCAAAAAAATCGAAATAAATCGAAATCATCTTAAGAAATCGAGAAACAATAAAATCTTAAAAAATCGAAATTAATCGAGAAAGAAAACTAGAAAAAATTGAAAGAACTAGAAATAAATCGAAGAAAATCGTAAAAATCGAAAAAATCCAACAAAAATTCGGAAAGAAAAACAATTGTGTAAAAAGAGACAAAACTAAAGAAATTAAATAAAAAAAAAACAATAAAAAGGAAAGAAAACGTAAAAAAAATCAAAAAAATCGAAATAAATCGAAATCATCTTAAAAAATCGAGAAACAAAAGAATCTAAAAAAATCGGAATAAATCAAAATCATCTAAATAAAAAAAAAACAATAAAAAGGAAAGAAAACGTAAAAAAAATCAAAAAAATCGAAATAAATCGAAATCATCTTAAAAAATCGAGAAACAAAAGAATCTAAAAAAATCGAAATAAATCGAAATCATCTTAAAAAATCGAGAAACAAAAGAATCTAAAAAAATCGGAATAAATCAAAATCATCTAAAAAAATCGAAAAATCCAAAAAACAAAAAAAATCGGAAAAATCGAAAGAAAAACAATTGTGTAAAAAGAAATTAGAATTAAAATAAAAAAACGATAAAAAGAAAGAAAACAGAAAAAAATCGAAAAAAATTGAAATAAATCGAAATCATCTAAAAAAATCGAAAAAGCCAAAAAACAAAAAACTTTGAAAAAATCGAATAAAGTAAAGGAAAGGAAACCGAAAAAAAATCGAAACAAGTGTAAAAAAAATCTAAATAAATCGAAATGAATCGAAATCATCTCAAAAATTCGAAAAAAATCAAACAAAAATTCGGAAAGAAAAACAAATGTGTAAATACAAATAAAATCAAAAAAGTCGATAAATTTGAAATAAAATAAAAAAACGATAAAAAACAAAGGAAAGGGAACAGAAAAAAATCTAAACAAATGTAAAAAAAATCTAAAAAATCGAAATAAATCGAAATCATCTAAAAAAATCGAAAAAGCCCAACAACAAAACAAAAACGAAATTCCAAACAAAATAGAAAAAAAAAATGAAACCGTAAAAAACACGGAAAAACTCGAGAATATTGAAAAAATATAAAAAAATCGAAACAAATATAAAAAAATCTGTAAAAATCGAAATCATCTTAAAAAATCGAAAAACAAAAAATCTAAAAAAATCGAAATAAATCTAAATCATCTAAACAATCGAAAAATCCAAAAAAACAAAAAAAGAACGAAAATATAAAACTACATAGAAAGAAATTAATAAAACCGAAAAAAATACACGGAAAACCCCGAGAATATTGAAAAAATAAAAAAAAATCGAAACAAATTTAAAAAAAATCTAAAAGAATCGAAATAAATCAAAATCATCTTAAAAATCGAAAAACAAAAAATCTAAAAAAATCGAAATAAATCGAAATCATCAAAAAAAATCGAAAAATCCAAAAAAAAAAACAAAAAAAAAACCAAAATACCAAACAAATAGAAAAAAATTAATGAAGCCGAAAAAAACACGGAAAAACTCGAGAATATTGAAAACATATGAAAAAATCGAAACAGATGTAAAAAAAAATCTAAAAAAATCGAAATCATCTTAAAAAATCAAAAAACAAAAAAATGTGAGAAATCGAAATCATCTAAAAAAATCGAAAAATTCAAAAAACAAAAAAAAACCGAAAATAACAAACTAAATAGAAATAAATAAATGAAACCGAAAAAAAAACACGGAAAAACCCCAGGCAATTGAAAAATATAAAAAATCGAAAATATAAAAAAACGAAAAAATAAAAAAACACCGGAAAAAAACTTCCGATTGAAATAAAAACTATGTTTAGATCATTAATTTTCTTTGAATTTATGAGGGACCAGCATTTACCAACATATATCTTAATGGTTAGGTTATCACAAACTTTTATAGGCGTGGGCCCAAAGCCTATGAAGATATGTTATCTTAATTCAGTCAATAACAAGGAAAATAACGCTATTCTAGAGAACAAAAGTTAACACGAAGCGGTCATTTTGGATAAGCTTCACCCACCACTAATTAAAAGCAAAGATGCTAGGCAATGATCACTTATGGCAGAATCAACAGCAACTCAAAATATTCAGAACCAGTAAAACGAAAACAACACTTGAGTTATTATTCCTGCCAACGTTTCTAGTAGGGTAGGATAACCGTGAAAAATACACTCACATTTATAGATTTATAGTGCTAGTTTAATCAAAATAAGACGAACATTCGTTTTACTTTGTCGAAAAGATTAGACAATATTGTATAACTCTCAGGAGTCCATTTGAGGAAATAAATTAGTTAATATACGTTAAGTATAGGGTCACTATTTTTAGCGTAGGAACATTTTAGTTCATTTTTTATAAAAACAGTTTGAACCAAATAATGGATTTTGTTTTAAATTGGATAAACGAAACAGTCTAGAACATACGAGAAGTATAGAGAAGCGCCAGTGTACCTTAATTATAATTAAGCAGGTCGGTCCACAGATACTGGAACTGATTTAACTGACTGATAACATTCAGGAAGTACTGACAAGCAAGAAAACCGCAGTTGAGACCTTTCTAGATTTAGAAGTGTGAAGGATACTTGCACGGGCAGCGTCAGTGGAGAAAGAATACTCCAGGGGTCGTTTATGGTATCAACCAATGGGTTTTGAGCCAGTAGTTCGGGCTTTACTTGCTCCACTGGCTTGAGGAGCTGGGTATTCGCTGCGTTGCCGGTGATGCTCGTAATAATGAAAAATAAGAATGAATAAGTAAATGAAAATCCAAATAGTGCGGTAAACAGCTTTATTAATATCCAAAATATTACAGAAGACGGGAAGAGGGAACAGGGAGGGCGTACAATAAGTTTTAATACCAAAGCAATATCTACAGGGGCAGTAATACGGATTAGCTAAAGCAAAACTAAGCGGGGTGCGGGGCGGACTCTACAAACGGACTACGGCGGTAAGCATAATGACCGGAAACACTATTCCTACTTTCGACGGATAGTACAATGTAATATTCCACATAAAGCAGTCAAAATATCACTTAGCGACAGTACTAATTCCAGATAGTTGTAGCTACCCACTTGAATAGCAAAGACAGCTGAGGGCAAGACCTCACCATCAGCACTAGTAGGGATTACCCACAGGTTAAGTGGTATCTCCGCTAATAGTTTGATAAACTTCTCCGTATTCTGACTGACCCTGGTATATCCTGCCAAGGATATATTTATGACATTTATAATCATCAGAGATTAGTTTCCAACATAGTTTAAAGGAGTTTTAATAAAGACTTAATGAAAATATAGATTAATTAAACGATGGTATCATATCTGGACTAAATATAAATACTATTAAATGATCCAGAACACCACAAGGAACTCACCTCGATGGTCTGAAAATGCTCAGAGTAATTAAATGATCTATGTAGGAATAATGAGGGTACTTTCCGTGATGGAGGGAAACGAAATACTAGATAAAGTTACCAAAAAATTGACTAAACCACCATTAGCAGAATCAGTAGCACTTCGATACTGGATGAACTAAAAACAGAAGTGCAAATAAAAAGATTCAATTACGAAATAAATGTACAAGGAATGAGACAAGCTAAAGTACTTTTGGTAAACGAGATTTATAGAATATATGAACTTGAGTAAGAACAAGCTTCGCATACTAACAGGAGTACTATCAGGACATTTCCGGCTAAGGGGGCTAAGGAAAGACATGCAAAAATTTTCATTTTTACATCTAAACTTAATAACAAAATACAAGCTTGACTTTACAAATATTTGGTCATTCAAGGTCAGTCGTCATTGTTTTTATCAGTTTATAGATAATGCTTGTTTGCAGTTTTGATAAAATAACAATTATAAAAATTAAATAATATAGCTCGGCTTTAGGACTAAAGAGCTTAATTGTTTTTACATGGGCAGGTCTAAGGAATAAATAGCACAAATATTTTTTACAAAACTTTAATTTTAAGTATTTATTGAACAAATATAACTGTCAATGTTTTTTTACCTAACCAACAAAATGATTTTCCACTATTACACCAATATCATAGTTTTTCATCGTTTCATACATTTTAAGTACCAATTAATAGATCGTTTAAGCAGTAAATGCCTAAGCACTAAAGGGATCAAATATTTTTAGGTTTAACTTTAAGTCCAATCCCTCAAGGTTCAGTGCTAGCCCCTGTGCTGTACGTCATATACACGCACGACATCGCCCTCCCGCCAACTCCTAGCCAAGACATCCAACTGTATGCGGATCCATCTTAGATTACAGAGCTCTGAACCTCTCCGCTGCTCTTCCTCCTCACCTCCTGCACGCCACCACGGCAACGGAGAGGAGAATCCTTAGGAAATGCGCCTACCTCGAATGAACTGTATGAACATACTAATATAACCCCTATAATTTACAGATTCAAAGACCTCCAACCAAGGATGGTACGTCAGGAGAATCCCGGCCAGCTCCAACATCCATGCAAAAAAAACACTACGGACCAGATGAACAGATGGAAGGAACGGAAGACCTCTACCCAAGAAGCCCAAAAGAAAACTACCTCAACCGAACATAAAAGATCTCAAAGAAGCCAAAGATCTTCCGGAGGACCCCTTAGATCTCTTAGAGTAGAGGAGGCTGGTCCCCCCACTGACGTCCAAGGACTCTCTGCCAGCCTGAGCCGCCCACGGAGCGATCTGGGGAGAGTTCTGCACTACTTCACACTTCACGCAATAATTTTTGGGTTTTACAACATTTCAGTTTTAACTCTATGTCACAGTTGGTCGTTTTCTAAAAGTTGCTAAATTTTCTTAAAAATAACTGCTCCTGCGCTCTCTTGCGTGGCGATTACAGTTTACTTTCCAGGGTGTTTATAAAATAGTAATTTTTAGCCACATAATTACTAATGTCCGAAAACTTTCTGAAAGCTACTAACCCATATATTTTATTCTTATGCTCAAGATGCCATGTTTCATTTTAATGTCAAACAATCTATTATTTTATGCAAAAAATACTCGTTTGTTTAATCCGTTGCGAATTTTTTAAACGAAAAATAAAAAAAACCGATATTTAAACTTGATATTGATTCAAACGCAAACTAAACGGGATATATATGAATTTTTACTAAAAACCCAAAATAAGGCAATATAATCCATTGTTTATGTCTGTTTATTTCCCAAATTGTAATGGCCGACCATGTTTCCAAAGAGAATTACAGTTTAAACATGGTGTAGGAGTATAATAGGTGTTAACGCGACTCTGGGTATCAGATAATTAAAGCAATTGTGAAACTATACTGTACTTTGTTGATAATAAATAATTAACGTGATTAAGCTCAAATCTTTATATTATGGGTTCGTTCGACGAATAGAATTTGAAATATATCAGAAGTAGAATATTAAATAAAAAATGTTTTGGACGCCAGTCAAATTGATTTTTTTATGTAATTAGGTACAATTGATAAAAAACTATGATGTATTTCAAAATCCGTTCTTTATTTTTCTCGGGTTAAGGAAATTAAACGTACGTTACATTTGTTTAATTCATAAAAAAAATCCAGAGATTTTTACCCTTTTTTTTCTTAAAAAAGAACTTAGCTTTTCTTGGGGTTCCTTAAATCTTCTTTCTCCAAAAAACTGTAGTCCAAGAAACTTGGTCCAAAGGAGAAACTGAAGACATGTAGTCCAAGAAACTTGGTTCAAAGGAGAAACTGAAGAACTGTAGTCCAAGAAACTTGGTCCAAAGGAAAAATTGAAGAAACCGTAGTCCAAGAAGGAAAACGAAGTCCAAAGGACTAATTGAAGTCCAGAGAAAAAAGTAATTTCTAGGAAAAAAAACCCTGAAAGTTCACATAAAGTAAATGTAAGATAAAAATCTTATAAATTACCAGATTTCGTAGCTTTTGAAAAAGAATATAAAACAACGATAGCATTAAAATGAAATACATAAATTTTAGACTAAAATATGAAATATAAAAATGAATTAAATTCTAAGACATTCTGTAAAAACAAATTAAAAAAATAGATTCTCTTTCTGTAAAATGAGACACAGACATCAGATAATTTATATTATTATAATAATAAAAATAAGATATGAACTTTTAAGTAGATATTAACGAATTTTAGTGAAAATATAATATAATAAAAACCCTATAAGATGAGAGGAAAAAAAAAGAAATCTTTAGTAAGCGACACGCACGATATAAAAGTCAATTATTTTGACTGAATAGGCAAAGAGAAGAACGTTATTAACATGGGAAAGACATTTTATAGGAAGACCCAGAGAAGAGAGGGACATGACGCGAAGAAATAAGAAGTGAGTATGAAATTAAAATATATTGAGTAGAGGAATAATGAAAATACAGGGTAGCATAAAATGTTAGTTGCAAAGGCGACTCCGCCAAAACGTTTTTAATTTAACTTAAAAATTACCCACTACTTACAAGGTCGGGAAAACGTTTAATATAACTAAAGTTATCACTTCAACGTTTTTAGAACGTTATTCCCATTCCCAAAATATTTACTACATGTAGTTGGTTGGATACACGTTGTATCAAGGTTGTAGTTTAACATTGTTTAACTAAAGTTAAGGCAACGTTGTTCGGTGGTTTAAATTTATACACCAAAAACAACGTTAATTTTAAAATAATGATTATTTTATTATTTGTTTTAGTTGCTTAAAATTCCGTTTAAGAAACACTTTATTGGTTTTATTGACATAAATGACATAACTGGAGAGCAGTCATGAATAAAGAAGGGCTACAACAATAATAATAAACATATTGATAGTTTCTAGTTATATTTTTCTTAAGGTATAACTGTATAGTATTATTATTTATCTAACATGCAAGTTAAAGATACATGCGTAATTGATTTCTAGGTGGGAAAGTTTTTAGAATAAAGTGCTGGAGCTAAACCGTTAATTTGCTATTTTTGTAATAAAGGTTTTTTTTGCATTTTCTGTAATTTTGCTTACAAACAGATAATTTCCTATTTTATCTATCTTAATACAGTTTTCTGCGATATAAACTATAATTTAGTTGGGTATAATCCAAGCTTAAGAAAATAAATTATTATATTTTATTTTATTAAATTATTAGTTATACAATTGTTTATATTTGTTAGACCTTTTCTTTGATGAATCAACAAAATTTATCTATTAGATTTTATTGTTTATAAAATAATTGCATTTGCAAATAAATACTAATTCATTTTTTATTTGACGATAAAAGGTATAATATTTCTCTATACAGTCATTATCATTTTAAGATGTAAAGGCCTAGTGCAATTTGATTTCTCCAGAATATACGACCCTGTAACAAATAGAATGTTACCGACCTTCTTGTTCTTATGAATAATCAAATCACGATTACGCAGAACATGATCAGAAACGAGCAGATATTTTGATTAGTTATATTATTTAATATCCAAATTATCATAAACACTAATTAATTTTTGAATTAATGGGAACAGGTATTTTATTCTAAAGTAGCGTTCACACTTGTTATCTGTTGTACGTTTTGAATTTTTTCAATAATTTGGTAATTTCAAATAAATATTTATATTTTTTACATTTAATCAATAACGGTTTAAGCTACATAAATAAACATAAATAAACATAACTAAATAATTTCGTATTAATTATAAGTACCTAAACAGTGCACAATAAATAATATTGGTTATTAAAAAAAAATTATAATCTTTAAAAAAAAAGGAGAACAAAATTATATTTTTTAAACCAAGTAGAATTTAAAAAAAATATTTGGTAAAAATACAAAAATGCAAAGTAGCTAGCTTGAGGAGTTAAATGCATAATAAAATCTAATCTTGAAATAATTCATAATAAACAATATACGAATTTTTTACGTCTATCAACTTAGCAAGACAACTTCGGAAAATTACAACGGTATCTTATTAGTAATTTGCCGCTTTTTTTACGTTAATTAGTTGTGGAAAAATAAATTTTGTCGCTCTTTTTTTTCCCAAAAATTCAATGTCTTGCTAACTTGATATCAAGTTAGCAAGACAACTGTGTAAATAATGACGATATCAAAAAACTAATAGCTGGAGAATTTGCCGCTTTTTTGCCGGGAATTAGATGTGGAAAAAAAATTTGCATTTTTGGGAAAAAAAGAGCGGCAAAATTTATTTTTCCACAACTAATTAACGGCAAAGAAGCGGCAAATTACTAATAAGATACCGTTGTAATTTTCCGAAGTTATCTTGCTAAGTTGATAGACGTGAATTTTTTATACGTTCACTTAAGTTCGGAGCATATGGAAAACTTTTTTATTTTATGGAAAAAAAGTTATTCTTCATAAAAAGTTTTGCACAGTCTAACGCTCCTTTCGTATTATACGATTTGGCTGTCCGTTTAAAAATCGTACGTTAAAATATTTTCCGTCGACTGAAGAAAAGCATTACACGATTTCAACCCGGCAAGATTTTTAATCGTGTTGACAGCCGTCCAGTGCCCCTGGAATCGTACGTTTATTTATCGTCCGTTTTACTCTCCTTTTATATTATACAATTTGACTCGTCCGATTAAAAAACGTACGATTTTATATCGAGTGCATTGTGGTTTCACATTATACGATTTTTTGCCGTACGATTTTTCTTGTTTGAATATTAATTATTTAATAAATACTTTCTATATGCAATTTTCTCTGTATCACTAATCTCAACAGAATCTGATTTCAGTGCCAAATAAACTTCACTCCAAACATTCCGTGTCGCGATTCGGTCTTTGTAAATATCTACAGTTTCGTCCCGCAATATAGGTTTGGCTTGAATAAGCGAAATTAAAACTTCAACGCCAATTTCTTCGATTTAATCAATAATAAACGAAAAATATCAAAAAGCAATAAAATAAATCGATAAGAAGTACTATATATGCACATTTCAAAGTAGCTACCGGACGACTAAAAAACGGATAATATGAAAGCGCTTATTTAGTTATGTGTACCACTGAGACAGACGAACGATAAATAAACGTACGATTTTTAAACGGACGAGCCAAATCGTATAATGTGAAAGGAGCGTAAAACTCAGAATAAACCCATCAGATATCAATTTTTTTTAGTCGTATACAAGTTGTGAAATGTGAATTTTTTCGAGATTAAAGTACCTTTATTTTTGACAATATCAAATACTATTTTTTCTACACCCACATGGATATTGTCGATTCTATGCATACTTTACAAAATGTATATGTAGGCAATATCAGTCTACTGAACGGATATAATTTAATTAGCGTGAGAAATGAAAATCCACCAATCAGAGTTTATTTTTATGTAATAATAATATATTAGAATTGTCGAATGTCCGTCAAATATTTGAGGTTAATTTTCAAGTGATGTATCAAGTGATGTATCATTTTATCTTTTAGCTACTCATTTTAACTAGGAAATTTAAACAAAAATATGAATAATAGTACTAATAATATTTAATAATTATCACAAAAACGATAATTCATTTAGATTCACTCCCATCCAAAACTACATATATTTACAGACAACTACATAATTCGAAATATATGCGTTTAGCCTGGCATTAATATTGACCACATGAAAAAATTTAGATTTTTTAACATATTAAAAATTCATCAGCTTAGTGCTCGAGCAACCTTAATAGAAAAAGAAAAAAAATATACAATTGTTTCTTATTCTTGTTTGCGAAAAATATATATCATATTTACCTTGGCAAGATTCAATATTGATCGTTTGTTTTTGGTATTTTTTATCACTCTGAAGTTGATTTTCGATGTTTTTTCTTTTTCGGTACTCTTTGTGATGATGATCATATGATTTCACTATTATCTCTCTGCAATGCATGTAAATGTAAATAGTAAACACTAGAATCACATGCTTGTATTCGTTGGGTGAAAAAGGAGAAAAAGTAAGTAATGTATGACCTACATCTGTAGCATGCTTACTTAGACGAATGTGTATTTTATTCTACAATTATTCGATGTGATTAAATAACTTTTGCCACTATGTCTTAATTCTTTCACATCTCTAACGTGACCAGCCGCGACAAGTTGCTTCCCTTTGTCCATCGTTTGGGGTTGAAATGATAAATTATTGACTGAAAATCTAGCAAATATTCATAAATTTTTATTATTCTAGCTGTTCTGTATTATTTGTTTATAGTTTATAGTTACTTTGTTACTTTGTTCATCACAACACGTTTTACTGAATTTTTTTTATATACAACTTTCATACTTCTCATAATTGTCGAGCCAGATTTTATGCAACCATCAGATGGCGTTTTCGTCGCGCTCCCTGCCAATATTTAATGGATGTAAACATTAAATACTTGTATTAACGTATATGATTTATTAACTTACTTTTCCATTATAAAATATCAGTAATAACACAATAATGACATTAATGACCATATGAATGACGTATGAATTAAAACAAAAACAAGCTGGTCGCGCAATTTTTGCTGCTCGAATATGGTATAGTTCTTCTCACCAGTCTTTGTACGAACTCCCGGTAAGTACGGTTCATATATGATTATCAGTGTCGTAGTTTCCTTGAATTTTTCATCATATACTTATTAAATGTCATTGTATCAAAAGTTAGATGTGTACCTACTTGAAAACAATTGTAAAGAAAATGTCTGAAAAAATGTTAACTGCAGAAAATCGGCAGTTTGTATTAAATTTTTTAGATTACTTCACCAAGGAGAAAGAGAACAATGGACCTTTACTGCTTTCCTTATCGTGATATCTCGAATATAAGTTTCACTTGGTTGGCGGGACCGGTATCCTCGGACCCAAAATTGCTCATCTTCTGATGGAACCTTTCTTTTTTAAATAAAAACCGATGGCCGAAAGAATTTTCCGGATCGACCGTACCGTTCTCGAATTATCGTGCACGCAGACATCCACACAGACAGACTTTTTTTTGCGGAAAATCAATTTTTTCCACGTTTCATGACATTTTAAGTCATTTGGAGCAAAAAAAATTTTTGAGATTTTTGCACGATTTCAATACTACGGTTTACCCTACTTCACCAAAGATGAAGTATGGGCGGGCCGTAGTAATTCGGTACTCATAGTATCTTAAAAGGATGCTTCGATTACAATTTTATATGCTCTAACTCCCGAATAATCCTACTGGCTGCGCCAATTATATTTTTTAATCGAATAAGTGAATTTTTAGAAAATTATTTATTTTTTACATATACAAAAATATGAAGTATCTAGCATACAAAATAAAGTCAAATATAAGCTAACCTTGAACTAATTCATAATAAACAAAAGATAATTTGATATAAAATAAGCTTTTTGTATTTTTAACTAGAATCTTCTGTGTCATATTTTTTTTCTGCGTCATAATATGATTAATAATTATCAATGTTTAAACAATGAACTAGGAATTTATAACATTATCAATAAATTAGTGATAAGAAAGTTTCAATACATTTAAATCTTTTGACACTATAGTAGGTCGTAAATTGTTATCTTTGCTGATAACGTGATTTTTTAGTTTAATTTTGAATTAATAATTAATCATAAACTTAATTTGAATAAGAAAGAAATTACGTACTGATAATCAAAAATTTTATATTCTGTAAAATATTTTTATTAAAAAATAATATTTAAATTTGGCGATTGAACATGAGAACTAACTAATTTAAAACAAAATACTATTTTCTAATATCATTATGCTTCACACATTTTTCCTTTTTTATAATTGATGTAACAGAAAATAGTTTGAAGTAATTTTGTCTGTCAGAGATAGAAAAACACAAAACAAATTAGAAAGAAAGCAAATGAAGAAAGAATGGAAAAGTGTTAAAGTGGGTTAAGCATTGACACAGAAGAATGGAGATGGAATATGGAGGAAGAGAAGCTGGAATAAAGAAAACGAAGAATAACTTCGAAAAACCAATAACTGCGATCGGATATACAAAAGAATGTAAACGAAACTGGATTTGAAGAGTAAGGAAACAGACAAATAATAAATATATAAACATGGAATGTAAGAAGCACGTTGAAGGAGCACTGAAACTCTAGCAATTCAAGAAACAAAACAAGGTGAATTTATTACACGATTAATGCGAATAGGATTAATAATATCCAAACAAAATGCGATGAAAGTAAAAAAAATAAAGCAATATTAGAACGGATGTACTACTTAAAATTTAATATAGGAAAATAAAACGTGAACATTCTAAATATACATGCACCAAGTGAGAACGAAGAAGATGAAATTAATTGAAAATTTTACGTTCAATATGATACATTAAAACAGTGGTGTGGGACGCTAACGCAAAAATTGGAAAATATTATATGTATATGCCAATAATCAGAAAACAAAGCAAACAAAAAGAAACAGAAAATAATCTAAAGATGTTGATCAATTTGCAGCGGAGTTGGGACTTATTGTAGTTAGCACCAAATTGGAGCATAAAGAAATCCGTAAACTAAACTAGTTAGCACCAAACGGGAAGTATACTAATTAAATAGAACATATAACCTTATTAAATAACTAAAGAAAATGGTAAAAATATGAGGCTATAGATGAGCAGATGAGGATAGCGACAAAGGAAGAAGCAAAAAGTAGACAAAAAAAGTTACAAGTGGGCTCATACAAAATAGAACAAATAAAAGAAAATATTTGGAAGAAATCAGAAAGGGGTAGTAGAACAGTACCGAAATAAAAATAAGGATGAAAACAAATACATGAAACTTTAAAGCAGTAAATAAATAATTCCACAGAAACAAAAAAGATGAAATAGTTCGATGCTAAATGTAAAGAAGAAATAAAAACATTAAGCAAGTGTTACGTTTTTTGTGCCACCCAGTATTTTTATTATTCCTTTACTCGGTCTATCTGATTTCAGCTCGCTTCATATCCCTTCTCTAGATCTCTCTCTCTTTTAGTTATTACTATAAAATGTCTTTCCCATGTTCCCGACTATCTCTCTTTGCCTCTTCAGTCAAGACAACTGAGTTATATATTGTCTGTGGTGTAAATTGAAAATTTTCTTTCTTCCCCTCTTTATATAGGGGTTTTCCTTTGGACTTCATTTTTCCCTTGGACTACATTTTTTCCTTTGGACTTCGTTTTTTTCCCTTGGACTACTTTTTTCCTTGGGGACTACTTTCTCTTTGGACCAAGCTTGTGTTTCTTGGACTTCATTTTTTCCTTTGGACTACGTTCTTTTTGGACCAAACTTGTGTTTCTTGGACTACATTTTTTCCTGGACTACGTTTTTGGAAAAAAGCTTCCTTTGGAGAAGGAAGAAGAAGAAGATAAGAAAAAACCTCAAGAAAAGTCAAGTTTTTTTTAAAGAAAAGAAAAAAATCTCTGAAACTTTCGTTTATCGTAAAATAAACAAATATAACGTTTAATTTGAGTTTAATTTCCTTAAGCCCACAAAAAGAAAGAAAGGGCGGATTTTGAAATAGTTTTTTTTTGTCAATTGTTTCTAATTACATCAAAAAATCAATTAGTCTGGCGTCCAAATTTTTTTTTTACTTTAATATTTTCTGATATATTTCAAATTCTATTCGTAGAACGAACCTATAATAAAAGGATTTGAGCTTAAATCACATTAGTATCGTTTCACAAATTTGGAGTCCGTTTTCAATTTACAGCACGGACGATATATAAGTCAATTGTTTTGACTGAAGAGGTAAAGAGAGAGAGTTGGTAATATGGGAAAGACATTTTATAGTAAAACCTAAAAAGAGAAGGAGATCTAGGGAGCTGAAATCATGAAATCAAACAGACCGAGTAAAAATATAGGGTGGCACAAAAAACGTAACACAAGCCAAACAATAAATGTTACAGATAGGTACAGACGAAGACAAGAGTACGATGAGCAAAGATGGATAACAAAGAAAATATGTTTCGGGGTAAAAAAAAGACAGGATATGGACGATACAGTAAAACGAATCGAAGAAATATTTGTGAATAAAGAAATTCTATCAAGAAGTCAAACAAAATAAATGGAAAGTAAAATAGAGAACTATATGTATAAAAGACAAAAAAGGAAATATAAAAACAGATGAAAACTAAAACAAAAACGTACAAAGATGGGAAGAATATTTAAAAATAATATTAAATACACAAAATGAGGAATGACAAATGAAGGCAATTAAAACTCGAAATATGTAAAACAACAAATAAATAGTGCCACCAACGTAGGAAGATATATCAGACAAAACACTGTACGAATTATACAGGAATCGCATTACTGGACACAGTGTACAAAATAATGGCAAATAGTAGAGAAAAAAATGTAAAGGAATATGGAGAAGATTTATTTGCAGAGCAAGAAGATCAGTAATGGACCATATTTTCATTCTGAAGCAAACGCAAAGAATGGGGTACGAACACGATATATCAACATATGCCATTTTTTATTTTCAAAAGGCTTATGACACTGATAAAAGAAATCACCTGTATACATTTATGAATGGTCTCAAGATACCCAAAAAACTGATAAATCTCATTACCGTACAAAAACGAAGTTTAAAGTAAATCAGAAAACATCAGAGAGTTTTGAGATAAACACTGGATTAAAACAAAGAGATACACTATTCACTAAGCTGATTAATATTATATTAGAATGGATAGTACGAAAAGTGGAACACTGAAAACAAGAATAACACAACTGTTGATATACGCGAATGACGAAGTAATGTTGTCAAAATCAGAAAAGGAGCTTCAAAGTACCTGAAAAACTTACGTAGAGCCGTAGAGTTAACAAAGAGAAATCAAAATTTATGAAACTAATAATACCACAAAATAAAGAAACAAAATGAAATTTATTCTCCATAAGAGCAATACGGACAAAGCGCAATGGAATTTGAGCAAGTCCAAAACTATGTCTATTTACGTGTAGTTATCAAAGAAGATGTCGATGAGGAGAAGAATAAAGAAGCAAGGTTGGCGAAAGGGAATAGGCAGGCATAATAAACTCAAAGAAAGTATCCAGAAAGACCAAGTTGCAAAAGTTATAAGTTCAACGGCACTCTATGGAGGTTAAACATGGATATTGAATAAGTAGGAAGAACGTAAAATAAATATGTGGGGAAAAAAGAAGGAGTGTAGTTAAGAAAAACAGACTAAGAAATAAAGAATTTATATGGAGAACAAAAATAAATAGGAGCAAAAATAATATGATGGCTGGGCCATACACAGAGAATGTCACATAAAAGAATGACAAAAAATGTAAGATCTATTGCAGGAACGAAAGAAATAAGGACCAAAAAAATGTGGTACACGGAAGCGATAGAAGAACTAAGAGAGGATTGGAAGGCGAAGACAAGAAATAGGAAAGAGTGGAACAAAACCATTATCAAGCTATGGCCACAAAAGACCTGCGTTTATCATCACATATGTACATATATCTTTGAGGAATTTATTAAAGATATTTTTAGAGCGATCTTCTCACTTCTAAATTCTTTCTTGATAGGAAAATTAAATCTCCAACTTATTTCTTTTCTACAAAGAAAATTGCAATTTTTTTTATTTATTTATTCCCTGAGTTTTCATTCTGCTCCAACAAAATTTGTATCTCTTACATTAACAGAAATATACGTTGCCTAAAGCAACATATCACTAATACTAAAGATAACACTTTATAATCGAAAATTTTGGCTGTAATGATGACTTTTTGTATCGGCGAATGTAGCAAATAGCAGGTTTTGGCATATCAAATAAATCTGCGACTGGTGATTTTCTCGCTAAACCTTTATTGTAAATAATATTGTTATTTATAGAATAATACTTCTTGACGTTAGATGTAGTGGTTTCTCTACTTTTTTAATACCTTCTTCGTTATTTATATAGCTTGTTTATCTTCTACGAATTTATTAATTAAAAACTATCTTCCACAAACAAATGTAATGTATCTTCCATCGAACATTTAAACAGAGGTTTCTCCACGACCATTACTGAATGTATGAATTCGGAAATCATTTTTAATAATAGAATGTAAACATTCACACTCTAGAGTCTGAATATTTATTCTATAATACTTGCTTCTTATGCATTTTGCATGTATTTTCATTCTTTATCAAGGTAAAGAATGGATTTTCTGTAATCGAAATAAACAATATGGATTGCACTGGATTTCAAAAGTGTCACTGTCAGATATAAAATGGCGACGATGATAATTATTTTCAAACAAGTTTTAATTTAAACAAAATAATGAGTGAAAAATCAAGTGAAGTAGATATAGAATTTAATAATATCTGAAATTGCAAATTATGAAAAAACACCAATGCACCAGATTTTAATATCGGTAAGTGTACCACAGCACTATAAATATTAATACAATGTAATACAAATATGTCAACAAATAACTTGTGTTCAGATTTAATTTAATTTTGATTTATACTTTTTGATCGTGGAGAAAATATAGTCTGTTACTCGGTTAGAATGAAAAATTTCGACACTCGTGGTTCCTCACTCTCGCTAGCGCTCGCGTTCGGAATTTTCCACTCGTGTCGAATTTTTCATTCTAACCTTGTTACAGAATCTACTATTACGTAGCCCTTAGAAGTAAAATTAGGAACATTTAAACAATAATAAATTATCCATTCCAGATAACAGTCTGGTACCTGCTTGACTTTAGATATAGTGGGTTCTCTATTTTTTTAATGCCTTCTTCATTATTTATACAGGGTGTTATTGAAATACACGTACATATTAAAACTGGGTATTGCGCAGATCCCCACTGAATGTAGAAAAATATTATTTTTTAAAAATACCCCTTATTAAGGGAGTTATTAATTTTTGAAAATTAATTCTAAAACAAACGTACTTCACTGATATGTTGAGGATGACCTATATAAATTAGGTTTATTTACCTATTTTAAACATCAACAGTAATTAATATGCAAGTTTTTGTCAGATGATAAGAAAACTAGTCTTGTAAGAAATAACCATGTTGCCAAGATTTTCGAATTAATTTCTATTTCCGAAGACTGGTTTTTACTACCCTCGTTATCAAAAAACTAGAATATTTGATAAATGATTGTTTTTAAACTATACATTTTTGAAACTATAGATTATTAAAATTTTAGTTGATTTACGAATCTGGCTAACACGAGCGCGTCATTTCCAAGTTGGTAAAAAGTGTTGTTACGATTACTTTTAAATATTTTTTTACGATGCCACTATTTACGAATATTGAACTAACCGATATAGTGCTGGTTTATGGGGCAGCTGGAGAAAATTCTCGGCAAGCACAAATCCTGTATCGCGAACGGTTTCCAAATCGGAGAATTCCGGACTGTCGTACGTTTATTTCAACTGTTCAGCATCTAAGAGACCATGGAAAATTTGAGAGTGTCAATGCAGATCGAGGGAGAACAAGAACACAAAGAACATTGGCGGCCGAAGAAGAAATATTGGAAGCTGTTAAAAACCGGCCTCAATTAAGTTGTAGAAGACTAGGTCTTGAAATTGGAGTGTCCTCATTTGTTGTGTGGCGGACACTTAAAGAACAAGGTTTACATCCTTATCACATCCAAAAAGTCCAGGCCTTATATCCAGGTGATGAAGAAAAGAGAGTGGAGTTTTGTGAATGGATGATTCACAAATGTGTTGATATTCCTGATTATCTAAAAATATTATTGTATACTGACGAGGCTTCATTCACTCGTGATGGCGTGTTCAATATGCACAATACGCATATTTGGAGTGATGAAAATCCTCACGCCATTAGGGAAACTGGGCATCAAAGAAAATTTTCAATAAATGTTTGGGCTGGCATAATAGATCAGTATTTAATCGGGCCTTATGTTCTCCCGAACAGATTAAATGGGCCAGGATATCTCCACTTTTTAGAAGATATTTTGCCAGTACTCCTAGAAGAGATACCGTTACAATTAAGGCAACGGATGTGGTACCTACTAGATGGCGCTCCTCCTCACTTTGATTTAAACGTACGGCAGTTTTTGAACATTAGATTTCCTCAAAAGTGGATAGGCAGAAATGGAACTACTAAGTGGCCTCCGAGATCTCCGGACTTAAATCCATGCGATTTCTTTTTGTGGGGTCACATGAAACAACTGGTTTATAATGAACCTATTAATAGTGTTGAACAATTAACCAATAAAGTTAATGCGGTAGCCGAGGAACTACGACAAAATCCAAGACTAATTTCTAATGTTCAAAGTTCTATGGAAAGACGATTGCAAGTGTGTGTAAATAATAATGGACGGCATTTTGAACAATTACTGTAATAAACTTTATTTTGAATTAATTGGTTTTGCTACGGCAACAGTGCAATTTCTATGGGTAAGTTCAATTTCGATTTATTTTACTTCTTTAAATATGGAAACTAGTAGGTCGGAAAAGGGGACTCTTCCCCAATATTTAAATTTTAGAATTTGAAGTTAAAATTGGTGCCAATCGTTTTTGGTCATTACATACTATTCCCCATTTTAATATGTACATGTATTTCAATAACACCCTGTATAGCTTTTATTGCTTACTCATATATTATATTATAATTTAATTATTTCTTTATTCATCAAATTTTTCAATAATAATAATCAAAAATTCTGCTTAGATAACTAAGCGCACATATTTATATGTTTGAAAATCTAGTAATATAAAAACATTTTTTATAATTACCTGTTAAAGCAGCAACTCAATCTTATAGTAGGAGAGCTGGCACCAATTTTTGGGTAGGTATTTGAGGCAAGCTGAAAACTTGTCCCATACATCGCCTATTATACCCCAACACAGAAATTCAGACCTGGCTGGCGAGTAGTGGGTCTAAATCAACCCCTAAATTTTTAAAAATATTATTTTTTTTTGTTCAAATTAGAAAATAATATCCTAAAAAGACAGATCATTTTGGTGGGACTTTCTACCTGCCAGGTGATCTAACAAATTATGTATAGGTGCGAGTGAGTAGCGCTATAGGAAATATGTAGTGTGAGAGAGAGCGTTTATCAGCAGTTGTCTGCGTTCTCGCTTGCCGCGTTACTATTGGCTCTGGAGAGGACACGTGACTGTCAATAGCCATGAGGTTTCAAGTCGAGATTTCGGAGTGAACTATAGAAAACTTAAAAAATATTGGTTTTTTCAAAATGTCATAAGAGACATTTTTTTTTTAGAAAATGAAATTTTCAACAACTTTTGTTTCAAAAATTTTTTATATTACTCGTACTTTTGCCGCTATATCCAAAATTTTCAAAAATTGTTTATTTGTGACAGCATTCTGACTCAAAATTTATACAAAATGAGGATACCTTAGATTTTCGCTGGTTCGCTGGTCCATGAAGAAAATAAAAATAACGTTGAAAATGTTTATGCAGGTGAGCATAAATAGTTTTTTCTGTGACGGGAAAAAAGTTTGACATTTTATCTCTGTTGACAGGTAACAAAATCTCTCACTTTTTATAAAATTACTTTTTTCCCTTTTTTTACTCATGAGTAAAGGTAGATCGTAAATTTTCCGTGATTTAGATGGTATATAATAATTTTTGTGGCGCTACTTTCGCTGCATCTACTAACTTCGGTGGAGTCAGAGAAAACTCGGAATCGGACATTTTTTAACAATTTTTAAATCAAATTAAACTGACAGATGTTTGATTACTTTTAAGATTTCCTTAGCCAAGTAGAGTTTGTGTAACCATCCTTTGCCGTTACGTCATAATCGGTGACGTATTCTGCTGTTTTACGTTTGTCGTATATTATTTTACACTTAACCTCAAAATTAAAATATAACTAATGACATATGTTAAGGATTGTTTGCAATGACCCATGTTAAGGTGTCTTTGTATTAATAAATTGGTAATGCCGAAAATTGTATTTTGCTTTATGGGTTGCGTACCTTTTTACATAATTTAGTAATTTTTTAACTTGAAACCTCCGTTTTTTTAAAAGATTTGTTTAAAATTTCTAGTTTTAGGATATTTAACGTCCCTTAGCATGATTTTTGACTAAATTAAAAAAAATACGGATGATCGAATCTTGATTAAATGGCGAATTGAATAATATATATTAAAAATGTATTATACGATTATATTTTTGGGGTGAACCCAAAGTTTATATAAAATTAGATAGAATAACTACTCATATTTGTAAAAATTGTATAGTAATTATTGTCTGTGTTATTGTGAGAAATACTTTCGTAAGTATTCCGAAAAAATGAAAAAAAAACACATGTATTGGAGAAAACAGGCAATAAAAAAATTTCTGAAAAGCCCCAATACAACTAGGAAAAAGTAGTATCTTTTGCACTCTGACCATACCATCTCTATTGCATTATACTGGTAGTCATAGGGTGGAAAACGTAAAACCCGATGACCATTTTTTAGGGCTATTTCATCCATTCTGAATAAAATAAAAAATCATGAAAATTGGCCAACATATGAAATATTTTAAAAACATGCTCCGAAAATATCCCATCTATATCTTTTTTCTGGTAAGTGCCTTTTTATTACATCCCACAGTTGATCTTTCATAGCAAATTTTGGACAGTGAATTTGCTTCTCCTCGAGCCACTCCACCACTTCGATTTGGTATTTTCTCGACGAGGCCGCAATGATACGATGCATTGTCCTTGATTATCAATGAAGGCTCAGACAAGTTTGGCAATAGTTGTTCATTAAACCATTTTTCAAAATTTGTGCAATTCATTGAATCATGACAATCGCCGCATTTACTACCTGACTAGAAAACAAGACTGTTATTTTCCACAAAACCTTCCCCGGAACCTGCATGTAGGCCAATATATCGAACATCTCCAGTTTTTTTTCTTGTAGTTTTTAAAGACTCTCTTGCCAGCTTTTTCTAAATGCTACTTTACTGAAAATACAGGTTTCATCTAAGACTACTGGTTTCAATAAAAAGTGGTCATTTTGATTTTTTGTATACTCTGGCAAAAATTTGCCTAAGCAGATTGCTCCATTAGATATTTTCGATTTGATATTGAGCATTTCCTCCACTTAAATTTCAGTTTGGCCAAAGCACCGGCCAAGGAGCTTAGGGATATCTCAACTTCGTTAATATCTTTAAGTTTTTTTGTAGGGATCTATTTGTGACATGTTCTCCTGTTGAAACAAAATAAATAAGAAGTTGAAGCTTAACAATTGCAAAATAAAAACTGAATATGCACCTACCTGCAGAATACATCGCATATACTCGTGTTCTTATTGCATGTTGATGTATGGTAAAAATGGAAGATCCTCGAGCATAAACAAGTACAGCATGAACTTTGATTTTGTAGCCTTTATCTGTTTCTATTCCACTAGTAACTATTTTTTGAACGGTTCTAATAGATATGTCTAGAGCATCAACAACACGCTATAATAAATACTTACATTTTGCTTAATATAGGTAGATACTTACGTTATAGACTGCATTTAATGGTAGAAGCGGTTTTCCAGCATCTCTTTCTCTTGAAAAGTAATTAATCAACTTCAAAATTAAAGTTTACTCTTTCTCATTATACCAAGAAGGCATTTTGCCAAAGAAAAATTAATTGGAAAAGGCGAAAATTATCAAAAATACTCAACTTAACTGTCAACAGTAATAAATAATCTACATTAAGAAATACGTTAATGACGTCATAATTCTGTATCATCCATTTCATGGTCAAGATGGATAATGTATGACGCAACGGCAAAGGATGGTTAAGCAAACTATTTGTAATATTTTTTCAATAATAAATCGTCGTTTTTCCCGCCACAGAAAAAAATAGTGTATTATACACGGGAAAAATAGTAGATTTGATAAAGATGAAGGAGAATCGACAGAACATGAATAAAAGTTTATTTTTGACGAGAAATGAATTAAATTTATATTTTTGTACTTATTATTCTTTAGTTATATAATTATTTTATCACAATAAATCTGATTTTGTAATTTTATATTTTTGTAATCATTACTTTCTTTAATTTATTAGCCTTTATTAATTTTAATATACAAAAATATTCAATTTTTGTATAAATTTTAAGTCAGAATTCTTTCACAACAAAAAAAAAACAATTTTTAAAATTTTGGATATAGCGACAAAAGTATGAGTCCTATAAAAATTTTTTGAAACAAAAGTTAAAAATTTAATTTTCTAAAAAAATTACTTATGACTTTTGAAAAAACCAATATTTTTTAAGTTTTCTCCGAAATCCCGACTGGAAAGCTCATGGCTATTGACAGTCACGTGACCTCTCCAGAGCCAATAGAAACGCGGCAAGCGAGAACGCAGACAACTGCCGATAAACGCTCTCTCTCACACTACATCTTTCCTATAGCGCTACTCACTCGCACCTATACATAATTTATTAGATCACCTGGCAGGGAGAAAGTCACACCAAAATGTTGTGTCTTTTTTAGTATATTCTTTTCTAATTATAAATAATACCGTATTAAAATTTCAAGTTGCCTGAAATATATTTTTTATATTTTTTTGCAAAATGATTTTGCACGCGCCTGGTAGTGCTAAAACCCTGACTAAATCGTCTGGCTATTTTTTTTAAACTCTTTAAACATTAAACTACAACATATAAAAATTTCATGTTGCCTCAAATACATTTTAAAAAATTTAGGGGTTGATTTAGCCCCGCTAACCGCCAGCCAGGTCTGCATTTCTGTGTTGGCGTATAATAGAGGATGTATGAGATAAGTTTTCAGCTTGCCTCAAATACCTACCCAAAAATTGGTGCCAGCTCTTTGCCTATTATACTTTTTGTAAATCGATTGTTAATTTTCTATTTTCAGTTTGCTTTTCCGCATATTTGAAAACATATATAATTTCACGAGTTTGTTCTGTTTTATGTTTTACTTTGAAATTCATGTTAACAACACTGCACTAAATTCTTAGGAAGCGAACAGTTTGAATGCTAATTGAGCTCCCTGATGGTAGGTGGGGTGGAACTACTACTAATCAGAAACTTTACCTTGGTACAAATTTTCTGTTAGAATCTTGAATAGTTATTAATATATATAATTAAATTACTTTAAAAAATATATTTATAACACAACAGCCTAAGCACATCCCTGTTACGTTAGTAAACTATTCAAACACGGTTAATAACGCAGTAATAAAATTACAATATTTTTATTAACACCTGATTTTAATTTGTGTTAGTTGTAGGTATAATTCTGTTTTGAACTATTCAGTTTCTTATTAATTTATATATTTAATGCTATTTTATAATAGTTTGAAAAATGCCAGTACATATTTATTAAATATAGATTATATTACAATGTTAGTAATAGAACTTTATCTAACCTTCATAATTCTCATAAGTAATTTATCTATCATGTGATAAATAACCCAAAAACATTATTATATAAATACTATTTGATCTGTTACTGATATTTAAAAATGTTGGTATACATTATCATTACATTACCACTGGTGTTTTACCTTTACATAAAATGGAGGTACAGTCATTGGCAAAAAAAAAGAGTTTTCAATATTGAACCAAAATATCCTTCTGGAAGCATGACAGATGTTACGAAAGGTAAATATAACAAAGTTATTTAATTCTTAAATGAGTTGGAGAGAGTAGAGAAATTAAGTTAGTTATTTGAACAATTAAAAAATAGAATAGAAAATAGTTCACTTATTAAAGGAACAAAGACTTTTTTTTCAAAAATATTAAAAATAACCTTTATCGAATTTTTGGTTGTATTTAAAATCAAAGTCACTATATAAAGTTGGCAACACCGCACATGTGAAATACAGATTCAATATCTACGTTTTGCCAGATAAATGTCCAAAATATATTTTTTTATGCTTTTATTTCATACACGACCACGACGAATTCTACCACTCGTTTTTTAGGGTTCAATACCGCAAAGGGTCCAAACGGAGCAATATTGCTCTCATTCACGTGTCTGTCCATCCGTCTGTCTGTAACACCGGTCTAGCAGCTAAACCGTTTGAGCTACAGTCTTCAAATTTTCACAGTATGTGCGTTTTGTTATTTAAAAGTCACATACATTGTAAAAAATATTTTTAAATGTTTTCAAGTGGACTCTAATACAGCTTAAGGGGGGCTCTGGAAAAAAATTTTGGTCCACCCAATCGAGTGAGGTATCGTTGTTGTATCTATAACCTAGTTCTAGAGGTTATAACTAGTGTTACTGACGTCACTCACCTACTGCTTATGAATAATCCTGCCGCTGCACAGTAGGCTTTTATTCTACATTTGGTACGGAACCCTAAATATGCGAAGTCCG
Organism: Neocrepidodera transversa; assembly: GCA_963243735.1. NCBI lineage: Eukaryota > Metazoa > Arthropoda > Insecta > Coleoptera > Chrysomelidae > Neocrepidodera > Neocrepidodera transversa. The sequence continues at coordinate 27,216,343 of OY725345.1, read as the reverse complement.
ACATGCATTTGACCGATTTTTTTATTTTTTTATTTTTTGGTATAACACGATCAGTTTCCAATAATCTTTGAGACAAATTGACGAAACTTGTATATCTTTAGGAAAAATTGCATAAGAATTTTTTTTGTTATTCTACCTATTCCTTTAATAATTAATTTAATTTCCGGACACTCTGTATATTGTCTAAATAGATAAAGAGATAAAAGAAGGATTTTAATAGTTCATTGGGATTGGTGGAAACTATTTATTAAATATATTTGTATATGATTAGTACTGTATGTGTTCATTGAAGTGAAATAAAACAGATTCGGACTAGATGTTATGAATTTTAATTTAGGAAAAATTTCAAAGTATAAAAATAAGATAAACATTTATGTTAACCAATTTCTAAAATCTGACCAATAATAATTTGGAAGACATTTATTTTAAAAAATTGTCAAAAAAAAATATATTTTTACTATTTAAATTGATTCATTTTGTACTTTTTATACCTATGGCATTTTACCCCAACAGGTGTGATCGTCTTTTGTATATAGTTAGTACGGGAGGGCACAATTTAAAGGAATTTAAAAGATCAAACAGATACTTTTTCAAAAGTTTAATATATCAAATTAATAAAAAAATCGGTTGTGTCGCCCCAAAACTTTCCCGACGAATATCCACGAATACTTTTTCAGATATTTAATGCTAAAATTTCAAATTTTGACATTTTTTATTTTTGAAAGGTGACTGTTGGAGAAATAAATTTGACTGTTCTGAATAGAGATTTTCAAGGGCTGTCAAATTCCATGATATATTGCATCTATCATTTTTTGATAGTGAGACTTTCGTTTGACAGATGTCATGCAAAAACTAATGGGCTATTTCGAAGGGTAACCCAAACCCATATATCAAATTTCAGCTCAATCAGATTCATACCTTTTCAGTTTTAAATTTTGAAATTTTTTTGTTTTTGACAGGTCACAGTTGGAGAAATAATTTTGACTGTTCTGAATAGAGTTCTTTCAAAGGCTTTCAAATGACATATTGCAAGTCAAATTCCGTGACATATTGCTTCTGTCATTTTTTGATAGTGACACTTCCGTTTGACAGATGTCATACAAAATCTAATGGGTTCTTCCGATGGGTAACCAAACCCATATACCAAATTTCAGCTCAATCGGATTTAACGTGTGGCCTCTATCATACAAGAATTTACATAGATAGATAGACAGACAGACAGACAGACTTCCATCTGGAAATGGTCTTAATCATCTCAGGTGACCTCAAAATGGATATTTCGATCTTTATCTCGAAAATTTTGTTTAGCTCGTTCACTATACTTTCCCTTCTCGGAGGTGGGTCGGGAAAGTAAAATGTACTTCATAGTTCGTAATTTATGACTAATAAATTAAATAGACCAAATATGGTGTATCTTAGCTATCTAAAATTGAAAATCTGCTAGTATAGGTTGCTTAAAATTATATCGTTAAGGGGTAGATAATAGCCTCTATCTATTCATAATGTATGCGACTTTCCCAATGTAAAACTCTGTACATTGACATAACTTCAAAGGGCATTTTAAACGTTTTTAGCTGTATATTTATTAATGCTAAGTGCTATAATTTTGCATCGAAAAAAAATACTTTTTATTCCTTGTTTTACAGTTATATAAATTGCAAATTGTATATACCTTTATTTTATTTTAATAAAAATTAACACCAATTAATGAAACACCTTCAAATTATACTGAAGTACAGTCCATATTTAAATTTTAAAAGAGGTACCATTTCTTTAAAAGATTTATAACAGTTGCCTATAAAGCAGTAAAACCCTCGTAAACCCTCGTAAAAGATAAATAAGTCAATCTCAAATATCGATTTCAACGACTATATTTTTTATTATTTTTGCAATGTATATTTGTATTTTGGATCATCTCACAAGAAAACGGTTACCAAAGTTAGGTGGACAAAAATATTAGTAGTTTTGTACATCTAGCTGTGTTATATGGTATATATCAAAGTAGAGCGGTTAACAAAAGTAGGGGAACAAAAATTCGTTTTAATTATTTTGATTCAGCTTTTTGCTACCTAAGGTACGATCTTAAAAGAAATCATCACTATTTGTTAGACAGAATAACGTAGATGTGGGTTCAGAAAAATTTGTTTTAAATCTGGATTATTTAAAATTATTATTTAAAGTGACTTTTATGAATAGATTTAGTTTAATAATAATAATAATAAACTAAATTTGAGGTGCTCTGGTATTGAAGAAATGAAATCTTTGTATTTATTTTAAAACATAAATATGTAAAATTGCAATATTTATATTTTTTTAGGAAAAATAAGTAATATCGATTTTTATAAAAAATTTTATACTGATCTAAAAAAACGAGGTCTAAAATACGGCGGTTTGTATGTGGGTTTGGAACCAGTATTTGTACCTGTTGATCAAGAGCTGATTAAACAAATCTTGCTCAAGGATTTTCAACATTTCGTAGACCATGGTTTATATTCAAATCCCAAAGCTGATCCTTTAACTGGTGGTTTATTTCTTTTGGAAGGAGAACCATGGAGAAATCATAGGACTAAATTGACACCAACATTTACATCAGGTTAAACATATTCTGCTATTAAATACTTATAATTAAAAATCATACTAATTTTGTTTTAGGTAAAATGAAAATGATGTTCAATACATTTGTTACGCTTTCCAAAAGTCTAGAAAAGCTTTTGGAAAAAGAAGCTGAAAGTGGAGAATCAGTTTTTATTAAAGAAATCCTTGCCCGATTCACAACTGATATAATTGGTAATTTTATTACATATTATCATATAATTACTATTCCTGGATCTTTCAATAGAATTTTATTTATTTTTTATTTTGTAGGTTCTGTAGCTTTTGGTATTAATTGTAACTGTATGGATGAGCCAGATAATGAGTTCAGGAAAAACTGTACTAAAGCTTTTGATCTCCATGGAAAGTGGAAAAGATTTCTTTATAGAAATGCACCGAAATGGTTTCTTATAGCAATTAATTTCAAGCAAAACGATCCTGCTGTTGAAGATTTCTTTTTTAACCTAGTGGGTAATACAGTTAAATATAGGGAAAAAAATAACGTAACCCGAAAAGATTTTCTGCAAATGTTGATCGAACTGAAAAATACAGGTACGAAAATTTTTCTTTTATATTGCAATTTTCTCTAAAATAAAATTCACCGAAACATATTCAAAATTATTCCAATTAATCTTTTAAAAACGAACATACATGTGTTAATAAATTCCCATTTATCATTTTTTGCTACTAGATAATCACTTTATTTTGAGAGAGCTTTTAAAATTACTAAGCTCAAATCAGTAACAGTTTTTTTAAGTTGCTGTTTTTCGTTGCATCATGTGGTGGTAGTAGCTTTCCTTTTTTTTTCGTCTATGAGATGTCACTAAGATGCAAAGTCCGAGTTTTCGTTCTCAGCATCCCCCGAATCACTTTAAATATCAAAAAAACTACAACATTTTAGCATCTTTTTTACTACGGCCAAAAAAAAAGTCTGTCTGTGTGGATGTGTGGATGTCTGTGCGCACAATAACTTGAGAACGGTACGGCTATCGGTTTTTATTCAAAAAAGAAAGGCTCTATCAGAAGATGAGCTATTTCGGGTCAGAGCATCCTGATCCCGCCTACTAAGTGAAATTTCTATTCGAGATATCTCGATAAGGAAAGCAAATTTGTCGATACTGATTTCTTTTAAGGTGTTGTGCAAGTCAAGACACGTCGATTGATTTTAATATCGCATCGGGCTCGTTGAAAAAAAAAATGAAAAAGTTGAAAAAAAAATTATTGGAAAAATTCGGATTTTTTCGAATCAGACTTTCTTCCGCTGACGGAAACGGGCCATAGTCTTGAAAAATCGCGCAAAGATTATTCCTTTTACTAGTTTTATATTATAACCATCAAGGAGTACATTTTCGACAAAAATCAATTGATACATTTTAAAACAAGAACAAATTTGATACAATTTGAAACCAGAGTGAACTCGGTATACTTAATAGTTTCTAAAATACCGCTTTTTAAATTTTAACAATTTACCTTTTCATTTCCGACGATTGTATATCATATAAAACGTCCATTTAACTTAGAATTTGATCATATACTTTTTGTTTCGAAAAAATATCGTATTTGAAAATGTCCCCATGACGTCACGTTCATCGGAAACATCCCCTTCCATAATTCACGTTCAGAAACACGTACTACTGTTCTTCCCAAAAATGTAGATCAATGTTTGATATATACTCTTGATATATAATTAAACTATGTCATTTGATCGACTTATTTAAAAAAAATTACTTTTAGCTCCTGTTTTCTTTACTTAAAACATTTAAAGCACCTTCTTTTTTATGAAGAGCAATCATTGGCAACACCGCAAATCTCAGACAGTGACAGTTAGGATATTTGAGGTTAATATTTGTTTTCTTCATCTTCTTCTTTTTCGCTTTATTATTGGGCTATGATCTATGGATCAATTTACCTTAGTATAAATTATTTGTTTTTAAGAATTAATATATCTTAACTATTGGGGTTTTCTTGTATTTTAAGTTAAATATCTCTATATCCGGTATTTTCGAATCAAACTGAATAGTAATTTCCAAACAAAATAATTTCACAAATGGCTTTTTCATTTGCAGCAGATCTAACTGCCAATCTCGTATGAGATATTTGCTAGAAAAGGAGCTGAAGAGAGAGAACAGATCTCATAATATTCTTCTCTGTGAAACCTATCAAGTATTAAATGACAAATGTGATACGTCACAATTGATGCTCTATAGTGCCCAAGTTATACAACGATGCCATATTTAATTTTAGTGAACATGACGTCACGAATCCACTTTGTTCCTGATTATGAAAAAATTAGCTATCAGAAAATTCCAAAAAAAATGGTTTATAAAAAGGTCCATTGTCTTTCCTTGTTCAAATCGCATATTATACAGGGTGTTTCATTGGGAAATGGGCATACGGTAAGAGTAGGTAGAGGTCGCCTAGGTGGTTCTAAAAAACCCCCATATGATGGGTCTAGCGCTCTTTATAACCGAGATACAGGGTGTTTTATGTATTTTGACTATTTCTTTGATGGTTTATAACTTACGATCCACATTGTATATATTTTTCATATTCACAGCATAAACTCTTCATCCTGTATTGTACCGAATACCAAATAAATATAATTAATAATCCAGGTACGGACTAGAAAAAAATGAATGAAATTGAATCAGTTTAAAACAACACCCTGTATATTAAAATTTTGAAAATTCGTTTGCAGATTTGAAAAGAGCAGAAAAAATTATGTCAAAGCAAATGTGTTTTGTGCTTCCGCATACAATTTTCGTACTTGTTAATTTGAGTCAAAATTATTTTTTCGATGTAAGGGTGGTACAAAATTTAAAAAAAAATTCTTTTTCTTCTCTAAATAATAATCTTTCACTTTCAATCAATAAAATCCCTAACTAATTCATAATCTCCTAAATTTTGGATCACAACCAATGTAAAATAAGTCGACAGGCCTATACATATTTAAGACAAAATGCTAATTTCAATAACTAACTTACAAATACCCCGTATGTGTAATAGAGTTATGATAATTGTATTTGTTCATTATGCTGCACTTTAAACAAATAATGAAATGAGAAAAAATTACATCCCAGAAAAGTATAACTTTGTTTTAAGAAACACTAACTCTGTAAAATTGTATTTATTAAAAAAAAGAACTAAGAATAAAAGAATAGAATACTTTATCATTTATCCGTTTCTAATTAATTTTTCACTTAGAGCTTGGTAATTTCTTAATTATTCTGATGCATTTTGAATAACAATAATCTACAGTATTCTGTACATATTGTTTGTGTCAGCGAATAATACACTTTACGTTTGATATCCCAATTTGCTGTAATTGTCAAGTTGGCTAATGTCAGGGTGTAATTTTGACATTAGTTAATGATTTGAGAGTTTGTAGTTGTGTTCTTGCGTTCGTTAAGTGATTATTTGTTGATAGATAACCAGTTATTACTTGTTGAAAATGCCCCATAAATTTGATAAAAATGAATATGCAGACATGTTGTTTGTCTACGGATTTTGTAATGGTAATGGAAAAGCTGCCAAAAGAGAATATGAGCGGCGATTTCCTGGCCGGCGGTTACCAAATGACAAGACTTTTTCTAATGTATTTAGTTACCTCAGAGAACACGGTAAATTTCCAACAGTGGCAGAAAATGAACATCATGAAAGACGACATATCGGTTTGGAACAAGATATTCTAGACATTGTGCAAAACGACCCAAAAATCAGCACAAGAAGAATCAGTCATGCCACTAATGTTCCTCATTCCACTGTGTGGCGAAGATTAAAAAAAAATTATCTCTATCCGTACCACGTACAGGAAGTTCAGCGGCTTCAAGTTGGAGATGAAGTCCCTAGATTGGCTTTTAGTAGGTGGATTTTACAAAATAACAGAATATTGCACAGGTGCTTATTTACCGATGAAGCTCAGTTTACCAGGGACGGTATTAATAATTCAAGAAATGCTCATGTTTGGGCCCAACAAAATCCGTTTGCTATAAAACAAACACATTCACAAATAAGATTTAATGTATGGTGTGGTGTTATTAACAACCGGCTAATTGGTCCGTATTTTCTCCCACATTTACTAACTGGTGAAGTATATTTAGAATTTCTGCAAAATATTTTACCCATATTGCTAGACAATGCAGATGTTAATGTTGGGGGTATGTACTTCCAACATGATGGTGCTTCACCTCATTTCAGAGTAATAGTGAGAGACTTTTTAAACGACAACTTCCCAAATAATTTGATAGGCAGGGGAGGACCTCATAACTGGCCTGCAAGGGGACCCGACTTTAACCCAATCGACTACTATGTTTGGGGTTACTTAAAATCCAAAGTCTATTCAACTGAAATAAATACAAGAGAAGACCTTTTACAGAGAATCCAGGACGCATGCGAGGAATTGAACAATGATCAAGCTATGATTAGGAAATCTATTAGACATCTTACTAAAAGAGCACAGAAATGTATTGAGCAAAATGGTGGCCACGTTGAGCATCTGTTAAAATAAAGTTATACTTTTTTGGGATGTAATTTTTTCTCATTTTATTATTTGTTTAAAGTGCAGCATAATGGACAAATACAATTATCATAACTGTATTGCACATACGGGGTGTTTGTAAGTTAGTTATTGAAATTAGCATTTTGTCTTAAATATGTGTAGGCCTGTCGACTTATTTTACATTGGTTGTGATCCAAAATTTAGGAGATTATGAATTAGTTAGGGATTTTATTGATTGAAAGTGAAAGATTATTATTTAGAGAAGAAAAAGTATTTTTTTTTAAATTTTGTACCACCCTTACATCGAAAAAATAATTTTGACTCAAATTAACAAGTACGAAAATTGTATGCAGAAGCACAAAACACATTTGCTTTGATATAATTTTTTCTGCTCTTTTCAAATCTGCAAACGAATTTTCAAAATTTTAATATACAGGGTGTTGTTTTACACTGATTCAATTTCATTCATTTTTTTCTAGTCCGTACCTGGATTATTAATTATATTTATTTGGTATTCGGTACAATACAGGATGAAGAGTTTATGCTGTGAATATGAAAAATATATACAATGTGGATCGTAAGTTATAAACCATCAAAGAAATAGTCAAAATACATAAAACACCCTGTATCTCGGTTATAAAGAGCGCTAGACCCATCATATGGGGGTTTTTTAGAACCACCTAGGCGACCTCTACCTACTCTTACCGTATGCCCATTTCCCAATGAAACACCCTGTATAAAGAGGAGTTTCGTCCTCTTCCGATACTCCAATGAGGTTCAGGTGTATTCTGAGCCTAGTGCAGTTTTCAGCTCACGTCTTTTTAGGCATAACAGCAGATTGTCTCTGCTCTTGGGTGCTTTAGACTGTTTTAGTCCCGGATGTTCCATTCAGTATTTTCTGTGTTTGTCCTTTAATAGTTTCTCCAGCATACCCTTTACATATTGATAGGAAATACCACATGTGGATTGTTGTCTAATTAGAGGGTTTTCGGCTCCTTTACCAGCCAGTGCACCTATTCTTGAAAATCAGGGAGTAGAAATTAAAATAGAAATGGGCGTGGCTCCCTGAAAGATATAATAACCCTATTCTTGAAGTATTTCGATGGAAATATGTGGGACTTTTATTCTCCCAGGGAGTATAAAATTTCTATTGGTCATTAGCGAGTGAAATTTGTAGGGAGTAGAAATTTATTTGAAACATTAACCTAACTATTTAATCTGTCTGTCCGATTAATTTTGTTTGTATTTCGTGTCATTATTTTTAGTTTTGCTGGGAAGTTTACTAATATAAAGGATAATATTAACGAATTATTGATATGAAATAATCTCATGAATGACGATGTGGAGGAAGCTCTGGAGGAGTTTGAAATACTACTTACTTTCCTCCAAGCTTCACAGGTTTTATTGGCTCTCTCAGGCATACAATTTAAAATTGTGGCCAGCTCAGACCAGATGGCTTGGCTCTGAGCCCGGTGAATGTAGGGGTAAATTTGACCGAATACATCTATGGTCATTGCGAAATGTAATCGACCAGCATTTCTTTTTGTGTTTTTTTAATGTTTTTTTTTTAATACGACACCGGTCCATATCTAATACATTACAGTTATGTCAAAGAATACGATAGGTATTCTTTGGTTGTGTCTTATGTCACATGGCTGTCAAAAATTTAACTGCTGCGATTGGATAAAATTGAATTTCGCCAATGGGCAACTATGTGTGTATTTTCATTCACTCCTCTTTTTCAAGAATGAGGTATTTTTGTACCGAGAGAAAAAGCTGGGAGTAGAAAAAGTAGGGAGCTACTTTGGGAGTAACTTTTCTCTTGATTTCAAGAATAGGTACACTGGGGGACTTGCCTTTTTTTCCTTCTATGTCCTCATGCCCAGGCACCCATTAAAGAGATATCTTGTTAGGGTATTTAGGTTTTTATGACAGTCTAACACTAATTTTTACTATATTTCCAATCTTTTCATTGCTTTAGGGAAACTTGACTATTTGTGAATATGCGAATTCTCTTTTGGTTAGCATCGTGAGTTGTACAATATATAAATAATTCGAGCAAATTCCATTGATGCGATGCGTGGTCCTTTGACAAATTTGGAAAAGCTGTATATCAGAAACGATAAGGGCCGATTGTACAAAGCGAACTTAAGCCCAGGTTCAGCTGAACTCAGCGAATGGTTGAACCCGCATAAAAAAATGATATGGATTGTACAAATCTCGTTCAACGTCGGTTCAGCTGAACTCCAATATTGTAATGTTGGTATCTATCCTAACAGCGTTGTCAGATTTCGAATTTACGACGGATGTAAGGACATCTTTGTTTCTCTAATTAAAAAATAAAGAATGTAAATAAAATACTAGTTCTTCCTTATCTTTATTTGGTTTTGAGTCGAACAAATATTATTTTATGAGGTTATGTCAATTATGTGATGTCAGATTTGATTATGGGTAGTTTTTCACAAAGTTATTGGGTATCTACGGCTTTTCATATTGAAATGAAGTTATAAAACATGGAAAATGGGAAATCTGATTAATTATAAATCGAACCCCATCTTTAGTAAACCTAAATCTCTCTATAAAGGGATTATTGTTCCATTTCACAAAATAATCATCCCTTATTCTATATACTTGTGGTTGCCTTTCTGGTTCTTGTAAAATATTTACTAATTTCATGAAATCTTCGTCTTCAGACATTTCTTCCAATTTTAAAAATAGAAATAACACGGATAAAACGTATTCTTTTTTCTATAATGGATAACACTATAAACAATTAATTATATATTTTTCAATTTTTCCCACAAAAAAAACAAAACTCAAAACTGTGGAGGAAGGATAAATAACCAATGACCAATGACAGCATAGTGGTACAAACCTACTTTCAAAAATGCATCTGAACTTGGTTTAAGCCTGGAAACTTGACCGCTTTGTTAAACTCGCAGATAAACCCGGTTTAGGAACTGAACTAGTATTGTACAACGTTATGAACCAGGTTTACGTTGAATCGAGGTTCAACTCACGTCGTACAATCGGGCCTTAGGTGTACTACGGAGCTTACTATGATATAAAATTGTAAGAAATTAAATCTAGTTAAAAAATATGGTCAAAAATGGAAAAACGTTTAAAAAGGTGGAACATTTTGAAGTTTTTTGTATATTCAAAAGTGATCCGGAGTGCTCCAAAAGTTGAAAACTTGGATTTTGCATTTCAGTCATTTACCTTATAAAAAACAAAAAATCAAACCTACTACCACCACTTGATGCAACGTAGGCCCTCCTTTTAATAACAAGATTACTGGACTAGGAGCGATCGGATGATTTTAGTAAGTAGGGCAGATGAAACCTTACGGAAAGTAATTTATCCCTTTTTTTTAGAAACTACATATTCGATGTAAAATTAAAAACACTGTTTCCAGACTAGTTATTTATTTTGGAGCACAATTTATCTTTGTAGTTATTGTTGTCTTATAGTAGCGCAAAGCGTCACTTTTCCCAGGAACTCAGAAGTGCCGCGAATCTAGCGAGTTGGAAAAGTGATTTGCGTTCAAGTTGTACACAAAATTTTTTTTCTACAACCACATTTATTAATGAAACAAAAACAGTAACTTGTCAGAAAAATCGGCTGTGTTACCCCAGAACTTTCCCGGCTCTTCTGTGAAGAATAGGATTATTTTAATTAAAAAATACAAAGTTCCTGAATGAGAATTTAAAATGCTGTAAAATTGAAGTAAATTGATGAAAAAATGGGTAAACATTGCAAAAATGCGCAAAAATTAATTAAAATGAAAAACGACAAAAGTTACTAACAATGGTAACAAGTTATTATAAGTACTAACAAGGTACCAAATTATTTCCAAAAAATTGTTAAAAATGATAAAGAATTGATAAAAAAAAGTGAAAATAGGCAAAAATCAAAAATACGATATAAACCTTAATACACTTAGTAAACATTGGAAAAATAGGCAAAGATGCTAAAAAGACAAAGAGCAAAAAAGGTACCTAAAAAGGAGAAAACACATAAAATAAAGCAAAAAAGAAAAAGAGGAGACATAAAGGTAAAAAAAGGAAAAAAGGGTAAAAGAAAAATCAACAAAAAGAAAAATCAACAAAAAGTCCAAAAAATAAGACAAAGTAAAGGGAAAAAAGCAAAAAACTCTAAACAAGGCAGAAAAGGCCCAAAAGTCCAAAAAAATTAAAAACTATTAATTTAAGTTTGAAAAGCAAAAAAAAGATAAAAAATCTGATGTGGCCAGCACATGACCTCTCGCCATTTTTGAATCAAAAATTTACAGGTTGACACAAAAAAGTATGAAAAAAAATTATATTTTTGTAAATCTGGCAACAATGGCAAAAGTTTAGAAAATTTTAATGAGATGAAAATAAACTGTAGGGTATACAAAATATATGTGTAAAACTTTATTGCCGTTTTCTATAATAATGGCGTCATCACCCATAGCAACTGCCACTTCCGGTTGTGCGATTGGCACCAAAATCTAATCAGATCTAATCTAGGGTATCAGAAGCCTGTATGCGAAATTTCAAATTTTTTTATTCAGTAGTTTTTGAGTTATCGTTACTACAACATCCATCCAAACACACACACACACTAACACACTAACACACACACACACTAACACACACACACACTAACACACACACACACACAGACATCATCGCGAAAATATTAAAATCGTATTCTAGGGACCCCAAAACGTGTTTATCCATTGAAAACTCACTACCCAATTTTTAGCATGATTCCTATACCTCTCTTATCTGAAGGGCGAGAGGTAAAAAGTGGTAAAAATTCTAAAAATAGAAAATAATAGCAAAAAAGGCAAAATAGAGATAAATAAAAGCAAAAAAGATCAAAAAAGAAAAAATTGAAAAAAAAACAAGAAAAAGGGCAAAAAAGGAGTAAAAAGGCCAAAAAAAGAAAAAGGTAAAAAAACCAAAAAACATTATATACCTACAATTAAGATATCGTAAATTCATGGGTGAAAACTATTGGGAGTTCTAGAAAAAGTTTGATACAAAAGTTGTAGTGAATTTTATGCTCTACAACTTTGCACTACAACATTGTCTTCAAAATAAAAATAAAAGACGAAAAGCCTAAATGTGTATATTTTACGCCCTCTACCGGCGAAACTATGGGGAATTCAAATTGTTAAATATAATAAATATTATAAGTAATTTTGTGCTCTACAACTTTGCTAGAAACTTTTGCACTAAAGTGCATTGAAAAATACATACACATTTTTTGCGCGCTCTCTACTGGCGCAGCTAATGGAAATTCTGGAAAAAGTTTGATACACAAATTGTAGGAAATTTTATACTCTAAATCTTTACCTTATGACATTTTCCACTAAAGTGTATTGTTTTTCCTTAACATTTAAAAATAGACAAAAAATCTTACATATTTATTCAATCAATGTCGGTTTTGAGGATCTTCTACTGTACCAATTTGAACCAAAAACTAATGGTCGTATTCGGGCACACACCAATCCTTCGTACCAAATTTTAGCTTCTTGGGTCAAACCGTTCGCCAGTTATTGTGGAAGATTACACACATACACATAGACAGACCTTACTCTGAAAATGGTTTCAATCTTCCTTGGGGGACCTCAAAATGGATATTTCCATCGATATCGCGATTTTTTTTTTATTCGTTCACTATACTTTTCCTTTTATGGGAGCGGAAAAGTAAAAAGTTGACAGGTCATTTGACATTTCCCTGGCGTATTTTGCTTAGTGGTTGTAGAAAATAGCTATTTGTGTATTAAGAGCGGAAAGTGATACTTTGCCGCTTGAGGCAGAGAGTTGCCCGCGCGACGCGTAGCGGACCGCGGGCAATCTGCCGAAAGCGGCAAAGCACTTTCTGCTCGAATTGCACACAAGATTTTTTCTACGATCACATTATTTTTAGAGAAATAATTTTAAAAAAACATGAAAAATACACTTTTCATAAACTAAAAATCTGATGTGGCCAGCACATGACCTCTCGCCATTTTTGAATCAAAAATTTACAGGTTGACACAAAAAAGTATGAAAAAAAATTATATTTTTGTAAATCTGGCAACAATGGCAAATGTTTGGAAAATTTTAATGAGATGAAAATAAACTATAGGGTATACAAAATATATGTGTAAAACTTTATTGCCGTTTTGTATAATAATTGCGTCATCACCCATAGCAACTGCCACTTCCGGTTGTGCGATTGGCACCAAAATCTAATCAGATCTAATCTAGGGTATTAGAATCCTGTATGCAAAATTTCAAATTTTTTTATTCAGTAGTTTTTGAGTTATCGTTACTACAACATCCATCCAAACACACACACACACACACACACTAACACACACACACACACTAACACACACACACACACACTAACACACACACACACAGACATCATCGCGAAAATATTAAAATCGTATTCTAGGGACCCCAAAACGTGTTTATCAATTGAAAACTCACTACCCAATTTTTAGCATGATTCCTATACCTCTCTTATCTGAAGGGCGAGAGGTAAAAATGAAATAATGACTTTTCATTAATTTTATAGTCTACAATTTGCACAAAATAGTAAGAAGGTACTTAAATATGCAATCACTATTGCATATAGGAGTATCTAGGGAGTATCTAGGTGTACCTTCTGACTGTTATATTTTTACTAGATAAATTTTATAAAATAAAGTTTAATTTCGTTCGAAATATCTTCAAATATTAGTATTTCATCTAAAATATTCAGACTGTCCTACATTTTGTTTTAATATATCTATTATTTACTACCTTTCTTTAGTTTATTGTAAATGAAAACAGGCGAGCGGAAAAGTACGCGCTAGAGCGACAATAATGTCAAATTATTACAGATCACGGAAAACATCAACTTTGCGGTTAGATTTGAGTGTGCAAAAGCCTACTTTGGGTAGTGATCGTAGGAAAAATTAATTATGTTAGAGTTGGTGCGTCGATCACCTCATGATTTAAGGTTCACATTTTTAATATCAGTTGACCTAAACAATTCAATTTGCCATGTTCGTTCTTTTTTACAAACCTCACATGTGATTATTTTAGTTTCAACTAAAGAATTTTTTTAATCCCGATCCACCGTCCGAGAAGGGAAAGTATTGTGAACGAGCTAAAAAAAATTTCGAGATAAATATGGAAATATCCATTTTGAGGTCCTCTGGACGATTAAGTCCATTTCCAGATGGAAGCAGTATGTCTGTGTGTATTCTTTCACGGTAGAAGCTAAACGTTCAATCCGATTGAGATGAAATTTGGTATATGGTTTTCGGGTATCCATCGGAAAAATTGATAATTTGTCAAAATGATAGGAGCAACATATCATGGAATTTGACTTGCAATATGTCATTTGAAAGCACTTGAAAATATCTATTTAGAACAATCAAAATTATTTCTCCAGCTGTTACCTGTAAAAAATAAAAAAATGTCAAAGTGTAAAACTTTAAGAGGGGGTTAACCTTTTATAAAAGATCAGAGTATATTTGCGGGGTGAAAGACGAGGTAAACATACAGAGCTATAAAGGCGTGGCCTGATGATAAAGAAATATATATTTAGTGTCTCTGTCATGCGGCTTTGCGTAAAATTATCGTAAACATCAGATGGTCTGAGCGAATTTGAGCGAAATAAAATCATAACACATTTCGAGTAGTCCTTTGTAAGTGACCGCCTATCGCTCCGGCTGACAAAGATATGGTATTTTAGTTCGGTTTCTTATATTTTACATTTTACTTGGCTCCGTAGCTTTTCTTTAATTTTTAATCATTTACATGAGGGTAGATTTTACATGAGATTTTTACTCTCTCGACCTACCATCCGAGAAGGGAAAGTATTGTGAATGCGCTAAAAAAATTTGTCTGTCTGTCTGTGTGTCTCTGTGTCTGTCTTCCTGTGTTTGTCTGTGTGTATTCTTCCACGATAGAATCGCTTGAATCAGTGATGAAAAATGCTCCAAAATTCGCTTGCAGTGGTTCCAAAAATCATTTTTGAGGGTCTAATTTTAGATAGATCTTAAAAATGTTTTTTTATCAATAAAGGCAAATGTATAAGTAAGGCATCTCTCAGAGTACTTTTTTGAAATAAACTTTTTTTTGTGAGATAAAAAATAATGAATCTGGTCCATTTTGTCAATTTTTTTTCTTCAATTTTTTCTAAAAAATTAAGAAAATCTTCGAGATAAATATGGAAATATCCATTTTGAGGTCCCCTGAGACGATTATGGCCATTTCCAGATGGAAGTCAGTCTGTGTGTCTGTCTGTGTGTATTTTTCCACGATATAAGAAACACGCTTAATCCGATTAAGCTCAAATTTAGTATATGGGTTTCGGTTATCCATGGGAAGAACCCATTAGTTTTTATTCGACATCTGTTAAACGGAACTGTAACTGTCAAAAAATAACAGAAGCAATATGTCACAGAATTTGACTTGTAATACATCATTTGAAAGCCCTGGAAAATCTCTTTAGAATAGTCAAACCAGTTCAAGTGTCACGTCTCAAAAATAAAAAAATTTGAAAGTTCGAAACATAAAATATCTGAAAAAGTGTGCATCTCTGAATACTCGTTGGGAAAGTTTTGGGGCGACACAACTGATTTTTTTTACCCTGTCGGATATTACAATGTTTATTACTTATAAGAAGAATAGGTAAATAAGAAATA
The DNA here is from genome assembly GCA_963243735.1 of Neocrepidodera transversa. Lineage (NCBI taxonomy): Eukaryota > Metazoa > Arthropoda > Insecta > Coleoptera > Chrysomelidae > Neocrepidodera > Neocrepidodera transversa. The sequence goes on along the minus strand of OY725345.1, from coordinate 27,200,570 downwards.
TTTTGATAACAAAGTTTTTGAATAATAATAGTATTTAAATATTCGAAATATTCATAATTGGTTCATTAAAAAATACCTAAAATATTAAAATATACTCCAATATAGATCTTATTTAGTTCAATAAAACAACCTTTTATAATTTTCACAACAAATATAACAAAAGTTGTTTAATTATCAATTACATGTTACGTTGTATAAGAACTTCATCAGATTAAATATTATTAACAAAATTATCCTAAAATATATACTACAACTAATAGAAACTTAAAATATAGTAACTGCAAATATGATATTTGTAATTTTTATTATACGAGCATGTCTGTGTTACTTTTTCCAAATTTATCTAGAAAAAAACAGTTGATAATAGAATCACTATTAAAAATAATTAAAAAAAAAAGTACAAAGACGCGCTCTAAAGAATTACATACATAATCGATTATAGTATACCGGGTGTAAAAGGGTCATTGGCCACCCCTAAACAGATTTATATCAAATTTTGGTTGATTATAGAGCTATTTTTAGATTTTTTTTACATAGAAATCCAATATGGCCGATATCCGGTTCGACTGGAAATCACATGAAAATTGTAAATTCAAATGGAAGACCCGCTACATTCTACATATTTTTACTCTACTACTTCAAATACGTACACGTTGAATATCAAATGTCACCTTTTTATCTATCCTAGGTAGTCATGATTTTGTCAATTATTTATTTTTGTTACTTTTAAATCAGTAAATCCAGTTTTTTTAACTAAAACTTAATTTTTTTAAATGAAACAGATGGTCCACCCAGTATTAAAATTTGTTTATTCATTTACCATTAAAATGATGTACATAACAATTTTTTTTCTCAAATAAAGAAGAAATGTTATTTTTTTTTTAATTTCGATACAAAATTCTTCTGAAGACACCCCTGTTCAAAAAAGGATATTTACAACATCATATTTTAAATATAAATAATTATTAAGAAACAACAATAAATAATTGAAAAAATTGAGACTTTTTAGTTAATTTTAGTTTGATTATAAGCAATTTAGACTAACTCATGACCATATAGAATGGATAAAAAAAATTCAAAAATAAAATAAAAAATGGCGTCTTACAATACATTTGACAGTCGACCTGTACTGTTTGAAGTAGTAGAATCCAAATATGTCAAAAAATACCGGGTGTTTCATTTGAATTTTCATGTCGTTTCCGGTCAAACCAGATGTCGGCCAAATTGGATTTTTATTTAAAAAAATCCAAAAATAGCTCTATTATAATCCACCAAAATTTGGTATAAATCTATTAACCCGTGTAAACGTTATAGGGGTGGCCCAAGACCCATTTACACCCTGTATATGGTATAACAAGTGGGATAGTAATGAAAAATGGTAACTCTTGATTATTGACACAATTTTGTAATAATTTTAATCAGACATAACAATAATTTTTCAATATTTATTCCGTTTCTGTAATAGCCTCAATTTATTTTTATTAATTCTTTTTTTATTTTATAATTTCTGTTCCTTTGTACTGACCACCCACCGCCGCATTAGCAAAAAATGTTTTTTATTAATATTGTGTCAAAGAAAATGCCGATCAAAGAGTCGCCGTCAAAATAATGCACATGTTCTAGGTGCAAAAATTCCTTAGTTCACAGTCCACGCTGACTAGAAAACGATAACAGCGGTTTTTTTAATAATAATAGCTAAATCTTTTTTATTGGATATCAGTGTTTCATTTTCAATTTCACAAATGAATTCACTATCCATAATAAAGTCGTAACTCAGGTATACGCAACTTAAAAATTGAAAGTTTGAAAATGTCAAAAATAAGATTTTTTTTTAAATTTTGGATTGTTTTCCAATTAACGCATTTAGGACCATGATTATGCTCATCATATATACATATAACTTAATAATATGTCATAGGTATTCGAAAAGGCAATCAACCCATTTGCAACTTCTAATGATTTCATCTCCTGTGCTATTTTTAGTATTTTTATTTGAACACTTCTATTGATTTATCTCCTGTGCTATTGTTATGTTTAAGAATGAAATTGCGATTCATTCAGCAATTCATAGTATTCATATAAAAGTGCAAATTTGTGCGAGGGCGCTTGAATCAGTGATGAAAAATGCTCCAAAATTCAGCTTGCAGGGATTCGGCAAAAATCACTTTTGAGGGTCTAATTTTCGATTGATCTTAACAATTTTTTTTATCAACAAAGGCAAATGTATAAGTGAGGCATTTCTCAGAGTACTTTTTTGAAATAAACTTTTTTTTGTAAGATAAAAAATAATAATGAATCTGGCCCATTTTGTCAATTTTTTTTCTTCAATTTTTTCTCAAAAATTAAAAAAAGTACTTCGAGAGATGGCTAGATCCAACCTTAATCCAAAAGTAAAAAAATATCTTGAATTTTTTAACCACAATCCGAGTAGTTTGATTTTTGCGGTACATTGTTTTACTTACAATCACATTAGGGTTAAACCCCCCTTAACATTAAATATCTGAAAAAGTATTCGTCCCTGGATACTCGTCGGGGAAATTTTGGGTGACACAACCGATTTTTTATTGTTTATAGAAAAATATATATATTACAAGTTGATAAAAAATATCGTTACATAAATAAGAGCGTTATATAAATACCTTACACAAAAATCTGAGCTCGTGGCAAAAGTGACGCTTTTCGCACTTGTACAAACTACTATTTCCTATATAGGATAAAATATTTATAATGGATTATTTTTATCCTATTTTCAAATCAGTCTTAATTGTTTAGTATGGTAAAATCCCATACAAAGTGCTTGTAAAAAATTTTTGTTTGATATCAAAATTGTGTATTCTAACAAAACGCTTTGAATCAGTTATACCCACCTACATGTGGCTGTATGTAAGATGCGCCATGTGCCCCGGGTAGTCCGAAAATGACATATAAAATACGCCACCTATTTTGAATTTAACTATTAAGAGATTACAGAAGAATACCATAAAAATAATTAATTCCAAGAGGTCATCCATATCTCAAATGTGGTCAAATTATTCAGTAGAAATAAAACACCTAGACATGTACCACAATATAATTAAACAAAAGGGTTTAGAGGGCAACTAGTTTCGGTTTATGAGCCATCTTCAGGCCATATAAAATTAATTTAAAAAACACTGTAAACAATTTACATATTATTGAGGGTGAGGGGAGGGTGGGCAGTAGAGCAGGTACATGAAGATATTTGGAACAAAAAATTTTTTGTTTATTTTAAATAAATGGAAATGTTGTCCAGCGGACAGGTATTTAATGGCTCAAGAATGTATTGAACCATAGTATAGAAAAAAATTTAATTTTTAAATTAGGTAAAGTACGTGCATCGTGTCTAGAGGACGTTAACGCATACAAGATGGTATACATAAAGAAAAAACATAACGTTCCTCCTGCTGCTAGAATTCCCAAAGGAAGGAAAACACCTCTACCCGTGGCTTTTTCTGCTCGTCCTGCTGGATCTGTTTTTTAATATTTTGGCCCTTGCGGCCTCTCACCCAATTTTTAACAGCATCAAAACTTTTTTGGTACGGACACGTGCATTACACGGAATTTTTAATACTCTACTTCAACCCAAGAGGTGTTTCCTTCCTTTGGGAATTCTAGCAGCAGGAGGAACATTATGTTTTTTCTTTATGTATACCATCTTGTATGCGTTAACGTCCTCTGGATACGATGAACATACTTTACCTAATTCAAAAATTAAAAGGTTTTCTATACTACGGTTCAATACTTTCTTGAACCATTAAATACCTGTTTGGACTACATTTCCAATTTTATTTCAAATAAAACAAAAATAAAACTATTCTTAATTTACCCTTTATTATTATTTAATAATAATAATATTTCAACTGTCTTTTAAGCAAATGTGCGCACTTTACATAGAGCCAAAAGTGTTGGTTTGAAACAATAATATTACTAAAAACACGATTTCATGAAAAAATTAATATTTTGGCCATTTTAATACAGGGTCACATCAGTAAGACTTTCAACACTTTCAACAATCATAGAATCCCATTAAATAAATTGATGGTTTTAATGTTCTATAAGACTACAGCTGTTTAAAAAGATATTTATAAGACAACATTTACATAAATTAGTTCAGACCTTTGGAATCTCATTTAAAACCACATTTATTTGATCTACGTTTTTATTTATTTCAGTTTTACATATTACTTATCTAACTTACCTACAATTTTAATTATTTTAGGAACTATTAATGAGAACGACACAGTGCAGCAGATTAAAAAAACGACTACTACTCCGTTTTTCACTTTAAGTGAAATCGTGGCACATTCATTTACGTTTTTCTTAGCCGGATTTGAAACCTCATCCACAACAATGTCATTTGCTATTGTTGAACTAGGACTTAACCAAGATGTACAAGCGAAACTCAGAGAGGAGATTTTAGAAGTTTTAGCGAGGTATAATGGAGAATTGACATATGAGGCCGTTAATGAAATGACGTATTTGGAACAAGTTCTTCAAGGTAATTAATTTTTATATTTGTAACTCGGTGGCTATTTCAAATGAAATTTTAGTTGTGGCTAAAACAGTTTGGCCTTTTTATTAACCGTTTTGGACACATGGTATTTATTAAATGTGCCTTATTATATGCCCTATCTCGTTTGGTACTATTTATCAATCTAGCTTTTTAGTATACAAAATATCACGTTTTAGAAACGTTAAGAAAATATCCACCAATACCGATACTACCGAGACAATGTACCAAAACCTATCATGTCCCTGGTGAAGATCTGGTTATAGAAAAAGGCACTAAAGTACAAATAGCAGTTAACGCTATACAGAACGATCCAGAATTTTATCCTAATCCAGAAAAGTTTGATCCTGATAGATGGAGTCCTGAAAATTCTGCAAATAGATCTAACTGCCAGTTTTTAACATTTGGAGAAGGACCCAGAATTTGTATCGGTAAGTGTTTAATTCATTAATTGGCATTAATTTTATAAACCTAAATGAATCGTAATCGTAAAATTGTACTTCTTATTATAATAACTCAGCTCTGTTGAAGAAAAATAATAAATTGCTAAATTGCTTCCAAACAAAAACTGGCATTACCAAAAAAGTTATTCTCAGTGCACAAAAACATGTAAGCAGGCCAGAATAGATCAGCTAAATACACACAGTACAAACGTAAACAAGGAATTATCCATGCTGCCAAGTTTCCCAAAATTTTGAATAAATACAAAGAACTACCATAGATAATATTATAAACCTTAATCAAGGTAATACAACTTACGATATCGCTTTACAAAAGTTAACTATACGAAACCTAAAGCCTACAAAACCAATCAATCAGAACGTTCACAAAAAGCTTTAGATATTGTTGACAAACGGTGTAGATGGGAAGAACTACAATAGAACTCTTACAAAACCACAGTTGCCAACTTTATAAAAAAAAGTAAACTGTAAAAGAGGAGTTATCGTTGACTATAGGCTTACATGGAATTATCATCTTCAAAAATTGGCCTAAAAAGTCACAGTATATCTTAATATAAGTGAAGGGATGTGTGGCAATAACTGGGAGCTATAACCAAAGGTAATGGTATGGATGTACACTAGGGTAATAACACCCATGTTATCCTATGGCTTGGTGGTATGGTGGATGAACACATAAGAGGCTGGAGCTGTCAAAGTGCTCTGTGGAATACCAAAGGCAAGCATTCATGTGTAACACCGGCAGGCAGAAGCCAAGTTAGCCACATATTGACTAATTAAAATACAACAGTCCATAATTGGTGCTGACTATGAAATATTACATAGAGTTAGAAAATTATCCAGTAATAGGAATGCGATCAGACCAATTACTTCCCAAATGCAGTATTTTAAGCAGAATTAATTGTTACACAATACTGTATTAAGGCAACTAGTTAAATAAAAAGCTATAGCCATATACTCAAACAGACAAGCAGCATTAAAAGCATTATACTCCGTGAAAGTTAAAGTTAAATCAAAACCTCTATGGAACTATGAAAACTTAACAGAGCTGGGTAGTCGAAAGAGATTAGCAATAAGCTGGATACTTCATGTCCCGGTATAGGGGAAACAGGTGCAATGAACAAGCAGAAAAATTGGTACGAAAAGGGGCAACACAGTCTGTAATCGGACCGGAACTGTTCTTTGGCTTTGCGAATACAATTATCAAGACACATATCAATCGATGGAAGCTAAATATATTTCAAGAGAGGTGAAGGAACTAACCAAGGCATAGGCAGGTTAAAGAGTTCATTATAAGACCATTACAGATTACCCACTACGTCAGAACAGAGGAACTTCTAGAATAGTGGTAGTCCTATTTACAAAGCATTTTAGGCTTAATAAACATATGAATATAGAAGGTCTGTCGTAGGAAGCCATTTGCTCAGGAAGAGTAGGAAACCGCACTACATTAACATTTTTTTAGTATGATAGGCTATGTAGGCTAAAGTTTCTACTATACGGCGAAGAAAGCCTAAAGCGAGGAGAAGTACTTAATACATTAGGGAATCTAAAAACTAGTACAAGTCTAGATATGGATCTCTAATCTAGAGGACAACCACAATATATATCAAAAGATCGCGCTTGAAGAGGTATTGGTATTCTCAATCCCTTCTTTTCTATTCTATTCTAACTATAGGTAGCGGAAAACACAGAAGAAAAAATATGCTGAAACTGATGCTAATGAGGACTTCGATGCTCAGAAAAAAGCGCCGCTGTATCTATATCGGTTAAACCGTCATATTACAGCAGATACTTAAAGGGTCAAAAAGCTTTCAAAAATGCCATGAATTATCTACAAGTATGATTTAGGTACGTAGTTTACTTTAAGGATGAATTCTATGAATCTTTCACATGGCCAGAATAAGTAGCCTTCAAGAGGTTTGACTTCAGGAAATACCATGGATATAATCAGCAACTTGAGGATTTTTAGGAATCCTGCTCCCTAAAGCATAGCTAAGTTACAATAACAAAATAATATCAAAATGGCCAAATTAAAAGATACAGAATTCTTGGTTATAATGCATCTCAATATATAAAACGTGGCTCCAAGAAAAATACTTCAACTGGATGTTCAACTCAACCAACAGTCACTAAATATTCTTTTCCACTCGGAATACTGGCATACCTCAGCTAAAATAGATAAATCCAATTGATCCAAAATCCCAATTTATTAAAAAACCCAATTTATCAAAAAATCCAATTTATCCAAAAACCCAATTTATCAAAAAATCCAATGTATCCAAAAACCAAATTTATCCAAAAACCCAATTTATCCAAAAACCCAATTTATCCAAAAACCCAATTTATTAAAAAACCAAATTTATCCAAAAACCCAATTTATCCAAAAACCCAATTTATCCAAAAAACCAATTTATCCAAAAACATACTGAATATTAGTTACTTTATAAAATTGTATTAACATAGTGGTGTTTAAAGATAAAATAAATTTCTATTTTATTTTATTCATTACAAGGTAACTTTAGCTTAATGTTGATCTCTTTATATTTTAGGTATGAGGTTTGGTAAACTTCAAGCTAAATGTGGAATTATAACTTTACTGAAAAATTACCGATTAACGCTTAGTAATAAAATGGAAATACCTATAAAATTAAGACCGACCTTTATAATATCGGTTGAAGGAGGAGTATGGGTGGATTTACAAAAACTTGACAAAGAATAACATAATTTAAAAAATTATATAAATATATATAATTAACGGTTTTTGTTTTATTGCTAATATTTTTTAATTACGAACCGCTGCTTATCATTTTGATTTATATAAAGCAGTAAATTGAATCTCTCAATATGAAACTTTTTCCTATTTAATCAGCTATTACTGTTTAAAATCAATCGATAAATTTATCTCTCAACCCAAAACAAAAGAACTATCACATACTTCAATTTAAGGTAAGATTACAAAGCATTAGAGTAATGGTTTAAATGTAAATTAGTTAGTTTTTCCAAAATATTTTAAATTCTGTTATAAAAACTAAATATGACCCTTTTCCAATAAAAATCATATTTTAAAATTTTAATGCAGATTTTTAGAAAAGATGAGACAATTTATTATTTTTATACAAAAAAATAAACTGAAAATATCTTCGGCACTGGTTGACGTCTAAGAATATTTATTTTTTATGTTACACCAATGGGAGTATTTGCCCACCTTTTTTTACATTATTTGATAAAAAAAATCAATTTCTTTTTATGAAAAAAATCGTTTTTTTTTAATATAGCATGAAAAAATTGATATTTAAAAATTACTGCATCTATGCAACTTTTGTCCTACTATATAATAGCTGTAACATAATATTAACGTGGGCTAGTTTCTCTAAATAAAATCGGGTTTTAAATATAAGTGACATTTGTTCTATTGCCGATGTTCTTTGTTGTTTTTTATAGTATTTTTTATTCTCTTGATTATACCTGATTGTACTCTCATAAATTATTTTCTTTTTCTTTTGTTTATTAATTTACACTTTTAGGTTTTTATGTTTCAGGTATATAAGAAGGACTATGGATAGATTTACAAAAACTAAACAAATAATAATCGATTTATATACAAATTACGAATTAAATGAAATACACTGGAAAAAACTAAAACGTCTTATTTTAATATTTAAGGTAACTGTTCGTAAAGAAAAGTTTTTCAGAAATACCATAACTGGTATAGAACTTATTTATATCATGGTATATATGCTGTGCCCAACTAAACTAAGTATAAAATATTCTAATATTACTTGTCAATATTTTACTTAACTAGTATTATCTTCTTTCTCGTTATTCAATACGTTGGTCAATATTTCCAATGTTTTTCTAACCTACAAAATATAAGAATCATATAAAAACCAAGATAAACAATAATTGTTTCTTCATCCATGGTAAAAAAACTTAAATTAAATTCTAGGGACGCTGAAACGGTGGTGCACCATTTCGGGAATTTGACCATTTGTGTACCTGAAATTTAGAACAAAGTTGTCTTAAGCAAAACACCTAATTTGTATGGCGCGTGCCGGATGGGCCTGCCCAATCCTGCTCTAATTCAATAGGGTTTTTCCGGGAGAAAACTAACTGGTAAACAGTGGCGGCTCCTCGAAGGAGGCTAGGAGGCTCAGCCTCCTCACCAATTTATCCAGCAAATCACCAATTTATCCAGTAAAAAGCACCAGAAATATTTTGTTGATCATTGGTCATTTTATTTCCTATGTCTCTAATAATTTTTTAAATTTTACGATTAATTCCCCGTTGTCAGTAATTATTTTGGAATTTGACAACAGTGCCCTGAGGCTAGACTCATCAACTCTGTGTATATCTATGGTATATCTTCAACCCTAAACTCTTTCCGGGAGACTCGTAAGTATCAAAAAAAATCACATATACTCAAATATCTTAAGTTAATACATTTTTCATGTTCAGATCAACAGAACCCACTGTATCCCTAAAAAGGAGATTCAATTTCCTACCGCAGAGTACAAGGACACACCAAACAAAAAGGACAAATTACCGAGGAGGGTTTAGTTGGTATGGTAAAAAAAAACACCCTAAACTCGTGTTGCCCAACACAGTTGCCGTTTTTCGACCAGTCCAATTGAGTTGCTAAATACCGTAAAAAAATAGCTGAAATGACAACACCCTCCGTAGGCTAGCCTCTAAGCTTGTCGTCACTGCACAGTAAAATAATCATTTTACTGTGGTGTCCGATGTCGCCTGCCTTTTTTCAGTTCAGTACGGACGGTGGTACCCGACACATGTGTGTTGTGTGGGTCACCATTCCTGTCACGTCGATGGAGAGATCAGTTTCTACTCTCAAACTAATCAAAAACGAAATGATACATTTTATGATAATATTATTGATCATTTTTCGCAAACTAAAGACCGTAAAAGTACGTTAATATATAAAAAAAAGTTAATAAAATTAACAAAAAAAAAACAACATATGAAAAATTACAAAAAAAGGAAATATATTAAAAAATAAAAAACAAAAATGAAGAAAAAAAAAATTTTGGCAAGAGAAACTATACCACGTTGGTTCTTACTGGGCAACAATTAATTTTGTCACTAAAGTAGCTGGTACTGCCGCTGCGCAAATGTTAAAGTAATTGGCTGAAGAGTGTATTTTTATGAAAACGTTTTATGTCCAGCCTCCTCTCTCAAAAAATTCACGAGCCGCCACTGCTGGTAAAGTGACAACCAAAACTCGATCTAAGCTTTAATTTGACAGTTATATTGTTTATATCTAGACAGACAGATATCAGGACAGTATTTGTTTGTATTTTCGGACTCTGAGACGTCGAGAAAAGTTGATAAGAATTTTTTTTCGCCATCACGAAGTTAATACTCAGTAATATTCTTTTGATAAACACAAGGTCTTTTGTTATTTAAAAATATATTGTTTTCTCAATTGTTAATAGTTAATAAAGTAGATAAAATTCAATACGTTGTAAATATTCACTTTAGAAAATATTACCAGGATATATAAATCAATAGGACAAAGGCTGTCCTTCTCAGAAGGGCCTGCAAAAGGAAAAAGCCAACGTACTCACAACATATGTAGTACATAAAACTTTCTGACACGAAATTAAATTTACTCGTTCAAAAATATAAATATATATGCCTAGGCCCCCTAGGCATTATGATGGATGATGAGTAACGCCATCTGCTGGCTACCAAGTTGTACTTGGATAGACCCGTGCGCAGAATTGTATTCTGATAAACGGCTTGCCCGGTTGGTACCCATCAACCATACGGTAGATGGCGTGACTATCTATTATTTTTGGAGTATTTAGTTTTGTCAAATTATGTTATTAGATAAGAAATTGGTAGACAGGACGTGGCTTTGGATGATGGTTTTTTGACCGGTTTTTCCATCCCTGTCTCGAAAGATCAGACTTAATATTATATGGCTCGAATTCTAATTACATAGCTAGTCACTGATATAACGCAGAATTAAATTCAAGTAAACTCTTTCAAATTTGGTCAGCGGGCAGCACTGGAAATCAAATTTATAATAAAAATGGATACGCCCTTCTTAGTTCGCTTAGTAAAATGCTCTCATTTCTGATTTGTAAGATTAAGGGTGGTACCGGGAAGCTTGGGGGGGTCGAACCAATCCGGAAGCCTTTCGATGTGGGACACTCATTTCGTTTATAGCTTTGAAAAATATTTCCAACTTCGCTCGAGATCGGTTCTTCTTCCAATAAGCAGTTGTTTTAGATATTAATATTTAGAATAAGTTTCTCAACTGAAATTCAGGTTTCATGCTTACGGGGTTGTTTGGAAAGCCATGTATTATTTTTACTTATTTTGTGTAAGAAGTGCGCGAATGAAAAGAGTTAGTGCGCCCCTGTTAAGATACAGAAAACATTTTAATATCATTTAAAAATTTAACCCTACTGTTATGCAACCTGTAAAGCTCGGCATGAGTGGGGATGCTTCTCACTCATTACCGCCAATAATGGCACTATTGTTTTCATCAGTCTTAGAATAAAGATCTGTTCGTGATTGTGTGATTTAATTCTTTTTCTCTCTTATAAAAGGTGTTAGTGATTTTCGTAATAATTTTAAAATTGAATCAGCACTCTGTTCGAGTGAAATGTGTGAATACTCCAAACATCAGGGGTTGTTTAAGCAAATATTAGTTTTTTACGCGAATAGCTATTAATGAGAGTCCGCTTGATAGGGAACTGGGTAACTGTTGCTCTTTAACGATTAATTAACGTCATTTTTCAATAACTTGTAAACTAATTCTCTCTTAATTGTTTCTTTAGTAATTTGGACCAACTTATGGTCATGCATATAGACATCTATCGCCAATAAAATTAATTAGTATTTATCTCGTGTTTCAATCAATGAAAATAATTATACTCCCGGAACCTAAAATGTGTGAAAAATAGTGGCTACGACCTCCTTCACCATGACTACGAGTTGAAGATCATTCGTCGGAAAAAGGTAGGTGCAGGTCAGCCGCACATGTTGCCACTTTTACTCAAGGAATCGGTAACTCTTCTTTATACTTGCTCTATGCTCTTTTTGGTTCAAGTTTCAAAAACATCGAAAATAAGTTATTGTACTCCGACATAGAGATAAGGTATAATCAGATATTCCATCAACCCTACCAAATTTGCATACAAATATAATACTCATTATAGGAACTATCTGCGCATTGCGCATGGTGGCCAAACACTGAACTACAAAAACTGTTGGGAAAGGGCACACGTCTACACGTCACAACTTGGCTGTTATCAGGTGATCGGTTAGAGTATTCTCCATAAGTTTGTTGATACTCTACAAAAATCTGATATGGCCAGCACATGACCTCTCGCCATTTTTGAATCAAAAATTTACAGGTTGACACAAAAAAGTATGAAAAAAAATTATTTTTTTGTAAATCTGGCAACAATGGCAATAGTTTCGAAAATTTTAATGAGATGAAAATAAACTATAGGGTATAAAAACTATATGTGTAAAACTTTATTGCCGTTTTGTATAATAATGGCGTCATCACCCATAGCAACTGCCACTTCCGGTTGTGCGATTGGCACCAAAATCTAATCAGATCTGATCTAGGGTATCATAATCCTGTATGCAAAATTTCAATTTTGTTTATTCAGTAGTTTTTGAGTTATCGTTACTACAACATCCAACCAAACACACACACACACACACACACACACACACACACACACACACACACACACACACACACACACACACACACACACACACACACACACACACACACACACACACACACACACACACACACACACACACACACACACACACACACACACACACACACACACACACACACACACACACACACACACACACACACACACACACACACACACACACACACACACACACACACACACACACACACACACACACACACACACACACACACACACACACACACACACACACACACACACACACACACACACACACACACACACACACACACACACACACACACACACACACACACACACACACACACACACACACACACACACACACACACACACACACACACACACACACACACACACACACACACACACACACACACACACACACACACACACACACACACACACACACACACACACACACACACACACACACACACACACACACACACACACACACACACACACACACACACACACACACACACACACACACACACACACACACACACACACACACACACACACACACACACACACACACACACACACACACACACACACACACACACACACACACACACACACACACACACACACACACACACACACACACACACACACACACACACACACACACACACACACACACACACACACACACACACACACACACACACACACACACACACACACACACACACACACACACACACACACACACACACACACACACACACACACACACACACACACACACACACACACACACACACACACACACACACACACACACACACACACACACACACACACACACACACACACACACACACACACACACACACACACACACACACACACACACACACACACACACACACACACACACACACACACACACACACACACACACACACACACACACACACACACACACACACACACACACACACACACACACACACACACACACACACACACACACACACACACACACACACACACACACACACACACACACACACACACACACACACACACACACACACACACACACACACACACACACACACACACACACACACACACATACATATCATCGCGAAAATATCAAAATCGTATTCTAGGGAACTTAAAACGTGTTTATCCATTGAAAACTCACTACCCAATTTTTAGCATGATTACTATACCTCTCTTATCTGAAGGGCGAGAGGTAAAAACCTATGTCTGTACATCCAACAAACGGAGTAATAAAAGTGCGTGATCAGCACATGTTCAACCTTTTACCTTTCGCCCTGTGTTAGTGTGTGTGTGTGTGTGTGTGTGTGTGTGTGTGTGTGTGTGTGTGTGTGTGTGTGTGTGTGTGTGTGTGTGTGTGTGTGTGTGTGTGTGTGTGTGTGTGTGTGTGTGTGTGTGTGTGTGTGTGTGTGTGTGTGTGTGTGTGTGTTTGGATGGATGTTGTAGTAATGATAACTTAAAAACTACTGAATAAAAAAAATTGAAATTTTGCATACTGGATTCTGATGGCCTAGATTAGATCTGATTAGGTTTTGGTGCCAATCGCACAACCGGAAGTGGCAGTTGCTATGGGTGATGACGCCATTATTATACAAAACGGCAATAAAGTTTTCCACATATATTTTGTATACCCTATAGTTTATTTTCATCTCATTAAAATTTTTGAAACTTTTGCCATTGTTGCCATATTTACAAAAAAAAAATTTTTTTTCATACTTTTTTGTGTCAACCTGTAAATTTTTGATTCAAAAATGGCGAGAGGTCATGTGCTGGACACATCAGATTTTTTAGTTTGGTTTCAGGGTAGTTTGACTTGACCGGGGTATTTTTAACACTTATTTGTTACTGTTTGTTGAAATATGTGGCGTGCAATAAGGAATTGTTAAGAGATTGTATTTTGAATTTTATTTTGTGTTGTATTTTGTGTTTTATTTTGTATTTTACGTTTTCTGCGTTGTTTTGGAAATGTGGTACGTATCTACAAATAAATATTATTTATTGATATCATTTTTAAGAGATTTGTTGACAGTTTATTTAATCGTTATTAACGTTTATAATCCAAGACAAGATATTATTTTCTAAATATATTATAAGAAACAGTAATTAAATGGTCTTTCAAAATAGTTTCATAATAAAGTACTGAAAATATTTTAGATATGGATCCACAATTAGCAGTCCTACACTCTCCCGCCTACGAAACGGAGAAAAACACATTTATCCGTTTCAGACAAAGAAATGATGATTAATATTTATAAAACTATTTAATAAACTCATCCAAATCAACAACAGACAGAATGTGCGAAATTTGTTTCAAGCGCATACGGTAGGTATTTTTGACTTTTTTGTATTTTTCTGTTTTTCTATAGTAACTCTCGAAAGTAATGTTCTGTATTTATTATAGGCGTAAATGTTAGTACTTTAAAGTATTAGCAGAATATAAACAAATCCATGTTTTTGCACCTCCAAACCAATACCACAAGGCCAGAAAAGTTTTAGATAATTTTCAGAAGAAAATAAGACAATAATTCCAAATCTTAAAAGGACAACATTGTCTAAGTTGATTAAGGAACTTAACTTTCGGTAAGCAAAATAGTTTTTGAAGTGTATGAAAATCTTACTTTATTGCAAGCATTTTGACAATTCGGATTCAAAATAATCTAAAATCATCCATTGAGGACTGTGTATACTTTAATTTACACTTTTTGTAAAGGTATATCCATAAATTTCTCTTTAACATGACATAATTATAGTTACATAGAAATTATTTTGTAAATTAACAAAAATTTTCATATACAAAATATTTAAGAGCATGACGGAATAAATGGCTGAAATGTAGACGATAAAATAAAAGTTTTTATTATCCGGAAATTACACATTACAAACAAGTTTTAAATTTTTTATTTTAGTTTCGTATGAAAAGAAATAGCGTTTTAACAGAAAAAAAAGAAATTATTTCCTGGAGACAGGTACTTACGAGAAATAAAAAAAGTCAGAGTTGAGGGCAGAAAGATATATTACTTCGATGAAACCTGGGTAAATGCTGGACACACTGCTAGTAAAATCTGGGTAGATGAAACTATAAAAAATCCTAGACAAGCCTTTCTCAATGGTCTTTCTACCGGACTAAAAAATCCTTCTGGTAAAGGAAAACGTCTGATTATCCTACACATTGGATCGGAGGACGGTTTTGTAATGGATGACGGTTTGTTGGTTTTGAATCAAAAAAAGACGGCGACTATCATGCAGATATGAATTCCGATTTATTTGAGGAGTGGTTTCGGAATATTTTATCGAAGTTAGAAAAAAAATGTATTATAGTTATGGACAACGCTTCGTATCATAGTAGACGCATTGATAAAGCTCCAACTTCAGCAACAAGAAAAGGCGAAATACAAGAATGGTTAAATAGGCATAACATAACGTTTACAGAAGATATGGTTAAAGCTGAACTACTAGCACTAGTAAAGGACAACAAGCCTGCTGATAAATATGTTGTAGATGAGATGGCGTTATGTTTTACGCTTGCCACCTTACCATTGTAAGTTTAATCCAATGAACTGATTTGGGCTCAAATTAAGGTAGAAGTGGCAAGAAAAAACACTACTTTTAAAATTGCTGATGTCAAGCAACTTTTTTATGAAGCAGTGCAGCACGTAACTGCAGACAATTGGCAAAAGGCAATTAAACATGTCCAAAAATAAGAAGACAAAATGTGGAAAACTGACAGACTGATGGAAGATATAGTCGAACCTCTCATTATCAATTTAAACGATGATTCTGATAGCAGTGATAAAAATTGTATTAGTGTATTAAAATTGACTCCTTACAAACGTATAAAATTATATATTTTGTATCAATTAAGTAGTTTATTACTATTTATTTTAAAAAAACCAGAAAATCCCAAAATCAAAGTAGTTGATTCACATTTATTTTACTTATTAATTGGTTTATTTTATCAATAAAGATTTAAAAAGATTAAATTTAATTTAAATTTTATATATCAATTTTTTAATTGATTTTTGTGTAACGCCACTGGTTTAGGACAATATTTCTTTATTCGGATTATAACTTTTAGAGTAACTGGACATCGGGTGGTTTCTTTAAAAACAGACGGTGTTCACGTGATTACTCTGTTTGTTGGATGTACAAACTATAGTAGTCACATCCACTTCCGGTCACCGTCACGTCCGTCGGCGATTGCTGCGAGAGAATATTTGACATGTCGGTGCTTGTCTGTTGGTAGACTGTTCGGAAGTAGTACGTATACTGTAAATTGGCTGACGTCTCTATTTACGTTTGAAGAGTTAGATATTTGAACTTTGGAAATACCTACTATATTCTTTTTTGTATGTAAAATTAAAATTAATTAACTATGAGGGACGTGACAAGGAAAACCTTGACCAAACCGAACTTTTAAAAATATTTATGAAATTTTAATTCATCATCTTCTAATGCTGAAAACTATGTATGATATTGGCCTTTGTCCTTCCTTCTAAGAAATATATCATGCACCCAAATTTGCCTTTTCTTTACTTTTAACTTTTCTTCTTCTCCCATGTCCAGAATAAGCGCAATTTTTCCAAGCTCTTCATTTGTAAATTCAATCACGTTCACTTCACTCTTGATAGAAAACTGGCTGCTACTTGCTAGTTGCCGGCTAGTGTGAATTAAGGCCATGTTTTTTGTTCGATGACAGTGACGTTACGTATAGTGGGAATCGCACTTAAGGTGAATTAAGTGCAAAAATCAATTAATCTGTGATCAGCATCATTTTTCAGTCTGAGGACACAGTGTCGCACGTTTTACATTTCTATGAACGTTTGTGCGGTTGTTGGTTGTAGTAAACGGGACACAAACTCTTAAGTTTGTTCGATTCCCATCCATCAAGACAAAATGAAAATACAGCCTGCTAGAGAATAGACAAGAGAGACGTTCTAGGTTGGTAGCTGACATGAATGTATGTTATTTTTTCATTGTAATTTTAATTTTAATTAACAGTATTAGGTATACAGTAAAACATGTGCAAAACAGAGTCGTATGGTCGTGATTTTTCATCATATACAGTATTCTGCGTTATGTAGGGTAGATAAGGAAAATTGGGAGAGTATTATTATTATTAGTTACAACGTGAATTTTCATTTCCAATATATTGTTTTTTATTAATATATTATTTTAATACCAAAATCTATATTTAATAGAATACCACTACACAATTTAGAAATAAATGTGTAAGTAGTCTACAATTTTGTTTAATTATCAGTGTTTCTTGTAATTTAACAAGAAACATTGAATTTGTTCATAAAATTACAACTGTTCAAACTATTTTTAATTTTACCGCCTAAATTTATATAGTTTGAACTCTCTGCAAATGGAGTCGCCGCTGTCGTCGCGCATAAAGCATGCTTAATAAAATTTATACTAGAATGGACTTATCCAGTAGGAACGAATTTATTGGTTTTATATTAATGAATGAATAGCTTAAAGAACCTAGTTGCTCATGTTGATTTTCATTGTTCTTATAATATTCATTAATTAATAAAAATCAATAAAAAGTAATTAATATATTTTGAAACTGGCGCTGCTTCTTGACCATTAATTAATGTTTTACTTTGTACAGCATTGCCAAGATTTTAGCTTTATTCGTTTGTAGAAAAATTTGACATACTTCTTTCCTTCTTTTAGTCATATCAAACGAGAACGAGAGTTGCCATTTTTATCGATATGACAACATAGTCAAATATAATCTGTTTCAATTGGGCCACGTCACAAGCCACTATAGCCCCGATATTCAAATTTTAAGAATTAATTACAGCCGCAAGATCGGTCTCAGAAGGGCTGGACCCGGTGCAATGTATTATGGTAGGCCAAAATTGTAAAATAAAAATATTAAAAAAAATCACTGGATGAGTACATTGTCACTCTGCCTTTAGTAGTTTCTCTATGCCTCCAAGATTTCCGGCGCCGAGTTGTCCCGGTGCCAACTTATCCTGCGCGGACTTGTCATGTACCGTACTTTTAATCCTCATTGTTCGACACATAAGGTTTGTTCGACTTGTGACCAGAAGTGGTACAAAATAGTCTAGCGTTTGCGCAGTATATAATATGGCGTTGGCTTTGCGTTCTGAACTTTTTTGAACTAGTTCAGATCGTGTTAAAAGCATCTTTGCCTGTAGAAACAAAATGTTCCGACAGAAGGAGATGCAAGTTCGGAATTTGGTGCCAACGCGCATGCCCATATACATAAATTGCATTGGCGTCGTGTCTCGTGGCGAAAAAGGAACGTAGAAAAATGAAAAGTTAAGCAAACGTAGGCGATTTTACAGCTGTGACGCCTATGACTAGCCGAGACTGCGTGAGAGAGAAACGATCATCTACACTCTACTATCGGCGACACACTTCTCTCTCAAGCTGGCGATATAGGAGTATTACATATATGATTAAAAGACAAAGGTAATATCTAAAATTTAGTTATACTTACATCAGAAACAGTATTAATATTTTTATCCATAAATTTATTGATAGATAAAAATGATTTTGAATAAAAATCAGGATGTTCCAAAAAAACGTTTTTTAAAACTCCGTTATTGCTCTTCACATTTCCATCAACTGCCATACCAGAAGAATATTCATTCTGAACTTTTTTTATTCTATACAACAATATTCCGGATAGTATAGATAATAAAATAATAAAAATAATTGTAGAATACCATATAAATGTATGAAAGGATATTTTTATCTCTGGAGGTTTAATCTTTATCGGTATCAACGAACCTACAAAAATATTTATATTAATTAAAAAATAAAAAGAAATTATATTTTTTGCAGTAAAACTTACTAAAATGCTTTAATTACCAAAAAATTATTTCAAAATAGCAAGTTATAGCATAGGTGTGTAACTCTATATTTATATTAATATATGACGCTGGTACCCGAAATACAAACAAACAAATTTATATTGAATCACTCCGTATTTATAAAAACGAAATAGAAGTTTTTTGATGAGAAAAGATTTTTTTTCGGTAATATTTATTATTAAATTTTAAGGAAATATCCTAACCTAATATCTGGTATAATATTTTTATAAAAATAACTGTGGTATAAAATTAGTGGTTTGCTCAATTACATTTTATGACGTATTGTAGTCGAGGATTTTCGGTATGGTATACAAAAATCTAGTGGAAATTCAGATAAGAAGGTATCAATATTTACTTTTTTTGCTTTGAACAATCCTGTATATAGAGCTTTGACATAAAAACTCTGCAATCATGCATTTTCAAATAAAATAAACAATGTTCGAATCAACAACATACTAGCTAGAGGGAGAATGCCGAAATTAACTTGTTAGAGAGAAAAAAAGAAAATTTGACTAATCACCACGTGAATTTGAATCAGAAAAGGGAATTATATAGAATTCATATATCAAATAATAAGTGGAAATTTAGATGCCTTCATGTCAATAGAAAATAGTTCATTAATTAACAAATCCCTGTGAGTAACTATTATTGATTAATGAAAGGCAAACTAAAGTACCTAAATACCTTTATTTTTTAAAGTCGGCTCTGTATCTACTTTGTCGTAATTTAAATCCTCTTTCTCAGATAATTCTTCTTCTGATGAATAAAATAATTCAGGCTCCTAAAAAACTTTTATATTATGAAAAATATATTTAAATAGCTAAAAGTTTTTTCTCTTTGTGTCCTAGAAGCAGGGACCCAGACCGGACTCTTTAGAACCGAAAACCGTACCGGTTCTTTCTAAGTTCCTTGTCTTGACGAATTTATTATAAAATATAAAATAAATAAAATTAAAAGTTATGGAATTACTACATATTTTAAGTTTATTTCTTTAACGCTTTGATTCAATGAATGATTGAATAATCTGCAATGGAATGAGCTACTATATTACGACATTTCAAAAAAAAGTGTTTTACCAAAAAAATCCTTTGGACCTAAAAAACTTGACCGGATCGAAATAATTTTTACGGAACCTGAACCGGACTGGTACCGAAATTTTTCAAATTCTGTAGAAGCCGAACTAGACCAGAATCCTTTTTTCATTTGGGTCCAGGTCCCTACCCAGAAGAATTAAAAATAAATAATTATTAAACATTTTTACTTACTGAATCAATATCTGAAATTTCATCCAATTCACCTATAACCTCCTGCCAACATTTTTTCAAAAATTCAAAGCTGTTCTCTCTTTGCAAAAAACTGGAAAAAATATGCTTTTTATTAGCAGTGGTGATTCCAATGGCATTTGGAATAATTTTAGCTGTCTTTTCTTTGGTTATATCCTTCACGCTTAGTATTGGGATTATTAACTAAAACGGAAGATGCAGTTATAAAATGAAAGGAATTCTACAATTTTTATCCTGTAAGTTGAGATGAATAAATGTCGTAGATAAATAAATAAAAAATCTGATGTGGCCAGCACATTACCTCTCGCAATTTTTGAATAAAACATTTACACCTTAACACAAAAAGTATGAATAAAATTGACTTTTTTGTGAATCTGGCAACAACGGCAAAATTTTAATGATCACTACCAAATTTTTAGCATGATTACTATACCTTTCTTATCTAAGGGGCGAGAGGTAAAAATTTACAGGTTGACACAAAAAAGTATGAAAAAAAATTATTAGTTAGAGTTAAAATTGGGTAAAAGACAAAGAGCAAAAAAGATACACTTCGAAAAAAAAAAACGTAAAATTAAGCAAACAGGTAAAAGAGGCATAATAAATGCAAAAAATCTGATGTGGCCAGCACATGACCTCTCGCCATTTTTGAATCAAAAATTTACAGGTTGACACAAAAAGTATGAAAAATTTTTTTTTTTTTGTAAATCTGGCAACAATGACAAAAGTTTCGAAAATTTTAATGAGATGAAAATCAACTATAGGGTATACAAAATATATGTGTAAAACTTTATTGCCGTTTTTACCTCTCGCCCTTCAGATAAGAGAGGTATAGGAATCATGCTAAAAATTGGGTAGTGAGTTTTTAATGAATAAACACGTTCTAGGGTCCCTAGAATACGATTTTAATATTTTCGCGATGATGTCTGTGTGTGTGTGTGTGTGTGTTAGTGTGTGTGTGTGTGTGTGTTTGGATGGATGTTGTAGTAACGATAACTCAAAAACTACTAAATTAAAACTTGAAATTTTGCATACACGATTCTTATACCCTAGATTAGATCTGATTAGATTTTGGTGTCAATCGGGCAACCGGAAGAGGCACTTGCTATGGGTGATGACGCCATTATTATACAAAACGGCAATAAAGTTTTACACATATATTTTGTATACCCTACAGTTTATTTTCATCTCATTAAAATTTTCTAAACTTTTGCCATTGTTGCCAGATTTACAAAAAATTAAATTTTTTTCATACTTTTTTGTGCCACCGTGTAAATTTTTGATTCAAACATGGCGAGAGGTCATGTGGTGGCCACATCAGATTTTTTATAATAATGGCGTCATCACCCATAGCAACTGCCACTTCCGGTTGTGCGATTGGCACCAAAATCTAATCAGATCTAATCTAGGGTATCAGAATCCTGTATGCAAAATTTCAAATTTTTTTATTCAGTAGTTTTTGAGTTATCGTTACTACAACATCCATCCAAACACACACACACACACACTAACACACACACTAACACACACACACACACAGACATCATCGCGAAAATATTAAAATCGTATTCTAGAGACCCTAAAACGTGTTTATTCATTGAAAACTCACTACCCAATTTTTAGCATGATTAATATACCTCTCTTATCTGAAGGGCGAGAGGTAAAAAAGGAAAAAAGGGTGAAACAAAAATCAACAAAAAGTCCAAAAAAAGCCAAATAAGACAAAGTAAAGGGAAAAAGCAAAAAACGCTAAAAAAGGCAAAAAAGGTCAGAAAAGGACAGAAAAGTCCAAAAAAATTAAAAATTTTTTAAAAAAGTAAAAAACCACAAAAAAAATCAAAAAAGTGGTAAAAAATCCAAAAAAAGTAAATAAAAGCAAAAAAGGCAAAATAGAGACAAATAATGGAAAAAAATTTGATGTGGCCAACACATGACCTCTCGCCATTTTTGAATCAAAAATTTACAGGTTGACACAAAATAGTATGAAAAAAAATTATTTTTTTGCAAATCTGGCAACAATGGCAAAAGTTTCGAAAATTTTAATGAGATGAAAATAAACTGTAGGGTATACAAAATATATGTGTAAAACTTTATTGCCGTTTTGTATAATAATGGCGTCATCACCCATAACAACTGCCACTTCCGGTTGTGCGATTGGCACCAAAATCTAATCAGATCTAATCTAGGGTATAAGAATTCCGTATGCAAAATTTCAAATTTTTTCATTCAGTAGTTTTTGAGTTATCGTTACTACAACATCCATCCAAACACACACACACACACACACACTAACACACACACACACACTAACACACACACACACACACACACACACACACACACACACACACTAACACACACACACAGACATCATCGCGAAAATATTAAAATCGTTTTCTAGGGACCCTAAAACGTGTTTATTCATTGAAAACTCACTACCGAATTTTTAGCATGATTCCTATACCTCTCTTATCTGAAGGGCGAGAGGTAAAAAAGAGACAAATAAAGACAAAAAGAGAAATAGTTCAAAAAGGGGTAAAAGGTAAAAAAAGTCAAAAAATGCAAAATAAAGCCAAAAACATGGCAAAAGAAACTAAAAACATGAGTGAAAACTATTGTGGTGGTTTTACGTCGCCTCGTTAGGGGTAGAATGGTTATAGGACCTATTGTATGGTAAACATAAAACGTTGTGTGTTTCTCTTAATTAAGTTAATGCTTTTAATTAACTGGTATAACAAACAGAATAATAAATATACATATATGACATACTCTATTTCATAATCAAGAACCGACTCCCTGAAGAGTCAACTCTCGAATTTCGGTTGAGTCCCTCTCTTGGGAACATCCGCTTATTATTATTTCTTAACATTAAACAATTATATCTCACACTTTGACTAACGTGATATTTCATTGTTATCGAAGATACTTGGTAAGTTTTTAATTATTTAAACTTCGCCTTGCTTTTCGTGCCAGTTAAAAACTGCTTACTCGTTTAATTTAATGAATTGAAAAATTTAATTTATTTTTGAGATTTATTTGTGTCAGCCAAAAAGTCGCCACAGATCCAAGAAAAATTTTGGCAATTATTGTATATAAACTTTTACGTTCTTCAACTATACTCGTCATAGGAAATAATAGATATACATTAAAAAACAGAGAAGATGTCATGAAGCAGTGCAACGTAACGTATTATAACATAAAGGCGAGTATGGTACGACTAAGTCACTCTCTATTATTTACTACGTTTACTATAATGTTTTTCGAAACAATTCGGGAAAAATGCTATATATTAGGGCCGAAAAACGAATTATAAAAAATCGGGACAATGATTGAAAATTTGGGACTGTCCCACGAAATTTGAGACGTATGTTCACCTTATACAGGGTCTTTCAAAAGTCTGGAAATGGTCTAATTTTATTTTTCTTACTAAATCCCCAATTTCAATGATGTATCTGTAACGTTTTTGAATTCCAGAATTTTCAATATTTTTGGAACTTGAACAGATTTCATAAAATAACTCAAAAACTAGTAACAATAATGATATCAAATGGTATACTTTTTTTCCTTTCCAGGTATTGTCTGTCACGTCAAATTCAATTGTCTTTGAGCTGTCACTTATCAATTTTGTCATTTAAAGGACCACGCACTTTTCTTTATGGAAACGGGAGCACCGTCAAATTGTCTGTATTTTTAATATGTTGTAGTATTTCATGTCCTGATCAAAATTCTCCATGGGCCCAATTCTATCCTATGGCTAGTTTTCGATATACATGGCGTTAAATTTCAATATCCCAAATTTTTTTAAATTCGTAGCAAAAAGTCCCTTTTCAATATTTTTGAAAGTTTTTGGCTCATATATAGAGCCAAAATACATACTTAATGATCAAAATAAAAATATTGATAGTTACAGGATGATTCAAGATGTCACAGACCTCTTTTGGATAAAATATGTATTTTTACATTACAAATATAGGGCAAAATAACATTAAACAAAAATCTCCTTCAAAGATTCCGAATATTTAATATAGGATACATCTTTATCTTCTCTTTCAAAATTCCTAATGGTACAATTGTATCCTATGGCTACTTTTCGAAATATTAGACGTTTAGTCCATAAAATATCAATTTTTATAGTAACTAAAAATAAATACGAAGTAAGGGGAATCTTCATCCAAGAAGAACCTTTTTGTAGATTCTGTAACGAGGCGGACGAATCAGCCTCTTACGTGATATTCGAATGTGAAGGACAGAGATGGTGGAGATAACGACACATAAGAGCCTCAGAGTGACCATCTCGCTGTTTCGAATCAAACTAACCAACCAACCAAGGGGAATGTTATGAATTAATTATTTCCACATACTGGGCAATATTATGGTACTATTTTGTATTTAAATGTAGACTAAAAAAAATCATACTTACAGGGTGATCCCACTTGTAAGATGACTAAATCGAAAAATCCATAACAGATACCAAATAATGGAAACTAGGTACTTACTTATTTTATAATAAAAAAATCTTACGTTTCGATATGGTTTATTAATTGGGTTTTCATAATACCAGGTCATGGGTTGTTCAAATAATAATATAAAATCTTCGTTGTTTAAGAAATGAAACAGTGATTTAAAAAAGCGCTAAAAGCATACAGTTTAGGACTTAAATGTTATACCTTGTTGATTTTTTTGTCTCTGAATTACTTTATCATTCACAATAAATGAAGGCATTTGCCATTGAGTTTTATAAGAAGTATCATTTGCAGTTGTTTGTAATATTATAGAATAACTAAGTAGGTAATTATGTACCTAGTTTCTGTTATTTGGCATCTGTTGTGGATTTAGTAATCTTACAGGTGGGATCACCCTGTAAGTATGACTTTTTTTAGTCTACGTTTAAATACAAAAATAGTACCATAATATTGCGCAGTTTGTGGAAGTAATTAATTTATAACATTCCCCTTGGTTGGTTGGTTGGTTGGTTGGTTGGTTGGTTGGTTGGTTTGATTCGAAACAGCGGGATGGTCACTCAGAGGCTCTTATGTGTCTGTACCTCCACCATCTGGGTCCTTCACATTCGAATATCACATAAGAGGCTGATTCGTCCAACTCGTTACAGAATCTACAAACAGGTTCTTGGATGAAGATTCCCCTTACTTCGTATTTATTTTTTGTTACCGTAAAAATTGATATATTATGGAGTAAACGTCTAATATTTCGAAAAGTAGCCATAGGATATAATTTTACCATTAGGAATTTTGAAAGAGAAGATCAAGATGTATCCTATATCAAATATTCGGAAACTTTGACGGAGATTTTTTTTTAATGTTATTTTGCTCTATATTTGTAATATAAAAATACATAGCCCATGGAGACTTTTGATCAGGACATCAATTACTACAACAAATTAAAAATTCAGACAATTTGACGGTGCTCCCGTTTCCATAAGAAAAGTGCGTGGTCCTTTAGTTGCCGAGTGGTAAGACAAGACGCAATTTAATTTTCAAACTAAATTTTCAATTTTAATTGCATCGTAGGATGCACTTCGGTGTAAACTTGTATAAATTTGAATGCTCCAGCTTGGAGGTATCAAATGTTTTATATTTTTAAAGTTTTAAAAAAATTTTGTTCCAAATTACAAGTTTTTTTAGTTTTTCTGTTTATTCATTTCTTTCAGTTTTTCAAATTTTGAATATGTTCATTTAAAAATCATACCTTTTTGTAAATCATTTGTACGAGCGGAAGCTTTTTATAAGTAACTTAATTTTTGTGATTTGAGATTGTATTTTAACAAGTTATATAATTTGTATTGTAGGCCTGCCTGATGATGGCCATTGTTTGGTCGAAACATGTAGGCCATGGCTATTTTTTCAACTAATTTTCAATATATTTTATGTGGTATGACTTTGAGTTTATTACTATTCTTTAAATGCTATACTGTTAAAATTGTCTCATTGCGATACGTCGAGTTTGCTACAAAAACACCATATTTGATTTTAAAAAAAATTCAAGATGGCCACCTGCAGTAAAAACAATTGAATGTTTTTGAATTTTAAGCGCATGAAAATGTGAAAAAATCCTGAATTTGGACAATTTATCTTTAGTAGTTTTTGAGTTCCAGGATCGTTTCCAGACTTTAATATATCATTAGTAGTTTTTGATTTCGATGACCGTTTCTAGACTTTTGAAATTGTGGAAAGGATGGTTTTTATCTATAATTATCTCCAATCATTGAAGGAAAAAATTCGCTTTAAACTGGGCAATTAATTTAGATTTATTTGATCTGAAAGCCCGACATTTATCAGCAGAAACCACTGTCTTAGAATGAAAATCAAATGATGATAATGTTCTTACCTTGGTTACATATCCAAAAATATTTGAATAAAAAGCGAAATAACGTTCGGTGATGTACAGATAACCTTGAAGTAAAAAATCACCGGCCAAGGCACAACTGTAACGTTTTAAAAGTCGCTCCTGATCAAGATTAGGAAAATGTCGCAAATAAGATTTTCTTTTGAAAGATGATTTGATTTTTTCTCCATTTTTCGTAGGAGAGCGATGTTGGTCCCCATTATTTCTGAAAACATGTAAGTATATAATAGTTGTATAATATCAGGAAACATATTTTTTCTACAGCTATAATACAAAACTGCTCTTTCTTAACTGTTCTTGATAGATTAATGAGGTACATTGTATGTCTCCAATTTCATTTCCGTATCTGATAACACAATAATTCATTGTGTAATTATTTCAATAAATCAAGTCTTTCATGGAATGTCAATTTCAAGTAATGACAGTTCTATTTTCGTATATTTATGTAGATGAGAAACGTTTAAAATCCTACGGTGAGCAGCGAAAGTGAATTAGAACTTACTCCTCCAGAAATAGCTGCTGCCGCAAATCGGGCATATTTAAGTTTAATTCCAGAATTATCTAAGGAAAAATATGAAGAGTCCTACAAATCATTTTTAAAAACTTCTCATTTATACTAAGTGTAATTGATATTTTAATTGTACCTAAATAGAAATTTTGAATGACGTTAAATTTGAAATTCATGTTATTTGTTAAATCATTTCGCTATTATCTATTACAGCCGTAGAAAAAGTATAGTGTTTAACTCGCATGGAATGCTAATTTCCCACTTGTATGATTTGCAGCATTCGCCTGCCTGCGGCTCATGCTGCAAACTTCATACTCGTGAGAAATAACTATCATTCCTTGCTCGTTAAACAATATACTATTTTAATGTTCATTATGAAGTACCTTTGATACAGATAAAATTCCTCTATAATTTGTGCTCTTTATTTTATGATTAAAATGCAGTAAAACAAATTAGTGAATAAATATTGTCATAAATAAAATATTTACTGGAATGGATATAATAATGAAGTGTTGAATAAAATCAAACCAATCAGGAAATCACGAAAATAAATAATGATATTAAAACAAAGCCAATCCGGGAAAATAAGAAAATAGGACGAGAGAGTAAAAGGTATTTAAAACAGTGGAAACCAGATTAAGAGAAAATAATAAATAATATAAATTTATATTCGATAATAAATTTCTTTGGCGACCCACCTCCGAGAAGGGAAAGTATTGTAAATGAGCTAAAATAAATAGGGGCCTCACGTTTAATCCGATTGAGCTGAAATTTGGTATATGGGTTTGGGTTACCTGTCGGAAGAAACCATTCGTTTTTGTGCGACATCTGTCGAACGGAAGTGTCACTATCAAAAAATGACAGATGCAATACGTCATTTGAAAGCCCTAAACAATAAATATCTGAAAAAGTATTCGTGGATACTCCATCGAGAAAGTTTTGGGGCGACATAACCGATTTTTTATTCAAACTTCTGAAATTTTTACAAAATCTTGAAATTTTTACATTTTTAAAATTTACACATATTTTATTGAAATTTTTTAATTTTTATCAAAATTCCTGAAACTCTTGATCACAGTTCTTGAAATTTTTGAAATATTCAGAGATTTTCGATTAAAACTTTTTAAATTTTTATCAAATTTCCTGAAATTTTTGATCATAGTTCTTGAAATTTTTGAAATCTTTACAAAACATGGAAATTTTTACACGTTTTTAAATTTTTTATAGTTGTTTTATTGAAATTTTTGAAATTATTACAAAATCTTGATATTTTTAGATATTTTTAAAATTTTTGGATTTTTAATTGAAATTTTTTTAATTTTTGTCATAATTCCTGAAATTTTTTATCAAAGTTATTGAAATTTTTGAAATCTAGATTTTTTTATTGAAATTTTTGAAATATTTAGATATTTTTTATTGAAATTTATTAAACTTTTATCAAATTTCCTGAAATTTGTAATCTCAGTACTTGAAATTTTTGAAATCTTTAAAAAATCTGGAACTTTTTACATGTTTTTAAGATCATTGTAGATTTTTATTGAAACATTTGACATATTCACAAAATTTTGAAATGTTTACAGGTTTTTAAAATTTTTGAAATATTTACAAATGTTTGATTCAAAATTTTTAAATTTTTGTCAAAATTCTTGAAATTTTTTATCAAAGTTCTTGAAATTTTTGAAATCTAGATTTTTTTATTGAAATTTTTAAAAAATTAGAGATTTTTGATTGAAATTTTTTTAATTTTAATCAAATTTACTGAAATTTTTGATCACAGTTCTTGAAATTTTTGAAATATTTACAAAATCTGGAACTTTTTAGAAAGTATTGTGAACGAGCTTAAAAAAATTATCGAGATAAAGATGGAAATTTCCATTTTGAGGTCAACTGAGATGATAAAGACCATTTTCAGATGGAAGTCTGTCTGTCTGTGTGTATTCTTCCACGATAGAGGCCACATGTTTAATCCGATTGAGCTGAAATTTGGTATATGGGTTTGGGTTACCCGTCGGAAGAACCCATTAGATTTTGTACATCTGTCAAATGGAAGTGTCACTATCAAAAAATGACGGATACAATATGTCACGGAATTTGACTTGCAATATATCATTTGAAAGCCCTTGAAAAACTCTATTCAGAACAGTCAAAATTATTTTTCGAACTATCACCTGTCAAAAATAGAAACATCTCAAAATTTGATACTTTAACATTAAATATCTGAAAAAGTATTCGTGGATACTCGTCGGGGAAGTTTTGGGGCGACACAACCGATTTTTTTTCATACGCTACATTACCTGTACGATTAAATCGTTCTATAATTTTCCCGAAAATTCATTTTTCAGGTAATCGGCGCTCTGGAAATCTTTCATTGATA
This sequence comes from Neocrepidodera transversa, assembly GCA_963243735.1. Classification (NCBI taxonomy): domain Eukaryota; kingdom Metazoa; phylum Arthropoda; class Insecta; order Coleoptera; family Chrysomelidae; genus Neocrepidodera; species Neocrepidodera transversa. The sequence goes on along the minus strand of OY725345.1, from coordinate 27,170,445 downwards.
CACCCTTACTGCTAGCAAGCTATTTTTATGACATTCTCCTAGTATCCAGATCATATCGACTAATTCCTCATTGGAAAAATTCATCATTCGCCAATTCCAATTGTATACACAAACAACAAGAAGAACCGAATCAAAACTCAAATATTAATTGACAATTAGTTGACAAACGTAACATTTCTTAACACCTTCTGTCAAATATGGCAGTCATGGCCAACAAACTTTCAGTATTTGCCAAAAATATAGTTTTATTATTAAAAATAAAAATCGAAATAACTCTACGACTGTAACATTTAGGTATAAAGAATGCTTAACAAAAGCAAAAGTATTTTCTAAGTAGTTTATGAAAATGATATAAGATACAGGGTGTTCCATTTGAAATAACCGAGAAAATCATGGCCGTGAGTTTTGGGTCATCCTGTATACAAAATGAAAGATATCAAAAACATGATAAGTTGCAATAAAACTAGACTACTACGAAATTATTCTGGCCTTGACATATTAAGCCTCAGTTGTTGATTCTAAATAATACAGGGTGGAGATTTCATTAAGATTTTCACATAAAAGTTATCATATCTTTAAAATCACCCTGTAGAACATAATAAAATCCTATATTGTCGGAATGGGGAAAATGAGCAAAAATCAAATTCGAGATAATATATTCCATTAAAAAAACATAACTTTGGTATGCTGTGACTTTATGAAACCCAATGTATATTACGAAATAATTTTAAAATGTGAAGCTGGACTCTATCTATAATTTGTATTTATTTTTTTTTCTAATTTTGACATATAAAATGACATTTTTTAAAACTGACAGACGTTATGAAACGTCTTACTTTGTGTAACTAATTACATAAAGTAAAATATTATGTAAAAGGCTCTTGCACGTACATTTACATAAGAAATAAGCAGTAAAAATAAGAAATAAAAATAAGCAGTTAAAAAAATTATTTTTTGTCAACCTACATTCGTTTGAAATAGGCATGCGTGCAAACATAAACTAATATATTTATAATTTTATTTGTACAATCAAGTCATAAAAAGGACCTTTATGGTACTTTCACGGTGCGAGGATTTTTATTATTAAGTGAAAAAAGAATAATAAAAGATGGAGAAATTGTAGATGGTTAAAGTTTTACTTAAATTTATTTTGGTCTTAGCAGATGGTTCAGAGACATTTTCAGTTTCAGATTGATAATTTTATTTTCATTGAACGCTGTCACTGTATTTTCGTCGTTTAAATAATAACTATAGTATAACCGATCTTCACTCGTATTTATCTTTATTCTACAACTAAAAACAAACTAAGCCCACAAAAATAGATAAATACAATAGCTCAATATCTTGGCAGCTAACTGTTAAATGGTCAAAGTTATCAACAAGTACTGTTTTTCATTGGTCAGAAATAAAATTTTCATCCTTACTAAAAAAAATTATTTCATATGTATTATTTCTTAATTTTTATTTTTTAACGTGCATTGCTAGTTACCTAATCGTGGAGTGATAACGAACTGTCAAATTTTATTTTTTATTTTTAACTGCTTATTTCTTGTGTAAATGTACGTGCAAGGGCCTTAACTTTTGACGAAAAATAGATTTCAAAATTAGTGACAAAAAGAATTATATTTATTGAACTGTTATAACACAAGATAAGGACATAACTTATAAATTAATTAATTATTATAAATATTGATAACATAATTATTGCAATTATTTAAATTAATTTCCGACGACATAATTGTTTTATTGCTGGTACTTGCTGTTATTTGGTAGACGGCGCACATGGCATTAGATGTTTCACCAAATATTTCAGGCTTATTTACAAAATGTCAAACTGACAACTGAAATGAAGTGACGGCAGCAAATAGACTAGTTTTATGTTTTCACAATTTTTATCAATTATATTTTATTATTATTTTTTATTACTTCAAAATTAGAAAAAAATCTTATATGCAATACGTTACGAAATTCAATTTTGTGTAACTTGTGAGGTTTTGCGGAACTCATTGCGTTCGTTCCAAGTCTTTTCGTAACTGGTTGCATAAATAGCTATTTCGTATCCCTCAAGACAACCGAGATATCAAACTCCGGAGTACAAGTTGATCACCCTGTATAATTTTGTCTTAAAGTCTAGTAATTTTGATGAGTAACCTAATGACAAACAATTCTTAACTAAAGAAAAAATTTGTTAAATTTTATTCAGCACTTATCCCACTGTTTTATAAAGTAAATGTAGGTTTCAAGAAACATGAACACTTAGCCAAAGCGCATTACCAGCACATACTGCTTTCTTTTTAAGGGAAAAAATCAAAAATTAAAACTATTGAACTAAAACGCAGTAACTGTTTTTTTATATAAAAACAAAAAAAGTATGCTAGAAAAAATTAGATTGAAAAATCTAAAAAAGCCCCGTAGAAATGTTAGTAATGTGAAATGTGACCTTTTAACTTTAGAACACTTTTTCTCGGTTAAGGGTTTTATGAAGATATTGCGTTTTTGCTACTGTGGACAGTATAGTGGAACTGCTGTTTTAAATTCGTTACATTTAAATCTAGATTCAAAATCAGCACCCCTTCTTGGAAAACAAAACTTTTTTGTGAATTGATAGAACTACGGCGCTGACCGTTATGACTAAGGTAGAAATATTTTTGGAGAACGGAACATATTAAAAGATCATTGTTCAGGAGCTAAAAAATATATTAATCTAACTAATAATGTTTTTGACAATTTTTTCATATCATGATAATCGATTTAATAATATTTTCATTTTAATAGTTAGTTTCCCGCGCATTTTATTTAAATATTACAAAATTCTAATACAATAAAGAATAAAAAATATTTATAGTAAAAATTGCTCATATTATTATTATATCGACATTTACAGTACAGTATTCCACTAAATACTGCGAAAAATATTAAACAAAGAACCAAATAAATTGTTATAGTTTTGAATAAGTTTTAGAAATGAAAATTTTAATTACTTACTCCAAATTTTCGCTACTTTGCGAAACTGTGTCTTCATCGTATATTCTTTTCGTTTTTTCGTTCGAATTATCCATTATTCCAAAAAATCAAAAATAGAATATTTTTCTTAAAAATAAATACGACTTACACAGATATTTTTATATAAGTAACTAATTGAGTGGGTTGTTTTATTGATTTCTGACAACAATTTGATAATATAATGTTATCTTAGCGCTTTTAGATTCTATTTTACAGATTATTTAACCTATCCAATTTGAATAGATTAGATATTTCATATACTAGATTAATAACAAATCAGATAGGAAATGAAAAAACCAAAATACAATATTAAATAACAATAAATCATAATTTCGAGAGTCGCTAAGAAATCTTAAAGAAAATCTAAAAAAAAGTTATTAAATCATAATATAAAACTTTATAGAGGGTGTAGAGGGTGTAGGTTTAGCAAAGAAAGTAATCAACAGTGATACCCATTTACTGGGGAATTTCCCTTTTTTCGGTTTTTGCATATAATTTGCATTTTCCATAATCTTTTATATGTATATTAGTCTAGTCAACAAGTACTTTTTGGGTCAAACTATTTTCTCCGCTTCCGAAAAATCTGAACGAGGTGTCATTCGATTCGGAATAGCGTGTAGATGATTTTTGAAAAAATCAAGAACCGCTTGCAAAAAATTGCAAAAGTTATAAACAATTAACTGAAAAAAATGGGGTTTAGTTTTTTGCAAATATCTCAAAAACTATTTGACATTTTTAAAATTTGAAAAAATATTCAAAAAAAGGAGAAAATTTACCAAAAAAAACTACATCTCCTGGAACTTTTGGACCAATATTTATAATTTTCCCAGAGTGTTGAAAATACGACCGAAAACGGGGACTCCGGCTTGCGTAAGCGCTGCCCACTTTGGACCTTTAATGAATAAATATTATTTAAATTTATTAAATATAAAAATTAAAAATTGAAAAGATTCAATCATCTACTGGATAGATTTATGATCAATAATCCGTGGTGAAAAAATTATTATCGCGATTTTTCTATTTATTATGCATTAGTTAATCAACAATTTTTCCTACTTGAACATGAACATTGTAAGTGCGATAATTGTGAAATAACAAATCTGATTTTTTTTCCTTTTTTGAAACTATTTTTGAAAGGTCTCATAATTTGCATCAAAGATTTATGTTTACAAAAAAGAAATTTTAAATTATATCTTATAAACAATGCATTTGTTTATAACAATTTTTGTAAACAATAAGAAATAAAAAAATTTATAAATCATTTTCATGCGACTTCTGATCATAAAAAAAACGGATCAATAGTATTATGCAAAAAAAAATTCAATGATTAATCAAACTTTTAAATTTTTAACCTAGGTAAATTGTTAATAACAAAGTGAAAAATAACAATTTTTAATTTTTTCAACGAGAACCTTTTCTAAGACCTTTCAAAAATATCTCCAAAATAGGAAAAAAATGTCAGATTTGTTATTTAACAATTATCGTACTTAGAATGTTCATGTTCAAGTAGGAAAAAATTGTTAATTAAGTAATGCATAATTAATAGAAAAATCGCGATAAAATTTTTTTGACCACGGATTATTGTTTATCAATCTATCCAGTAGATACCTGAATTTTTTCAATTCTTAATTTTCGTATTTAAAAAGTTTAAATAATATTTATTCATTAAAGGTTCAAAGTGGGCTACGCTTATGCAAGCCAGAGTCTTCGTTTTTGGCCTTATTTTCAATCCTCTAGGAAAATTATAAATATTGGTCCTACAGTTCCGGGAGTCACAACTTTTTTTGTGGAAATTTCCTCCTCTTTTTGAATATTTTTTCAAATTTAAAAAACTTCAAATAGTTTTGGAGATATTTACAATAAACCAAACCCCATTTTTTTCAGTTAACTTTTTACAACTTTTACAAATTTTTTTTACTAGCGACTTGAATTTTTTCAAAAATCATTTACATGCTATTCCGAATCGAATGACACGTCGCTCATATTTTTCGGAGCCGGAGAAAAAGTTTGACCCAAAAAGCACTTGCTGACTAGACTAAAAGCTATGTAATAAGCAATAGAAAAATGTGGCACTTCAAGTACAAGAAAACATCAATTTAGGATTAAAAGTGGAAAACATTCTATTCAATTATTTTTATTTCTATTTTTATACCATTGACCTTGTAATTTTAAATATAGACAACACAACATACACTTACGTGTAATTATAATTGCATATACTGAAATCGATATAATGATAATAAAAAAACATATCGTGATCTCGTGATTCTAACCATACAGAAACTAAACTTTAGTTTCTATATGATTCTAACCATACATGATATAATGAAGCTTACATATCAGAAATGGAAAAAATGTGCCTTCCACGCTCGATTAAAAAAAATCTACAATTAGATCTTTACTGGCTGCTGTAAATCAAACTAGTAAGTGGCCACGTTAAAATAAAAGAAGCGAGAAGAAGATTAAAATCAGTCATAACCTTAATTAGTTGACATGTAGAAGCGTCGTTTTAGGAGTTTATCAAAATTTAGTTATTACTGTCAGTTCAAATCCAATTACACAAAGTGATAAATAATTATAATATGTGTTAAATAAACACTCGATCGAGATATTAACCGACAAAAAAACTAAGCTGTCTTGGAACTGGTAAACTATTTGGAATAATGTTGTGCAGGTTATGTATAGTTGAGGATAACAACTATCAAAAATTAGAAGGCGCTATTTGTGATATGTTAAGGGCATTATTTCGAAAAAAAGTAAGTACTAATTATATTTAAATAATTGAAAACATTTTTTACCGAATGTTTTGTTACAGTTTATACAAACCAATAGTCCAGTAATTTGTGGTAACTGTGTTAAAAAAGTAGAGAAAGCATTCGATTTCAAAACAACTTGTCTCCGTACACAAAAAATATTGTCACTTTATGGAGGTTCAAGTAATAAAATTGTTTATGTTAGAGACAACAAATTATGTGTATCATCCACAAATGATGATGCCCTAAAATTATGCAGGACATGTCTTAGACTCATTGATAATGGATTTTGCAGTAATGTATTTGGAAAATATGACATAGTAGAAAAGCTGACAATGTACCTACCTGAAATAGTAAGAGTGTTAATCTAATTTTATTATATCTATCATACTCATGCATAAAATTATATATCCACAAATAGGAATAACATGTTAAGGTATGTTCTCATGCTCATATGAATTTTGCAAAATTTATGCGAATTGGAAAATATTTGGCAGTCCCCAAAATTTGATCTTCATACTCAAGCGATATAATTTGACAGTTTTTTGTCAACGGTCAAGTTAAATAAGTCAAAATATTTTAAATTATTGTGCTGTGTTCAAGAATTTTGTAAACAAACTTAACTACAGAAAATAATGGATTCAGAATCACAAACAAAACTAAATATATTGAACTTTTATAGATTATATTACGAACATTTACCACTTGATATCTGTCATATTCTGTGATACGTCATCATCCGAATCTGCAAAAAGGTTCAAATATTTCAACTTTATTGCAAAATTTTCAGGCGTCATTTTATTCGCATAAATTTTGCAAAATTCATATGAGAATGAACATGCTTTTAAGCCTCTTAATTGTTTCTAATCAGTTAATAGTGATCTGTCAGTTTTTTTATTTAAATTTGAAAAAGTTACCATAACTTATTAAATTGACACACCATTTGTAAATATTTTGAATGGTTAAATTAAAAGTGTGTCATCTACAAAAAGTTACCATTAACATTTACAGTGTCATTTATATTTTAAAAAAAATAGTAATACGCTTTCCTTCTTCTACAGTTAAGATGATCTGAATATTGTTTAATTTTGTTGTTTGTTTTGTATTTTCCTAACAGTCCGTTTACCCACTTTAAATCTTGTATCTTAAATTCCAGCTTCTCTATTTTCTGTAGTGGTCTCTGACAACGGCTTCAAAATTGTTTTCTAAATCAATGATTACACAGTGGACTTATCCAGTAAGAACGAATTTATTGGTTTTATATTAATGAATGATTAGCTTAAAGAACCTAGTTGCTTATGTTGATTTTCATTGTTCTTATAATATACATTTATTAATAAAAATCAATAAAAAGTAATTAACGTTTTACTTTCTAGAGCATTGCCAAGATTCTAGCTTTGTTCGTTTGTAGAAAAATTTGACATACTTTCTTTCCTTTTAATCATAACAAATGGGAATGAGAATTGCCAGTTTATAAATATGAAAACATAGCCAAATATAATCTGTTTCAATTGGGCCACGTCACAAGCCACTATAGCACCGATATTCAAATTTTAAGAATTAATAATAAAAATAATAAAAAAAATCACTGGATGAGTCCTACCTTCACAATTGTGACAAAGTTAATGCACCCTTATAAGTGTTTCACTCTTATCTTCCAAAATTTTTATCAACTGACTAAATCATTTTTTCTAATATCTTAGTCATGCTTAATAAATTAATCAGGCTTTGAAGTTTCTTTTTTTGTGCTAGCACCATGGTGGAAATGTTTAATTTGGTTGGGAATTTTACTGGATTTAATTGAAAAATTATTACATTTTAACTGGGGTTGCCAAAGGCTAGCAAAAACACAAAATATTTGTTATGGAACTAAAATGTTATCTATTTAAAACTATCTAATATTTTTCCATTACGTTTTTATCATCATATTGTTGTGGACTATCTATATTATTCACTATATTTCTATTGCTCTAACAACATGGGAATTACTATATACAAGCTATAGTTATTTTTTTGTTTTCATCTAATTCACTGAAAGTTCAACAGTTATTATTATTCTTAGGTAAAAGATTATTTAAGATATTCCACATTTTTCTGCCCTTTCTTTTTTCTCCTTTTTAATAAGTTTTATGGATATAATTCTTTTCTTTTTATATGAGTTCTAAAGTTTTCATTAATAATAAAAATGTTATAATTCTACATTTAAAAGTTTTTCAATAATGAAATGATCAGAAATTCTCTGTTTTTACTTTTTGTTAATATTAAATTAGTTCTAGATTCAAAAAAATATTTTTTAGTTTTACAGGATAAATATCATTATCTGACATATCAATAAAGTCCCCAGAAACTATGGTTACATTTATGGCATCAATTTATTACATTCCCCTGTACAGTGTGTACTCATATAGATCATCTATATACACAAATAGAATGTTAAATGCATTTTCTATATAATAACTTATAAAATGCACTATCATGTATATTTATTTTACTGTTTATAATCCATATATTAAATTGTATATGTCTTTTGATAACTTATTTATTTTAAATAGGTACATGAATTAATGTTTAGGTAATTTTGTAGGTTATAAATGATAAGCATTCAACACTAATCTGCTACAAGTGTTCAGACCATTTCAGGATATTTTCCGAACTAATAAATACAATTAATGATGCTGAGAGCATGCTTTCTGTTTATTGTAATGAAAATAAAATAACAGATTCAGAACAAATACATTTAGCTGATTTAATTGATAAAAAACCAATTGGTAAGTTTAATAGTTGGTATTAAAAATATGTTTAATTAACTGACAAACTTTTATTGCAGGAGATCAAAATTCAAATAAAGACACAAACATGAGTAAACTATTGGAAAACAATGATCAGTTCCTGTTAGATTTAGAGAATGAATTTGAATCTACTTATCTTTCTGATAACATGGAAGACTCCAAAAAGAGGATTATAAAGAAAATTATAGAGGAAGATGTTGATTTATTTTACAAAGAGAAGCCTGATTTTGACTTGCACGATTCTTTTTCTGAAGAAAGTATAATTGATAGGTAAAAAATTTTTGTGCTTTAAGGAAATAAAACATAAATAATTTCATCGTTTTAGTGATCATGGTAATATATTTTTTGGACCTCAACCCAGACAGTTATTACTATCAAATTCTGAAGATCATCAAAAGAAAATGCTTCATGAAAGTTTTGAAGAAGAGGAATCTTCAATAAGGCTCTCATTTGATATCGAAGAATCATCCCTTTCACCTGGTACACTGAGTGATAGTAGGCACTTCTACGAGTGTGAAAGTCAGGATGAAGGAAAAAAGACTGAACGGTAAATTAATTTTAATACATACGGCTATTATTTTAAAATCAGAAATATTTAACAATAATATTTAGTTAATAATAATTTATATTTATTTATTTATAAACAGGTAAGACCACTCTACAAAAAAAAACAATAAAAGTAAAGTGAATTAATAATAAAACACACATTCAAAACATAAAAATCTGATGTGGCTGGCACATGACCTCTCGCCAGTTTTGAATCAAAAATTTACACGGTAGCACAAAAAAGTATGAAAGAAATTGACTTGTTTGTAAATCTGGCAACAATGGCACAAGTTTTGAAAATTTTAGTGATACGAAAATAAACTAATTATAGGATATAAAAAATATATGTGTAAAATTTTATTGCCATTTTGTTTAGTAATGGCGTCATCACTCATAGCAACTGCCACTTCCTGTTGTCCGATTGGTACCAAAATCTAATCAGATCTAATCTAGGGTATCAGAATCTTGTATGCAAAATTTCAAATTTTTTAATTCAGTCGCGAAAATATCAAAATCGTATTTTAGGGACCCTAAGACATGTTTTTCCATTGAAAACTCACTTCCCAATTTTTAGCATGATTACTATACCTCTCTTATCTGAAGGGCGAGAGGTAAAAAATAATAAATAATTATGACAGAAGTTTAACACATATATACACAAAAGTTGAAATTGTAAAATTATACATTTATATTTATATACATTTCAAATTAACGAGGAGCTGAAACAAAGCTTTACTATCACTTTATTTTTATTATATTTAATTAATTAGTTAAAACTATTTTTATAGGGATGTGGTTAGTCCAAACCCATTTATTTTCTTCAATGACAACTCTCAAAATGATGATAGATGTTCCTGCGATGAGAGTGATGAAGCGACGCCACCGAAAATCAAAAGAAAAGTTTGTGAAAGATGCAAGTGGAAAAAGGCCTTGAGTTACAGGTCCGAAACTAAGGATACTATGAGTGATCGAGACGATGTGGTAGTCAAAAAACCAAAGAAGGACAGCAAAAAGAAATGTAGAAAAGCATATGGGATCGAGTTTAAGGATTTGTGGTGTACTCAGTGCAGGTAGTTTATTTTAAATTTTACAATTGGAAACTAATTTGAGAAAATTAGAAAGTACTATAATGCTGTTCTAAACAAAAACTCTGTAAGTGATTTGAGAAACATGGCATTGTCCAGTCAGAAATTAATATGGAGATGTCAAAATATTTCAAATCACTTACGGCTTTTTTCAGGCGGTATATGATCGATCATCTCTGAAGCCTATTAGTAATTTCAGTAAATGCAGTGGGTCTAAAATAATTAACGAAACCCCTGAGAATCATTCCAAGAATTTTCTTCCAGCACATGACCTGTTGTAATATCTACAACCTTAAACGAGTCCCAACGCCAACACCAATAAAATATTAATAATTTTTTTTCAAAATTCGGAAATACTAAAAATTATCTTTTAATAAACGCGTCATTACAAAAAAGAAAAGAAAGCACAAATAAATAAATTAAAAGAAGTTACAGTTGTGGCTTTATTTTCACACACTCTATGAACTATGCTGAGCACTCTCTCTTGTGGCACACCTGCTTTTGTTTGTTTTACTTCAAAGTATTTAGTTTTTTTTTGTTTTACTCTGAATAGTCGGTCTTTTATATAAAAGTAGTTATACAGCATATTGTTTTGGGTGATATGTTCCATTTTGATTACCATACCTTTTCTTGATTACCATAACAATATCTTTAGAAATACCAATGTGGACATCCTCTTTTGACTTAGTGTGTACAGAATACCAAATTAATTGGTTTTTATTTTAAGCAATTCCATTCTCACATAATTCTATTGTTGCATTACTATCACACTGTTAAGGCGTTTGGACATTGAAGAAAATTTATTTGTAATATCTCTGGGCTTTTAATTTTAAAAATTTAACTCTACCTTAACATTATGCACTGAACATAAAACAAAAGACATCAAAACTATGAACAACAAGAAATAACAATAACCTTGTGCCAGACTTCAGTCGACTTGAGAAATCCATAAATGGAACTAAATATCTATCTGGCATTTAAATTTTACATATGCGTTCCAGCAAAGGTAAAAGTTCTTAACAAGAAACAAATAAAAAACTATCTCATACTTTTTTTTTATTTTAAAACAAATTTTAGCCTATGATGTGTTATAAAAATATTTTTATCAAGTTTTAATTGTGTTAATTAATGTCAGGCATTTTAATTAAGTATTTCTTTCCTTAAGCGTATTTTAATAGTCTTTTTTATCACAAAAATAAAACAAACTTTATAATTCAATACTTGATTACTTCGCATTTGCTTCGTTTGACTTGTAAAAGTACTTTGTAAGTTTTTTTAGCATTAAAATATCTATAAAATGTTTAGACAGCATCTAGATACAGTGCAGACCATATTGCTTTATCTTCCTTTACTTTAGTAAGTTTTTAGACGCCTTCTAAAAAAAGTCTTATGATACGGCTCTCTCCGTCTGTCTGTCCCTCCGCGCTATAACTCAGGAACCACAGCCACTCAGTATACCTTGAGTATGTTCCCAAGCGAGTTTCATGTTTCTGCGACTCTATGGTTTCAAAACTGGAGAATTATAAGATGTATGATTTTTTAGAAATCTCATTTGCCTGCTTACCAGCGGGCGCCGCTGACATTGATTCTGTGAACCTGATCTATAGTCGAGTGTTTTTCTCAGAATCCAAACGATGTTCTTCTATAACTTTTTTAAGTCTCTTCAGGAATAACATTTAAAAAAGTTTTGATAGTGACAGTAGAGATACTACTTAGATTCGTTTATTTTTTTTCCTGGTTTTAATAATCGCTTTTAACACTTTCCGTGTGATATCCAGGGTCTTTTTACTACGGTCCGCCAATACTTCACCAAAGGTGAAGTATGGCAAACCGTAGTATTGAAATCATGCAAAAATCTCAAAAAAAATTTTTGCTCCAAATGACTTAAAATGTCATGAAACGTTGAAAAAATTGATTTTCCGCGAAAAAAAGTCTGTCTGTGTGGATGTCTGTGCGCACGATAACTCGAGAACTGGCCGATCCGGAAAATTCTTTCGGCCATCGGTTTTTATTCAAAAAAGAAAGGCTCTATCAGAAGATGAGCAATTTCGGGTCCGAGGATCCCGGTCCCGCCTACTAAGTGAAACTTCTATTCGAGACATCTCGATAAGGAAAGCAAATTTATCGATACTGATTTCTATTAAGGTGTTGTGTAAGTCAAGACGCGTTGAAAAAAAAAATCCGATTTTTTCGAATCGGACTTTCTTCCGCTGACGGAAATGGGCCGTAGTCTTGAAAAATCGCCCAGAGATTATTCCTTTTACTAGTTTGGGTTTAAATTTATTCTTATTTTTTGGGCATTACTGGTTTAATGTCTTCTTTCTCTTCTAATTTGTTTTTTTTTTAGACTTTTATAATGAATCATTTTTTCGAGTTGTTGCAAACAGTGTTTTATTTTGCTCATTTGTCTCCGGTTCGTGCTTTCACTGTGACGTATAATTTTAACCTTAAACATAGCTCATAAATGGCTCCTTAAAAGGGTCGAATGTCTTTATTCATCCTATATCCGACATCCTCGTTGCCACTTTTAAGTATTTGTTCTGATAATACAAGTTTCTGTATATTATTAACTGTTAATAATTTACATGGATTGTTAACGAAACATGTGTCTTATTTAGGTTAAAAATCAATTCAATACAGTACTGCCAACTGATCACCACAACATGCATAATAGGGTATTAGACAGTGTTCATAAAAAACACGATAGCATATATAACAAATGACTTTAAACAAACATTGGGTGTATGATTTAATAAACGGAAATTTTAATTAAATTTTAAGTCATTTGCAGCAAAATAAATTTTTGAGATTTTTGCACGATTTCAATACTACGGTTTGCCCTACTTCACCAATGGTGAAGTATGGGCGGGCCGTAGTAATTGTTTTATTTCATCGTTTAGTATGGATCTTCATCAAGTAAAAGCCTCATCTATTCAACAAAAGTAATTTCTTACACCTATATCTAGAGTTGTGCAGTTACTTTTAATTTAAGTTACTTTTAGTAACTTAGTTACTGTAACTTAGTTACTTATTGAAAGTAACTAAGTTACTTTTAAGTAACTAAGTTACTTTTGGCAAAAATCAACCCGATTTTCGCAAATGTATTTGGGTCAGCACAGTATTGGAATCACTAAATAACAAAAAAAAGTTTCATAGTTCTGTTCTGTTTAAAAAACGTAGGGACGGTTCGGTTTAGTTGTCCTTACGTTCTTTTTACTAGTTACTTTTTAAAAGTAACTATCCCAACTCTGCATATCATATGTTCCCAATGTAGACATGAGTCACATCGAACACTAGGCTGAGACTTGGAAACTTCTTCGCTGCATTCCCTGCATGTCCACTTGGCAAGTTTTCGTTTCAATTCTTTAATATTCGTCCATATTTCAGGAGCAAAATAATTTTTTATTAAACTTAAATTAACTTCTAAAAGTCTCACATCTATTTCATCATGTTTTTTAACATTGTCCAAACTGTTTGTTAAGTTTTTTAGCTTTGATGCGTCTTTTAATATCGAAGACAGTATTATATTTTTTTTTCGTTTTTATATTTCTTATCAAACTAAATAGTTTTTGGAGCTTTCTTTTTAATTAAACCTAGAACAATTTTATCACAGCACTTTGGTCTTCCTCGAGGTTTTCCTGGAAATACTTTTATGTTTGCAACGTCTACTTTTTCCATTACATTTGGTTGTGCATGTTCAGCTATAATTTCATCCATTAAAACATCTTGAATGCAGTATAAATGTTGATTATCAGTTTCAATTATATTTTTAACTACCGCAGAGTCTTTTTCCTTATCGTTAACTAAAGTAGCATTGTTATCAATTTTACTGATTTCAATATTTTCAGATGGATCTTTGTTCCCAATAAAATTGAAACTTTCCTTGTTCAACTGTTGTTCATTTTGTGAAACATTCTTATACAATGAATCATGATGTTCGGCAATGAGATTATTATTTCCATTTTCACTTATGACCTCTTCTGTGCTTTCTAGAAGTTCATTATCTATTTCATTTTCAGTACTTATGACCTCTACACCGCTGTTACCAATGTTTAATACATTTTGTTCCTGGTAATCTACATTGTTAATTGAATATAATAAACACTTTTGAAAGTTTAATATAATATCATCAAATAAAGAGGGTATGTTTGTAAAGTCTTTCTGTTGCGCTTCTGCACCAAGTGAGGCCATTAGTTTACACTTAATAAAAAGAATGCGATATTTTTCTTGTTGACTGAAAATCTTTGGTTTGTTCGTGGCCACACAATTTTGACCGAAGTTTTGGTTACTTTCATTTGGTTCATCATTACTGTTTTTTAAAACATACTCAAGTTTCCGTCGTTCTGCTACAATTGTTGATTCATATTTAAATAAGACCTAAGAGCAAAAATATGTTTTGCAAGGCAAATGAATGGAAACAAAAAAATAACACTCACAAAGGTCTACTCTTGTCTTATGCTTTACAGTTTTGTCGATATCTTTAGGTTTTGAATAACAGTAAAATACACCTTCCTCTGCTTCATCTATATGCACAGACGTATAATTGAATTGGTTAGGCATCTTGTCAAAAACATAGGGTGAATGTAATTTTTAGTTTTTAATTTGTAGATCTGTAGATGCTACACCAGTGTACCTTATATTAAGTTGATCTGCCAGTCTAAAATTTTGTTCATCTTTTAAGCAGTTTAAGATTGTAAATAGTTTATCTAAAAATTCTTCTAAGGAGTTGTTTTTTGATATGACTTTCTTTAGTTTGCTGTTAATACATTCTGGTCTGTTGTTTGTAGTATTTAAAAAGTTACTTGGAATTTTTGCAAGGTATGGACACCACTGATCTTTAATACCTAACCAATTTTCTTCTATATACTTAAATACTCTGTTTGGAATAAGTGCTTTCATATAATTTACTAACATTGTAAATTCAGTCTCTGTTTGAGGGTAAACTATTTTTTGAAGAAAATCCATAATAATATTCTTTTCTGAAGATGTTATTTTACAGTTATCACATGTTATTTCAGTGCCAAATAGTTTTAAGACATGAAAAATACAAAGCTGCAAGGTAACACCAGGAAAAGATTTTAATATTGCATCACGTTCTGTTAGGTCCTTGTCTGTCATAACTGTATTAAATTTCAAAAAACCATTCTAAGCTGTGAGAGTCCTCTTGAACCAAAATGCCTATACAGACAACTATGCTCTCTCCATTACCATCTTCATTAAGAATATTTAAAAGCTTATACGTAGCATCTAGACACAGAAACTGTGGATAAGCAGCAAATGACTATTTTATTTTTTATGTACAAAACATCATACCTTTGAGGGTATCATTTTCATTTATTAACAAATGACAGTCCGCTCCTGAAAATAAAATTCCGTTTGTTAGTTAGGAGCTACAGTAAGAGTTAACAATACTCTGTGATGCAATCACAATACACCCATTTTCCAGCAATTAAACAAAGTATGCTTACCAAAATGTTTATGTACTCTTTCGCATGCTGTCGTTATATCATTTTTTAAGTGCCCTTTTTTTTGATACTGAAGATTTGTTAGATTTTTCAATGTTATGTTTTGGTGCAATTTATTTTCCAGTTATTCTTTTAATAAATGTTTATTAACTTTAAGATGTAATAAGTTTTTTGTGTCTTCTTTTATGATTGTCTTTGTTGTGGCAATTATTTATATAGAGCCTGGTCAACCACATGATTATGCATATTTTCTGCTTTTATCACAACTAATTTGTTTCCACAATCAGAAATTCTGACGCTAATATATTTTACCGAGATTTACGAATTCCATTTCCTCTACTTTTAAAAGCTCATCCACCAAAAACACTGGCCCAAGTGACATGATAATAAATCGAAGATGGATTTAGGGATCTCTGTACAGTTTTTGCCGCAGAACTAATAGTTTTGACTTCTTATAAAACTGCACAAAGTTTTTGTTGGAATTCTTCATAATTTTCGTTTCTAACGCGCTTAACGAGCTGAAAAGGCCACCTGTTTTAATTTCCAAGTCTATTACTTTGCACATTGTTGACAATAGAAACACAAAACTTTAAAACTATGATGGTATCTTGTTAAAACTAAAGCACGATATTAAAATAAACAAAATCAATTAAGAATAAGGTTAATCACTCTATTCTGCGCTCTGCGCATGATCATCGGTGCACCAGCGAAAACATTGCTAAACCAACGTCCGTGTAGCAGACACTGCCATAATACATATATACTCGCCCCTCCACTGCGACCAGCAGAGGCCTATTGTGGCTCACACCTATGAGTTATAATTCACCATACAATCCACACCTTCTTACGAAGTCTATGGTTGATTTAGGTGAAGCTTCTTTGAAGTCAGTAGGCTCCAGCTGTACGAAACCAAACGTATGAAGCCCATTCATCTCCAGGGCAGGATATGAGCATAAAATATGCTCCGCCGTTTCGTCTTCCACACTGCAGAAGCGACAGTCCGATGTTTGACCTAGTAACGCAGACGACAGTGCTATGCCGAAAAGTGGTGCCGATCCAATGAACTCGGATTCTGCACCTCTTCTCGCAAGAGTATCGACTTTCTCATTGCCCTCCACCCATTCGTGTCCAGGTACCCACAGTAGGGTTACTCTTTTACTGGAAGCAATGCGATCCAAGGATTCGATGCAGTTCCACACCAGCTTCGAGTCCTGCCAGTTGGAGCTCAGTGCTTTTAAAGCTGTGTGGCTGTCCGACAAAATGTAAATACTTTTTTTAACAAGAGGATGATTTGCCAACTCACTTGCACACAATTCTATAGCGAAGACCTCTGCCTGAAAGATGGTAGCATACTTGCCGAGGCTTATTGTGATGTCAACTCTCGGTTTTCTGCTGTATATTCCGGCTCCCTCGCCATTTGGGTTCTTTGAACTATTTGTGTACATTCGGCTCTTATCGGAAAAAGGACGTTAAAGCACTTCTGTATGTGAGTTCTGGGGGAGACCACGTCCGAAACCATTGCGAGAGTGGTGAGTACTCATCTCTTGCAGAAGTCCAGAGTGGTCCCATGGCCTCCTGCTCCAATAATATGTGGAAAGGAGTAAGACCCAGAGATCTTTCCATTGCCGCTGTCGGGGTAGTTGACATGGCGCCTGTAATAGCCACACAAGCTAATCTCTGGAGACCAGATAATTTAGCAGTCGCAATAGACTGGAGCCCCTTCGTCCACCAGGCTACTGGTTTTATCACCGTTTGATAAATCCAGTAAATGCGACATTGTATACTAAATTCTTAA
Organism: Neocrepidodera transversa; assembly: GCA_963243735.1. Taxonomy (NCBI): domain Eukaryota; kingdom Metazoa; phylum Arthropoda; class Insecta; order Coleoptera; family Chrysomelidae; genus Neocrepidodera; species Neocrepidodera transversa. The sequence continues at coordinate 27,153,009 of OY725345.1, read as the reverse complement.
AACCTTGGATCTGTTAGCAGAGCCTTTTTTATTTATATCAACTGGTCCAAATTAACTAGTACTAAAGAACGTCTCAGATGGCGCCCCATATTACAAATGTAAGTTTTGTTGTTGCTTCTTCATCTTACATACAGTCTGTGTAGAATTAGTCAAATTTAAAAACAAAAAAATAAACAAACAAACACAACAAACACTCTAACAGACATATAATAAAAAAGAGTAACATTTAAAATTAACAAAACTTCTACTTAATAAAAGGTGTGTGCTGTCAAGAATTCCTTTAATTTTATTTTAAAGGATGTCATGCTTTTACACATTTTTAGTTGCATTGGCAACCGATTAAAAAGTCTTTGTCCCATTATACTGGGAAATTTGAAGTAAATATCTCCCCTACACACTGGGGCTCGTAAGTTATCTTTATATCTAGTATTTATGTTGAGGACTTGGCCATTAGTATTAAAATTTTCGAGGTTATTGAATACAAATAGGCAAGTTTCCAAAATGTATAGACTGGCCAAAGGCAGTATTTTAAATTTTTGAAAATATTGTCTACAACTAATGTATTGGGGGACACCAGCAATAGACCGTAGTATTCTTTTTTGGGTAATAAAGACTTCATTAGTATGGTTGCTCGTTCCCCAAAAACAAATTCCATATCTTTGACGCGATTCGGCTTGTACATACTAGAGTACTATTAATTGTTGCTCCGTTAAAACCTATTTTAAGTTTCGGAACAAAAAAGTTGCAGAGTTTAATCTTGAAGTAAGTGCATCATAATGCTTTCTCCAATTAAAACATTCATCAATATGTAAACCTAGGAATTTTACTGAAGATACATTTTCAATGTAATTGTTATTTATATTTAAATTAATTGGGTTGACACATCTTTGCCTATTATGGAAATGTATTGAAAGAGTTTTTTGGGTATTCAACAAAAGGGAATTATTACAAAACCAATTATAAAGGTCCGAAAGTAAACGATTACTTTTGGATTCCAAAGAGATATCAGATCCGTTGATTAAAGCCTTTATATCGTCTGCAAATATTGTAAAATAACCATCTAAGTTGACTGAAACCACATCGTTTACGTAGATGAGAAATAGAATGGGTCCTAAAATAGAGCTTTGTGACACACCTATTTGTATATCGATTTTTCATCTTTCTCTGTAAAACTAACGTATTGTTTACTTCCAGTTAAATAAGATATTATCCAATTCATTGCATGTCCTTGAATACCAATATTTTTTAATTTATAAATTAAAATTTCGTGATTAACACAGTCAAAATCCCTGCTGAGATCACAAATGATCCCAACAGGACTTTCTACAGCATCTATTAAACTTGTGAGAGTATCGTAAAAGGAATGAATTGCAGTATGGGTTGATTTTTTTGACTGAAAACTATGTTGGTTACTGATAATCACAGTATTTGTCTGTAAAAATGTATCGAGTCTTTCTAGATAGCTTTATTCAAATATTTCTGGAAATACCGAGGGAATTGTTATCGGGCGGTAATTACTAACTTGTTTTGGGCCTTTTAAAGATAGGTATAACCTTTCCAGTTTTTAAACAGTCTGGAAAGTAACCATTTGAAAATGATAAATTAACAAGATATGTTATTGGCGATATTATTTAAGAAACAGCCTTTTTTATTAAAAACCCAGGGATTTCATCAAATCCCTGAGATGTTTTGTTTTTTAGTTTATGGATCAATAATTGATTTAATTCTAATGTCGTCTGAGGATGCAGAAGTAAGTGCTTATGCACAACAGTGTTGTTATAAATGTATGTATATTATCCGATTTTCTTGGGATTGTCGATAACGCTTCTAATGGTGCATTTTTAAAAAACAGGTTGAAGTTATTGGCTATTTCTAACTGATTTGTAATTAAGTTACCCCCGTTTGATAGCGATATGTTAGTTTCACTTTTTTTTGCATTTTGAAAAATCAGATATAATTTTCCAAGCACTTTTAGTAGGATTGTCCGATGTGTTTATTATGTTTTGATAGTGACATTTCCTAGTTGTATTTAAAAGATTTAAATGAACAGCCCAATTTGAGAAACAATATTATATCAAAGAACCCATGTTGCGAACACTTTTACAGTTCTCTTATAAACTAATAGTCGAGGAAATATAGCACTCGACTTGAAATTTTTTTTGCAGTAAGTTTTTTGAAATTGCATTGCTGCTTTGAAAAGTGCAGTCTTAAAAGTGCATCTTTTCAGTTGATCAAGGAAAAATTCATATCCATGCATTTTTATTGTCTGTAATTTTTGCTATTTTTCTTGTTTTTAACTATTTCTTCCCATTTTTCTCTGTTTTGTACTATTTTTCCCTATATTTTTCTATTTTTTCCCAATTTTTTCTATTTTATCCTAATTTTTACCTATCCAAAAATCGTCCAACGCGCCAGGAGGAGTTCTCACTTGAAATATAAAATTACAACAATGAAAAGTAAAAAGTTGGTCCGAAGTTTTATCTTTATGTATTAATATATAGATTCAACTGCCATATTTTTATTTTACTACGGCCCGCCAATACTTCACCTTTGGTGAAGTATGGCAAACCGTAGTATTGAAATCGTGCAAAAATCTCAAATATTTTTTTTGCTCCAAATGACTTAAAATGTCATGAAAAACGTGGAAAAAATTGATTTTCCGCGAAAAAAAAAGTCTGTCTGTGTGGATGCGTGGAACTTCTATTCGAGACATCTCGATAAGGAAAGCAAATTTGTCGATACTGATTTCTATTAAGGTGTTGTGTTAGTCAAGACTCGTTGAAAAAAAAATGGACAAATTCCGATTTTTTCGAATCGGACTTTCTTCCGCTACCGGAAACGGGCTGTAGTCTTGAAAAATCGCGCAGTGATTATTCCTTTTACTAGTTTATAGTTTGTTTTAATGAATACTCTGTATCCTTATAAATCTCTTAAATATTACTAAACATAGAAAGCTAAGAGTATCCAACCCAGCTAACCAGTTTCGGTCGCAGGGAAGTTGTTGGGATTTATCATTGTGGAAATGCGACTTCACAATGTGTATATAAATAACAGCCACCAGTACTTATTGGAGATTGCTTAATGTCCGCAACATCGCATATCGCTGGTAATTACCCAATACATCGCAAAGTAAAGATATAAAAGTTACTATGGATAGCAACAATGCGACTTCTCATGTTGGCAGTTATTGGAAAGATTATTGAACAAATACGATATTAAATTGAACCTCTTATTGAAGTTATATTCATGGATTATTTGGTAATTACCATCGTGGCGTTCAATTTTTAGTCATTAGTCTTCCAATTAAAATAAACTAATGTTGATTTTGTAACTTCCATGGGATGAATGGATAGTAAGCAAATTGAATTTCTTTTTGCATATTGGCTACATAAATAAATCATTTAAAATATCAACCATACAGGGTGTCCCAAATAAGAGTGATCGATTTTAAATGTAAATGCACAGCTTATTAATTGCTCTGAAGAATTCGAATTTTCACTTATTGTTTTTATTTACCCAAAAGTTTTTTATGAAGTTTGTTTACATTTTATCCTGTCAATACAGGGTGATCTCTACTAATTTTTGTCACAATGGAAAAAATATGTATTATTTTAAATGGAACACCCTGTATATTTTGATGGCATTCAAAAGAGCGATTCATCTCTTCTTAAAAAATGTAAAGTTTAATACCTTTTGCTTTCTTAACAACAAAGGTATTTGAAAAGAAACTTTGCATTTTTCCTTATGGGAAAAATGACATTAAATAAAAATTAACAAAACTAATACAGAATTTATTCAACAACAAAATATAACACACTTAAAAATTACATCAGAATAACATTATCGAAAACATTCCGCAGACATGTTGGAAAAATCGTTTGAAAATTTAAAATTTCGCTTGCATATGTGCATTGAAGCAGACGTACAGCATTTATTGCAACTTTCAAACTGTATTTGTCAGCTTTGTTAATTTTTATTTACTGTTAGTTTTCCAAAAGGAAAATTCAGTGATTCTTAAAAACTTGAATATCTTTGTTGCTAGAAAAGCAAATGATATTAAATGCATTGTTTAAAAAGAGATGAATCGCTCTTTTGAACGCCATCAAAATATACAGGGTGTTTTATTCAAAATAATACATATTTTTTCCATTTATTTTGACAAAAATTAGTATAGATCACCCTGTATTGACGGGATAAAATGTAAACAAATTTCATAAAAAACTGTTGGGTAAATGAAAACAATTAGTAAAAACCCGAATTCTTTAGGGCAATTAATAAGCTGTGCATTTACATTTAAAATCGAACTCTTATTTGGGTCACCCTATATTATGACGCCTATGAAATGTAGGTATGGAAAGCTTCTGTGATATTTGTTGGGAATATAGCTAATTATAATGATCATATATGTGCTTGTGTATTAATGAAAGTGGCTCTATTCATGAAAGGCATTTTTTATGTAATTTGATTCACTTCTCAAGGAAAAAAATTAATAAGTAAAACATAAAAACTGATATATATATATATATATATATATATATATATATATATATATATATATTATATATTTCAAATTCACAGAATATAAAACAGTAATTTTTAAAACAAAATAAAAATATTTTTTATCAAAACAAACAGAAACAAATTGTCATTACCAAACTAACAAAAATTGTCATCACAAAACTAAAAAAAATTTATCACAAAAAAAAACACCTTCCGATTCAGAATATTCCTGAAACAAAAAAAAATAGTATTATTTAGGATTGTCCATGATCAGTATGACAGCATATTTGAGAACCATTCTGTTCAAGTTCTACAAGCTGTAACTTTTCTAGATTTTTCAAGAACAAAGAATGAGTTTCAAGATGAGTTGTACTCGCCATATTTGGAACCACTTATGTGTTTTATAAAATGTCAATATATCTTTCTCGTATGTTTCGATTTCTTGCATCAATCATCAGGGCCTTTTTAGATATGGCCCCGGACCATAATTAAACTTCAAGATTAATTTTTTTCAGAAAAAATAAAGTAGGTGATGGATATTTGAAAAATATAAAGGACCTACTAGTTTATGTACCTCCAAGTGGGGTTGAGCTGCATCGGGGTGAAAGTTTTATGATTTCTTTGGTCCACAAATTTGGACCATATTTTTCTCTTTTAGCCACTTCTAATTGGCAATTATCATAATTGCCTAAAAACGCACTGTGACGTCGTGTCGGTTATTATAAGGGTCTAGAAGTCGCATTTTATCATGTATTTTTGGCAATTATGGTAATTTTATAATTGAAGATAGCTGAAATATATGGTTCAAGTTTGAAAAAATTATGGTATTTACTCACCAAGATTTCGTAACTTTGTGGGTTGTAAGAACTAGTCGATCCTAAATATTTTTTAAGATTTATCACCCTTCTTATTTTCAGAAAAGAATTAATACACCCATATTTCTTAATAAGTGTTTAAAATACATACTAGACTTTTGCTACATCTCTCCGAAACCGTGTAAGAGCAAAAAAAGTGACACTTTTTCAAACTGAAGGTTGATAGGTATCAGCCGTTTAACATAATAAAACAATGAAAGTGATTACTCGTACCAAATCCAACAAAGACTGTTGAATCATTAGACACATAGTTATATATGATAATGATAAAAAGTAACCATTATAACAAAAATGATGTAGTTTCAATGTAGAATCCTGTATATAAATTTAACCAATAATGGAATAATTATATAGCTTTTAGGTTTTCCTAATACACAAATTTCTGGTATTTGTTTTAACAAATATAAAATCAATATTTAATTAAACACAATTAGGAAGGGTATGTGAGAATATAGAATATTTTCTATTTATACTTACATATGCCATTTCTCTGCCGTTCCTTTCTTTGCTTGGCATGCCTCAACCAGTCCTTGACGTGCATTTCAAATTCCTTTCTGGTAATTTGAAAATGTCTGATTACAGCACCTAAAACACAAATCATATAATCAGTATATGGCATCACCTAATATTATTATCATTATTTTGATTAATTAAAAATGGAAAATATTTAAAGAAAGAACAATTAGAGTTACCGGCCATCTTCGGGACAACAGAAATAACAATAGGGGGAAATTAATTATAAATGTGAATACGGTATTGTATTTCATATTAAAATTCGCCATATGAATTGAAAGTGTAATGCAAGCTGAATTAAGAACAAAACCCAAAATATGTCTCTTGTACAGAGTGAAACTCAAATATTTACTTACTGTATGCGCATTCCAAAATTGCCAATTTCTGCAGTTCAAAATTATGTTTAGCTCCTGTCCAACTGCATAACTCTGCAAGTTCATTGGTTAGAAATGATTTTAGTAGTCTTTGAGTGAAATCCCTCCCTGTTGACCCTCCTATTGAATTCATAACATGTTTCTGAAAAAATTACAAGTAGTTACTCACCAAAAATCTACAGATTATTTACACTCACCAAAGATTCTTCTTGTTTTTTATTTGTGCGAATGAAACCTTCCAACCCCTCCAAATCCTCTATACTTCTACAAGGTAATTTATTTGTAATGTCTAGGATTTTTTCTCTAGAAAATGAGGCTTGTGTATTTCCCACGGTTTCTTTCAGTTCGTCGATTTTTATATTTAGTTCTGTTATTAATTGAATTATGATATCAAAATTTTTACAACAGTTGTGATTGGTTCCTGAAAATCAAAATAATTTGCATGGAATTAATAAATTTAAAGTTTTAACCTGCCTATTAGACACATTCACATATTTGCTACATCTATAGTCTGATATAAAGTCTTTCTCCATTCAATAAAAATGAATCCACTACCCACAATTCGCAATAAGGGACACGACATATGTGTAGCTTTAGCATCACATGGCACAATATAAAATTCATAATTTATTTTATGAGATATAGACCAAGAGCAATATTGTTTATATACAATTATTTATTGAAACTTACCAGCACTTTCAGCAGGCACTTCAAGAACTGCATTTGTTGATTCAGAAATGTCTAAAATATGGGGCTCTCCATTACTCCCTGAGGCCGAGGATGACTGAGTATCTGCAATAGACAACAAAGTATGGAAAAGATTTGATGAAGGAAATCAATTGATGAAAATATTGGATTTCTCAAATATATGAATATCAATTTTTATGGCCACTTTAAAGAATGTTGCATTCAAAATTGACCAATATGTACCTCATTTTGTAGATTGACCAAAGAAGGCTATATAATTAGAAAATGTTGAAGATTCAGTACTGAAGTAAAATTTTGCCAATTTTCCTTTTCAAATGTGGATTAGTTTGTCTATAACAGACAATCCATTTTTAAGGATAATTATTGTTCTCTATTGTCTCTAATTAGTATTTTCATTTACCTTCATCAATCATAACAGTCTTCGAAATTATTGTATCAAATTTATCACTTGTAGTGGAAAGTGGTCTTGACCCAAAGGAAGTTGTCAGTGACGCAGGGGGAATTGGCAGCGATAGAGGGGACGATGTCAATTGATCATGATCTGAAACAGAATCAGTAAAATTAATGAATTATTATATTTATTTTTATATTGAATCAAATATTTATTACAAATCAAGAGATGATATTATGAATCATATTACTTACATTCATCCACATCGTTCAATTCAAATTGTTCACTGTTATATTTTCTATTAGGTTTGAGAGCCCTAACAGTTTCCTCATCACTAGAAGTGATAGCCTTTGCTTTTTTTTTGGCTTCCTGTAAGTTTGCTGAAAATATGGGTTTCTGTAAAAATCATAATAAGATTTCCAACAATTGTTGATAAATCATATGTAACATTGAATTCCTTTACAATGGTGAAAAAAGTATATCTTACCACAAAAGCATTCAAGCTTGATTGGATAAAGTTTCCAGGTATCTGGGTTTGGTTTTTTTTGTCTGGCAATATAAATGCCAGTATTGCCCGGAGGCCACCAACACTGTTTTTGGTCATCTGAAATCCATGATGCAGGGACTTCACTAACGGATACATCTTGATTAGTTGATTCAGTAATAAATTGAACTACTGCAAACATTCTGAAAAAATACTGTTAGTTAACTAATACATTTCATATAAGTCAACATTATAGCACAGAGCTGATTAGTCAGTGAGTGTTTTACCAGGCAATACTATTTTTATAAATGATGATGAAGCACTAAAATTATTAGTTGATTAAGTTTTTTAAATGTGGATAATAGTGAGAGTTCCAGTAAAATACGAATGATTCAAATCAATGATACTACAAAAATATTTACCCAAATGTTGATTTGTGAAAGAAGTCAGTCATCGCAGCTAAAACTATACAGCATACTGTTAAATAGGAACTGATTGTAGTCAAATTTGAAAGCCAATTATTTTATTAAAATGCCTTTGAAAAAATGTTAGTTGACTTTCATTTAATTTGTAATAAACAATATAAAAGTACATCATATTGAAGTCTTCTCCAAGATCTAATTCATAAATGAAGTAAAATTTTCCATGAGCTGATTAGGAATGATAGATTAAAATGAAAAAACCTTTTTGAGACTTTTGCAACGCCATTTTGATTTGCACTCCAACCATAAGACAAAACATACTGCTTATGTTGCCATTATAATAATCACCATCAAGTAATTACATATAATAAAACTACTAATAAATACTTACTTGCTTAATTGATATTTTAATATTGGCACACACTACACTTTTACACTTTACACCTTTGGTTTTCGTAGGTAAGAATGTGGAACATAGGTAAGAATGTTAAAAAACCGGTGAACGACAAACGGCACTTGTTGACACTTTGTGAGCGAGAGTGGAGAGTAGCGCAGACGCGACACCAGGTTTACGTTACAATGCAGCGTTGCCAATGTGATAAATTTATTTGTACGCATCTGACATATTCCTATTATGATGTTATTTGTCAAAGTCAAATGTTTCCAGAATGATTTTTTTTTATGTGAAATCAATAACTGTGTGCGTCGTCTCGTCTTATAATGTGAAAGTAGAATTTTAATTTTTATCAGCTCTGACACAAAATGATTCTAATCGTGCATTCGGTTATACTGATAAATGAAAAATTAATATGTAATCGTAAAGGTATAAAGACAATTTTGAAATTTTCGAAATATCACATATATTTTGCTTCCTCACAAAACTGCCGAGGATGGAATTTACCAGAATGTAAGAAATTTCCTCGCACTGGCAACACTGAATAAACACCGATTACTGTGACACAGAGGGAAGTAGCATAGTGATAGCAATGTACACTTTATCAGAACTTCTTAATATAATGTTGCATGCAATTACCATTGAGCTTAAGTTGGGGAATTCGCAACGCTAACAATATGTGGATATGTATGTCTACGAAGCGAAGTTTATAGTACATCTATGATAGGTCTCCAAGATGATCTTCAAAGTGATCTTATTTCGTATTCCCTGCGACTTACTGTTACTTCGCTGGTTGACTGGGAAGTAGCTCGGCTACTTTGTCGAGCTGTAAGGTAATCAGCCGTCGATTTCTGAAAACAGAAATCCAAAATTCGAAACCGTTCTCGAGTTATCGCTGACATAGACGGACAGACAGACTAACGGACATTGTAAAGTCGCTACTTAATACTAGAATATATATTGAGTCTCTGTATTTTTTATTTATTGGCATATCTTTTTCAGATGGAAAAAAGCTTGTACGAGATTTGGAAATACTAAGGCTGTGAGCAGACGATAGGATATCTAAAAATATCCTTAGCGTGCGAGAGATTTGAACCTGTGATTTTTCAGAGACATTTCAAAATAACAAAAAATATATTTTACTTAAGTTGTAGTTTTAGAAAAAGCAGGGTTCGTGATTTTGGAAGTAAGGAATTAGTTGGATTAGGAAAAGTGAAACAAATTTAAAACACTAGTTTAGTTATGTAAAAAAAAATTGGCAAAAAATGTGGTTTTATATTTTCAGTTGAGGTGTAAAAGTAGTAAAAAGTAATGATAACTATATATACCTTCAACATATTGAATCTATTGAAATGGTTTGAAACCATTTATAAATTTTGCATAATCGCATTTTTCTGTATTTTAATGTCTTGTGTAAAACGGATTTACATACCTCTGTTATTTGACTTAATTAAAAAGTATTTGGTAGGATTGTAAATATATTTTTAAGGAAAATTCGTAATTGTAGTTGAAATAATCTGTGAAAATATTTTTTATTTTGGACCAAACGGTAGCTATAGGTTTTAGGTTTCTTCTTTTTTTATTTCGTTTAAGAGTTTTGAAGTTACTTATGAGTTTAGAGGGTGAAATAAAAAACAGGTTATGACAATGTACAAACATGGAAATTTAAAAATATTTTTTATTGTATTAACCAAAATTTATTTTTTCCGCCTAATTTTTTATTCCACTCTTCACACAAATTCAATTAGTAAGAGTACTTATATTTTTTTTGCGTTTTTGATTTTTTACACAAAATCTTTATTTCGGAAAATACCGTTTTTCCCTTTTTGTACTTTTCAATATAATATTTTTCAAAAGTCAAGTTTGTTTTTTTATAAAACTACTCAATCTAATAGTTAAGTGTTTTAATACGATTAGTCTTCAGGTGAGATAAAATTTAAGGTTGCAATTTTTTACCTAAACTAAACAAATGGAGGGTATCGTTTTTTGGGTTTTTTGCGACCCCATAGGAAATTTTTCTCACTAAAAGATATTAAAAAAAAATGGATTTCCCAAATTTTTTTTCTTTAAAACGCCCCGGAACATACTTTTTTTTAATTTCGAAATCTGTTTTTCGACAAATTCACAAGGACTGACAAGGAGGATTTGGCAACATGGCGGCCAGCTGTCATTTGGCATAATAGTATATTAAAGTATAAGTGGATAGAACACGCTCGATTTTTCTCGAAATAATAATAATAATAAGAACTTTATTCACAAAAATAGAGCATATAAAAACAATACATCAATTTTCGAATACAAGTGTGAATAGAGTAAACAACAAACGATAAGTGCATGTGCACTTGTTTCGTTAAAAATAAAATCATAAGTACTTGAATAAACTTAAAATTAACCATAATAAAAACAGAAATGGAAGTGAAGGAATGAATAAAGTTCTAGGTAATAGTGATGATTGAACACCTCCAATAACGAAAATAGGGTGGGTATATGCTTACAACTATTGTGAATTCAAGGTGAGTATTTTTGTCTAGGAATTTCAAAAATAAATTTTTTAAGGTCCTTTTTAAATTTTATTTTGTTATTAATTATTTTTAATGTTTCAGGTAACTGATTATAGATTTTTGGAGCAAGATAAACAAAGGATCTCTGACTCAAAGATTTACTTAATTGTGGAAGAACATGTAAGTTTTTATTAAAATTAAATAATAGCGAATTTTTCTAAGTTCTTTTTATTTAACGATACACAAAAAATAATTGGTGACCATATCCAAGATACAGCCGAAGTATTATATTTCTTTGATCGGTTGTTTGATTCAGTAAATGGTTCAAATAAAACCCCAGATCGAGGGAAAATATTGCGATGTGGTTTAAGTGATGCCTCTGCCCACCTTCGTTTTTGGAATGAAGAAGCAATACCGATTCTGGATACCATGCAATTTGAAAAAAGGACAAAATATGACCAGGCAAGACCTCCTAGTTTGAAAAGTTGGTCATTTGTGATTAAAAATATAAAATGTATTTGGAATTGCCTAAAATCTGAAGGATTTGATTATTTTTTGACCCGGCGTTTAAATCAAGATCATCTAGAAAATTCTTTTGGACGGTTAAGAAGTTTTGGGGCTTTAAATACTAATCCTTCAGTTGCACACTTTACAAGCATTTTTAAAACTCTTTTTTTTTAATAGTACATTATCATTTTATAAAAACACTTTTAATTGTGAAGATGATAAATGTCAAAATTTGTTTATTTCATTAAAAAACTCTTTAACAAAGATAATTCCAATGTGGTTGCCAATAATGTAATTGAAATTAAGTATTCCGATCCATCACCAAAATTTGTTTAATTGACATTGTCTCAAAAATTTCATGAGTTATCTACAAATTATGTAGCTGGATTTATTATTAAAAAAATTAGAAAATTTATATCATGTTCAGTTTGCAAAAATACAATGTTTTCAAACAATTATAATTTGGCTGAGAATAATTTGATCTTTCTAAGAGAATACAAAGGTAGGGCTGGAAAACTGTGTTATCCCACTCCTTTTGTTTTGTGTTTTCATGAAATTTTAAAAATTATTAATTTCTGTTTAAATCAACAACCACATGGTAAGTTTTTGACTTATCAAATTAAAAAAAATATTTATGCTAAAATAAATTTTGAATTTTTATCATGCAACACAGAAAAACATAAAGCCAATATAATTAAACTAATTTTAAAATTCACAATAAAAACATTAGTACACAATTGGTGCAGACATGTAAATAGAATACTGCAAGGAAAGTCATCATATACCGGAACTAACAAAATTAAATTAGAAGCTAATAAAATTCGTTTGGATAGACTAAAAAGAAAGAATATTAAAAAACCTCAACCAACAGATAATACACAAGCTATTTAGTTTTTTAACATTTTTATACAATTCTTCCAAAACATAATTTTTTTGCTTTTTTGCTGGTGTGTTATTTTAAATTTATACTAGTTGACCCGGCATGTGTTGCTATGCTGTGTCGTTTTTCTGATGAGTGGGGAAGTCATATTCCAGTTGTCCATGAAAAAAATTCATCCCCGTGAAGTTTACAACACTCGCCAACAGCTCGTGCATGTATATTGTGTGAATAATAAGTCACCATACCCACATACACTTGCCCATGTGAGAAGCATGTATAATTTCAATGCCATGTTTTTGTTGTGGTAGCTTCACCTCGGCCATTAAATTTATTTTTAGTAGATGTTCATGGACGCAGAACAACCTCTTCCATCGCAATCAGATAACCGATATGGCAGCACATAAAATACAAATAAACAAACATTAACTTTTATATATTAGATTGTAACACATTGTTATGTACAAACATACCTTTCCCAAATGACCTTTCCTATTACATTGATCGGCCAGATGTTTTGGAGACCCACACCTAAAACAAGATAAATTATTTGTATAGTTGTTATTGACTTGAACACTGGAGTTTTCACCTCTACCGTAATCCCTTGAACTAAATGTACGATTAGCACTATGCACTCCAACACTATGAACTGCTCCTCCTTCTGTTGTCCCCCTCTGTAGTTGTGCTGCATCCCTTGCTGATGTTTCCATGCCCACAGCAGTGTTTAATGTACTTTCTATATTTGGATCATTTTGCTCTATCAGTCTACCTTGGATATTTTGTGTTCTTAGACCAAAAACAAATTGTTGGCATTGTCCCTATTTAAACAAAGGGCTAAATCTTATGCGATACTGTCTAAAATAGTTATTTTACCAAGCAAATCAACTTTAACTAGGCTACTGGCCAATGTGGTTGGGGGGCCAGGTGTCCAAGTTGCGCTTTCTTTAAATAATAAAATAATCACCAAATTTGCATGTTGTGGCCATGCCCTGTAGTGCTGTAAAGTATTCTGTTACTGTTTCACCTTTACGTTGTTTTCGTTGTAAAAATTGTGTATTTTTGCGATTTGAAACGGCTCTGGGTTGTAATGAGACTTCATTATGTATACTAATTCGTCAAAAGTTTTCCCACCTGGTTTATATGGCGAGATTTCATCACAAAGCTCTTTTGTTAGGTGCTGTAAAGACATCAAAAGCACTTTCTAGGCGCATCAACCATCTATCGAACCTTTTTGTGGTGTCGAACTGTTCAATGGAAAATACTGTGTAAACCGAATGGGTAGGATTAGCACCCTCGTCACTCATGTTGTAATTTCACATAATTTGTATGTCTTGTATTCCTGACGAGCATGTGGCTTTTAAGGTTAACTCTTGTTTTCAATGTTTTTCTCACACTGTTGCTGTATAATTTGCGTAGTTCGTACACTTCTCGTCGCCAAACTGTTGTGTATGAAACTACAATACAAAGTTAGCTTTTAATCATTTAACTCACAATACAATTCAAAAACATTGATCATCGAATAATTGACCACAGCATTAATATGGTGTGATTGAGAAATGAGAAATCATAAAATAAAAACTGACAAGTGGAAGATAAATTCTGCCACTAAAAGGAATGTTCGTACATAACACGCATTATATTGTAACATATGTATAAATACTGTAAACATTAAAATAAATAAAAACATCATTATAGTTTGTGTTATTTATTTAATTTTATATGATCCACTTATTTTTAACATTTTAAATTTCCCGGTATTTTTTATACTGACAGAGCCCTCTGGGGCTTTGTTCCCAAAACACAAAAGCAAATTGACCTGTAAGAGCCGTTACACATGCGACTGACGGTCAGTGCTGACGGTCAGCGCTGATCGTTTGCAGAGATTTTCACATGCAGCGTATGATCGGTACGCACAAGAATTCGCGGAGAGAGAACGAACGCATTGTTGCCGCTTTGTGCGTAAAAAGGTTAATAATGGACAATTTTAGCATTTTTTTTTAAATTGATATTTTAATATAGAAGGTCCAAATGTACTATTTATACTTCTTTGTTATTTTTTTAAGACAACCCTTAAAGCTAAAAACATCATTTTTAAAAAAAGGAAGTTTATTTTGGGTGGGTTTTGATTTGTAACCGAATAAATATGATTAAGATTAAGTGTCGGTGTATTAAAAATCCTAAAAATCTTACTTACTAAAATCGTCCATTAGAAGACGAACAAAAAAAGAGCTATGTGGGTCCATCCAATTTGTATGGAGAGGTACTTAAAAGGAACATTTGTGACCTTATATGGAAATTTAAGAAATGATGAAAAAAAAAATATTTAATTATTTTCGCATGAACTCCATTGTAAACTTGAAAATAGTTTAAAATTCACAGATCATATTAGAATTTCAATATCTTCTGTAGAAAGACTGTGTGTCGCTTTAAGGTAAGAAGCCATATAGTTACAAAATAAGTCATTTGACTAAAAACTAATTTTAAGCAAAATTCAAAATAACTGCCAAAGTTCTTTGAATTCGGAAAATTGTATTGTTTTCGATTTTTTTATGAAGAATGAATGATATTCCTGTTTTTATTTAATTTTTAACTCTTTTTATTTATTTTTCACTTTTAATAATCTTTTAAATTACTCTCCTAACCTAACACCTAACATAACAAAACAAAATAGTGTTTTTGTGGCAACACTGTCTATCATCAGTCGATTCACATATGAAAAGACTCATAAGCCACAACATACTCCCACTGAGGGTATGCTGTGCTCATAAGCGCCCATGGCCCGAGCTGACGCGTTCCGTACGCATTCGCAAGGGCTCGACTGATGCCCCAACCACAGTAAAATGATTATATATAATATATATAATATATATAATCATTTTACTGTGCCCCAACTGACGAATTAGTCGACCGACGATACGCGCTACTTGTGAAAACCACAATAGAATCAATGGGACCGACTGATCGTCAGCACTGCGTCAGTCGCATGTGTAACGGCTCTTTACGTGGAACGTCTATAGTAGATGGTCTTTTGCATAGAGAAAGTATAAAGAATAAAATCGAGCCAATGCTAATTACCAAAGAGACAAAGAGATATGTGAACTTGTGAGCATGCTCGTATATGCCGTGACTCGTGACCGGATGCGTAGACAGTTAATATATGGCGCGAAAATTCAAGTTTATATGTAAATTATTTTGGTTAGACTATAACTTATAAAGTCATTTTTTATTTAAACAGGCCATCATCGGTGATGGGAACACTAAAAAATTGCTCGCTATTACATCCATTTGTCGGTAATATTCATAAAATTCCTACGTTTATAGGTGGTTGATCTGGGACGTAAAATCCACGTAAATTAAGAATGTACAATTGCAAGAAATTTCAATTACCTCACTATAAATTATAAAATTGAAATGAAAATACTATAACAACGCTTCTTTTTAAAACCATCAGTGATTTCAAAATATTTCGTTAAAAAGAAACGTATCATGCACGCTTTTGTTTAGTATCAAGGTGTACGTTAATTTTCAACCAAAACAGGCACGTATGATTCACGTTTTTATTTGGTATCAGGGCGGACGTAAATTTTCAATCAAAATAGGCACGTATGATTCACGTTTTTATTTGGTATCAGGGCGGACGTAAATTTTCAACCAAAATAGTCACGTATGATTCACGTTTTTATTTGGTATCAGGGCGGACGTAAATTTTCAACCAAAATAGGCACGTATGATTCACGTTTTTATTTGGTATCAGGGCGGACGTAAATTTTCAACCAAAATAGGCACGTATGATTCACGTTTTTATTTGGTATCAGGGCGGACGTAAATTTTCAATCAAAATAGGCACGTATGATTCACGTTTTTATTTGGTATCAGGGCGGACGTAAATTTTCAACCAAAATAGTCACGTATGATTCACGTTTTTATTTGGTATCAGGGCGGACGTAAATTTTCAATCAAAATAGGCACGTATGATTCACGTTTTTATTTGGTATCAGGGCGGACGTAAATTTTCAACCAAAATAGGCACGTATGATTCACGTTTTTATTTGGTATCAGGGCGGACGTAAATTTTCAATCAAAATAGGCACGTCCCAGGTAGCAGAGTGACGTCTTAAAGACGTTGAAAATTGGTGTATTCTCGTCAACTGACGTAATTTGGGCCAAAACATGACGTGAAAAAAACGTTGTTAGGTGGACGTTTTTAAGACGTCATAAAAAAACGTAATATATTCGTCGAATTTTGGTATTAGTTTTCGAATAAATATATAAAATCGTATTTTTTAGAAATTTGTTTATACCTAGTCAGTGCACACCAACATTACCAATAAAATTAAAACAAAAAAGTTATTTTTACTCGGAAAGATTTCGTGCGAAATCGTAGCCTTAACCATGTATTGAATAATATATTAGAAAATAAACTAAAATGTAACCAACAATTATTATTACATAGACAATAACGAAAACAGGACTTTATAAATTCCTAATGAAATTTATTAGAAATCACGGTTTTTGCGGTGCAAACATCAGTGGCCCAGTGTTGCCAGTGGCCTGATAATTATCGAAATCTAACTTAATTTTTCTTAATCTTGCTTACGAACTGATAAATCGATAATGATAACCTATAATGTAGCTAATCTAGATAGAGATAAAAATTTCAAATAAATCAATATATCAATTTTTTTCTGATAGTTTATCCTGGAATCTTATAATTTTATGGTCATATTCCAATAATTTTAGACTAGACGTTTGACGTTGGCAACACTGCGTCCACCTTTGCTTGGCTTGTATCGAAGCTTCGGCGCAATAGAAGCCATTTTGTCGTGTTTTGTTGTAAAAAAAAGTAAATATGATGAACAAAAAAAAAATAAAACAGTACTTTTTATCCACGGCTGCTGGAGTAGTAAACACAGGTCAGAAAATATTGTTCTGTCAAATTTATATGATGAAATATTTTAAAACGGGGTGCACGTGTGCGAGTGAAATATTTATTACAAATATGCTTGGCCAATTAGTACTAATCGTTCACAGGTAAATCTATTATTACTGTTTAATATAATATACAAATTAATTAAGTTATAAATCGTTTTCAGAATTCTAACCCTACTTTTTAGGTTCAATAGGAGTCTCGTGCTCTTGTTTTACAATAATTTATTTGATACCAAGTTACGATCTATAATGAATATGAGCTGTTTATCAAATATACTAAACACTATCGACAATTTAAAGTTAAAAACCAGGTAAGCCCTAAGACTAATGTCATTCATATAATTTAGCTTCTTTTATTTTCAGTACTTGAAGACAGTTCAGTAAATGGAAAGATCTTACTTGTTAGTTAGTAGACTCTAGAACTAGTATGATGTCCTCTACGCCCGTATCACTGATCAATAGTTTACCGGATCAAAAATGGAAGGAAGGCGGCTTTGAATGGATTATATCCTGTCTTAAGTTAGCCAAAAAGCAGTGGTAAAGCAGAAAGGCATAGAACGAGCAAACATAAAACCGATGAGACAGCAAGATGGCAGCGCTTATTGGGAACGCTCAAATCATTAAGTTCTTGTTGTGCCCCCTTCTTGATGTAAGGGTAACAAAAGAGGGTCTAGAAGAGAAAATATATACATATATACAACGTTGGAGAGAACAGTTACAGAAAGCGAGCATAAGTTAGACATAAAAACTTACCCAGGACGTTGGATGACCTTACGAGTGATTTCCTACAGGTTAGTATTTCATATATCCACCTTAAAAGATGTGCAGTATTCTACCATACAATTTAAGAAACACTTTAACCATTTATTTCTTTTTTAGGCATTTAAATCTGTTACCGGTTGATTTTATTAGCACATGATACAATCATCTTATCACCAAAAAAGGAAGAGAAAAGAAAGGAAGGAATTCAATCCATCAAATGTCACATTCAAGAAAGGCCTTTAACCTTTTTAAGTCAATATGTACCAAATCTGGTTAGTGGGTTGGCATCTTTAAGTAGAAAAATTAATTAAAAGAAGAATTAAGTAAACAATAGTGAGATTATTATTAAAACAAGGTTTGTAGTATCCTTTTTATAAATAAATTGGGAATACATTACTCTATTAGGAGACTTAAAATTTGGCCTAAGATTTTAATGCCTAAAAATTTTAGCCCGTAACACGATCTCTTAACAGGACTAATAATAATGTAAAAAGTGATAGACTTTGGCGAAGAAGATGGAGGAGGACTAGTGGTGGTTCATTCTTAGTGGTTACCCCCCTTTAGCTTCTCAGTAAAACTCAACATGTTATTATATTTTTAGTTTAATAAATTATACAGGTGTCTTGCAATATTGTGAAGATTTTTGAACTGAAATACCTTCGAAAGAGTGCCGTTTTGACTACCTAATCGTCTTTTATAATCTAAAAATGAATTTAAGTAACTTGTCCTTCCAGTTAAACAGAGCGGAAATCATTGCGAATTTTTATTTTTACATGGGATACTCCGTGTGCATGTGTTTAATGAAAAATATAGTGGGAACGGGAAAAAATGCATTCAGACAAAACTGCTCTTTTATCGTATCTTATTCGAAGTTATTTTAGTTTAAAAATCGTCAACTACTGTTGGACATCCTGTATTTGAATATAATTTGTGTAATTATTTCTTTTATGAATTCCGAGGATATTTTGTTTTTTACAGTAAAAAAATACAATTTTTTAATCTAAAATGGATGTTTAATTATATGTTTTAAATACGTAAAAAAAAACGTAATTTTTACGTAAAAAAAGACGTCATTGGTCTGTGACTTATGACCCTGTATATCACGTGTTTTCCACGTCATTCATATACGTAAATAATGACCAATTTTCAACGTCTTTATCACGTCACTCTGCTACCTGGGGTATGATTCACGTTTTTATTTGGTATCAGGGCGGACGTAAATTTTCAACCAAAATAGGCACGTATGATTCAGGTTTTTATTTGGTATCATAGCGGACGTAAATTTTCAACCAAAATAGTCACGTATGATTCACGTTTTTATTTGGTATCATAGCGGACGTAAATTTTCAACCAAAATAGTCACGTATGATTCACGTTTTTATTTGGTATCAGGGCGGACATAAATTTTCAACCAAAATAGGCACGTATGATTCACGTTTTTATTTGGTATCAGGGCGGACGTAAATTTTCAACCAAAAAACTACGTGACAAAGACGTCAGTGGACGTGACTCTGTTTGCTGGGTAGAAAGTTGCTGAGATGAAAATTGAGGATTTACCGAATATTGGGGCCTATAGTTATGAGGTAGTTGGGAATTTCTAGGTTTTCTTATAGAATTATTAATATTATTCCCAAAGTTACTAAAATTTTGACCTTTTTGAAAATATTTAATATTATCTTCTTCGCGAATAAATTGAACTGCTTGTTCAAGTGTTGTGGGTCTCATAGCACGAACTATAGGACCTAGTGGTTCCTTTAAACCCGCTAAAAATGATTTTAAACCTTGTTTTGTAAAAAATAATCGTTTTGATTCCCTTTCTGCACCATGACAGTGTAAAGCAATATAATTACAAATTGTATTTAATAATTGAAGAATTCTTTCGTGAAATTGATATGGTGTTTCGTTATTTTTTTGTTTCATATTAACTAAGTCCTGATTTAAACAATTTTCATCCCTCTGGTCTCCAAAATTTTCAATTAAGGTAATTTTTATGGCTGGCCAAGTATTAGCACTAGTTATTGCCACTACTTCTTCGGCCCTACCTTCTAATTTATTTAAAATACCGTTTAATAATAACACATTTTGAAAATTATCCAAATTTGTCACATCAAAGTAGTGATTTAAAATAGATTCTGTTAGGCTAATAAATCTATGCAATTTACTGATATTTCCATCGAAATTAGGAATAATTGATAAAGTTTTCATATCCAAAGCAGTAACAGCCATATTGTCAACTATTTTTAATTTATATTAAAATCTAATATTAAATCTAATTCTTTTTCGCTATTTAAATTAGTTATAACTTCTAACTCTTCCGAACTATCGATTTCACTTAAGGATTCATTAGGAGAAGAGGATTCTGACATGAAATAAAAATCTTACCACATTGGTATTAGGCTTTGCCTAAGTTGTTGTCTCTAGATGTCGTCCAATAGTTTCCTCGATGGAGCCCACAGGAACAGGATTTTTCTTTGATTCGAATTTTCGTTTAAGAGTAGAAACTCACGGATTTCCACGATGGATTTTTCCAACCAAAATCCTACTGACTGCGCCACTTAAATGCCCAAAGAGCGACAAGAAGTTTTTAAAAAATAACTAACATTTATTTTATTAAAATTAAATAATAGCGAATTTTTCTAAGTTCTTTTTATTTAATGATGTTAACAGTTTAAGTTTACAAACCAGAATGAATAATATTTTATTATATTAAATTAACAAAATGATATCAAATGCAAAGTTCAACTAAGTTCGAATTGCGGAATCCCTTGCTCAGCGTACTGGAAGTCATCGCCCGATGTCATAGTACTCCGGTTATATGGGGGCACTGGCCATAACTCGCGTTATCAGTTTTTTAGTTTCAGTTCTTTATATTTGTGTTATAATCATGTAGGACAACAGCTCGAATAATTTAGATCGATCATCCTTACAGGTAAGTCGATCAATCTATTAATTAGAAATTACAATAAGGAGTATAAAATAAAAGTCATGATTTTTTGATTAGCGTATTTTTTTAATCTTCTGTTCATAACTCTACACTACTCATATCTATTCACTCATTTCAGTACACATAATTCTGATTAGTGAACGATCGTAAAAAGAATACCTTAATTAACAAGCAACAAAATAAGTAAATACATAAATTTAACAATTAATATCTGATTGGTATCCACGTGCCGGAATGCTCATCTCTTCTGTAATAACGGGGACGATTATCTCTGAAGACGGTGACAGCAGGAAACTGGTTTTCTTGAATGTATTTCAGTGTTGCTCTTATCTAAAATAAAATAAACCATGTTTAAGTCAATCAGTTGATATAAATCCCTAAAGGTGGCAAAAGGGAATCAGATCAGTATATGAAAAAATAATTCGCTGACATATTTAATAATTATTAGAAAAATTAAGAAATTCAATAAAACTTTTATCTTTATTTGTAATCAATATATATACAGGGTGTCCAGAGATGAAACCGACAAAACTTAGGGGGTAATAGGGACTGCCAATATGATTGCAAAAAGCCATATACAAATGTCCAAAACCACTTCGTTACTGATATACAGTGTGATTTGTGAATTTAGACAAAAAATTCAATCCGCCATATTAAATACAGGGATAACCCGATTTGATTTAAATTTGTTACATGAATTAAACTAAATGGCCTTAATAAGCAGCCTTTTGAACGAAACCAATATCAGGACCGGAATATTCTTTTTGTTCCATCTTAAGTTCTTGTAAGAATAACTCACCCTGTATAATGATTATCAAAAATCTGAGCTCAGATTCGAAATCTACGGAAAAAATCCTACAAGAAACTTGTTAAAAAAGTTTCGGGCACCATTTCAGTTATTCCGTAATAAATTATAATGTTAAATGTTTTCACTCGAGAAATTAATTTTCGGATAAAGTACCATCAAAAATGGGTTAATATAATAAAAAATTACAAAACCAAGACATAAAAATTGTTATTTTCTTTAATTAGTTCGTAGTAAAATTTTATAAAATACTCTCCTAACCCAAAAAAAAGTGGAGAATAAATCCGTATCAGTAGCTTACAATTTTTGTCTAAATACAGTAGGCTTGTGATTACAAAAAATTATTGTGCGTTGTGTTGTGTACTTTCATAAATACCCGTTTTTTTAGCAGATTTTGAATCTGCGATCAGAATATTGATAATTATTATACTAGAACAGTTATTCTTACAAGAAATGACTCATTCCGGTCCTGATACGAATTTATTTTTTCGTCTTTTCTTGGGTTATGAAAGTATTTTATAAAATTTTACTACGAACTAATTAAAGAAAATAACAATTTTTATGTCTTGGTTTTGTAATTTTTTATTAAAATAACCTATTTTTGATGGTATTTTATCCAAAAATTACTTTCTCGAATGAAAAAATTGAAAATAATAATTTATTACGGAATAACTGAAATGGTGTCAGAAACTTTATTAATACGTTCCTGTACGATTTTTTTCGTAGATTTAGAATCTGAGCTCAGATTTTTGATAATCATTATATAGGGTGAGTTATTCTTACAAGAACTTAAGATGGAAGAAAAAGAATATTCCAGTCCTGATATTGGATTCGTTCAAAGGGCTACTTATTCAGGCAATTTAGTTTAATTCATGTACCAAATTTAAACCAAATCGGGTTATCCCTGTATTTAATATGGCGGATTGAATTTTTTGTCTAAATTCAAAAATCACACTGTATATCAGTAACGAAGCGGTTTTGGTCATTTGTATATGACTTTTTGCAATCATATTGGCAGTCTCTATAACCCCCTAAGTTTTGTCGGTTTCATCTCTGGACACCCTGTATAAACATAATACATAAGAAAGCATATTTTAAGAAAAAAAACGTATATAGACAAATGTTCAGCCAATAAAATCTCAATTGTGCTAGGTTTAATTAAATGACGACATGTAAATATCGTTGAAAATATTTAAACGTAAAGAACCCTGCACACAGAATGTTAAGAAATTGGCCCTCGGTGGAAGTTAATGAAAATTTTATATGCTGTTTGTGTTACTAAAAGTAAATAAATAGTAAAGTTCAAATTTTCTGCTATGACTATAGTTTAGCCTACAGAGTGTTAAATGTAATATTGTTTTGGTAACTTTATTTGTATTTCTGAGCTAAAATAACAAAAAAGTACTAAAAAATGAATAAACCCAATCCAGAAAATAAATAACTAATAAAAACCGTTTAGTACTATTATACAGGATTTCTCATTTATTTGGAATGAACAGATTACTTTTGAGCTTCAAATATCGATATAAATACACCAAACAGTACAGTTAAAAAAATATAATATTCATATTTTGTTAATCTTTATTTAAAACCCTATAATGAAATATACGCGTCGCGTGTTGGTCTTTATATGGAAAACGGTAAATAAAAAATGTTTACTACAGGTACATATATATACACGGTCTATATGAGTAGAATTTAAAATTATTTTAATAAAAAGATCTGCACCATAGTTATATCATTTTAAATGGAACACATTATCATTTTTATTGGAAAAATGTTCCTTAACGCGGCTTGCGGTAGTGGTTAATTGGCAGAAATCGTAATGTAACGAAAAAGCGTTATGCCCTCTCCAAGTGACCTTCACTCTCTCTTACTCTCTATCTCTTTCTACAATATGAATCATTTGTAAATATTTTATAGAGAGATTTTTTTAATTTTTTTATGAGATTTTCTTATTTTCTCTCAATTTTCTAATTTTTCGTTTCTTCTGTTTTGTTTATTTTTTCTAATTTTTCCTATTCTGTTTTTTTTTTATTTCTTTCTTTTTTTTTCCATGTTTTTCTCATTTTTTCTTATTCTTTTGATTTTTTACGATTTATTTCCTTTTTTAATTTTTTTTTATGGTCACAATTATATCTGGTTTTTTTGTTATTCTACGCCTTTTTGCGATATTTTTCGATTTTTCTCGTTTCTTTTTTTAATTTTTCTGGTTTTTTGTTTTTATTTCTTTCCAATAATTTCTGATTTTTCTTTCAGTTTTGTTTTTCTCATCTTTTCCGATTTTTGCTGTTTATCTTTTTTCTAATTCTTTCTTTCGTTTTCTAATTTTTTCTGATTTTTTCGATTTTTCGGCTTTTTCGTTTATTTTTTTTAATTTCCTGATTTTATCTGTTGTTTTTTTATTTTTCTGTTTTTTTTTTATTTTTTGAAATTCTTTCAGGTTTTTTTCTCATTTTTTCTTATTCTACTGTTTTTTTCGATTTTAGTCGGCTTCTTTCGATTTCTTTTGATTTTTGTCGATCTTTCGATTTTTTTTTTCGATTTCTTTCGATTTTTCCGACTTTTCCTATTCCGACTTTTCCGATTTTTTTCTCATTTATAAATTAAAAAAAAACAAATAACGTAAAAAATGACGAGGGTCCCTCGATCACACAATTTTTTATTAAATTTTTATGTTCATCCAGAGAAGCTAACAACTTTAAAGTGAATGTTCCGGCCAAACGACAAGTGTACGATGAATCCAATATATGTTATAAAGAAAAAGCAATGGATTACACCCATTAAAATCTGGACATTGTACTGATTAACAATTTGTGATGAAAAGCCATCCTAAAATCAGTATGAGTAGCTTCAGGATTTTTTTAAATATAAAGGTCAACAAGTGAAACCATTTTTTGATAACATGCCTCATGAGGGCTGGATAGAAAAGTTTTTGAATCAGATTTGGACGAACTGTTGAAAAGCTCATAAAACTATAAATAGTTATTTTGATAATCTTTCACTGAAGAATGTCAGTCCCGTACGTGAAGAAGAACCTATTAACAACGATCAATTTAAATTAACTATTGGTTTGTAGCTAAATTTGTTGTACCCCAAAAAGACGGCTATTTATTCATTTATAAGAATGAGTGAGAAAGTAAAGAATACAGAATACAATAAGGGTAGTACAAATTTAATTGAACACTAATGGGATTTCATAAACCGTTATAGATACAAAGTTGTTTAAAAGTGAAAAATGATGCGTATTTTGAAAAGAAATTGAATGGTTTTTTCGAAATTAAAATTTCAGGACCGGTTTCCGGGATATTTGAAGAAAGCCGAACTTTCAAGATTCCTATAGTCAGTTTTGGATCTCCAATACGGCGAATTGCTCTTCACTGGATAGAATCGAGCATCCGCAAGGTATACTTAGGAGTTATGGTCGAATTTGAGCCTTGTAAGTAAAAGTAAAGCTCACTGGTGCGAAACAGCGTTCCATGTTTTTGGGAAGCTTTTTCTCCATGTCATAAAATATTTCCCTCAAAATTGACACCAAGCAAATTTTGTGACGAAGCCAATGGAACCCGATATAATTATGTCAGGACACTGACATATTTATATCGGGGTCCGCAACATTAACTTTTTTTAGAACCGACTTTATCAAAAAAATAGATTTCTTAGAATTGTATCCTGACACTGGTTATACTGTTTATAGGTTAAGTAAATTTTTGTGTTAATGTTCTTTTAAACGCGATATTCTTAGTAATTTAATTTGAATGATCTTACCCTCTTAGAAATTATTACATTATGTAACGTACCTGCATAACAAAATGGGGTGGTTCTACTTCTGGAGACGTAGATAAATGTTGTAAAATAAAATCATCAGTTTGTTCCAACCACAAGTCAACACCTCGCAGAGGTTCATAATTAAATGGACCTATTCTTAACAGTCCCAAAACGCAGTCATAAATATCAAGCACCTAAAAAATAAAAAAAAACATTAAAACATAAAATATAAAAACGTTAAAACATTACAAAAATTAGAGTTAGTATATTTTACTTTCCCGACCCACCTCCGAGAAGGGAACGGAGCAAAAAAAAAATTTCGAGATCAAGATGGAAATATCCTTTTTGAGGTCAACGGAGACGATTAAGACCATTTCCAGATGGAAGTCTGTCTGTCTTCCACGATAGAGGCCACACGTTTAATCCGATTGAGCTGAAATTTTGTATATTGGTTTGGGTTACCCGTCGGAAGAACCCGTTAGTATTTGTACGACATCTGTCAAACGGAAGTGTTTCTATCAAAAAATGACAAAGCAATATGTCACGGTATTTGATTTGCAATATTTCATTTGAAAGACCTTGAAAAACTCTATTCAGAACAGTTAAAATTATTTCTCCAAGTATCACCTGTCAAAAATAAAAAAATTTCAAAATTTGAAACTTTAACATTAAATATCTGAAAAAGTATACGTGGATACTCGTCGGGAAAATTTTGGGGCGACACAACCGGTTTTTTAAAATCTATAGATTTTTTATTGAAACTTTTGAATTTTTTTACAAAATCTTGAAAGTACCCCGCATGGTTCTTATGGAAAAAGAGTCCCAGTCGAATTGGCTGAAAATTTAGTCTAACGTAGTTTATGATGCCCTGATCAAATGTCTTCATGGGCCTAACAAGTTTTCGAGATACAGGATGTTAAACATGCGGAAGCAGTTGTTCCTTATCTTTAAAAAATAAATAGTTTGTAATAAAAAATTAAAGATAATAATTATAATAATAATATTGTCGATATGAGTTGTAATGAAAAGTTCTAAGACTCAGTCTACAGAGTGATTATTTTTCTACTAACCAATTTTAATATTTTTATGTAATTCTTTGAACAAACTCAGTCAAATTCAAAAAACCGTAGACTTGCAGACTAAGTAAATATCATTTGATTTTAATATCAACTTAAGTGTACAGGGTGTTATAGTATATTCTGTTTGTCTTGTTTTATTGATAATAAAGTCGGTGTTTGATTGATAAAAAAGTCGGTCGTCATTTTTAATAATTCACCCTGTATATTATAACGAATTAATGTATCGCGGGTGTCTAGCTTTAATCCAAAAAATGAAAATAAGTAGCCCACCGAGAAACTACGCACAGTGTTACGATCAAATCAAAGATACTATTGAAAAAAAAATTGACAGTTGACGGTTACTATTATTTAGTTCCTGAAAATTGTAATTAGTTTATTGTTTATAAAAACAGACTACCTACTTTAAGATAGAATAAGATAGCCCTAAAAAATAGAAATCTCCTAACTTGTTTTGTTTTGTGACGGACAATTTCGCCCACGTTTAATGACTAGAATGGATGGCAATGAGATGCTGCAAAATATGAAATATCTATCCGTAGAAGGAAGAATTTTTGAGACCTCCTCTTGATGTAAATGCTCTTACGAAAATATGTACCAAATGCAATTAGTCAATCAGCAATGAAATATCTTAAAATTGGCTAGTAGAAAAAGAATCACCCTGTAGACTGAGTCTTAGAACTTTTCATTACGACTCATATCGACAATGTTATTATTATAATTATTATCTTTAATTTTTTATAACAAACTATTTATTTTTTAAAGATAAGGAACAATACTGCCTACGCATGTTTAACACCCTGTATCTCAAAAACTGTCTATTAGATCTCGTTGGGCCCATGGAGACATTTGATGAGAGCATCATAAACTACATTATACTAAATTTTCAGCCAATTCGACTGGGACTCTTTTTCCATAAGAACCGTGCAGGGTCCTTTTTACATTTTTAAAATTTTTGAAATATTTACACATTTTTCATTGAAAGTTATAAATTTTTATCAAAATTCCTGAAATTTTTGATCACAGTTGGAAATTTTTACACGTTTTTAAATTTTTTAAAGTTTTTTTATTGAAACTTTTGAAATTATTACAAAATCTTGATATTTTTACACATTTTTAAAATTTTTGAAATATTTGGATTTTTGATTGAAATTTTTTTAATTTTTATCATAGTTCCTGAATTTTTTTTAATTTTTATCATAATTCCTGAAATTTTTTATTAACATTCTTGAACTTTTTTTATTGAAATTTTTGAACCATTTATATATTTTTTATTGAAATTTTTTAAATTTTTATCAAATTTCCTGAAATTTCTAATCTCAATTCTTAAAATTTTTGAAATCTTTACAAAATCTGGAATTTTTACATATTTTTAAAATCTTTATAAATTTTTTATTGAAACTTTGACATTTTTTCAAAACTTTGAAATTTTTACACGTTTTTAATTTTTTTGAAATATATTTACAAATTTTTGATTGATATTTTTTAAATTTTTGTCTCAATTCCTGAAATTTTTATCAAATTTGTTCAAATTTTTGAAATCTAGATTTTTTATTGAAATTTTTAAAAAATTTAGAGATTTTACAATGAAATTTTTTAAATTTTTATCAAAATTCCTTAAATTTCTTCACAGTTCTTGAAATTTTTGAAATCTTTTACAAAATCTGGAAATTTTTACCTGTTTTTAAATTTTTTATTGAAATTTTTGAAATTATTACAAAATCTTGATACATTTTTAATATTTTAAAATTTTTGAAATATTTGGATTTTTGATTGAAATTTTTTTCATAATTCCTAAAATTTTTTATCAAAGTTTTTGAAATTTTTGAAATCTTGATTATTTTATTGAAATTTTTTAAATTTTTATAACATTTCCTGAAATTTTTGATCTCAGTTCTTGAAATTTTCGAAATCTACAAAACATGGAACTTTTTAAAATCCTTATAGATTTTTTATTGAAACTTTTGACATTTTTACAAAATTTTGAAATTTTTACTCGTTTTTAAAATTTTTGAAATATTTGCAAATTTTTGAAATCTAGATTTTTTTTTAAGATTTTTAAAAAATTTAGAGACTTTTGATTGATTTTTTTTTTAATTTTTATCGAATTTCCTGAAATTTTTGATCACTGTTCTTGAAATTTTTGAAATCTTTACAAAATCTGGAACTTTTTGGAAAGTATTGTGAACGAGCTAAAAATAATTTTCGAGATAAAGATGGTAATTCCACGATAGAGGTCACATGTTTAATCCGATTGAGCTGAAATTTGGTATATAAATTTGGGTTACGCGTCGGAAGAACCCATTAGATTTTGTATGACATCTGTCAAATGGAAGTGTCACTTTTAAAAAATGACGGATGCAATATATCACGGAATTTGACTTGCAATGTGTCATTTGAAAGCCCTTGAAAAACTCTATTCGGAACAGTCCAAATTATTTCACCAACTGTCACCTGTCAAAAATAAAAAAATGTCAAAATTTCAAACTATAACATTAAATATCTGAAAAAGTATTCGTGTATACCCGTCGGGAAAGTTTTGGGGCGACACAACCGATTTTTTTAATAATCAGTTTGAGAAAATGGTATAAGAGCGCAAAAGCCTAAAACGTGTTTGCTCGATGGGCCGATATTTTTTTCAATG
The DNA here is from genome assembly GCA_963243735.1 of Neocrepidodera transversa. NCBI lineage: Eukaryota > Metazoa > Arthropoda > Insecta > Coleoptera > Chrysomelidae > Neocrepidodera > Neocrepidodera transversa. The sequence continues at coordinate 27,123,535 of OY725345.1, read as the reverse complement.
TAGTACATGTTTTATAGTCTATAATTTCTAATGTTAAAAAATAAAAATATTTTCACAGAATTTTATATGGCATTTCCAGGTATTTTTTTGTAGTGTAGAAATGACCTAAAACCACCGTTTATAATTTTTTCATGACAAATTTATTTTAACTCATTCTTACTATATGCTAAATTTGTAAATATTAGGGCCGTTTTTCTTTATTACATTATTTACACAACATAAATCAATATTTATAAATTCAATTTATAAATGTTGGTAACAATAAATCATAATTCCAATTTTTAAAAACAATAACAGAAATCACCATGAATACAAATAATTATTTAGTTTGTTATTTCAACACCCCCTCTCAAACCAAATAAATAAATGCTATTAAATTAATCCCATCTTCTTTCGTAAGTCGGACAGTATTGCACATGAATTAACCCTTTCTTCTTTAAATCTCTTGCAAAGTAATATTTTGTTTCTATATGCTTTGTTCTATCACTAATTTTTTCTGAATTTAACATCTTTATATAACTTATATTGTCTTCGAAAATTACGATTCTCTGAGCGACTTTACCAAAATCTTGGATAAGTACTTTCAACCACATACTTTCTTGACAAGTTTCAGTCAATGCTATAAGTTCTGCTTCTGTCGAAGAAAGAGAGATACAATCTTGCTTCCTACTTCTCCAACTTACTAGATCTCTTCCGTATTTAAAAATATATCCTGTATTAGACTTTCTATCTTCATTGTTTCCAGCCCAATCCGCGTCTACATAACAGTAAAGAGTATCATCAGCTTCTGAGTTTCCTAATTTCAATTTAAGATTTCTAGTTCCACTGAGATATTTCAAAATTCTTTTAACTTCTATCCAGTCCTTTTGCCTTACTTTAGTTATTCTTCGGCTTAATATTGATATAGCAACAGCTATTTCAGGTCTAGTGTTCACTCAAATATATAATAACGAACCTATTACTCTTCTATATCGTTCATTATTTAACCAAATTTCATCATTCGTATCTTCTTTGTAATGTTTAATATATCCGGGGTCCATTGGAATTTTTGAAAATTTAACTAATTCCAAATCGAAATTTTGTAATATTTTTTCTATGTAATTCTTTTGATTTATAAGAAAAATTCCATTTTCATCACGTTCCACTTGAATTCCGAGATAATGTTTTAAATTACCTAAACAGTTAATCTCAAATTTTTCGTTTAATTTCAGACTGACATTTTTAATAACTTCCAAATTTTTACAACCAATCAAAATGTCATCGGCGTAAACAGCAAGGTAAACAACATATGTATCTACCTTTAAATAAAGACATGGATCAGCTTTTGCTTTTATAAAACCTAGTTCACACAACAAACTGTCTAAAGTTAAATTCCATACTCGAGCTGCTTGTTTCAGTCCATATATACTTTTATTAAGTTTACAGACAAGATGTTCGTGGTTGTCTTTTACAAATCCTAAAGGCTGCTTCATATATATCTCCTCATTAAGTTCACCGTTTAACAATGCAGTTTTTACGTTATAATGTCTTACAATTAAACTCTCTTGTCCTGCTATTGTGAGAAAAAGTCTGAATGTCTGCTGTTTTACTACAGGGGCAAAAACCTCATCATAATCTTCACCAAATTTCTGTGAAAAACCTTGTGACACAATTCTAGCCTTCTATCTAAAAATGTTTCCCTTTTCATCAGTTTTAATCTTGTATACCCATTTACATCCAACGGCCTTTTTACTATCTGGTAATTTACATCAGGTCCATATTTGATTTCCTTTCATTGCCTCAAACTCATTTTCCATTGCTTGTAGCCATTTATCTTTATCTTTAGAAATGATTGCTTCCTTAAATGTGCGAGGTTCTTCTAAATATGCTATTTCTTTACTCTGCTTTGCACCTTCTTGGTATCTATTGGGAGGAATACCTTTATTTTTTCTCTGAGATCTTCTAATCTGATTTGCATGGATATTCACTTTGTAATGGATTTCTTTCTTCAATATGCTTATTGTTGTTTCCTAGGTTTTCTTCAATTTCTATAACTTGTTCTTCTTTGAAAAAATGTTCTTCAAATGGACCAGATTCGTAAAAAATTTTATTTTTATCTGTTAACTCGATAAAACCTTCATTACTTGGATTATTCTGATTATTCATCTGACTCTTTTTAAATAGGTCATGAGGTTCTTCAATAAAATACACATCTCTACTAATGGTAATCTTATTAGTTTTCATATCCAATAGTCTATATGCCTTACTACCTTCTTCATACCCAACAAATACGTATTCCTTTGCTTTATACTCTAGTTTCTTTCTCTGTCTGGAATCAAGCCATAAATTTTACATCCGAAAGTTTTAAAATGACTAAAATTGGGATAGGTATCAAACCATAATTTATAAGGAATTTCGTTTGTAGCGGAAGTAAACAGTCTATTTTGAATATAATTCGCAGTCATCAATGCTTCCCCCCAGTACAATTTATCTAAATTTGCATCATTTAACATACATCTTATCATATCTAACAATAATCTGTTTTTTCTCTCGGCTAACCCATTATGTTGTGGGCAGTATGGAGCAGTGAACTGAGATTTAATTCCTTCTTTCTTTAGAAATGCTTTTAGTTCATAAGACATATATTCTCCTCCTCTATCTGACCTAATTATCTTTGGTTTTCTGTTAAACTGGGTTTTGACCTCATTTACATATTCTTTTATCTTTTCACAAACTTCACATTTTTGTCTAAATAGGTAGATGACTGCAAATCTACTGTGATCGTCTATAAGTGTAAGGAAATATCTTTTCTTCCCTGGTGTTACTATATTCATAGGACCACACACAACAGTGTGAATTAAATCTAAACAACGATTAGATTTAATTTCAGATTTTTTGGGAAATGGAGATTTATTCATCTTACACGTAATACAACTTTCACAAACAAATTTATTTGAACAATCTTCTACTTTAATTCCAATAAAATTTTTAGTAAGCATTTTCATCAAATCTTCTGGACATCTGTGACCAAATCTTCTGTGCCATCCATGAATACAAGTTGAAGTTGCCTTATCCCAAACAGAATACGCCTTCTGCTGAGCAACGTTTAGTAAAAATATGTGATTCTTGACAATACCTTCTGCATAAAGCACATTATCTCTATGAATTTGAGCTTTATCTTTACTGAAGTTTACGGTAAAACCTTTTTCTACAAGTTTGCTTACAGAATAGTAGATTCTGTAACAAGGTTAGAATGAAAAATTCGACAAGAGTGGAAAATTCCGAACGCGAGCGAAAGCGAGTGAGAGGAACCACGAGTGTCGAATTTTTTCATTCTGACCGAGTAACAGACTATATTTTCTCCACGATCAAAAAGTATAAGTCAAAATTAAATTAAATCTGAACACAAGTTATTTGTTGACATATTTGTATTACATTGTATTAATATTTATAGTGCTGTGGTACACTTACCGATATTAAAATCTGGTGCATTGGTGTTTTTTCATAATTTGCAATTTTAGAATTATTAAATTCTATATCTACTTCACTTGATTTTTCACTCATTATTTTGTTTAAATTAAAACTTGTTTGAAAATAATTATTACCGTCGCCATTTTATATCTGACAGTGACACTTTTGAAATCCAGGGCAATCCCATATCGTTTATTTCGATTACAGAAAATCCATTCTTTACCTTGATAAAGAATGAAAATACATGCAAAATGCATAAGAGGCAAGTATTATAGAATAAATATTCAGACTCTAGAGGGTGAATGTTTACATTCTATTATTAAAAATGATTTCAGAATTCATACATTCAGTAATGGTCGTGGAGAAATTAAGTTACTATATCAAGTTCTGGAACAAATAAAACATTAGTAATTACATTCCTTCTTGTGTTTGCATTAACTATGCAATCTATGTATCCTTCGCCTACACCATAGGCTTTTAATTGTTTGCCATCAGCTAACTGTACACCTATATCCTTTTTAACAAGATTTAAAAAAAATCTTTATTATTTGTCATATGGCTGGTGCACCCTGAATCGATATACCAAATTTCCTTTTTAGATGTATCAGTTACATTAGTTAAGTTAAAACATACCTCATTATCACACCCTTCTGGCGACAGAGATCTTTCCTCTTCTTCTTGTTCTGCGACTCTATTAGTTCTGTGATTTGTTTTTTTTTAGTGACCCTTTGTAGAAAAAACAATCCTATTTAAAATGGCCCTTTTTATTGCAGTAAAAACACACTGGTTCTTGCTTACTTGATTGTACTTTACTTGTTTTAAGTACTTTCTGTTCCTCTTCATAGTATCGATTTTCTTCACGTCTTCTATATTCTTGCAATAATTTATCTTTAACCATTTCTAAAGTAATGTCATTTTCTGGTCTGCTCTCTAGTGCTGTTATCAGAGAATCATAACTTTCAGGAAGACTACAAAGTAAAAAAGCAACTATTAAATGTTCAGCAAGTTCTTCACCTAAAGATGTTAGCTGAAACACTAAATCCATTCTTGCTGCGAGGTGCTGCTCCATATCACCACCTTCTTGCAATCGCATTCGACATATCCGTTTTAAAATAAAAACCTTACTTGTTAATGTCGATTTTTGGTAATAATTCTTTAAAGCATTCCATACTTCTTTAGCAGTTTTCGCTTTTCTTATACAGTGTGTCCATTTAGTGCGGCATTCCTCTCTTACAGCGTTGTTTGAAATCTGATGCAAAAATTACTTCGGAAATAAATATGGTACCAATTAAGCTATATTTTAAAATTATATTGGCTTCTACAGGGTGTTCCAAGATAAGGTGCCACAAATTTTTTTTTTTTTAATGGAATGGTGGGGATATTTTTACACTTTTTAAATCAACCCTTAGGTCTACATTAATAGATAATATTTAATTTAATATACGATACACCGTTGCCAAGTTATTACGAAATTTGTTAATTTTTCGAATTTTACACAACTTCTTATAAACCGTCATACAAAAGACATGTGTTAAGTAATTTAGTCACAAATTTGTACATGATATTTCGTAATTTCGTAATAACTTGGCAACGCTGTATGGGATATTAAATCAAAATTATCTATTAATGTAGACCTAAGGGTTGATTTAAAAAGTGTAATAATATCCCCACCATTCCATTTAAAAAAAAAAAATTGTGGCACCTTTTCTTGGAACACCCTGTAGAAGAAAATATAATTCTAAATGTAGCTTAATTGGTACCATATTTATTTCCAATATAAATAATAACAGAAATCACCATGAATACAAATAATTATTTGGTTTGTTATTTCAACAGTTTCAACGTTCAAGATCGAAGATAATTAAATTTAAAATATTTTCTAAATAAAACCTATACTGAATACTTACTTTTCTTAAGTTATGGATAATTCATCTTGATAATTCATCTTGTAATTTAACTTCTTGTATGTTAATTCTTTTGAAAATTAAAAAGTTTTGAAAATCTTCCAATAAATTAACTTATTATGACTATGTTATTATGCGAAGCTTGTTTTTAACAAAGTTAATATATTCTGTGGACCTCTTCTGGTTATAGTTTACCAGAAGAACTTCGGCTAGTCATATTTTCCAGTGGTTGAATCTTTTTATTTCTACTTCTCTTTTCAATTCTTCCAGTATCAAGCTGCTACTGAAATAGCGTTTCAGCCCCTTTTTGGCGAGTTTATCGGCTATTTCGTCTCCCTCCACCGCGATATATCTCGGAACACACAGGGGGTAACTGCGTTAACCTTGATTCGCTAATTTAGTTTTTCTAAACAGTACTTGACCATCTCTGAGCTATTTATGTAGGAGCTCTGCGCTTTAAGGGCTGCTTGACTATTCGACTTATAATGACAATTTCTGGTATGCAGAATTTCTTTTTGACGTTTAACTGGACACATTTTTCAATAGAGTCCGCTTGAATGATACTTGATGATTTGCCCAATTTCAGTGCCCTCTGCTGTTCTGGATCTATGAGTGCACCATTGAACGGTATTTCTGTTAACGCCAGAAATTTTTTCGTCGTCCAGCGATCCAGATTTGTGTTGTATTCTTTCATAAAGTCATACTTTTTTTGGTATCTCGTCCTGAGACATTTCCCAGCTCTGCTTGGAACCGGGTTTACGTCTGGTGATTCCGTCTCGGATCAACCTGAATGTTTCCTTTTTGGACGTTTAGGATTACATCTATTGCAGCTGTCAGACATGTTCTCATTGCTCCTGTTATGCATATTCTGGCTAGCTTCTGGACCCTCGAGAAATTGCTCCAGGAGGTTGCAAGGTTAGTTCTTCCACTCCAAGCAACAGCTCCGTAAGATATTGTATCACAATAGCTGTGTACATCCACTGCAGGACTTTTGGGTTGCATCCCCAGTTCCTGCATACTATTAAGGTTTTCGTGGCCTTGGTCGTTACTTCGTTTTCGTGCTTACTCCAAAGCAATTTGTTGCCTAGGGTGAGTCCCAGGTATTTTGTTTTTCTAATTTGATGGTTTTGATATTGAGGTTTATTTTTCTAGTGAAAAGAGTGATTTTGGTGGGATTGATGGCATCATTCTTTTATCAGGTTGAGTCCTCTTTGAATTATTACGCAAAGAGTGTTTGCACACTTGCCTCTGGCCATTATGATTATGTCATCAGCATATCCTTGGCAAGTTATACCGAGGTTAGTTAGAACGCGTAGGAATTTATCTACTATTAGGCTCCACATAAGCGGGGATACCACTCATTCTTTGGTAGTGCAAATGGAGATGGTGTCTTACCCTATCTTTATCTCTGCTATTCCACTGGAAAGCAATTGCGACATCCATTGTCTACACATCTGTCATCGAGAGCTCTTCTGACAGCTTCATGTGAAGTGTATCTGATATAGAATCAATGACATTAACTCTTTCAAAGGATATTAGGATTGCATTCCATTTCACCAGGTTACGGTACATTCTTTTTCAACTGTTTCTTTTTACTATTTCTATTTAGAGTAATAATACATTCTTGCCTATATAATCTTTCAACTAATCAGACTTTTGTACCCTACGGTGCCGATTGACCTCTATATCAGTTTGAGATTCTCCAAAACAAAGCGAATCCGCAGCCGAAAAATCAAGAAGATAGTATGTGTGATTTTCTTCGTCACAAACGCCGGTTTAGTATTGATTTTCATGATCCTGTCAAGGGGAAAGCTGGGTCAAATTGGATCCTTTCTATAGTGTTGGCTCGCGAACAGGCTTTTCTTGTGCAGTTGACGCTGCCTATCCGGAAAGATTTTAGTACAGGTATTATAGTCCCGGCATTTCTGGCATAAATGGGACCTGTATAGTTGTTAAATTTCACCAATATGCATATAGGTAAACCATCAGGGATAAAATTCTCAATACAATCATCTGTTGGGGCATTACGAAGTCAACACAGTTCCCATTGTGCCATTGCAGAGTCCACATGCTGTCCAAAGATTTTGCCTTAGCACCAGCTTATGCGTAACTTCGCACAGCGACCATTCGCTTCTTCGTCAGATGCTACTGACGCTGTCTGCTTCAAGACGTCTAATAACTTCTTTTTTGAATGATTTGATGTTGTTGTTAGTCGCCATCAATCGTGTAGTTAGAAATGTGCGAGACAGCTCAGAAATCTCTCGGATGCTATTTTTGCGCGTGCATAATTATTTTTTTTGTTTTTTCATTTATTATATTTCAATTTTTAGCGGCTAAATTGAGCCAAATTTTAAAATTTCGCGGACAAAGTTTTCAATCCGAGTCACGACAAAGAAAGATTTGATAAAACATATTTATACTAATATTTAGAGTGCAGTAAAAAGTGATTCTGATGAAATAGTGGGTTTCATAAAAGTGAAAAATTTTATTTTTAAATCAATACCTATACCCAGAGTTTTGTAACTTTTAATAATTGGTCAATCTTCGACTCTTCCTACGTGTTTCTTATTTAAAGTTTGTTATCTGCTTCAAACATGTTTTTGTTATAATTATTAGTTAATTTAGTTTTTTATTTTAATATGTGTTTTAATTTTAATGTTGATTTTTACTTTCTGTATCTTTTGATTAACAAGAATAAATTACTAAATCAGTATTTTACGCCGATTTTTAACATTTAATGTAAACAAGTGAAAAATTGCAATATTTTTGCGGTAATTTCAAGTTTTCGAAAAATTAAAGTTACGAAAATAATTTTTTTTATAGGTATCTTATAATCCTACAATATATTGTAATTAAATACTTTTTATGAGTTTTTTTTCTAATTTTATATACATAGTTTATTGTTAAAAAAGTTTGAGTTTATATAATTTATTGATAATAATTGGTATAAAAAATGTTCTAAATCAACAATTGTGGAATATGAAGAATCTTATTTTTATTTTTGACACATCATTATTATTATAAGTATTATTATGAAAATAAAAAATACATTTGGTAAATGATATTAAAAGAAAATTTAAGTAATAAGGTAAAAAAAATTATATTAATAAAGTGAGAAAAATTTTTATTTTGGAGGAAAAACATATGAAAACAGAAAATAATAAACAAAGATGTCATTTTTTCAAAAAAAATTGTCACGATATAAAGTTTATATTGTAATAGTAATGTTCATGGAATTGCAATGATTGTATGAAGTTGTATTTGCCCACTAGAAAATTGATTAATGTATTAAAATGAAGATGAAAAGGAGATATATTAAATCAAAAAGGAAGACATAAAAAAGGCGAAGCAAGAAAAGGTGAATAGAGCTCTAGTTTGTGGAAGTGGTTGAATGGAATAGGGCCAGATGAGCTGTTTAGGAACAAATTTATAGAAGAAAGAATCAAGACTAGAGAGAGAGAGAGAGAGATCAATTTTTATTGGAGTCACAAAGGGAAAATCGTCAGAAAACGTACATTTTTTATTGGCTTATAATGTTTATTTTATTTTTATTGGAGTCACAAAGGGAAAATCGTCAGAAAACGTACATTTTTTATTGGCTTATAATGTTTATTATTGTTTTAATTTTTCTTATAGAACCCACCTCAAAATTGATATTTTTCTGTATGAGTAAATCATTACAATATGTGGCATAAGTAGCGGCAAAGTAAAAATAGGTCAAAGATTAATATCATTTTTGGGGTTTTAACAACGCTCAATCGATTGCCGTTGTCCGTTTGTCTCCCATCGTTCTCGTGTTGAAGCAGGCTAACAGACGGACAGACAAAACCATCTTTATAAGAGTTTTTTTCTTCGGAAACTCTTAAAGTATGGCGCTATTGTTTTTTATTAGGTTTGCAGAAATAAGAGTTTATCTTGATTTACTACTTTTAAGTGATCGTGAATGAGGATTGTCTAAAATGCTCATCATTTTACTTATTTTAAATATTAGGAAGCTATTAAAAATAATTTACCTGTGGCACTCCAGTAAGATGTCTGGCACTTCTTAAAGAATGATCTGGACCTTTATCCGGAAATGTCGCAGGAAAGATTTCACCGGTTTTCACGTTAACGCCAGCACCGTAAATAATGGGCCAATGGATTCCACCCCTAATAGTCGTGTTCAACTCTCCCGTACATGCAAGGGTTAGGTCGATTTCTATCGGATGCTTGTGGAATGAATCTGAAAACATTTGTTTTTCTATCAATAATATTTTAAAATTTATAACGATTTATAACAAGATTCCAAAATTGTTTCGATTAATGACAGTTCAACTAAGTTCGATCAGATTTAATGGACTATTGATATTAATTAATAAACTATGTAATATCCCTTCGTATCTAAATACGTCACTGAGAAATGAAATTAAATAGCTATACACCCTTGTAATCATTAGCATCCAGTAAATATCCCATTTAATTATTAAATTTTGTTTAATGAGAGAACGTCCTTATTAATTAATTACCTCTCAAATATCCTATTTTTAATGACCTACATTACGTTGAGAGTAAAGGAATTAAGTTACGTACTATTATAAAGAAAAAGACAATGTTTCGACTATCATAATCGTTATTAAGAAATTGGCTTCGTGTGTGTCGATCTGTAAGTATGTAGAGATCATAATTTGACTCGTTTATTAGACTACAGTTGTCTATTATATATCACGAAATAACTGTTATTTATGTACCAAGGGTATAAATAGATCTTTATGCCCTATATTTGGGAAGGTCCTTCTCCCTTGTCGCAAGCAGCACAACATAAGGCTGCTACGTATTCCGAGCCTAGATTCATTCAAGCCATGAATTGCCGCTACCCTGGCAAAATTATCGTCGTGGCGCCCTTCATAATCGGGGCTAGAGGAACCTGGTGTCAAGAGAATGACGTCCTTTCTAACATTCTCAGCCTTTCAAGGCAAGACTCCAGACATATAATTACTTCGGTGATCCAAGGCAGCATAAAGATACACCGCCACTTTATGAATCTAGCTTAAGGGCGAAGTTTCTATCTGAGCACTCCAACAAATCCGGCATCCATTCCTTAAAGAACTCACTGCATTCGTTTGGTTTTTAGTTTGTAGTGTTTGTCTCTTTAGATTTTATATTTTAACTTAATATCTTTTACCTTTTATTTTAAAGATATTCGTGTACCTGTACACTGGCTTCTTGTGGCTGATTCCACTTAATCTATGGTCTCCATCTCCATACAATGCGCGTCACGTGGTAGGGCGTTGGGGATTAAGAGGAAGGCGCTAAAGTTTGTTCGAAAGCGAAATACACACTGTTATGTCATACTAGTTCAATATTGTGTTTTTATTGCTTAGTTACCAACCACATAAAGGTGTACTTTATGCCCGTACGGGCCAAAAAGTGCTCTTTATGGCTCGCGCGGGCATAAAGACAAAAAACAGTTTGTGTTTAACTTATTAATAATCGTCGCCCTCAGGGCATAAAGATCTATTTATATCCTTGGTATATAAATAACTGTTATGTCATACTAGCTAAAAGCAATTTAATTTGATTATAATAACAATCAATTCGTTACTATTATAATGATATTTTTATGTTACAATTTGTAATTTTATTAATAAAGGTTAAGTATTAATAGGTTAGACAAAAACTGTTTTTTGTCTTTATGCTTGCGTGGGCCATAAAGTACACTATTATGTAGTTGGTAACTAAGCAATAAAAACGCTCTGTAAGGAAAAGTTCCTTGTACCCTAATGGAACAATGAACTTGCAGGAATAAGAAGGCAAGTTAGAAAAAAGTTCGACACAGCGAGGCATGATTCAAGTAAATGGGATGAATACAGGAAGGCCCTGACTGAATACAACAAGGCTCTAAGTAAAACTAAGACGAATTCTTAAAGAACGTACTGCGAGGACATAAATGGAACTCACAAATGTGCCAGGCTCCAAAAAATCCTTTCCAAAGGTCAATAAACTCTCTCAAGAAAGAGAACAGAGAATACACCAAAACTGGTGAGGAAACATTGGAAAAACTGCTAAGGGTTCACTTCCCAGAATCACGATCAACAAATTTGTCAGTGGGAGGATACGGAGCTAGAACCACCTATGTGGTCCTCCAGAGAGAATTGGCAGGTCGCAAAAAGGCAATCGACGTGGATAAAATCAAATGGACAATAAGCTCATTCGAACTATATAAATCACCAGGACCAGATGGCATTTACCCCATAGTCCTACAAAAGGGAAACATTACCATACAATACAGACTAAGAGCATGTTTGGCTCTAGGGTATATACCCAAGACCTGGCGAATTATTAGTGTCATATTTGTCATATTTATACCCAAGCCCTGAAAATTGGACAGGATGCGGCAAAAGGTCTAAGATCAATAAGCCTAATGTCTTTTGTACTAGAAAAACTGCTACATACTAAAAGAAAGCATTACATCAGCTTGTAAAAACAGCTAAATGCAAATGAAACGTGAGAGGTACCACTAGCGGCCTTTCTGGACATGGAAGGACATCTATCAACATAGCAAGACAATGGGCTACTTTTGTAGAACGAAATCTAATAAATATGATAATATGTAGATATTACTTATTAATTGACTAATATGATATATTAAATAAATTTGCACAAATTTACTTTTTCTTTAAGAAATAGCAGATTAAAAGAAAAAATGACGTACTATCTGAGATTTAATTTAATTGGCTCTTTATATATATTTATATAACGTCACTTTGAAAACGGGACTGTCTATGAAACCAAAATTTGTTTACGTCTTTATCTTTATGTTATATCCATTGTGATTTTTTATTTGTGATTGTGGGAGTGTTTTGAAAAATGGAGAATGAATATGTAAAAGTTACATCCATTAATAATGTACCTAATGTGAATTATTTTATGATACACGATTATAAAAATGGATGAAATTTAAATTTAGGTAAGCCTGCAGTTTAAGTATGTGAGAAGCGTGTTGCTAACGCACAATCACATTAAACTAAATTCTTCTGCTTTTGAACGTTATTTCTTATTAACTATTAACGAAAGCCACTCAAAATCGATATACCGATTATTTTAGTTGTACCAAATATAATATGTGGTCGAGTAGACACTTTCAAACTAAATCTGCAAAAGGGGAGGAGTTACAGATAGTACGTCATAACCCGCGAGATTTGAAAATAGAAGTCAGTAGGGCCCAAAAGCGTTAAGATTTAAAATTATTAATCGGTGTAGATAATACATTTTGACCTTATATATTTAAAAATAATTTAAAAAATAATTACAAAAGTAGCCGATTTCGAAAAATTACAACCGTATCATATTAGTAATTTGCCGCTTGTTTGTCGCTAAATAGTTGTGGAAACAAAAAACATTTTAATAAAAAAAGAGCGGCAATTTTTTTTCCACAATTAATTAACGACAAAAAGCGGCAAATTCTTTAGTTTATATTAAGTTAGCAAGATGTTAAATTTTTAATAAAAAAAAGAACGGCAAATTTTTTTCCACATCTAATTAGATAAAAAGAGGCAAATTACTGATAAGATACCGTTGCAATTTTCCAAAGTTGTCTTGCTAAGTTGATAGACGTCATGGAAGGAGCTTTAGATTCAGGTGGATAGACTGCATGCTATGGAACAGGCTAATATTGTTTGATGGGGGCAAACAATCAGCTCATGTAAACAGATGTTGTCCGCAATCACGCTCTGGACAGAACATGAGATTTTGAAAATAAGTCCATTTAAGTCAAACATTGTACCATTCACCAAAAGAAGGAATTTAGAGGGCCTTAGCACACTATGCCTTTATGGCGAAGAAGTAAATCTGAAGGGAGGGGCAAAATATCTTGGGGTAATGTTAGACCCAAACTTACCGGGAATATCCAGATTCAAAAAATAAATATGAAAGCGGTTGTCACCTTAATGATAGCTAGATGCACGTATGAAAAAACACGGAGGCTCAATCCAAAAATGGTACACCAGATGTACAATATGGTAGTCCTACCCACAGTAACATATGCATCTCTGGTCTAGTGGCGAAAGATAAAACAACGGGCTGCTATTTCCAAATTGGCCAAGATACAAAGACTTGTCTGCTTGGGAATAACGGAGAACATAAACCAATACCTACATCTGCTATATAAATACTGCTTGGCCTCCTATTACAATACGTTACAATTGGGGAGACTAGAATGCTTCTACGACGGCTACAGGATTCATCATTCGATGAAAATGGGGGAGGCAACGTGCTTGGAATGAGGTTAGACCACATGAATGGTAAATACAGCTTCACTAAAGATCTAAGTATAATAATTAAGAATCAGAATGAGTTGAATATAAGTACAGATTTAAGGACAAACCCTAACGGAATTATCTAGTACATAGACGGGTCAAAACCTGAATGGGAAACTAGAGCTGGTATATACTGCGAACAGAATAAGTGCCAAGGGAACTTCTCTCTAGAAAGATATACTTCTGTATGTTAGAATCATAATCTACTCAGACAGTCAAGCAGTTCTTAAGGCTCTAAGAAGCGCAGAGGTTACATCTAGACTAGTATGAAAATGCGACGAAGAACTTAGAGAACTGGCAACTTATCGTGGGTACCAGGACACAAACGCATCCCTGGAAATAAAAAGGCTGACAAGCTCGCAAGAAGCAGATCTTCAACTTCATTAATTGGTCCAGAACCAGCGATGCGTTTACCAAAGCGTACGTTCAGGAACCATATCAAGCGAGAACCAAATTATAAGTTAAGTGAATAATTACTTTTAAGTAGACTGATAATACACTCCATATACCTGTGCAACTGGATCACAGAAGACAAAGAATATATGGAAAACCAAAAGTGGATTCTGAAGTAAACAGCCCTTAAAGAACCTGTAAAAACTAGTACAACAAACAAGATTAACTGACTGGGTGTAGTAGACAAAAATACGGGAGATAATGCAATAAGCCCACAGGCTGTAGTGAATCCGGTTGGTAAACAACGATCCCGGAAAAAATACACGTTAATGAACTAGTACGACATAAAAATAATTGTTTTTCCATATTATTAATTGATGACTTCGTTATTTAAAAAGTTTAAAAGTTAAGTTTACTGGTTTACTGGACGTATAATGTATAAAAAATATATTTATAATATGTGAGAGACCATCAGTTCTTTAACATACAATAATTTATATTAATTTTGTTGTCAATAAAATGATGAATAAAAGTATAAATATTATAATTTAAGTTTATAAGTGGAAAAAATGGTCTTTAACTTTTAATAATTGATATTATTAGGTGGTTTATACATACTTATAACATTATAAAATACTTCATCCGAATAATGTCGAGGATCGTTGAAACCCCCTATTAATTGAAGTTCTATACGTCCTTCTGGATATCCTAATGCTAGTTCTTGTACTCGCTGAACCATTGTGCAAACTGCTTCATCAGTTCCAGAACCGTCTAAGTGGGCCATTGCTACAGCTCCCGATCCTAAAATAACATGCCTTTTAATAATTTTAATAATATAAAGAAAAATAAAAATTATGCAAAAAATAAAAAAAATCGGTTGTGTCGCCCCAAAACTTTCCCGACGAGTATCCACGAATACTTTTTCAGATATTTAATGTTAAAGTTTCAAGTTTTGACATTTTTTATTTTTGACAGGTGACAGTTGGAGAAATAATTTTGACTGTCATTTTTTGATAGTGGTACTTCCCTTTGGCAGATCTCGTACAAAAACTAATGGGTCCTTCCGACAGATAACCCAAACAAATATACCAAATTTCAGCTCAATCGGATTAATACTTCTTCAGATATTTAATGCTGAAGTTTCAAATTTTGACATTGTTTTATTTTTGACAGGTGACAGTTGGAGAAATAATTTTGAGTGTTCTGAATAGAGTTTTTCTAGGGCTTTCCAATGACATATTGCATGTCCAATTCCGTGACATATTGCATCTGTCATTTTTTGATAGTGGTACTTCCGTTTGACAGATGTACAAAAACTAATGGGTTCTTCCGACGGGTAACCCAAACCCCTATACCAAATTTCAGCTTAATCGGATTAAACGTGTAGCCGCTATCGTGGAAGAATACACACACACAGACACACACACACACACAGACCGACAGACAGACTTCCATCTGGAAATGGTCTTAATCGTCTCAGGGGACCCAAAAATGGATATTTCCGTTTTTATCTCGAATTTTTTTTTTAGCTCGTTCACAATACTTTCCCTTCTAGGAGGTGGGTCGGGAAAGTAAAAGAGGGTTATAAAGAAATGGAAACATTCACCAAATAGCTTTGAGATGAATCTAAAATGGTGATGGTATCTGTCTTATAAACTGAGTAATACCGTCTTCTTTATTTCATATGTTTAATGCGTACTATATCATGATATGAAGATCCCATTTAATTAATCTCGGAAAATGGGGTGCTTCCAAAATAAAAAGCGATTTATTACTTTACCACCGTTCTTTGAATTTCACCAATTTACTAAATTTATTACTACCTCTATGGTACCTTCTTTTTCCAAGAAATGTGTTTTTTATACTGTTAAAAAATTTTCAGACTCCGTGGGATCGACTCAAATATGCGTTAACGGTCTAAAATTGATCATATATTCTACTTCATACAGCAATGTTAATTACTTATCTATTTTTGTTATAATTTTTTTTATAAATATACCTAAATAATTATAATATTTAATATGTTATAACAAAGTTACTTTCCGTTGATAATTAAAATTTAGAATTACTTTAAAAGGTACTCGTGTACTTGTTTGGCATACCCAGCCGACCTTATGGTATACGGCAGCCGGAGTCGATCAGTTAGCTGCAATGACAGTCCGAAGTACGAGTTGCTGTTAAGATGTCTAAAAACCCTGGTGTATCCACTAATTAGATATTGTTTCGAACTCTCTGGGAGTACCACCTGTTGCGTTCAATAGAACTTACCAGAATTCTGTAAGATGGCGCTGTTTAGAATTGTTCGAGTCCTCGCTGAGTTTATCACATTTTGAGTGGACAGTGTAAAGCTGGAGATTCGAGCATTCGTCTGTATTCAGTACCAGATTATAAATACACCCTGTGTCATTTGTGAATACAGTTTACTATGAACGATGTATACGCCATCTAAAATTTTTAATCTGAAACTTTAGTAATCTCTCAAAAATCAGTCAAAATCAAGTAGGTAGAGATCTCCCAGTTTTGACTCAAACTTTTACAGGTATAAGTGGAAACACCATGATTTTTAGACATCTTAGTTGCTGTGGTCGACCCAATTACAGTAGCAGTCGTAGCCCGAGTTCCAGTGGCAGTCCCTCGACCTTTAGATACAGATCAAACTGAAGGGAGCGAAGCCAATTTCAATTGTACTGGAGTCTAGAACCGTCAGCACCAGCCATTTACCGTCCAAAATCAGAACCGTGTTATACACCCTCCTCCGGATTTGGTAATTTTGGTATTATTCAGAAACAATAAAAGGTTTATTTTTATTTTGGTAATTTTATACACATAAACTAATATCCTAGCAGCAGATACTCCGGTACTCAGTCCAGGGGGGGCAAGTAAAGTCTGCCCTAGAGGCCGATACGGGATTGGTCGAGACCATAACGACCCCTGGAGTATTTCTTTCTCCACTGAAGCTGCCCGAGCACACTATAAACTTAAGGTTTCACCCGAGGCAATCCGAAACCTGGATTAAAGCGTATAAAGACCGCTTGACGACGCAAAAAGCGTTGCAATGTTATATCTTCTTGTCTTTTAACTTTATCCGGTGTGACTTTGTTCTTTAACAATTATCATTGGTTTTGTTATAGTTAAATTTATCTTTATGTTATTTTTGTACACATGCTTAATAACCTCTATTGGTTTCCTCTCTTTTGATTATTATACTCTATTAAGCATATATACGCTATTGAAAAATGTGCCCAGTTCAACATAGTTCATTATGTCGGATAGTCTAGCAGTCATTAACGGTGAGCTCCCACGTAATCAGCTCGAAGATGATCAAGGAATGCTTATTGAAACCATACTTTAATTTGTTGATAATAAATAATTAATGTGATTAAGCTCAAATCTTTATATTATGGGTTCGTTCCACGAATAAAATTTGAAATATATCAGAAGTAAAAGATTAAATGAAAAAAAATTTTTGGACGCCAGTCAAGTTGATTTTTTTGATGTAATTGAAAACAATTGACAAAACTACGATATATTTTAAAATCCGTCCTTTCTTTTTTTTCGGGTTAAGGAAATTAAACAAATTAAACGTTATATTTGTTTATTTTACGATAATAATTTCCAGAGATTTTTTTTCTTTTAAAAAAGAATGTTAGCTTTTCTGGCAGTTGAGGTTCTTGCGGTTAAGGATAAAAAACTTCTTGGCCCAGGTAAAACTAACTGTCCAGAGGAAAAACTTTCCAGACGAAAAAATGTACAGAATAAAAGAACCAAAAACCCCTACAAGATGAGGGGGAGAAAAAAATAAATCTTCAGTAAGCATCACAAACGGTATAAAGTCAGTTATTTTGACTGAGTAGGTAAAGAGAAGAACATTATTAACATGGGAAAGGCATTTTATAGGAATACCAGGAGAAGAGACTGACATGACGCGAAGAAATAAGAAGGGAATCTCAAGCGAGTATGAAACTATAATCTATATAGAAGAATAATGAAAATACGGGGTGGCACAAAAAAACGTAACATTAGAAAAACTAAATGAGCTAAGCAAGAATAACACAGTTAAGGTCGAAACTCACCTATCAGCACAGCATGGGAACAGCAACTGATCATGACCAGCACATTTTATTTCTTATGTGTCTTTAGGTATACGCGCTCTCACCTAACGTCACCGTCACGCCATCGACACGGCGCAAAGACGCCTCAACGCGCTTACATTTCTGTCAGAGAATATTTTGCGGGTGACGTGCTTGCGATGTGATGCTGTCTCGCCGAAAGCATAAACTCACTTATCAGCAAAGCAATTGAAAATCATCGTAAACATTGACGCCGAGGATTCTTTTCACTATTTTTGGTATTTTTAACTAGTTCAGTATTTTCTGTTTTCTTGAAGCATCTGTTAGAAGATATAGATACGATCAATGCAGAAAAACTTTTCAAAGCAGTTCGAAATTACCATTATTTATATGATATATAAGTGATAACTAGAGAGGTGTAGTAATAATGAGTATTGTATATCTTAAAAAAAATATACGGTCGGGGGAGACCGCTGTTAGGAACTAAGTGCCATACTTTATTTTTTTCTATTTCGATAATCTTTTTTTATTTTTCAATATTTTTTACGTACTTCTTATATTTCTCAAAACAAGCTAAATTTTTTTGGCGGTGCTGTTTTGTTGCCGTGTCGATGCCGAGGTGTTATATGAAATTACAACATAACGTCGAGTTGACAATTCGCCGGTGGTGATCTGATGCTTGTCAGTTGCTGTGCTGTTAGGTGAGTTTCGACCTTTATCCTCCTGTGGAATTCGGGAGATATCGGGGTGAAGGGAAACGCCAAAAAAAGGGACTGTGATACCATTTCTGAGGCCCGAACCCTTTTTGTGGGATCAGTAGCAGCATGATACTAGAGAATTGAAAAGAGAAGTTGAAATAAAAAGATCCAACCACTGGAGTAATTTGTAAGGAATGAGGCGAACGAAAGTTCTGGAAAACTATAACCAAATGAGGTTCAGAGAATGTATCGACCTGAGTAAAATCAAGCTTTGCATAAAAGCAGCAGTTGCCGGCTAAGAAGATATCTTAAGAAGCTTAAACTAGAACAAGAAGAATGCAAATTTTCTGACTTAGAGGTTGAAAACTCAATCCACATACTCTCAGAATGCACTGCTTTGCAAATCCTAAGGGCCCAATACCTGGGAGCACATCAGATCGAAGAGAGAGAGATCTACCGAATCTGAAACCGTCAGACATCCAAAATGTGTTGAGGTAAATAGGACGAGACGGTGTGCTCTAATAACTGAGATATCCTCAACGACTAAGCACTAGAAGGGGACACAATAAATTTTCTAGGACGTGGTGTAATTACACCCCATAACAATATTATTATTATTTATTCGGAAATTTATAATAGAAAATAATTAATTAAAATAAACAAATTTACCTAAATTGGGAAGTAAATTTTAATAGTGAAGTGACTTTAGTAACAGGAATAGTGTAAGGTTTTGTAACAGTAAAAAAATAATATAACAGTGGTAAGGTTAGGTTAGGTTGATACGAAGGGAAAGAAAGTACGTATAATGACAGAGAAACACGAGGATGATATAAATAAAGGGAAAGAAGATATGCATGAATTAGTAGAACAAAATGTAAATGAAACAATTTTACAATAAAGTGGTGGGAAAATGATGGAAATACAAGTAAAAGAACAAAAGAAAGAAGAGCCATTCCAATTAAATGTTGGTGAAGAAAATGGTAAAAGATAAAGTAGAACAGAAAAAAGAAATAAGTGAGAGAACGGATGGAAATAGTAAGAAAATGGATAAGAAAATAAAACAAGAATTCAGACAAAATAAAAAATAAATGATTTAGAAAATAGAAGAAGTGCAAAGATGAAACAAAAAATGGAAATAAGATTAAAACTGATTGAACCGGTACTAGAAGTAGAAAAGTAAAAGTCGAAAATTTGGAATATTAAAAAAAAAACGAAAAATTGTTTTAAAGAATGAACGAATTATGATTATTAGTATTTATAACTGTTGAAAGAATACTAGGCTGCGAACGTGTTAAAATAATTCCAGGATTTCGAAGGACCAAACTTATTGGGTAGGTGTTAAACCAATATGAATGTTAAAATAAGAATATTTATTTTTTTGTTAACTGTATTTTGCAATTAGACAGAAAAAAGACTGAGAGAAAGACGGAATAATATTCTGTTGATTTTAAATCTATTTTTAGATTATAAAATATTAAAATATACAACAATAGACATTAATATGAACTGAAAGATTAATATTATTAATTTTAAAAGAAATATGAATTAGGTTGGTATTTTTTGGATAATATTCCAGTGAAATTTATCCAAACAAGAAGGTAGGTTCAATGTAAGTGTAGCGTTTGCTCGCCCCTCCACTGCGGCCAACAGAGGCCTATTGTGGCTCACCCCTATGGGCTATAATTCACCATACAATCCACACCTTCTTACGAAGTCTATTTTTGATTTAGGTGAAGCTTCCTTGAAGTCGGTAGGCTCCAGCTGTACAAAACCAAACGTACGAAGCCTATTCATTTCCAGGGCAGGGCAGGAGCATAAAATATGCTCCGCCGTTTCGTCTTCCACACAGCAGAAGCGACAGTCCGATGTTTGACTCAGACCTAGCTTCTTCAGATGGTACCGCAGAGGACAGTGCCCTGTAAGCAGTCCACTTAGGATGCGTAGATCACTTCTAATCCATTCTAGGATCTCCAAAGAAGTAAAAGGGGACATTAAAATGGTTAAAGTTAGAGTACTAAACCGCAAGAACGGATGACAATATAAGAAGATAAATAGATAAATACAATCACAAAAATGGATGTAAAAGTGAAATAAAATATTAAAGAATCAGAAATAAGATTAAAAACAAAAGAAGAGAGGACGAAGAAAAATAATTCTACCCAAAGGAAAACATAAAATTGAAAAAAGGTACAAGGAAAATGGACTTAAATAGAAGAATATACAGATGACAAAAAATTTAATGGTATATAAGAAATAAAATTCCAAGATAATTCGTTTATAAGAAAGTTAAGTAATGGACGGTTAGGAAGCAGAGGTATAAAAAATGAAGAAGAATGAAACACTAATAAAGTATGTAGATAGTAATAAAAAGGAAAAATTTAAATCAAAAATGGAAAATAAGATTTTGGGAAAAATATAATGAATAAAGGTAATTAAATAAATAAAAGAAAAAATGAAAAGTTAACGAATATGTTATATACATTTTGAATTTATATAGTTACCAATCTGACCAAAAACTTATATAAAAAAGTTTGTTTTTGAAAAAAAGTAGAACGTAAAAAAATACTAGTTAAGCCTCTGTTTGAAATTTATTTAGATTATTAAATACGAAAATAAATCTCCAGGTTACGTTGCTCCTACGGTCATAAACCATCAAGGAAACGATAGAAAAAGAAAAACTAAACAAATAAGAACATAATTAACCTGATTAATTGAAAATATACTACGGTGGAACGTGCAGTAATATCCGAGTTTGAGAATAAAGACTAAAAAATGCATCGTATATTAATAGGTTATTATGCATCCTGATATATGTTCCGTACAGCATGAGATCTAACATTTGCGGAAGTACGTTAATTTTCAATTTTGAAAAAAATATTAATTGGATATTTGAACTCTGCGAGGCACACCTATTTTGTAAGGCGGTAAAGTAAGGAATGTATAAAATTGAGAGGAATATTATGCAAATTAGAATTTTGAAATTAAATAGCTTCAGATGAGAAGGAATTCGTAAAAAACTTACTTATCTGATTTTAATATAACTTAATTGCTAAAATGCCTAAAGATCTAAGTTAAATGTTTATACCCGTTTGTGAGTTTTCTCTTAATGATTAAGTCCCTATTTACTTGCAACATAAGTAATTAAATACGTAATAATATTGTAGTAATCGCAAATAAATTGCTATTCTTAAGTAGACAGAATAAACCCGCTTTATTAAATAGGTACATCTACAGGGTTGGAACTTAAAAAATAAATCAATTTATTAAAAATCTATATAATTTTCTTTGACTAAAAACCATTTAACAATCAAATAGTTACGAAAGTTAAATCAATGATTCTTTTACTTCGAATATAACAAATTTGTTAATTTTATTTACTTATGTTTACAGTGCTTTGATATTTTTTTCAATCAAAAATTCTTTATTATAAATTAACCCAAAGGAGTTTCTTTTGATGGAACGAATATTTTGATAAGGAATATCTCAATTAAGTTTTGTTAAGTTCGTCATGTCAACGTGCCAATAACAAAATAAAAATATCGATAATTTACCGATAAAGTTTTAAACCTTAATATGCGGTTACACCTCTAATAATTACAGAGTACGGCGAAGAAAATTAGTAGTTGCAAATCCTTACTCGGCACGTAGATATCCACATGAAAAAATAGCCGATTGGATATTCCATTTTGTTATCATTATTATATTGGTATGTGAAATGAAATTGCTATTAAATTTTATTGTAATTTCTTTACATTGCGCCCATCTCTGGTCTATCATTAAATGATTTTGTAACACCTGTTATTCATCTGCGTCTGTAATTTCTTCGTGGACCAAGTACGTGCAGCAAAATCGTTAATGCAATAGCATCGGGTTTAATACAAAAATGTGCGGTTATTGGAATTATAGATCAGCGCTAGTTTTCCGAAATCCATCAAATTAAAATCAAAGCTAAAATTGTAATATACAGCTCATGCTTCATCAAATAGTTACATTTGAATAAAATACAAATCTAGGAGGAGATAGGATGGGGTATAAATATACACCGCTGCTAACTTAGATTAGAGCCACTAAAAAATTCCATCATGTCTCAATAGATGGTTTTTGTGTACCAAATATCATCAACTGAGTTTGGCGCGCTGTGCTGCAAGTTATATGTCTCAATAGATGGTTTTTGTGTACCAAATATCATCAACTGAGTTTGGCGCGCTGTGCTGCAAGTTATATATACATAAATGTTTGAAGTTTAATTTTTAATTCAAATATACAATTTTACTTTATTACTGTAGCACAAAATATAGTAATGTGTAGTAATGAAACTCCGAGTCGAGTACCATAAAAATTTTTATAATTAAATAGAAGATTGGCGACTAGGTTCGGCGACAAGCCATCATCAAGCCTAGAATACAGTAGTCAGAAACAAACATTTAATTTTTTTTTTAAAACTTACATTGTACATTGGGTTGCATATAATAAAATTGTTGATTAATAGAAAATCATTCATTAATAGGTGTCATTAATCAACGATTTTGAGTGCGTTAAAATACATCATAAATGAACGGTCGACGGAAAAGTACATAAAATGTCCTACATATTTTACTATTCAGATTTTTTTCTCCGTTAAACCGTTCGCTCTGGTTAGGTTAACCTAACCTAACCTAACCAGAGCTTGTTAAAAATTGGAGTATTTCGGCTGTTTCAGTAGGCTGACGGCGCCAGTGCGATACGAACGGAGTACTATAATATAGTATAATTCGGTTTTAGAATCCAATTAGACAACCCAATGGGCTACTTTTGTGATTTTTTTAAAAATTATTTTTAAATATATAAGGTCAAAATGTATTGTTTACACTGATTAAAAATTTTAAATCTTAACGCTTTGGGCCCTACTAACTTCTATTTTCAAATTTTGCGGGCTATGACGTACTACCTGTAACTCCTCCCCTTTTGCAGATTTAGTTTGATAGTGTCTACTCGACCACATATTATATTTGGTGGTAAAACTAAAATAATCGGTATATCGATTTTGAGCGGCTTCCGTTAAAATATTTAATAAGAAATAACATCCAAAAGCAGAAGAATTTGGTTTAATGTGATTGTCCGTTAGCAACACACTTCTCACATACTTAAACTGCAGGCTTACCTAAATTTAAATTTCATCAATTTTTATAATAGTGTATCATAAAATAATCCACATTAGGTAGATAATTTGATGTAGCTTTTATATATTCATTCTCCATTTGTCAGAACACTCCCACAATCACAAATAAAAAATCACAATCGATATAACATAAAGATAAAGACGTAAACAAATTTTGGTTTCATAGACAGTCCTGTTTTCAAAGTGACGTTATATAAATATATTGAAAGAGCGAATTAAATCAAATCTTAGGTAGTACGTCATTGTTTATTTTAATCTGCTATTTCTTAAAGAAAAAGTAAATTTGTGCAAAGTTATTTAAGGTATCATATTAGTCATTTAGTAAGTAATATCTACATATTATCATATAAATTAGATTTTGTTATACAAAAGTAGCCCATTCAACAAGATATGTTTACTCGAACTAGCCCAAGAACTATATACTTTTTTTCTACAATTTTCCAAGGATTTGAGATTCACGAAAACCTACGAGGCACTGTTCAGAGTAACTTGAAAATAGATTATCTAAACATTGAATACATCGAGAAAGTCCATAGATTTACAAAATGTCACGAGGTTTTTAGAGCAGATAAATGTGATCTACAACTTTTGAATTAGATAAAAGTGATTCGTCTTTTCAAAAATACTAGATCTATTCTGCCAGTAATTGATGTGGATCTAATGACTTGATATTATAGATCCAAATAAGTCACATTAAATAATTCGCACAAAAATTCACATATTGAACCGCAAGAATATAATTCTGAAGTCAAGCAATCTGTTCAAACTGTCAGTATTTGTCGATGAAGATGAGATGATTCGTGTGGGCAGAACATTTTCCAATGGCACTGACATTGCATATGATGGAAAGGTATATATAGCTTTTGATCGATAACTTCTATAAAGAAGTCGGTCATTTTGGAGTTGAGACTGTGGTGAAAAACTTTCGGTTTAAACATTGGATTTTGAATCAGCGCTTATGTTAAAAAGAGCTTTCATAGATATCACATTTACAGAGTTCGAAATATCAAGACAGTACGTCCACTTACTGCCAACTTACAACTACAGGTTCAAATCTATATTATTTCCATTCACCATATAATATTTTGGGCCTATAAATGTATCTATTGGTTGTAGGTCATCTGCCTCCACTGTCAGAGCTGTTAGTAGCGATATTGGACACTAGTTCTGCAATAATGGCTATACGCAGATTTATGTGCAGAAGGATGCAGCCCAAAAAGTTTTTTTTAGGACAATGGCACAAACTTTGTCGGTGCGGAAAGAGAGCTGAAGGATTGGAAAATGATGATAGGAATTTAATCTTCCCAACAGCAAGTATGTGCGGAATTTGGGAGCACATGGCTCCAGCTTTCAAAACTGCACTGAAAGTTAGCCTTAAATCGATTAATCGAAAGCAAGAAACATAACTAACATTATTGTATGAGGTAGAGTATATGATTAATGGACTTTTCCAGTAGGAATGAATTTATTGGTTCTATATTAATGAATGAATAGCTTAAAGAACCTATTTGCTTATGTTGATTTTCATTGTTCTTATAATATTCATTAATTAATAAAAATCAATAAAAAGTAATTAATATATTTTGAAAGTGGCGCTGCTTCTTGACCAATAATTAATGTTTTACTTTGTACAGCATTGCCAAGATTCTAGCTTTATTCGTTTGCAGAAAAATTTGACATACTTCTTTCCTTCTTTTAATCATAACAAATGAGAACGAGAGTTGCCAGTTTTATCGATATGACAACATAGCCAAATATACTCTGTTTCAATTGGGCCACGTCACAAGCCACTATAGCCCCGATATTCAAATTTTAAGAATTAATTACAGCCGCAGGATCGTTCTTAGAAGGGCTGCACCCGGTGCAATGTGTTATGGTAAGCCAAAATTATAAAATAAAAACATAAAAAAATCACTGGATGAGTCTATTCTAGACCCTTAACCCATATTTGAGTCGATCCCACAGAGCCTAAAGCTATCACACCAAACCAATTTCTTTTACTGCGATCTAGAGGGTTTCGATCACATGATAAACATGAGATCATCAATAAAAAATATAGACTTTCACAGGCTTTAGTAGATTGCAATTGGGATAGGTGGATACAGGAAAATCGCATAATTCTGAAAAAGCAAAAGTGGAATGTTAAACAGAACCTCTAAAATTCGGCGACGTAAGGATAATAGTAGATGAAAAGATATTTAGAACTGAGTGGTTTCTTAGTCGAGTTAAACAAATTACCTCGGAAATGATGGAGTTGAAGAATGTTAAGGCTTATAGAAGATGTCCAAAATTTATTGTGTATAATAAATCATGACAGTGTATTTGTTCTTGGTTGATTGTATATTTTACAAATGCTGTGACTAAAAATGTGTTTGGAGCATTTCTAAAAAGAAATACTGCTCGAAATGTGCACTGCTTCAGCTCCAGTAGTTGAATGGAGATATTGTACTATAATAAGTTAGATTAAGCAAACTAGTTGTCCAACATTCCACTCTCTCTCTATTAACCCAGATTCTTCTACTATTTATTTTAAATAAATATTTCGAGTTAGTTTAGTGACAATTTAGTGATATCAAGGCATTTATGTGATAAAAAACGTAATATCTACTATTACAAATTATGCCCTTAGATTAACAGGAAACACAATTTAAAAATTAGATTAATAAATTAAGAACTCATATAGTACTACTTATATAAAAAAAAATGAAAACTTCTGGAAAAACAGTTCCATAAGAAAATATAATTGGATACAGTTGTAACAAAGTTACTAAATACCGACAAGTATTAAAAAAATATTCATTATCCTATCTCCGTTAATAATAATCCTACAAACTCTTCACTTTTTGGACAAATCTCCTTTGAATGTATTCTACACATTCGTTTAACCCTCTTTAACGCTTTCACCCTTTAAGAACACCACTTACAGAGGTATCGCGCTCCCACTTTACACCGTATGATATGGAACGTGACGGTTGATCGAGAATAAATACGGCCAGTAAACGTGAATTTCAAGCTAGTCGTGTCGACCATACCAATCAAGCCAGTTCGCCGTTCAATGGCTCTTGATCGACTACGTCAGAACATCTATATTATATCGATTGATTAATATAAATTTTGTAGAATTGTGTTTAGTTTCGCGATTTTGGTTACTCGCAGAAAATATTATATTAATATATGAAGAATTTCACTAAGACACGCTCGAATCCCTCTAGCTCTCAGACTCTCAAAACGGTTTTCCACCAAACGGACTAGTCGAGCCTGTATTTTGTTTTTGTTTTTAAGGACTCCAAAAATAAAAACGAAACTGAAACAGACTCTTGTTTCCACAAAGAAGACCACAATTTGTTCGAATCTTGTTTTTATTTTCAAAGCATTTCAACTGAGACGTGGTGGGTTTATAGTTTTTTCAATGAACAAATGTGAATTTGAGTAACGTTAGCGTACATATGAAAGTCTGGTCCATATATTGGTATGTGATATGTCATGAATCGGTACAAGATTGACGGAGTGAACTAGATTGGGAATTCCATTTTTAACATGTAAATTTCCATATCTGTATTTTCCAACGAGGGTCCATAATTTAAAAAAATAAAATAAAACAAGTATAGATGTTCACACATTAAGAGCAATCAAAATACAATATTAAACTGTAACGCAAACACACACACACACGCACGCACGCACGCACGCACGCACGCACGCACTGCATGTTATGTGTTTATTTGATCTTAATACAAACAATTATTGTAACGATTTTTCATTTATTTTATTTTCACTAGAAATGGTTTCGAGTGTTAATAATACAATCGAACTTTATCGGTACTATAATGATCCCTGAAATATTTTTCTTCACTGATGCTGTCCGGAGCAAGTGGTCTTTACACTATAAATCGAAGGTGGCGCCCTAGACAACGCACGAGACTTACCAAAGCGGCAAAGTCATCCGTAACGACGAAAGAGTGTTCCACAGTGGTATTTTAAGTGTGAGATTTGAAAGCCTGAAAACTGACCGGTATTTGCCACATACATAATTGTCAATACTCGCACCATAGAACTTTTAGAGATTATTGTGTTTAGTTTTATTTTCTCTGCCCCACCCTGTATTTTCATTATTCCTCTGCTCAGTATATTTTAGTTTCAGACTAACTTGATATCCCTTCTCAAGATCGTCTCTTATTGGTATAAAATGTCTTTCCCATGTTAACAATTCTCTCTCTTTGCCTCTTCAGTCAATACAGTTTACTTCTATACCGTCTCTGTCGCTTATTGAAAATTTCTGTTCTTCCCCTCGAACTGTAAGTTAAGTTTTTATTATATTATATTTTCACCTGTTATCATTATTAATTATTTCGATGATTTAACTTTTATTTACTGTTATTTTTAATTATTTTTGTGTAGATATATTTTTTTTATATTTGCTTAAAAGTTCATATCTTATCTTTTATAATAATACAAATTATCTCATGTTTGTGGTGCTCTTTCAGTCTCGATTACAAAAAGAGAATCTATTTTTAATCTGTTTTTACAGATTGTCTTAAAATTTAATTCACTTTGATTATTTTATATTTCACATTTTGATTTAAAAATTCATTATTCATTTTTACAGAGACCACGAAATCTGGTAATTTTTAAGATTTTTGTCTATTTACTTTATGTGAACTTTTAGGGTTTTCTGGAAGGAGTCCTTTTTTGGTACAAGTTTTTTTGGACAGAACATTTTCTTTTTGGAACAAGTTTTTGGTACAAGTCTTTTTTGGTACAAGTTTTTGGACTAAACTTTTGAGACCGACGTTGCTACTGCCGGATCCAAGAAACTTTAGAAGAAACTCGAAGACAAACCAAAAACGAAGTTAGGTCACATTTCCAGGAAAAAAAAGAAAAAGTCTCTGTAAGAATACATTTTTTATAAAATAAAACAAAATAACGTTTAATTTTAGTTTAATTTCCTTAAACCCACAAAAAGAAAGAAAGGACGAATTTCGAAATATATCATACTTTTTTGTCAATTGTTTCTAAATACATCAAAAAATCAATTAGGTTGGGGTCCAAAATTTTCTTTTTGTTTAATATTTTACTATTTGATATATTTCAAATTCTATTCGTGGAATGAACCCATAATAAAAAGAACTGAGCTTAAATTACTTTTATTACTAATTATCAACAAATTAAAATAACGTTACATTATAATACATTAACCAATGGTATTCTTCTTTTATTTTTCGACGTTCGCCAATCAAAAGAAACTGTATTTGTCACAGGATTTTACTCGAGCACGTTACTAATTAACGTATTAATAATTTTTGCGAAGCGTCAGTGTGAAGTTTTTAAAAAGAAAGGGTACTGACTAATATCATAAAATCTAAAGCATATATCTGGAACGAATTTTGTGGAAGGTTTTGTTTTGTGTGAAATTTCTTCTTAAAAAATTCTTACTCTGGATAACTTGTCTACGTTTTTAATATTAAAATTGTTCAATAATCTCATTGTGTGTCACAAATCATTTTTATTTATTATTTTATTAACCATATTACAATTTGTATTAGCCTTGTTTTAATAGAGTTCAATATACTCCAAAAATATATTAACAACAAAACAAACTTTCCGTTATTTTCCAATTCCCACAGTTTCGGTGACATTATTGAACAAATAAAATAAAATTTATTTCCTAAACCATAAAATACAAATAAGATTTTAAAATTTACAATTTTAAATAGCAGAATTGATTTAATTTAATTTTTTATATTCTATTATAATACATGCACGCCTGCCTTTCACTAACACCATAAAATTGGTTATTAATTACTGCAAAGGCATGCTTCCTGTCAGAAAACTTTTATGTAAATTATTGCTAGATAAAATACAAACAACAACCTAAAAAATAAAGTAAGTCGGTTTTTAGTGTAAGAATATTTTTTTATTAAAGCAACTCTAATATATTTCTTTTAAATATGAGTAATTTCATCATTGAAAGCGCTTAACCGAATTTTAATAAATACAATTTTTTAACGAAACATTAATATACTCTTATTTGCATCCAAACTTATTTATTGTCATTAGGATAGATTATTAGTCTTTTTTATAAATCTAGAAGACTGATATTGCCTCGAATATATCAGGAATTTACAATGGTTTACAAGCCAAAATTCATAAACAAGCGTTCGTCCCTTGTGCAGCTCATTCATTAAATTTGGTGGAAACCTCGGCCAGTGAGTCTTGTAGAGAGGCCTGTCACTTCTTTATGTTACTGGAAGAGGTATATAATTTCCTTGTGAAGTTAACCAAACGTTGGAAAAAATTATTTTATGAAATAGGAAGATGAAAGATACTCACACGTTGGTCAGCAAGAAATTCCTGGGGGTTCCTTAAGGGTTTTAAAAATGATTGAAAATTATAAAACATAGAAATTTATCCTGAGAAATGAAGCAAGGGAAATTTGCCTCAAATTGGAAAAACTTGAAACTAAATTTGTGGTCGTTGTATATTTTGGAAAGACTAAATAAAGTGAGTTTTCAGCTTCAGAGGTCGTTTATAGATGTACTAACGGTATCTGATCATCGTGTATCTCTTCTAGAGTCTATTACAGCAGAACCAGAACACTTTAGTTATTTCGAAGAAAGTGCAATTGAAATGAACGCACTTAAACAATACCATAGCGATATTACGAGTAAGAGGAACAATAAGTGCAAATTAATTTATAGACGAAACATCAAATGAGAAAATTAAAACAACCTCAGAGTTTCTTTTTGAGTAAATACCTTTTTGGTCATTCTGCATAGACTAAGAGATGAATAGAGAGAATGCATAACTCATATGTAAACTTCAAAGAAAAATTTTCATTATTAATAGAATGGGTCAACTTTTAACAAAAAAAGTCACAGAAAAAGCTTAGTCTATCGTGATGATTTATAAGACGAGTTGGTTCAGAAACGTGTACACTTTGACAATCACGTTTTCTCTAATAAGGCAGCAGAGAAACCTGAATCTATATTATTGCTGAATATCTTTATGTTTTTGAGGAACCAATCTCTGTGCAACGTTTACCCGTATCGCAGTTTGAAATTGGCGACTGAAATAAAGTGGCCTATACTTATGAAAAGTACATAAATCTGGCATTATAGTGAATACCCCGTTGATAAATGTTATCTTAATCAGCCAAAGTGTTCGAATTGGTGCCGCTTCATGGAGTGTTATTGTGAAGTTACTAGATATTAAGAGCTCTCCAGACTGAATTACGTAAGGTTTTATTTTAAAGTCTGTCTCAAATTCTTTTATGCTGATAAATCTTAAAGGACATTTTTATCTACGACTTATTTGTCTTAAAATAATTTTCATTAAAATATTTATTATTAAAAGAAATAAAAAATAATAATAAGAGTGCTCTCGCTACATATCCTAACTTTATGAGTGAACCCCAGCAGCGGTGTAGCTCCAAAGTTACTTAACCTTTAACTACTCGCGCCTTAAAATATAACATTAGTAATCGCGTTGTGTATTTTGTACACCATCACTAAAAATGCTCTAAAAGCACACAAAAAAATACATATATTTTCAAAAACTGCTAGAGTTGTTTCATAAACTTTTATTGAATGAAAAGCACTATTATAAATGTATTGAAAACAGAAATAAATGTGTGAAAAACTAAAAACTAGAAAATATCAAACAAAACAAAAACCAACAAGAGTTTGTGCAAACTACTACTCGCTAGCATCCTCATCATTGCTAGTATTATTGCACTCCGGACAAGTAATTTTACTAATTGCATGTTCCTTGCATACTGGTTTGTGACATGTATGGCACGAAATTGTTGTCACCCTATTTTTCTGTCTTCCACAACAAAAGCACCTTCCTCGTATTTTTGCTGGAGGTTCTTCGTCATGCTCCTCTTGAGGTGGTTTGTACCTTTTTAGGAAACATTGGATATCCGAAGGTAAGGTCTTCAGGGTAGCTCTTTCCGAAAGGTGCGGCTTCATCAAAGACATCGCCAATTCTTTCAGAAAAACTCTTCTATATTTGTGGCTATTCTCGATATGTATGGCGTTGTATAAAATTTGACTATTTATACCTCCTATATTCACCAATTGGAAAAATAAAACTAAAGGCCATCTTCTTGTCCTTCTGAAAAGGGAATACGAGCCACACAATTTATCCACAGTATCGACGCCTCCTTTATAACAATTGTAGTCCATTATAATGTCTGGCTTATTAGTTACAGGATGGATTGCAGCATCAGTGTGCATTGTAGAAAGCAAAATTACAGCCTTATTTTTTTTGGGGGCATAGGATACAATGGTCACGTCTTTTTGAAATCCAAAGATAGACGAACCAGGTGCTCTCTTTTTATTTGGTAAGAATTCTGACGGCTGCTCCTTTTTATTTTTTGTTAGTGTTCCAACAATTGTAAATTTATCATCTAAAAGCTTTTTAGCCAAAGGGTAATTAGTGTACCAATTATCACATGTCAAATTTCGGTTTTTGCCTTTCCACGGTTGAAGTAAACGAAGAGTGATATCAGTTGGCGTATTTGCCCTTTGGTATTGCCCTTCTGGCTGTTGACCACAATACACCTCTAAGTTGCTAACATAAAATGTTCTGGAGTCACATAATACAAACGCTTTCAAACCATATTTTGCAGGTTTGTTAGGAATGTATTGAATAAAGCTGCATCTACCCCTAAAAGGTATCAACATTTCATCAATTGTTACTTGTTCTCCCAAATTATAATTGTTTTTGCAGTTGTCCACAAAACTGTCAAGAACTAATCGGATAGCAGCAAGTTTATCAGTTACTTTTCTATCACATCTAGTATTTTTATTATCAAATCTTATAGTAGTTAGCAAAAATAGAAACCGATTATAACTCATGCAAGCTCTAAATATCTCTGAGCCAGTTCCATCAGTTGTCCATAATTCAAGAAAATGTGTGTGGTTCTGCTTCTTTGTTCCTGCTAGAAGTAATAATCCTATAAAAGCTAACATTTCCGTATTTGTGGTGTTTTTTGCATCTCTTGGCCGCTGATAATTTGTTCGCAATCTTGCAATCTCTAAATTTGTGCATAGAACAATATTTTCAATTATGTCATCAGTAAAAAATTTTTCGAAAGCACTTTTTTCATCAGTAATATCTCGTGCACATTGCTTAGGTCCAGGAAATATTTTGACGATATTTTTTTTATTTGTTTTACTAAATTTACTCACAATTGGACTTTTCTTCCACACCATTCTTATTTTCTTATCTCTAGCCACAAAATATTCTTCACTATCTTCTTCATTGGTCTCACTATTCTCATTTTCCTCATCTACATCTGAGTTAATCAGTTCTTGATCTGAATTCTCCTGTTCTTCATCTGTGTCATTTTGTTCTTCTTCCAAGACTGTATTATGATCACTCTCCTCTATAGCTTCATCTTCTAACGTCTCTGATTCTCCCCCAACTTCTTCTTCACTTTCTTCGTCAAATAAAGCGCGAGCCATAGCCTCAAGTTCATTTTCCGTGAGATGTTTTGCATCTCTAACTGGTACCCGATTTCTACAAAAATAGTACTTTTATTTCACCAAATTTGTTGTTGATTTTATGAACAAAACAAATGGCAAAGTATATATTTTACCTCAAGCAACTAAATTTAAAATATGTAGAATATACTCACATAACTACTCTCGTGGTGTATCCTGTACACCAAACAGAACGGCTGTAGATTTCACACCAAATAACTACGTTCTTACTAGAGCAATCACAGCACGACTGAGTAAGGTTCTAGTGGACACTTCAATAATAGGTTAGGTGGGAGTACAGGGGCGGAATCGGTAATTAACAAGAATAAGAGCATTTTTAGTGCAAGTGGTGTATTTTATACACCGGCGCGAGTAGTTAAAGGTTAAAGATGATTGATGGCGCCATTTAGTTATGAATGTAAAAAATCTCGGAAAATACCAGACCACCGATCATCAGCACGGTGCTAAAGAGACATTAAAAAAATTTATATATTTAATTTAATATCGTATGCGATTTAACCATTCGACATATCTTACAATTTAAATTAAAATTTCACTACAAGATAAGAGTCAAAGCCACGTTAACGTACCATCTAAACTGCCAGAAATAAATATGACACCGATAAGATTACGTAAATAAAATAAATTTATAAATAAGCAAAAATTAAAAAGGTAAAGCTAAAGAACAAAAAACAGCAGTTATTTAGTATCGCATGATCAAAAAAAATGTAACAATGTTATTAACTGTACCTTGAATTGTTATTACTTTTCATAATTTATTTTTATAACTTCCATTATTTATAATAAAAACTTACTGGAACCAGTAATAATAAAATTTAAACAAAAGATATTCTAAATATATACGAATTAAATATTTTTATTGACTATTTATACAAGAATGTACTGTATCAAATAAGCTTGGCATTATTCCCATTAATTAACTGTCCACTTACCAGAATGGCGTACAACCACTATCAAGCAGGTGGTAACATCATCTGCTCCAAGAATGTTCACGTTCTCTAAAAATAAAAAATAAACTTTTTATTGCTATTGCACGAAAATTAAAAAACAAAGTGGTCTTTGTTAAGAGTTTTTCATATAAACGCAGTATATCTCAAATTTAATTATTACCATAATTAACAATTACGGACTAATTAATTTATTAATTATATTTGAATTGAAAAAAATTATTACGACTGTGAAAACGTGATCGATTCTTAATTATTGTTACACCTTTGCAATTTAGAATAGAAAAACTAAAACACAATACCCATTCGGTTAAACGGAAAAAGTTTAAGTGTTGACAAATATTTTGTTACCTTTATTACAATAATAGTATGTTACGTAACAAGAGTAGTAAGTGAAAAAGTACTGTTCACGAGTGTGTAATGGACTTACAACTCGAGTTAAGTACCGTGTACTTTTTCTACGCCGTTAAATAAAACTTTGAGCCAAGTATCTACTTACATTTTATTATTTGCGTAATTAGTATTTCCTACATTTAGGTGCAACGTACTTTCAATTCAAACTTTTTTTATAAAAATACATTGTTGTCTGTTTTTACTGAATTACAATGATGTAAATAGACTAGATAACATAATACATAAATAATAATTAGACTGCAATTTGAATAAAGCATGAAATTTAAGTTGTCTTATCAAAACGCATGTGTGAGTTATGAGATGTCATATGCATGTTATTGTTAAATGTCACTTACAAGGAACGTTGACAGTACGATTTTTGACGTTCACTGACATGAGCGTGGAAAAAAAATTCTTAAGTGTTTTCTAACCTTTTCTTTAGTATTTCGTCCATTATTACAGCTAATATTTTTACTAGTATCCTTCTATAAATTGTCCAACTACTAAACCGACACCTACAGAGTCCCCACTAAAATTTCTCCCTTCCGGTTTCCTACAGTCGGTTATCGCCGAACAGTGAACAGTGGCGTCGTCAACTTTGAACAGCTTCCTGTATTGTTTGTTTTGGCGGCAAATTTAAAATATCTGATCTTTTAAAGGTGTATATAATCGTTAAAATGAATATATCCATCTTTAAACAAAGAAGTTGATTTAAATTGATAATTACGTTTAAATATACGAGCTATTTTAAATAGAGGATAATTATAATTTAAGGTTTTTTGCTCACTTTAGCAAATGTTTTTAAATGCGTTCATCCTCCAGTTATCCCAAGAGGAGAAAATGAAGGACGATTACCTGTTTCAATTTCTTCTGTCTCTTTAAAAATCATTTGAAAAACGTTCTTTTTAATTCCTGTTGCTGTCAGTACTCTATCCTGTGACGTTGTAAAGAAATTCGGAGGTCATTTTTACCTGATTTTTTATAAACTTCATAACTTTGGATATTATTTGTTGTGTTTGGCCAGAATACTTACCATTTTAATAATAAGCAATAACCTACTTACTGTCAGTAGATAGAACGTCCTTTAACTTTAAAGGTTCAGTAAGTAAAGGCAATGACGTTTAGAAAGTTGATTTCTTGTACAATTGTCACAATCTAAACGTCATTGTCATTAGTTACAGAACCGTTAAAGTTAAAGAACGTTCTAAACGTCATTGTCATTAGTTACAGAACCGTTAAAGTTAAAGAACGTTCTATCTACTGACAGTTAGTCTACGTCAATAACAACTTTAGGCACGACACTGGTATCTGTCAGTTTGCCATGTACTTTGCCTTTGCCCATGCGCAACTCATTTCGGAGATCCTCGGGTCTAGTTCCCCACTTCTATAATTTTTAACGTAGCGGTCAGTTTAGTAGTTGTACAATCTATACTTGTAATTGATCACCTTTTATGAATTTATCTTTGTAAATCTCTAATTTCTTAATATTGTAATTGCTGTATTTTATTTTATTACTATTTTATAAATTTCATGTTTTAGTTTTGTTCATTATTTCCCATCTGCGATTATGTTTTCATTTATTATTTCCAAATAGCATTTTTTTTTTATCTATTATAAATGTTGTAACATAACCTTTTTGATTTTGCTCAAAATTTTCATTAATTTCTTTTACTAATTTTATTGCTTACTTTTTTTCTCCTTTCTTTTTTTATTTTTCTCTTTTATCGACCTATTTCTTTCTTACTTGTTTTTTCTGTACCTAAACCGCAACCTTTTGTATTTGTTTTTTCTTCTTGCGATTCTTCTTGCCCAGCTTTTCTTCGCTGTCATTCGTTCTCATTTCTGAGAGATAAATATTTTTTGTCACAAAATTTATGAAAAATCAATACACATAATCTTTAAATAGATTAGAAGTTAAAATTTTAAATATTTAACAATTTACTATCTAACACAATACGTAATAGTTTAAAAGAAAAAACCTATGCAAGGCACAATTTATACAGTAAAAATCAATTTTTAGCCTATATGGTACTCATATCAAGAACGAAGACAGAGTTCATATAAAAACTTTTTGAAAAAAAAATGCAGACGAATACGGCTTACGGCTAAACAAAGAAGAAACGAAATACATGGAAATGGGAAAAAACAACAATAAAGTATGCAGAAATTTAATTATTTACAGGTGAAAGTAACCAATAAAAGCAACCAAATTAGAGATATCATAAAGAGGATAGTCAAAGGAAGTAAAGCTGTAGAAGCGATGCACCGTTTATGAAAATCCAAAAATATTTCATGTAGACCAAAACTAACATACGGCCTTTGGAAAGCACAAAATTAAAAGTGATTGTTTTCAATATTTCATGAACTGTTTAACATTTTATAATGAAAATGGATACATGGATTTTTTATCGTAAGAGCAGCTTTTTCATATAAAACCACGAAATCTGTAAAGCCCATAAAAATTCGGAAAACCGAATTTACTGGAAGATCATTGGCTTCTGACGAAATCGATTTCCACTTTTAATGATTCGATGCCTCAGTTGTTGTTCGTCGATTATTTCAACAGAATATACGTCCTCTTTCATAAAACCCCAGAAGCAAAAGGCAATAGGGTTGAGATCTGAACTTCCGGCTAGCCAAGAAATATGTGCATTCCAATCTAACGTCCAGGGTACAGACCGAAAAGATATTCCCTAACTTCGTGGTTGAAATGCGTTGTAGCTCCATCTTGTAAATACCACATATTTCGCCTTATTCCTCTTCCAAGTACTCTGGCAAATCAGTTTGTAAGAACTGCAAGTAATTTGCACCATTTAAATTATTTGGTAGAAATACTGGTCCTATTAAATTATTATTCACAATGCCTGCCCAAACATTGACTTTAAAAGTCCTTTGGTCATGAGTCGCTGTTTTTGAGTAAGGATTTTCTTCTGACCATACGTGTGGGTTATGGTGATTCGTAACAACATTTCTATTGAACGTAGCTTCATCCGTAAACAAAATATGATTAATGAAATCCTTCAATCTTCTCCAAACCATCATGTGGCCAACATCTAATTGAGTAGCTATTAGCCTTGCTTCCAGGGTTTTCTTCGACGAAATCTAAAATCTCCTCATCGTTTGTATCCATTTTTAGACGACCACTATTACCAGCAAGTTACGGTCGCAAAGTACCCGTCTCCCGTAAACGACGATTAATGGAAAGAAATAATCGTCTGTCTGGTGTATTCCGATTGGGATATTTTTCCACATAAAGAATTGCAGCTGCTGCACTATTTCTTTTGCATTCACCTGTGATTACCAGAATTACAAATAATTATCTGAAACCTTCTTTTAGCCTGAACAAATTTACCCAGAAATAAATGCATTTCTGCCATTTCTGCCAACGTGTAAACCATTGTAACAGAAAGTTTAATTTTTCTTAACACTCTCAAAATGCACTATATCAAAAGCTTCAATTGGACAGTATGTATATTTGTTAACGCAACTGTTTGTTATTTATCCGTAGAAACTACATGTGCCAATTTAAGAATTTAAGGATAATGAAAAAGAGACCACATCTCCATAAAAACTGGCTTTTCCAAAAAGTGATAAGAAGCAAAAAAAATTCAAAAATGATGTATTAAACCAATGGTGCCACAATACTAATTTAATTGTAACGCATAGAAAAGTTTGGGAGGGTTTTAGTGGTTCAAAACCCCCTAAAATTATTATGGGCTGTACAGATTTCGTGGTTTTATATGAAAAAGATGCTCTTACGATAAGAAAGCCATGTATCCATTTTCATTATAAAATATTAAACAGTTCCTGAAATTTTGGAAAAAATGGATTTTTATTTTGTACTTTCCAAAGGCCGTAACTTTTTGTATGTGGTCATTTGCATTAAAGCAAGTTGTATTCAATCGAGTTATTTGTGACACCAAAATATGTGGTTCAATTTATGGCTTACTTTTTTGATACACCCTGTATAGTACGATGATCCAACCTACGGTACTGTATGGGAGTGAAAGTTGAATTATGAACAAACAAGAGAAAGAAAAACTAACCATCTAGCAATTCAAAGAATTTAGGAAAATCTTCGAAGAGTTAATTAATAACAGAATAAGTGGAGGAGAAGAAAAAATGACCAAATTAACAATTTCTACAAGAAGTCAAACGGAGCTAATAGACGATCTCTGGGACATGTGACAAGGATACCGATGAGTAGATGGGCGAAATTAGTACTGACTTCTCAATGCAAACCGACACAGTTCTTAATTTATTCTATGAACATTTGTCTACGTGACGAGTTGCGGGGTGACTAAATGTTGGATGACTAAGTATGGGGTGATCAACTACTGGATAACCAGTAAAAATAGTACTAGTCAATGAGCTGTCTAATTATCTGTAAGGTGTGTTTAGTAATGCTACAAATAGAAATATATAACATCATCTAAAAACGAGAAAATCGCAGCCTAAAAGAAACTACAAAAAAAGTAGGAAATTGTACTTAGACGATGAGTCTATAATTATTGACATTATCATTATTTGTCATCCATTATTTCTTGTTATTTTCAAGTTACAGAAACGTACTTTCTACCAACAATTTAATTAAATTTTATGAATTTGATATCAGAAAATTAAAATTGTTAAAATGGAAAAGATGTCAACTATTGTATTATTAAAATAGTTCTATAGCATTATCTACAGTTTATTTCCCGTTTATTCAACGAAGAGAATTATGGTCCTTCGCAATAATATTTAAAATGTAGTCTCAACGATTCAAGAGTACAAATTTAAATTGCCGTCAAATATGTAAATTAGTTTCTAGATACAGTTTGTCATCTTTTCTAAGGAAATA
The DNA here is from genome assembly GCA_963243735.1 of Neocrepidodera transversa. Lineage (NCBI taxonomy): Eukaryota > Metazoa > Arthropoda > Insecta > Coleoptera > Chrysomelidae > Neocrepidodera > Neocrepidodera transversa. The sequence continues at coordinate 27,083,879 of OY725345.1, read as the reverse complement.
CGGCATCCTTGCGTGTTCGCTGGTATCTCAATGTAATTGCTGGAGCGCCCAAGTGACCATCTATGTCGCTGTGATATAGTATTTAAAGATAGAAAAGGGATTATTACTACATAGTGCTTTCTGTGTCTCTGCTACGTTTCTAAGACAAAACATGTTCCATATCTAATGCAAACATATAGATACTATGTAAATACTTTGTAGCAGTTACGTAGTACTTATACATAACATATATTCATATTGAGAGTGAAAAGAGAGTCTTATTACGTAGTTTACATTCGTAGTTGTTACGTTCACATATAGAGAACAGTTCCCTATTTGATTACTAGAAAAATCTGATGTGGCCAGCACATGACCTCTCGCCATTTTTGAATCAAAAATCTACAGGTTAACACAAAAAAGTATGAAAAAAAAATTACTTTTTTGTAAATCTGGCAACAATGGCCAAAGTTTTGAAAACTTTAATAATACGAAAATAAACTGTAGTGTATACAAAATAAATGTGTAAAACTTTATTGCCTTTTTGTATAGTAATGACGTCATCACCCATAGCAACTGCCACTTCCGGTTGTGCGATTGGCACCAAAATCTAATCAGATCTAATCTAGGGTATCAGAATCCTGTATGCAAAATTTCAATTTTTTTTATTCAGTAGTTTTTGAGTTATCGTTACTACAACATCCATCCAAACACACACACACACACACACACACACACACTAACACACACACACACACACACTAACACACACAGACATCATCGCGAAAATATTAAAATCGTATTCTAGGGACCCTAAAACGTGTTTGTTCATTGAAAACTCACTACCCAATTTTTAGCATGATTCCTATACCTCTCTTATCTGAAGGGCGAGAGATAAAAAGGAAGAGAAGAATATCGAGGTTATGTCAGCAACGAGATGTGAGACGAGCTGTGGCGTAAATCTGTGAAGTATTTCTGTTTTTTGCGTGTTTACTGTGCTGTTTATAAAAGTAGGAAGCTAGGTGCTAAATAGAGTGCATTAGTTATCATTTTTGTTGCATAGGTATGTATGTAATTTACTATTTTTGACCAAAGCATAAGAAACACTGAATCTGAAAAATAAACTAAACAGTGTTTAATAATAGTGGCCACCTTTTAGTTTTGTCTAAAATTGACACTTTCAAAATTACTTTTGTAGCTCTTGAGATAATCCACACCCTGTATGATTAAGTACATAGAGCCTTCTGACGAAAATTATTATTAATAACAATTATTTTACTTATCACATTCACTATCTCCAAATTGCAGGCAATTGATGCATGCTGCTAGGACATGTATGTATATAGAGGGTGTTTCTAAATTAATACGAAAAATTTTCGGAGGAGATTCCTCTTTGAATATTAGAAGGTTTTTATATTAAAAATCGCAAACTATTAATGAAATCCTTTCAGATGCCGTATCATATTCTGAGAAGGAATTTGAAAGAATTGCCGCAGTCTGGATCCTTCAAGGGAAGCAGCGAAAACAAAGAGGAGGAAAAACCGAAAGAAAAATAATTTTTATTATATTTATGAAATTAAAATATAATAATTAATTAGGTTTAAGAAGCAGTTTTATTGTTAATATTTTTCTCATTGTAGTATTACCGTAAAACCTTTGTCCTCTAGAGACGTAGTAGACATAAAACTGAAACATCCCTGAGACATAGTTGACACAAAAAACTGAAACAATACTGAGACATAGTTGAGACAAAAATGAAACATTTCTGAGACGTTGTTGACACAAAACTGATACATCTCTGAGACATAACTGCGTCAGAGAAGGGACATTATTTGGCGCTTGAGAAAAGAGTTTCGCCCCCTTTTTAGGTAGGACATAGGAGCATCACAGAGATATCTCTGTTATGTTTACGCGCTTTCCTTGTGATATCTCTGTGACAGAACAAGTAACACCGGTGATGTATGTGGAACGTAGTTGCTCTGTAAAATGGTCAATTGGGCGGATTCTAGCTCATCGGCTGACGCGTAAAACAAGCGCGGTTGCCAAGACATCGCTATGCTCGGTACAAAAATTTTCAATCTGCAAAAGGGCATAGAAAGTTTAAACATTACTCACAGTAGGATTTATATTCTTAAAAATAAGAATTCCGCACGTATAGAGTAAATATCTATGGTAAAACTAGTAATGCATTACCTGTAAAGTGCGTTCAGTATACTGGTTGTGTTCATCTAAAAAAGACATCACAGTGCATGTGGATCGAATATTATTGGAATGTTTTGTTTCTGATTTAATATTTAAACATTTCTTATACTTGATAAAAATAATTCTGCATACAGCTTAAAAATAAATAAAAATAAATATTTCTTAAAATACTACACATAGCGGGAAAGCATTATGTTGGCCTCAACCTATTATTATAAGGTCCTTGTGTGTGTCTTTGTCTACATTTATTTCTTCTTTCTTACTTGGTTGAAAATATAACTTTTTTTTGCTGACATTTAAGTTTTATCTCAATTACGATTATTTGAAATAATATTTTAGTTGTTTACATACTTTATCGTTCACCTTATCTGTTTCCTGTTTCTATTTTTTGCTTATTTTTTTGTGTATTCTCTTTTTATAAAGTTTATAATAATAGGTTTAAAGATGTACTTACTATCGTGAGGTACAGTAGAAGCCAACTCTCTTTGTTGAACATAAAGAAGTCCTACGGTACCAATAATTTTATTAGGAACATTTAACAACTGTGCTGCAGTCTCTCTATAGATAGGATGGGTATGATACAATGACCTGGAATCAGGTGGACAGTCTTCCTGTAGAACTCCATTTAGTACTAGAACCATTATGATTCTGAAATTAAAATAATTAGACGTCAAGACAATGGAAATAATATTTTGATTTATTTGTTATGTATATATGTGTTTCTATTTTTTATAAATATTTAAATTAGCAGATGTCACATATTAGCAAAGATTAGGTACTTTTCAATATATTTTCAAAATATTTATTACAGTTGTATAGTAAAAGAAAATTTTGTTTAAACTAAAGGATTATAATTATATCTAAACTGGCATTGTAACCAACTTCATTATTCTATTTTTATCAAATATATTACGTGGTACTATTTAATAAAATTTGTAATATGTATATGTGTTATAATATGTATTTAAATGATTCCGTTTCCTTATCTGATACTTTTCATTTTACATTTTGTTCAGTTGTTATTTAACTAATCTTCCAGAGCTAGATTAAGGCATATTAGAAAAGAGAGATTTGACCTTTCCAAATATCTCGATTTTTATTCTGAAAAAACCAATCAATTCGTCTTTTTTTATTTAAGTTCGTTTCTATAACCGTTTATGAAACACAATAGTGTTCAATTAAGTTTGCGCCATCCTGTATATCAGTATATGAGTACGTCAGTATATCAGTAAATCTCAGTATATCCTAGTATATCTCAGTATATCTCCGTATATCTCAGTATATCTCACTCAGAAAATTTTAGAATTTTAGTATAAGTATCAGTATATGTATCAGCAAATCAAGTATAGTCCCCTAATATGTTTGATACTTAGGCTTGCCACTTCTTTAATTCTAGAGAGCATACGAGTGAGTATATAATCAAAACAAAAACCGTTGCACTTTATCGATGATTTGCAATAAGAAAAAACATCCTTGACGGACATTATGCATAGAAACATCCGTAAAACTCCCGATTAGTGACGTTCGTACATGAAAGGAATTTTTGCGTGCTCTATTTGATGGTAGCACTGCCGTCTTATTATTTCGTCTACGATGACGTGAAACAGTTTTTATTTTGAAGGCTATACAAGAGAGTTTACAAAAGTGACGCAGCTAGGGGGGGGGGGTTGTTTTCTAAAGTTTTCTCTAATATATTCTCGTAATAATTCTCCTATCTTTTTGAAACACCCCTAATAGATAATTCTCACTGCGCCACTGGTTTACAAGAGTGCTATTTGGCATACGAAAGAGTATACAAATGCGATACAGGTAAATTGCGAATTTAATCTATTTATAGGGTTATAGTATTGATAGGTAAATTGCAGAGAATCAATCCTGGTGCTGTACCATTTTGACTATCAATTGTCGTGGGGAAAATTGTCGCTGGGAAAAATTATTATGGGGAAGAATTCTCCGGGAAGGATTGTTCGGGGAAAGATTATCATGGATTCCTTTAACTCACTCACATAATGTAGATCTGATAGATTGTTTTAATATGATTTATAAATTCTCAAAATTTAAATTATGTCACAAGAATAACATTTTGAATTGTCTGCTATAAAGAAATAATTTTAAATCTTTGTAAATGAAAGATTCATTTAAAATTCTGAAATTGAATACAGTAATTATTTATATTGATTTCTAAACAACACTTTAAAAATGTTTTACTATTTATTCACACTAAACAATATTATTTAAAACTTTATTTTAATTTTGAAAACAACCTACTTAGGACTTTCTGATAAACGAATTAATCTTGATAAATTTAATGGATACAATGATAAATTATGACAAGAGAAAATAATATAAAAATGTTGTCTGGTGTGTCACTTATCAATGTATTTCGACATAAAGAAAAGTGTTCGGTAATAAAATTAACAAATTGATATTTGTTAATAGATGCGGAATACGAAACATATCACATTAAGGATTTATATATAAAATTAATAAAAATTATTTATCTCTGTCTGCTTTCTTTTGATCTTCGAATTTAGTTGCTGCAGGCAAAAGGAAATTAATAATTTGTGCTATTATACCTTGCTTTATTGTTGGAGGCCTGTCAATACAGCAATCTTGGGCGTTGCCTGTTTCTGGATTTATTTATTAATTTTTTAGAAAAATCCAAAACACTTGCTGACTGACAAAATGTAAATAGATAATTTTATCGTCTTTATTATTTTAAATATTCTAGTCCAGGATGTAGGGAAATTTCATGACGTAAATTTGCTACAGGATGAAAAGTATACTAAGTTGTAGACAGAGATAAAACTAGAATGCCTATATAGTTTTACACACAAAAAAAACTTGCATAAACAAATTAGGAAGGTCCAAAGTTAGTGAAAACATGTTTTTCGCTTCTACAAGCAACAATACTGGTTTAAGCGAAATAAGTATTCAATACTTTTTTTTCGGCATTAACAATACCTTTAATTTGATCCATTCTGCGATTTATTTGGTCAATTAGTTTATTAAAAAATAGCGAAGAACCGTCAAAAATATGTAGTTTTTTTTGCAATAATAATAATTATTACAAAAAAAGTTTTTTCATATCATTATTGCTTTAAAAGCAAGGTTTTCTGATTCTGAATCAAACAAGCCATTGCAATACTGAATTGGTTAATTTGTTGCTGAGATATTTGATATTGTTTATCCCAACACCGTAAATATTCATTGCTCTAACTTTTTTTTCTATGAACATTTTAACTTCTATAACGGCTTATTTTCTTCATTGAGACTTATATTTTTAAGATTTTTTGAACAAAATAAAAAAAGTAACATTTAACCCTTTGTTTATTGCTTTAAAAAGAGGATACTTTTTTGTTATAAACAATTAGAGCAGGTGCACCCGTATATCGTATCATTTTTTAACTTACAAATACCAAAAGCTGATTTCAAAACGAAAAATTTGAAAACAAAAAGAATACCCCACGACCAATAGGGACCGAGTTAACAATTTTTTTTTAAAAATCACAGCTACATTGTTTATAACTATTAATAAATAAATTTTACGGCATTCGATAGTCAAATACTTATATATTTTGAAGTGTATATATAAAATTTAAAAAAAATATTTTTAATCATAACAAAAAGTCATAAAAATTATAAAAAAATTATTAAGTGCGAATTTTACTATTTTTTATCTTAGTAAATAAGCATTTTAAGGGAAATTCTCAGGAGTACAAAAAGTTCTATTTTTTATCGAAAAATAAGTGAGAATTTTTTCAAATCGATCGAAAGAAATTTTTATAAAGTTTTTTTTTGGCCAGTTTATGTCTCTTTGCAGTTTTACTTAATGAACAATAACATAATAAATCTTCAAATTTCGTTCGAAGAGCGGTAAAAGGGCACAAAAAGATTTTAGTCAAGCGCACTAATCGGATAGTGAAAAAAATCGCAACAGAGAATATTGGATGACCTGATGCAATTTCAAAATGCATATAAACGTAAAAAATATTATTTTATCAAAAAAAAACGGTTTTGTCGCCCCAAAACTTTCCCCACGCTAAGGAGTGCGTAAAGTTTTACTTTTTTTCACTAGTGCGTAAAATAAAATAAAATTTTCAAAATACCTTTTTTACATGTACAACACATTTTTTGCAATCTTTTTATGTTTCTTATCTTGCCAAGGTTCTATGTGCCAGAAATCAACTTCAAGATTTTGGAAAATAGCTTGTTAACCTCTTGCATGCGAAATCTATTTTTATACATAAAAATTATGATACCAGAAAAAATATTGTATGCAACTAGTGTGTAAAGTGCCTTTTTTCACTCATGTGATTGTCGCACTCGCCTTTGGCTCGTGCGAAAACATTCACATTCGTGAAAAAAGTATCCCTTTACACACTTGTTGCATAAATAACTATTTTAATTTTTCACATTTTGATCTCGCCCTTTCACAAATTTTGCTTAAAAATTTGGTAAAAATTCTAACTTATAGTATGTTTTATTATCTTTTAATGGTTATTAAGTTATTATTGTAATTTTAGGGGTCTTTCGTAGTTGTAAAAACAAAATTTGGATCAAAATTTCTAGTTCACATATTGTTTAACTATTCTAATAAAAAAAACTATCGACCTAATTAAAAAGTGTTGTCTGTAGATAGAAAGAGAAATAAATATAATATATAGTGTGTCCATTTAGTACGGCATTCCTCTCTTACAGCGTTGTATGAAATCTGATGCAAAAATTACTTCGGAAATAAATATTGTACCAATTAAGCTACATTTTAAAATTATATTGGCTTCTACAGGGTGTTCCAAGAAAAGGTGCCACAAAAAAAAATTTTTTTACATGGAATGGTGGGGATATTTTTACACTTTTTAAATCAACCCTTAGGTCGTAAGAACCAGAAAACCTTCGGTAAAAGTATATTTAATTTCAGTGTTACAGGGTATTCAAAATTTAATGCCAAATTTTCCGATTTTCGAAGTAAATTTATTCACTTTTCTTAAATACGATACCCTGTATATTATAACATATTTGAAAAGCCCATTACATTCTCTTTTTAAAAATATCCATACATGATACCCCAACTCTGACAGTTTTTTTTTAAACGCTATAATTTGTAAAAATATCGAGTTCACATTCATGTATTGACAGAAGACTGTGAAAAAATATTAATATTATCAAATGCAGGTCAGATAATTAAATGTTTCTACCAATAGTTTGTCTTACATTTTCAATATTTCCCTTAATCTTGACTTAAACAACCAGGTACATCGTCGATTGAAAGTTAAAACACGAATAATTTAAATCTGGAAATAAAACTGTCAAAAATAAACTGGTAGTTTGAAAATTTAATAATTTAAAGTAAATGTTCAAAATGTCGACTGTTAACTTCGATGCACTTCTCCAGTCTTTCCGAAAATGACCGCCTAACATTCTGCAGCATCTGGCGTCACGAGTTGAAATGCATGTCGAATTCTGTCTTTCATATTATCTCGAGTTGTAACTTCTTCTTTGTATACTTTTATTTTAACGAATCCCCAAAGAAAGAAATCCATACAAGTTAAACAACGTGATCTTGGTGGCCACTCAATTGGCCCCGATCTTCCTATCCATTTATTAGGAAACGTTTGACCCAAGAATTCTCTGACGTTCCTTTGAAAATAGACGGAAGCACCGTCTAATTGTAACCACATGACATTTCTAACACAAAAGGGAACTTGCTGAATTAATTAGGGAAAATCGTTTTGCAAGAACTCTAAAAATAATTGTCCGGTTAAACGTCCTTCAAAGAAAAATGGTCCTACTACGTAATTGTGTACAATTCCTCCCCAAACATTTAAACTCCATTTATGTTGAAAACTGTTGACGTAAATTAAGTGTGGATTGCCTGTGTCATAATAATGAATATTGTGACGATTGAGAAAGCCATTTCTATGGAATGTTGCCTCGTCGGTAAATAACACATTCTTAAAAACATTTTCATTTTCTGCCAACATGTTTTGTGCCCATGTACAAAAATTAACTCGTTTCTGATAATCGTTTTCCAATAATTCCTGATGAAGCTGAAAATGGTAGGGGTGGTATTTATTTTGTTTTAAACATTTTCCTATTGATGATTTGGCTATACTTAGTTGAACACAGTTCTTTTAAACCTTACTTTTAACTTTTCGAATTTCCTTACATCTGGGTGCCGCCGTTCTGGAAATTTTTGTGCATAACATCTAGAGGCTAGAACGCAATTCCCAAAACTTTCTCCAATTGCATTCACCATATCAATCAATTCTTGTTGTGAATAGTTAGCCATTTTAAGAATAAATTTTAACCCTTTTACAATATTTAAAACTGACAAGTGTTACTGTCAATGTCAATGATGAAATTTTTTATTTAGTCCAGAGCACACTTCTAATTTTAATATAAATATAGTTCATGCCAATTACAGCTTCAAGAGAAATTATTAGAAACTTATTATGTGCAAAGACCTGCATTTTGTTAATAGTCAGACACTTGCTAGATCAACCAATTATTTTTTAATTATAAAATTACTTTAATGAGTATCCTTTAATTTCTATATTTAAATTTTTCGTGTCTCAACTTTCAAACATCGATATACCTGGTTGTTTAAGTTAGGATTAAGAGAAATATTTAGACATATTCAATTTGAATGAATGTTTTTTTTTAAACTGTAAGAGTTGGAGTATCATGTATGGATATTCTTAAAAAGAGAATTTACTTCGAAAATCTCAAAATTTGGCATTAAATTTTGAATATCCTGTAACACTGAAATTAAATATACTTTTACCGAGGGCTTTTTGGTTCTTACGAAATATCATGTACAAATTTGTGACTAAATTACTTAACAGATGTCTTTTGTATGGCGGTTTATAAGAAGTTGTGTAAAATAAGAAAGATTGACAAATTTCGTAATAACTTGGCAACGGTGTATGGGATATTAAATCAAAATTAACTATTAATGTAGACCTAAGGGTTGATTTAAAAAGTGTAAAAATATCCCCACCATTCCATTTAAAAAAAAAAAAAATTGTGGCACCTTTTCTTGGAACACCCTGTAGAAGCCAATATAATTTTAAAATGTAGCTTAATTGGTACCATATTTATTTCCGAACTAATTTTTGCATCAGATTTCATACAACGCTGTAAGAGAGGAATGCCGTACTAAATGGACACACTGTATACCAATATTTTCAAAATTTTAGATAAATAATTGAGATTGTGAGAAAAGGGAGAGACCACAACTATAAGAATGTTGTAATTTTTCACATTTTAGTTTCTCCCTTTTCTCAAGTTTTTTCTTAAAAATTTTGAAAAAATACCCACTTATAGTATATTTCTTTCTCATTTCATTGGTATTAAATTAATTTTAATATACCATTTAGTTTCCTTATTATGGAATATCTGTTAATTTTTAATCGAAATTAGTTCAGAACAAATATGTTAAAGTAACTGCAAGAAATCTAACAAGCAGATTTTCTAAAGAGAATAAGTTATTGTAATGTATTAAAAACTAAAATATCTTGTGATCAATACTTTCTAAATAATCTTAAAAGAATAAAAATATTAAGGGATTGAATTAACGAAACACGAAAGGAATTAGCAGTAAATGGTGAACAACTGTTCAAACTACATTTAAAACTAAGTCATTTACTAGAATGGGAAGATTGGAAAAAGATCTATAGAATAACACTTAATTATATGGAAACAACTCTAGAGTTATCCAATGAGAGACAAGTTTTTCATATAGTATAAACTTTTTGAGACACACTGTATTTGTATACTTAAAATTTTATTCTTGGTTACTTGGTTCCAATAAAATATTATATGTAGGTACTATATGTTAGGCTATAAAAAACGTTTCAACCAAATTTTGGTTTTTATCACAATGTGACTTAATTTATACTATGTGATGTTTTTTTTAAATTGGACCAATTTTTATTAAACTAATGAAGACGAAAATATGGTGGAAACGTTTTCTTATAGTCTATTAAAGGAATATTGATATAATATATATCGTTTTATCGGAATCAATTCCCCAAGAATAAAATTTTAAGAATATATTTCAAACGTTCAAGAAAAACGAAACTATATACAGGGAAAGGCGCATACGTTAGTGATAGGGGACACCAAGGTGGTTCTTAATTACTATTTTGCAACAAAGTGGAAAAACATTTAGTAAAATACATTTTATAATAGTTAGCATTTTTATGGGTAACGATATGATCGAATAACGATATGACGATATGATCGAAACAAATAACAAAATCTGTTTAGGTACAGAACGTATATGTTATAGATATACGTCCCAGAATAAAGGGGACAAACTGCGGCGGTAGTAATTTTAAGACAAAAAGTCTTTATGAACCTATTCTCTAAATTGAGTATTAATGAAGTTAAAGGGTGTAAAATTTTTAGAAAAAGTAACATTTTATATCTTTTTGCGAAATTTTGTGTATCGGTCTATATCAGTTATTTTTTCTATTGTTTTTTAAAGTTTAGTAATGAAAATTACTGTTTTTTATAAATTTTAAGAAATATAAACTCAAGAAATAAATATGAAAATTAAACAAAATAATAACTGGAGGACTTAGGCAGTACATGCCCAAGAAAAATGTTCATGTTTATGAAAAAAAAAAAGAAACAATAACTTTTATAATTACTGAACTTTGACCTATTTAATATTGAATATCTCAAAAACTGTTGAGAATTTACGTAACAAACCTTATGCACTTTGTGTACTAGAAAGGTATAGAATTTAGAAAAATATGTCAAAACCAAAATTTTTAAAGTGGCGTTGAAATTAGTGGGTTCACCCCTTTCTAGCTTACGTTCCTGGTTCAAGTTGCAGACAGGTAATTATTGCTGTAACATTAGACTATTTAATATAGACCGACATATGAAATTTCACAAAAAAATATAAATGTTTTTTTTTTCTGAAAATTTAATACCATGTAACTTCGTTAATTCTCAATTAAGAGAATGGGTTCATAAAGACTATTTTTCTTAAAATGAAGTAAATATTCTACTGCCAAAGTTTGTCCCCTTTATTCTGGGACACCCTGTATATTTTTAGTCCATTGGCGATACAAGATAGTTCTCAGATTGGCTTATCAGTTTATTGGCAGTTTTCTGATATAAACAATGAGGCCTTGCCGAAAATCAAATAACTTAGTCTTGCTTGTCCAAAGAGGACTTAAACAATCGCCTGTCGAAAGAAACTCAAAGATATATTAATTTTAGTCAATGTTGATCTTTTCAGAGGACCTTTTAAGTAGGTATTGTTATGATATTCTGCATTTGGAATATTTATAACTTGTTAGACATCAAAAATAAATTTCTGTTTATTAATTTAAATTTAAGACTCGCCTCAGCTGTACTCAAAATATTTTTTTTATATGGGTTTTTTATTTATCTATTTATTTTTTTTTTTTTTAATAAATAATTTTGAACATTGACTCTTTCTCTGAGTTGGGATCACTTCCACTGTTAATAATTTTGGTTTACTGATAAAATTTATTTATTGAATTTTATAACAAATTTTTTTTTATATTATCAAAGTATCATCTGATAATATAATATCGTGATTCAAATTTAAATTTGTGGATAAACTGTATATAATAGTAGATTCTGTAACAAGGTTAGAATGAAAAATTCGAAACGAGTGGAAAATTCCGAACGCGAGCGAATGCGAGTGTGAGGATTTTTTCATTCTGACCGAGTAACAGACTATATTTTCTCCACGATCAAAAAGTATAAATCAAAATTAAATTAAATCTGAACACAAGTTATTTGTTTACATATTTGTATTACATTGTATTAATATTTATAGTGCTGTGGTACACTTACCGAAATTAAAATCTGGTGCATTGCTGTTTTTTCATAATTTGCAATTTCAGATATTATTAAATTCTATATCTACTTCACTTGATTTTTCACTCATTATTTTGTTTAAATTAAAACTTGTTTGAAAATAATTATTACCGTCGCCATTTTATATCTGACACTGATACTTTTGAAGTCCATGGCAATCCATATTGTTTAATTCGATTACAGAAAATACATTCTTTACCTTGATAAAGAATGAAAATACATGCAAAATGCATAAGAGGCAAGTATTATAGAATAAATATTCAGACTCTAGAGTGTGAATGTTTACATTCTATTATTAAAAATGATTTCAGAATTCATACATTCAGTAATGGTCGTGGAGAAAGATATTTCTATGGTTTACTATTTTATAATTGAGTTGTTTATTATTTAAATAATCAAATATAACAAACTTTTACACAAATTACTTTAACTTCATACATAAAAACTTAAATTATCCTTTCATTCACTGATGCATTCCTTACTAAATATAACTTAAAATCTAACTACAATGACATTCCTGTCCGTTGATTGACAGGTACGTTTTATACGGAAAATAATCCATTAATGTTGTACAATGCCTAAATAACTAATAAAGAAAACTCACTGTCTATTCAGTTCTTGTTTTTTTTTCTGTTGTATAACCATTTTACTGCACTTCCAATTTCTAATCACTGCTCTACCAGAGTCTCTATATGTCATCTTCCCAAAAAAAACCAATTGAAATACCCCAAGTGGAACTAAACTTCCATCATAACACTGGCGTTGTATTTTAACTTACAATTATTTAATTTATTTGATTATTTAACAAATATTTATCAATCTTCAATATTCTTTGACAACCTTCTTGTCAAAGGAAACCAAACAAACTCCCCTCCTCTATTTTTTTGTTTTTTTCCTAGTCATCTCATTTCCCTGGAAATCTTTACACAGGGTGTTTTTTTATTACAGTATGTTAAGTCTTATTTCCGATTAGAGAAACCAGTATAATTTGAGTTAGTTAATTTTTGTGTGTTGTTCGAGTAGGATCTGTTTTCAGGCTCTTTGAAATACTTTCAGGACAGGCGATGTTTTAAAGCATTAATCAATGGAAAAGGTAGGGAAAAGATTATAGACATCACTCATATTGAGATAGAACTTGTATAATTCTATAATTTATTTTATCAATGATTATCGTTTCATCGTAATCTAGACGTTTAGGTTTTGCTCAGCCTAATAAGATACACTTATCACAATAATATAATTGTTATATAGAAAGAACCCCATTTGTTACAATTTAATGAGTATCTGATTGTTTATAACAAAGATACAAGGTGATTTATCCATTTTTCTCATTTTGTCGAATAAATGAAAGTTGAAATCCAGGAACGGACTTAGAAAAATTAAAAAAAAATTTTTTGCGTATTTTAAAAGGGCAGCAAAAACTAGATTATACTAAGTATCTGTGGTATTTCCGCATACAATTTTGTTATTTATTCATTTGAGTCAAATCTAAATTATTCGATAAACAGGGTGTTATAAAATTTAAAAAATAATAAATTTTGTTTGAATAAATAAAATCTCCAACCCATTTATATTTTCTTAATTTGTGAGTCACAATCTTAATGCAAAACGAATCTACAAAACTTTAATTTACTTACAAACTATATGTAACTAAATTATACTATTTGTTAAATATGCTAAATTTTTAACAAATTTTAAATTTTTGATTTCTCTGCTCAAAATAATGTTGTATTTTTTTCGCGATATGAATATTATTTGTTTAAAATTTAATATATTTACCAAATATTTTCATAATTTTATTACTCATTGTTTGTCACTGAAATTAGTATTTTGTCCCAAATACGGATTTGTCTATTCGTTTTGCATTAAAATTTGTGAAAATTGACCAGGGTTTAGCAAAAATAATTCTTCTTAATCATTACCATTCAAATAAAATATTATTTTAAGAAATAAAAATCTTGAGGTAAATATGTAGCTTTCATGCCGGTGGAGGTAAACTTACCACCAATAATCCTATTATATTTACTACGAATTTAGGATTATAAAATTGCACAGGTAAATATGCCACCAAAGAATGGGGCATAAAATGGAACATCTACCTAACAGGGTATCTACCTAACAGAGTATCTACCTGACAAATTTTAAATCCTTCATTGTCTAGCGACGGGATAAGTTTTGAAAATTTTAGTCACCCCTCAATCCCCCCTCATTATGTGCAATATTATGATGCAAAAAAATGCATTTTTGGCCACCAGGTGCTAGTGCTACCCTTGACTGATCACACCAAATTTAGAATTTTTATATGGTGAACGAGCAAAAAAAAATCGAGACATCGATGGAAATATCCATTTTAAGGTCCCCCAAGAAGATTGAAACAATTTCCAGAGTCAGGTCTGTCTGTCTGTATGTCTGTCTGTGTGTCAGTTTGTTTGTGTATGATCTTTCACGATAACTACTGAACCGTTTGACCAATCAAGCTGAAATTTAGTATGTAGTGTTGATGTGTGCCTCAAATGCGAGCATTAGTTTTTGGTTCAAATTGGTACAGTAGAAGGACCTCAAGACCGACATTGATTGAATACACATGTAAGATTTTTTTATTTTTAGGACAAACAATACACTTTGCTGCAAAATATTGTAGTGCAAAGTTTTAGAGCATAAAATTTCCTACAGGTGTTGTGTCAAACTTTTTCCAGAATTTCCAATAGTTGCGCCACTAGAGGGCTGGCAAAAAACGTTCATGTAGGTTTTTTCGTAGTTTTTACAAATTTTGAGGACAATTAGTGCAAAATTTTCTTATGCACCAAATTTGTTTTAACTTTTATTTTTAACTATTTTTCGAATTCCCCATAGTTTCGATACTAGTGGGCGAAAAATATACACATTTAGGCTTTTTGCTTTTTTTTGTATTTTGAAGACATACAATATGGGCTATAGTGCAAAATGTTCTGGTGCAAAGTTGTAAAGCATAAAATTCCCTACAACTATTGTATGAAAAATTTTCCCAAATTCCCAATTGTATCAAACTTTTTCCCCAATATCCAATAGTTTTCACCCATGATTTTAGGAGATCCTAATTGTAGCAGTTTGTTATATAACGTGCGCATGCGCCTGCTTATATCATTATGAACATTGAAATATCAATTCGGTAGATGTATTCACCATTGGCTTGCTATTTAAGATTTGTTCCATAAATTAATGTAATGCTTATTATTTTGTAAATAAAATAATCATATTCTCTACAGCAGAGCCGGAAAAGTACTGGGATGACACACCCGAATTTTTTCTTCTCAAATGCGGTACGTATGATGCAGCAAGTGACCCTGTTCTATTACTTCATACGAAAAAAAATATTCGCCAAATGTGTGAAATGTCTCAAGTATATATGGATGGCTCCTTTACCTGATATACAAATTTTTTCACCATTAACGAGCCTAAAAATGAGCATTATTGGCCTTACATGTTTTGTTTATTAAAAAAAGGGAAGTCTCAAACTTATGAAAAATTATTTAATTTGTGAAAGTCTAAAATTTTAAGTGATTTATCCAAATGAAGTGTTTGTAGACTTTGATCTCACATTTTTAAAGCCACACCTGTTGGAGACTGTTTTGTATTCGATCTATATTAAATTAGACCAAAAAACGAACAAGTACCTTCTTAATATTGCGATTACCTTGTCAAGTCATAGATTGAAGAATACTCAGATTTCCCACCATATTTATGAGCCGAGTGTAGTCTTCCTCAAATAACAAGACGTACAAATGCGTGTGAATCATTCCACTCGAAAAACGAATCATTATATACTACCAACCGAGACTATTCATATTTATGAAGAAATCAAAAGAATTTCAAACTGATACGTATATCGTTTAAAGTCTAAAAAAGCCTGCAAACTCATTTGATTGGTGGCATGTTTACCGGTATCCTTTTCTGGTCTGGTATATTTGGTAGCAAATTTACCTCCGTCCTTTATCAAAATGATAGATAGTAGATCTACCGTACGGTTGATGAGTACCAACCGGGCATGTCCTTTAATAGGATAAAATCCTGTAAACGCGACTAACCAAGTACAACTTGATTGGTGGTAGGTGGAGGAACCCATCCATCGTCATAATGCCTTAGTAGGGAGCGAGTGAAAATAGCCGCCCGCCGATATCAAAGAAAAATATATCTCAGTAAATGCATCATTTTTTAAGTACGTACCTGGTTTTCAACCTTTATTTATACGCTATTCAACAAAATACCGCACAAAAAATATATGTGGTGAATATGAAAAAAATCGGCTGTGTCACCCCAGAACTTTCCCGGCTCGACCGTAGAGAATAGGATTATTTTAATTACAAAATACTAAGCATTACATTAATTTATGGAACACATTAAAAATAGAGAGCCGATGGTGAATACGTCTACCGAATTGATATTTTAATGTTGATAATGACATATGCTGCGCATGCGCACGTTGTATATCACAAAATCCTAAATGTGTATTTTTCTCGCCATCTAGCTGCGAAACTACGAGGAGTTCGATAAAAAGTTAAATACAAAAGTTAAAGAAAATTTGATGCTTTACACCAGAAAATTTTGCACTAAAATGCATAGTTTGTCCTCAAAATCAAGAAAAACTAGAGAAAACCTACATGCACATTTTTTACTAGCCCTCTAGTGACGCAACTATTGGAAATTCTGGAAAAAGTTTTAGACAAAAGTTGTAGCGACAAACTTTGTACTACAATATTTTGCATTAAAGTGTATTGTTTGTTCTTAAAATTTAAAAAAAGTAAAAAATTCTTACATGTGTATTTAATCAATGTCGGTTTCGAGGACCTTCTACTGTACCTATTTAAACCAAAAACTAATGGTCGCATTCGAGGCACACGCCGACCCTTCATACCAAATTTCAGTGTGATTTTTCAAACGGTTCGGCAGTTATCGTGGAAGATTACACACAGGCACACAGACAGATTATACGCTGAAAATGGTTTCAATCTTCTTGGGGGACTTCAAAATGGATATTTCCATCGATATCTCGATTTTTTTTTGCTCCTTCACCTTACTTTCCCTTTGATGGGTCCGGGAAAGTAAAAATATATAATGTGGATTATTTATAATAAATTTAATATTATGAAGATATTAATAGAAAATATATCTTCTTTACGAAAGGTTTCTATTGTTAATATAAAGTGAAATTAATTGAAGTTAAAAAAAAAGATCACAAACTACTTAGTTTCTCACCGGGAAGTTAGCAAATAGCTTATATCTTCAGCCACCAATGATACATTGACGAGCTATATAAAAGGCGGATATTGGATTTTCTCCCGGCGTTTTATGATAAATCACTTAATGCCATTTAATCCTGCAGTTCATTCTAAGACAATGTTAATTTATTCATGCCCGTCGGTATTGATAAATGGAGTGTCCGGCGATGCGGACCTGGCCCGTGATATTTCTCAGGTGGATTATGGTTTATGAACAACGCACCGTATACTCGCTGGGCTCGGACCTGCCGTGTGCACCACACTCCGGAGGATGACGATTTATTGCGGATTTAAATTGAAGAACGCATCAAGAGCTCTTGGCCTATGGATCGACGCACAATTTATGTTTGAAATTTTGAAAAGTTTCTAACATTGTTAATCTGACTCAAGTACGACCTTATCTTGAATAGTGATCATATATTTGATGAGCAGTTGCACGAACACTTTCCTTAACGTGTACGTCCTTCTCAAATAAAAAACATCGCATTTCTAGTTATAATTAGCATGGTGTATTTTGCAGCTTATTAACGTAAATTTTTTAACACGTTTATGATATTTTTTGAATACAACTAAAGCAGTCGTTAGAAATTTACACTACACATGTAGAATAGACATTGTTAAAGTCAACATATATACACCCTATTCAAAATATTCAAAATATTCAAAAATTTAAAACACTCAACCAAGAAACGCCATAAATATTAAACCTAGATAAATAGAATATATTGTATAATTTCTTTAAGCGACAATAGAACCGCTGTAGCTAGCGTAACAAATAATGTTGAATCAAATGGACCAGCAAGAAAAAGGCAAGAAGAATTTAATAAATAATTGCTTCATAGATTAATCAAAAATGAAAAAATATGAGACAAAGCAAATGCAATCTGCCAGTGACTGTTAACATAAAAATTTAAAAAAAAAGCGGCTATGTCACCCCCAAACTTTCTCGGCTCGGCTGAGAATAGGATTATTTTAATTACAAAATACTTAGTCTTACATTAATGTAAGGAACAAATTTTAAGTGGCAATTCGATGGTGAATACGTCTACCAAATTTCATAATGACATAAGCAGACGCATGTGCACATATACGTATAACACACTGATACAATTAGGATCTCCTAAAATCATGGATGAAAACTTTTGGGAATTCGGGAAAAAGTTTGATACAAAAGTTGTAGGGAATTTTATGCCTACAACTTTGCACCAGAACATTTTGCAAAATACAAAAAAAATGCAAAAAGCCTAAATGTGTATATTTTTCGCCCTCTAGCAGCGAAACTATGGGGAATTCGAAAAAAAGTTAAACATAAAAGTCAAAGAAAATTTGGTGCTCTACAACTTTGCATAAGAAAATTTTGCACTAAAGTGCATTGTTTGTCCTCAAAATTTGGAAAAACTACAGAAAACCTACATGAACATTTGTTGCAGCTCTCAAGTGGCGCAATGGAAATTCGGGAAAAAGTTTAATACAAGAATTGAAAGAGATTACATACTCTAAAACTTTGCACTACAACATTTTGCAATAAAGTGAATTGTGTGTCTTTAAAATTTTAAAAAAATCGATTGTGTCACCCCAAAATTTTCCTGACGAGTAACCAGAGACGAATAATTTTTCAGATATTTTAATGTTTAAGTTTCAAATTTTGACATTTTTTATTTTTGACAGGTGACAGTTGGAGAAATAATATTGACTGTTTTGAATAGATTTTTTCAAGGGCTTTCAAATGACATATTGCAAGTCAAATTCCGTGACATTTTGCTTCTGTCATTTTTTGACAGTCATATTTCCGTTTGACAAATATCGTACAAAACTAATGGGTTCTTCCCACGAGTAACCCAAGCCCATATACCAAATTTCAGCTCAATCGGATTAAACGTGTGGCTTCTATCGTGGAAGAAAACACACAGGCAGACAGATAGACAGACAGACAGACAGACAGACAGACTTCCATTTGGAAACGGTGTTAATCATTTCAGGTGAGCTCAAAATGGATATTTTCATCTTTATCTCGATTTTTTTTTAGCTTGTTTACAATACTTTCCCTTCTCGGATGTGGATCAGGAAAGTAAAATCACAAAATCTTAAATGTGTATTCATTCAATGTCGGTCTTAAGGACCTTCTACTATAACAATTTAAACCAAAAACTTTCCTTTCCAAGTTTATTTGATTAAATAATATCCGCAATAGATGATACCGTAAAATTTACAGATGATATTTATAGATGGTTTGCAATAGCTAATAGACAAAGTGGATGAAGTAAGTGAACGAAATGGGCTAGAAATGAACATCAAAATACAAAAGTATGGTTATATAAGTAAAGAGAATAAATAAAACTGTCAATTATTGATTAAAAATATACCAGTAGAATTAATGGGTAGGTATCCAAATTTGTATACCAGGAAATATTAGTAAACGCAAAGGCAAATATCGCCTTAATCAAGATGTCTAAACTCTTCAAAAACCACAACCTCAAACTAGATATGAAAGTAAGACTCCTGTGCTGGTATGTATTTTACTTTCCCGACCCACCTCCGAAACGAGCTAAAAAAAAAGTTCGAGATAAAGATAGAATTATCTATTTCGAGATCAACTGAGATGAATAAGAGCATTTCTGTCTGTCTGAGTGTATTCTTCCACGATAGAGGCCACACGTTTAATCCGATTGAGCTGAAAGTTTGTATATCAGTTTGGGTTACCCGTCGGAAGAATTTGACTTGAAATATGTCATTTGAAAGCCCTTGAAAAACTCTATTCAGAACAGTCAAAAGTATTTCTCCAACTGTCACCTGTCAAAAATTAAAAAATTAAAAATTTGAAACATTACATGTCTGAAAAAGTATACGTGGATACTCGTCGGGAAAGTTTTGGGGCGACAGAACCGATTTTTTAAATTTCTATAGATTTTTTATTGAAATTTTTACAAAATCTTGAAATTTTTACATTTTTTAAATTTCTGAAATACTTCCACATTTTTCACTAGTAATCTCCCTAAAGCTGAATTATTACCGGAAATTTTTTTCGAGTACACGATTTTTTGAAAATTTCTTAAAAAATCGTGTACGAGGAAAAGATTCCGGTTATTAATTCAAGATCGTGGGGGATTCGGTAAGAAAATTTCACACCTAAAAAATTTAAAAGTAATTAATTATTTATTTGACATTAAGATTAGAAGGAAAGACTAGTTTTGGTCTAGTTAGTCATGAGTATTTGTTGGTATGTTAAAATTTAAGTAGTAATTGTTTAATTTTGATTTGCACAAAAAGTCTAATATGAATCAAGCCCATTACAAGTGTCATTATTTTGACATAAAAATTTCCACTTATTAATTTCGTCCAGGGTACCCTGGAGGATGAAAATTTCCGGAAATTTTTTGGGTTACCATGGTAACCAAACAAAAAAATTGACTCTGATTGGCTTAAAAATGGCGGTGTGAAATTTTCATTGAAATTTTTAAATTTTTATCAAAATTCCTGAAATTTTTGATAGCAGTTATTGAAAATTTTTGAAATCTTTACAAAATCTTTATAAATTTTTAATAGTTTTTTTTATTGACATTTTTGAAATTATTACAGAATCTTGATATTTTTACACATTTTTAAAATTTTTGAAATATTTGGATTTTTGATTGATAGTTTTTAAATTTTTATTATAATTCCTGAAATTTTTTATCAAAATTCTTGAAATTTTTTAAATCTAAATTTTTTTATTGAATTTTTGAAATATTTAGATATTTTTCATTTTTTAAATTATTATCAAATTTCCAGAAATTTTTGATCTCAGGTCTTAAAATTTTTGAAATCTTTAAAAAATCTGGAACTTTTTACATGTTTTTAAAATTTTTATAGATTTTTTATTGAAACTTTTGACATTTTCACAAAATTTTGAAATTTTTACGTTTTTAAAATTTTTGAAATATTTACAAATTTTTGATTGAAATTTTTATCAAATTTACTGAAATTTTTGATCACAGTTCTTGAAATTTTTGAAATCTTTACCAAATCTGGAACTTTTTGGAAAATATTGTGAACGAGCTGAAAAAAAATTTCGAGATAAAGATGGAAATTTCCATTTTGAGGTCAACTGAGATAATTAAGACCATTTCCAGATGGAAGTCTGCCTGCCTGTCTATCTGTCTGGGTATTTTCTTCCACGATAGAAGCCACATGTTTAATCCGATTGAGCTGAAATTTGGTGTATGTGTTTGGGTTACCCGTCGGAAGAACCCATTAGTTTTTGTACGAAATCTGTCAAATGGAAGTGTCACTATCAAAAAATGACGGATACAATATGTCACGGAATTTGACTTGCAATATGTCATTTGAAAGCCCTTGAATAACTCTATTTAGAACTGTCAAAATTATTTCTCCAACAAATTGCAAACTGTAACATTAAATATCTGAAGAAGTATATGTGGAAAAGTATACGTGCGAAAGTTTTGGAGCGACACAACCGATTTTTGATATTATACCAAAGATTAGTAATCTTTGAGTATACTATGGAATGGAATTCTGGACACTGAACAAAGCAACTCAAAAAAAACTCGAGGCCTTCGAAAAAAAGATATCATGGCTCAAGGACCTAAATATATAGTATTCAAAAACAACTACACAACTACTTAGAGTAGCAATCAACAAGGTCGTCATAGCTAAGATAGTAGCCAATTAAACCGTAACAAATTGCAAACCTTAAATATATTTTTCCACTACTAATGTTAGAAGATGTCATTAT
This sequence comes from Neocrepidodera transversa, assembly GCA_963243735.1. Taxonomy (NCBI): domain Eukaryota; kingdom Metazoa; phylum Arthropoda; class Insecta; order Coleoptera; family Chrysomelidae; genus Neocrepidodera; species Neocrepidodera transversa. Next base: position 27,061,844 of record OY725345.1, on the reverse strand, counting down.
TTATGCTGTTTTCTAGTCGAGAAGTTAAATTTCTCTCTTACAAGAAGATAATTTTTTATTATTGACTAGTAGTAGATAATCAAAACAATTGACGACTACATTTGATGTCAGAGGTAGGCGATCTTAGAAAATCTTAAATTTATTATACGCAACAGTAATTGCGTTTGTCAAAAGAGTTTTTTTAAAAATTATTATAAAAAATTGGATAGCAAATAAGCACTTTCTTTTGAATTCCTATCATGTCAAGTGAATTTTCGACCTAATCAAATAAAATAAAGGTAAGTTTTTCTTTATCAGATATATTTTCGTTTGAAATAGTTTAAGGTTATGTAATAATTAGTTTGATATTGATTAGTGGTATTTATGCAATAACACCTATTCTAAAAGTAATCTAAAAATCAATTTAATAGTTTTTCAAATTTAAGTGTCAAATGAAACGAATTTATCCATGTTTTCATCGCTACTTGAAAATTTTAAAAATCACAGTGCAATTAACATAATGGAATGTCAATTTAATTTATTGAATATTCTCATTCAATTGTTTTCACAAACTGCTTCTTTTCCATTAAATTCTTTTCAAATATAAACCCAACAAAATCCGAAAAATATCATTGTAAAAATGATTAAATGTTCCAGTAGTGGAAAACAAAATATTTAAACCACGGTGGAGAAGATTTTTCTCAGTATCGCAACTTATTATCCCGAGATGCGAAGCTGAGAAAATTACTTCTCGACCTTGTTGTATAATATACTATTATAATTTCATTCTCGAGATTTTTTAGGAATATTCGTTTTCAATTACCAGAGGATTTATTAATTTTAAATTATAAAAACCCTATTGTTCAGTTTTTACAAAATGGAGTAGGTACGCTTTGTTAATAAAATTAATCAATATTACAATTTAGATTATGTTAGTGATGTCATTTTTATATTTTTAATTAGATTGATTTCAGTATTACAAATTGGCGACCAACATCGTTATAACATATTTAAATACACTATAAACATTAATTTGCCATTATATCAAATTACAAACAAAAAAGAATAAGAGAAAAGTTTCTGTTCATATTTTCCATTCATCCATTTTGCATTAAAGCAAGCGAGAAAGAGAAAGAATCTATGGCCCTATTTCATTTCATTGAATCATATAACACTAAAATATTAGATTTGAATATAATAATATAAGTTAATCCTTAATACTATTATCAAAGAGTAAAACAACTACACCACTGAAAAGTAATTTCTATTACATTCAAACTCCGCAGGGCATCAGCGTGATGTAATGACGTCACCATTAATTATTTTGGATTTCTGGTATAGTCTAGATTTATTGGTGAATGCTACTACTGGTTCCTTTTCTTAAGAAATAAATAAACATACCTATTACTCAATATAACCATTATACATATATCATTGCTAAAAGTAACGCTCATAAAAGTAAATTATGATTAATTGTTACTGAATCTACATTAATCATTCTCTCAGTTACAACGAAGAACATTAAAAGCTGAGTGTATAACCAGTTGCATTTCTTTGAAAATATTAGATGGCATTTAATATGAACATCATGAGATTATTTTTTACTTCGTGATGACTAGTTTAGTAGAGATCTTATCCGCTCATATTAAAAATAACGAATTTTTTATAGTTGTAATAAACATTAATTTTAATATAAATAATAATATATATTTATGTATTATTATTATTATATTTATTTGTTTTCGGGTTGTGTTTTTGAAGGTTATATATATGGGTGATATAGAAAAACATTTGAAGAAATATAAATGTAAAATTTAGAGTATAGTAATATGCTTTTTATTTAAGAATTTATGACAGTATTATAGTCGTTGAATTGGATCAAACTCAGTCTCCACTTGAAGATTATCCCAAACGCTTTATTAAGAGTTCTTCTTATATTGAGCTCATTAGAAGACATTTATTTTCTAGCCACGAGAGCTGCATATAACGTGTTAATGCCCTTAAAAATCTATTAATAAAGTTTTAAAATAGGCATTTATTATGTAATAGGAATAAGCTGCTTCTTCGGATATAACATTCTGATTTTTCAGCTTCAGTGCACATCTTATAACGTTAAAGAGTTTCTCCAGTCCCTTCTAATTATTTTAGATGCCACATCTTTCTCCTTTTCTGCGGGTCTAGCTTTTAGATATAACGTGTGAGCAGCCAACCCCCGGTATAGCATATTATTATTTTTTAGAGGAATTTTAGAGAGAACCAAAACACATTATAATTAAAGTGTTTTGTTTCGTCTTAGACTTATATTATCAAAACGCATTATTTTTAATTATATTTTATTTCGTCTTCAGTTCCATTTTTTTCAAGATACTTTAGATGTCTGTGTTTATAGAAAAACAAATAGTACCGGGTACCACAGAACATTATGATGAAAAATGTTTAGTCAAACTGGGCATAAAAACGTATTTGAAAGCAGGAGAAAAGGCCAGTCAAAAATAAAATTTGAAACTACCAATACGTCACCGAAGTTCCTGTATCCAGCGCCGAGACGCCGACTCCTACAATTTCGACAGACGGTTAGATTTTACTTCCTCAAAACCCAGTCTATTCTCACAAATTAAACTATGAAAACCATCAATATAAACTAAAATATTCGACGCCATTCAGCTTCGCTACGCTTTTTGTTCCGACACTCAATATTTTAGCGTCTACCCATTTTTACATCTTTCATCGTAAAGATAATTTCTTAACTTCGTTTGGACTTATTTTGTCTTCTCAACAATAAATCAGAATAAGATTTTCACATTTTAATTGTCCAACTTCTTTTTGTCCCTGAGTCAAAGGTTAAATACGTATCCACTGAAACAGCTTGTAAAATTTCCATCTTTCGTGAGTTCACGAGGGGGTGACATTTATCAGTTAATTGCACTATCCTAAATAACAACTTTTATCATAAATTTTTCTAAAATATATTGTCAATGTTACGCAGAAGCGTACTGTGTCAATCGCATTATATAATTCTACATTATGGTTCAACGAGTATTCAGCATGGGGGTGGGAGATCACAAACGTTAAAGAGTTTACCCAATCCATGTTTCTTGTTCCATTCAATATCTTTCTTCTTTTTCACAGATCTAACTTAACATTTTTAATTTTTCCACAGAAGCCGATACTGCTAACTGTATTTTTTTACATTTGGATATGTGCAATTGTTACTAATCAGTTATGCATTTCTAACATTTAAGTTAATCTTTATATCCTTGGCTACTTCTATAGAAATTAGACCTATTTCCTCAGATACGTTATTTTTAAGCTCGGTTTCATTTGAAATTTGTTTAGATTTAACGATCCCCGCTAGTTAATTGGGGACCTTTTGACCTTAATATTTGGTTATCTTTATTTAAAAAATCTGATGTGGCCAGCACATGACCTCTCGCCATTTTTGAATCAAAAATTTACAGGTTGACACAAAAAAGTATGAAAAAAAATTATTTTTTTGTAAATCTGGCAACAATGGCAAAAGTTTCGAAAATTTTAATGAGATGAAAATAAACTATAATGTATACAAAATATATCTGTAAAACTTTATTGCCGTTTTGTATCATAATGGCGTCATCACCCATAGCAACTGCCACTTCCGGTTGTGCTATTGGCACCAAAATCTAATCAGATCTAATCTAGGGTCTCAGAATCCTGTATGCAAAATTTCAAATTTTTTCATTCATTAGTTTTTGAGTTATCGTTACTACAACATCCATCCAAACACACACACACACACACACACACACACACACACACACACACACACACACACACACACACACACTAACACACACACACACACACACACACTAACACACACACACACACACACACACACTAACACACACACACACAGACATCATCGCGAAAATATTAAAATCGTATTCTAGAGACCCTAAAACGTGTTTATCCATTGAAAACTCACTACCCAATTTTTAGCATGATTCCTATACCTCTCTTATCTGAAGGTCGAGAGGTAAAAATAGTATTTAAAATATTTTTGTCGAAAATTATTAACTGATTTCCACAAGATAAATAAGTTCGTTGGCTATTTACTTTGAGTGGATTAAAGAGCTGGGAATAACGAAACTAAAATGTTATTTTCAGTAACGAGTTACTAATGTTGCTGCTGTTAGTGCTGTTTAATTATTTTTTGTACCGCATCGGTTGTGTCACCCCAAAACTTTCCCGACGAGTATCCACGAATACTTTTTCAGATATTTAATGTTAAAGTTTCAAATTTTGACATTTTTTTATTTTTGACAGGTGACAGTTGGAGAAATAATTTTGACTGTTCTGAATAGAGTTTTTCAAGGGCTTTCAAATGACATATTGGAAGTCAAATTCCGTGACATATTGCATCTGTCATTTTTTGATAGTGACACTTCCATTTGACAGATTTCGTACAAAAACTAATGGGTTCTTCCAACGGGTAACCCATACCCATATACCAAATTTCAGCTCAATCGGATTAAGTTACTAAAAAATTTTGTTTGTATGTGTAATAACAACGGCGATAAATGGTGAGATGGACAATAAAAGAACGAGAAGACACGGAACAAGAATAATATATAGGAATGTTACGCGTTATTACTTTAAAAGTAACGCGTTACTTTTGGAAAGTAACGAATAAATAGTTACTTTTTGAAAAAAGTGACGGTAACATTTATTTAACGCATTACTTTTTAGCAAAAGTAACGGTAAAGTAACGCGTTACTTTTTTTTAGTAACGCCCTAGTTCTGCATACAGTTAGACAGACAGACTTCCTTCTTGAAATGGTCTTAATCCTCTCAGGTGACCTCAAAATGGATATTTCCATCTTTATCTCAAAAAATTTTTTTAGCTCGTCCACAATACTTTCCCTTTTCGGAGGTGGGTCGGGAAAGTAAAATCAACCTCAATTTACTATTTATTTCTAATGTTTTGTGAAGTAAATAATGTTACATTTTCTATTGAATATTTGAAATGTGGAAAATTCAAATAAAATATGAATTACAAATGTACACATAACCGTTATTTTTCAGTTCTTGTTCTATGAAATCTAGAGGAATAAAAATGTACAGCAATTTCTTATTTATTACTTTGCAGCAAGGCGTGAATCTTGCAATAATGCGTTACTTTTACGGTAATGCATTACTTTTGGAGTGAATCCTGACTTCTGCAGGAACGCGTTAGTTTTACAGTAACGCGTTAGTTTTACAGTAACGCGTTACGTTTCTGTAACGTAAAGTAACGAAGTTATAATAACGCGTTACTTTCGGAAAGTAACGAATAAATCGTTACTTTTTTTAAAAACAGGGTCGACAGGTGAAGGTAGATTTCTGTTACTACGGCCCGATAAGTATGGTGAAGTATGGCAAACTGTAGAATTGAAATCGTGCAAAAATCTCAAAAAAAATTTTTGCTCCAAATGACTTAAAATGTCATGAAACGTGGAAAAAATTGATTTTCCGCGAAAAAAAAGTCTGTGTGGATGTGTGGATGTCTGTGCGCGCACGATAACTCGAGAACGGTAAGGCCGATCCAGAAAATTCTTTCGGCCATCGGTGTTTATTCATAGAAGAAAGGCTCTACCGGAAGATGAGCAATTTCGGGTCCGAGGATCCCGGTCCCGTCTACCAAGTGAAACTTCTATTCGAGACACCTCGATAAGGAAAGCAAATTATAGCAACCGGCTCGTTGAAAAAAAAAAAAATCCGATGTTTTCGAATCTAACTTTCTTCCACTGACGTAATTTGACTATTTTCATCCTTCCCCACCCCACGATAAGGTCGGATCGAAAAAAGTTTCAACCAAATGAATTTTATAATTATAAGGACATGAAAAAAGTCTAATAATATCTTTCAATATTTTGAAAAATGGCGAAGATATGATTTTTTTAAATTTCAACCTCCTCCACTTTCCACCCTCTTAGAGGTAGAATACCAATAATTTTTTTTGATTAGCTGATTCTTATTCTCTTGTTCCCCCGCCATTGAAAGTTACGGTAAGAGCAAAAGTAACGATAATGTAGCTTTGAGTTGATAGAGATTCAGTAGGTAAAGGCAATGTTTAGATTGTAAAATTTTTTAGGATTAATCATCCGCCATAGATTAATATCAAAATATTTATTACATAAGCTTAATAAGCTTAAAACTATTTCAAACGAAAAAATATCTGATAAAGAATTACTTCTATTTTATTTGAAATGATAGGAATCTAAAAGAAAGGGCTTATTTGTTGCCCAATTTTTTATAATAATTTTTAAAAAAACTCTTTTGACAAACGTAATGATAGTTGCGTATAATTAATTTGAAAGATTTCCTAAGATCCTACCGCTGACATCACGTTTAGTCTTCAATTTTTTTTATTATCTGCTACTAGTCAATAATCAAAAATTATGAACTTGTAGGAGAGAAATTTAACTTCTCGACTCGAACACAACATAAATAATGACATCTTCTATTACTAGTAGTGGAAACAATTCTTTTCAGAATCCATACATGCCAATATTTTTATTTTGCTTTGAGATTTGTAAGAGTTATTATTTAATTACGAGCACTTTACAAATGCTGGTTTAGTGCTAAAAATGTTATTGTAATGTATCGCCTTCGCACTCTGTGGAACATATTAAATACTTTCTGGGCGGAGCATTGTGATTGTTTTCAGACTCTAAAAAATCGTCAAAGATTGAAACTTGCCGGACTCGAGTGCATTTTCTGCACGAACCATTATTTTTGGTTCATTTTTAAATAGAACCATAAACTCGCCTACCTTAATTAAATATTTTGCCATGATTAAAAACGAAATACCTTTTTTATTTTTACTTTCAAAAAATTAACTTGTAAACAAACTATCAAAATGACAAGTATGATAGTTGCCACGTGGATTTCATTCCTCCGGTTAGCCACTCCTGAAATAGTTACCATGGTTACAATTTTTGTTTGTAAACATTTCAGGTTGACAAACATAAATTATGTCGACACGACTAGAAATAAACCAGCTCGTGATAATGCTTCACTGCAAATACAAGAAGGAATGGGTGACTGAAATGTCAATAGAAGAGATTAAAACTAAAATAAAATGCATTTTTTAATCAAACTCGTCGTGATTTTCTTTGACGTTGTTGACGTAAACTCGCCATGGCTGCACAAACTGTCCTCTTAAACTGGCTTAACCTGTAAACGCTCGCTGCCTTTAGTTTGCTGTCCTGATTTACTATCCTAGCCTGTGTACAATTACCCTAAGTGAATAACACAAAAAGCGATACATAAACATTAAAATAATATGTTATGATATATTGAAAAGTGAAAAATAAAAACAATACAACAATTTTCTTCTTTTCTCATGTTTACATCTGGCCTCTATTTAATAAAGAATTCAGTTCGTATATACTGCCACCTCTTAACAGTATTATCAATTAATGTAGATATTGTTATTTTTTTAGAAATTATAAATATTTTTGTAGGCTTATTTGGTAACAGACTTTTAAGTGCTAATTTAAAAAAAAATTTCTATAATACGTCCTTATTTATTGGATCCAAGAAAATACATTATGGTTACAGAAGGTCTTTATCAAGCAAGACTATTTGCAGCTGTGGTTAGCCACAATGCGAGAAAGCCAATTTATACTATAAGAATGTAAGGTAAGAATTTAAATGGAGAAAAACACTAATTGGCAAGACGAAAAGAATTAAATTATAAAGTAAGAGAGGCAACGAAGACGAAAGAAATGAATCAGTAAAATTTAAATCTAGACATCAATCTTGGCTGTTACTATATACAGGGTGTTTCATAATTCGACGTTTAACAGTTTATGATAGACTCATCTCATAAAATAAAGAATTTCTAGGTCAGTAACTAACATTAAAAAATACTTGCTTTTAAAAATACAGGGTGTTAATAAATAACAACAGATTTTTCGCTGAAACATATTTAAAAATAAATATATTTTAACCAAACATTTTACCAGTGGCGTTCCAATTCGATATGGACGAATATTTTGCTCCCAATTCTCTACGCCACTGGATAAATTTTTAAAATTGTTTTTTTTAATTGTTTAATTAAAATTAATAGTTTTTGAGAAAAATTAGATAGAAGCGGAGTGCAGAGTGTTTCATTAATTTCATTAATAATCTCATAAATAAATTAATTTATGAATAGATTCCATCAACTATTATAATACTAATACTTGAAGAAATGATACTGATCATGTTCCAATATCGTGATGTAAATATAATTTAAGTTTAGAGCGCACGTAACAATTGACAAATCTACATCTTTAAAAGCCTTAGATGCCCTGATAACGAAGCCCTGCATTTTATATGCGATCTAGAAGCAAGTTTATTGTCAAATTTCACTTCGTGGTCCTTAACGCAACAGATGTATTAGAGATTACGTAACTGTGATAAATAACATTGTGTTTGAGAAAACGATATAATTTAGGATTTTTTTTTAATTGTAAATTATTGTTAACACACTAATTGTCAGTAGATAGAACGTTCGTTAACTTTAACGGTTCTGTAACTAATGACAACGACGTTTAGATTGTGACCATTCTACATGAAATCAACTTGTAAAGTTTTATTCTAAACGTCATCGCCTTTACTTACTGAGTCTTTAAAGTTAATGGACGTTCTATCTACTGACAGTAAGTGTGCACTTTATCGAGCGCCAACTACAAAATGTTATAGTCTTACACGGATTTAATAATTTGAAATATAGAAATTCACACGTAAATTATTTAGAATGTAATTTATGAATATATCAAAAAAGTGGACCCAGAACAGAACCTTCTAGTACTCTATCGGTAAATCGACATAACGAGAGCGATTTGATAGATACATTTTTATAAAAAGTATTAAACCCAAGGGACAGCAGTCAATTATGAATATTATAATCAACACGATCGAACGCCGTTTTTAAATCGGTACCTATATCCGTGCATTATTATCAATATCCCATTACATCGCCCGAGTAACACAAAACGGAATTGTACTATAGATATAAACATATTGAAATATTCAAGCAATTTTATCGTTTCTTAAGGGTCCTCATTAGTCGTTTTTATTGATCAATACCATTGAATCTATGCTATTGAAAATAGAATGGGCTTTAGTCATCAACTGAGATAAAATTTAAGGTTATATTATCGGATAAAATACAGACTTTGGTGAAAAAAGATATTTCCAAAAAGTTCCAAATAAAGCAGAAAAAATAGTGTGGTCAAAAAGGTTAGTAACGTAACACCAATATGATTGCTTTATCTAACTTATTTTTAATTTTAACACAGAAGCTTATTCTAGAAGTGAGTTCCTAACTTGTTATGAACATATTGAGTTTGCGCAGTATAAAATAATGGAACAATGGTCTGCGCAGTATAAAATAATGGAACAGTTGTGTTATACTGCGCAGACTCAATATGTTCATAACTCTAGGAACTCGCTTCGGGAACAAACCTAGAATGTCACACAAATACGACTTAGACGTTTACAAACCAAAAAGAGAGGCCAAATGAACGTAAATTGAGGCTTTTAATATGTTTTAAAATTAAAAGGCATTATTTTTAAATATACTTATTATTGGCAGTAACGGGGATAATTATTAGTAAATATGCTTTTCATTTAATGAGTTTTATATGCCATTACTTTGTTTTAATTGAAATATATTACTTATACATGAGCTAAAAGGAGTGGCAATTGGATTATTGTTAATAAATGACTGATTAAATAAATGCAAAAATCTGATGTGTCCAACACATGACCTCTCGCCAAATTTGAATTACCAATTAGTACTTTAACACAAAAAACTATGAAAAAAATTTACTTTTTTGTGAATCTGGCAAAAGTTTTTGAAAATTTTAATGATATAAAAATAAACTATACTGTATACAAAATGTATGTGTCAAACTTTATTGCCATCTTGTTTAGTAATGACGTCATCACTCATAGTAACTGCCACTTCCGGTTGTCCGATTAACATCAAAATCTAATCAGATATAATCTAATGTATAAGAATCTTGTATGCAAAATTCGAAATTTTTAATTCAGTAGTTTTTGAGTTATCCTTACTACAACATCCATCCTAACACACACAGATATCATCGCGAAAATATCAAAATCGTATTCTACAATTTTTAGCATGATTACTATACCTCTCTTATCTGAAGGGCGAAAGGTAAAAATATTGAGAAAAACAATTGGCAACAGTAAAGAAAAAGTAAAAACATAGAAAGGACATATAAGAAGTCAACAATAACATAGATATATATGTTGAACAGGAATCCACAAAAGACAAATTGACACTCGTATCTTTGTTTTAGTAATCTGGCGATAATTAAAAGTCGCATTAATAACTTTACCAGATTAATATTAAGAAAAAGAATAATTGATTATTGTTGATGCGGTTGGAGACCACAATTACAATTTGTAGACACGAACAAAATAGTTTTTTATGCCACTAACAATTTTCAATTGGCAGTATCTATTATATTTTTTTATAAAATAACTGAATATATGTATTCTTTATATTACTGATAATAGAACAACAACTCACCAAAGTTATTTAGAGCACAGCTGCTAACAGACTAAAAAGCAATAATTTCTTCGATAAGCTATCACTTATTTCTCTGAGATGGGGTATTTTCATTAATAAAATGTATAATGTTATTATGAACATGAAATCAACAAGTGACGTTCTGTTTTTATCAGATCTATAACAAGAATTTTTAGAATTAAGTAAACACATAATTTTTTATGTGGTATATCCCGAAAAGAATCTTATTTTTAAACCAACTTATCTCTAATTACGTGAAATAATACACCAATTCTTTTCGTGACTATGCTAATCATGTTTTTAATAGCTAATCTAATTTTATGATTGTAATTATCTGTATTCTAATTTTTTGTTTTTTAAAATATTTCATTAATAATCTATATTTTTTGCATTCAGCATATATATCTGGAAAATATATCTGTGACAGACGGACGAACGGACAGACAGACATTGTAAAGTCAATAAGTGCCTCCACTGCTTAATAATCAATAAATAGTGTATGCTATAGTGAATTAACATAATAGTATATATATTACATAACAAGTGTGCTAAGAAGTATATTACACACGATTTGGATAGCTGTAATTCGAAACACTGTGTAATAGGCTTGCCACACGAGTAGTGTACTATACTTTTTCTACGACTATTAGAAAAAAATTAGTTAAAAATTATAGAAATACTTCTTAATTAACAAATTTTTTTGAAATTTATTACACAAGTAAACAAAAGAAAATAAAATAAAAAGCTTATTAACCTTAGAATTTCAATTATATTTTAAAAAATCAATGTGCAACAATTCATATAAATTGTCAATCAATGTCGGCTATTATGTAATAAATCTTACGCACGGCTATTCGGTTTATAACGCATGATTAGGATTCTAATAGTGTATTGTGTGTAAAAATAGATTTACTAATTAAGTAAACTATGTGTAAACGTCCCCTTACTGATAAAGTAGTAGAAAAAGTATATTAGATTAAATTTTAATAATGTATTGTAATGATATTCTACTACCAAAAATCTTAAATTTGGGTTGGATTCTATGAAAAAATAAAAATAATAAACATCACAAATTAATTAAAAAAAATTAAAATATTGCGTTTTCTTCCTCCTGCCCAAACTTTATTTTTCTATCTTGATCTGTTATTTCTTCTTTACGTTTCCTCTTGGTTATTGTTACCTGACTTCTATACCCTATATTTATCTATAATTGCCCTTATTTCTTGAACATTTACTTATATTTGATTATTTTGATTTTTTTTTAATAAAAACTATATAATTAATCTATTGGTATATAATTTTCTTTATTTTCTTTCCATATCTATACATATCATTTCCAAATTGTTCTATACCTACTTCTTTTACTCCTGAAGTCTTATAAAAACCTTCCCTCCAGCGAATTTTAATTATCCTACAGGGTGTTATACCTAGGCGATCTCAAAAACCCCATACTTAATGGGTCTAACTACTTTAATAAACAAGATACAGGGTGTTTTATCTATTTGGCCAATTTCTTCCATGGTTCATAACTTTCTAACCACGCTGTATATTTCCATGATATTTGGCGGGCATATTTTGCTTAAAGTGCCCAGTCGATCAATAAATTTACAATAAAAGAAATCCAGGTCCGGATTAAAAAAAATATTATAAAACAACACCCTGTATATCAGATTTTTCTAAAATAGATTCCGTATTTGAAAAGAGCACGAAAAAATGAATTTAGTGATATACTTTGCATTTTCGGCAAAATGTTTTTTTCTTGTAAAATTTTGAGTTTGAATTCTGAAATGGTGTGAATTGTGAGAGAAAAAAAACTGCGACTAATTCATTTTTAAATTGATTTAGTTTTAATGAAGACTTGTTAACCCAAATTGGTAAAATTTTAATATTTTAAGTACTTTTTTATTATTTGCGACAAATAATCCATAAAAAATATTCATCTTTAATTAACGAATAAATAATTATAAATTTACACAAAATAAATAACTTTAATTAATGAAAAACAACAAAAATTATAAAAACACCTAAAAATTAATGACAACAAAGTAAAACCATTATTGATTACCATTTTTCAAATATAATTTGTATAAAACTTTTTTTTATCCGATCTACGGGGGTGAAACTGGAGGGGGTTGAAATATTTTTAAAAGTATCGAAATAGGTCATGTCGTAAAAATCGTCAGAAATCATAAAAAACCGGTTAAAAATTGTAAAAAACAGTAAAAAATCTGAAAAAATCATTAAAAATCGTAAAAACTCCAAAAAAAAAAACCGTAAAAAGTGTAAAAAAATCGTAAAAAATCGAAAAAATCGTAAAAAATTGTAAAAAATTGTAAAAAATTGTAAAAAATTGTAAAAAATTGTAAAAAATTGTAAAAAATTGTAAAAAATTGTAAAAAATTGTAAAAAATTGTAAAAAATTGTAAAAAATTGTAAAAAATTGTAAAAAATTGTAAAAAATTGTAAAAAATTAATTGAAAAAAATTGTAAAAAATTGTAAAAAATCGTAAAAAATTGTAAAAAAAAACAGTAAAGAAAAATCGTAAAAAATCGTGAAAATCGTAATGTCAATAAATTTCGTGTTGCGTATAGTTCTTATGTTTGTTGTGAAAGTGAATTTTTCTGGCCGAAGTACTAAAAAAATCATGTTTTCACCCCGTGTAATATTTTTTAGGCGTTTTTTAAAATGTTTGCAATTCTCCATTAATTAAAGTTATGTATATTGGGTGGATTCATTATTATTTATTCGTTAATTAAAGTTGAATGTTTTGTGTGGATTATTTATGGGAAATAATGAAAAAATTAAAATTTTACCAATTTAGGTCAATAAGTTTTCATTAAAACTAAATCGCATTAAAAAAAATTAATTTCAGATTTGGGCTTTTCACCATTTCAGAATTCAAACTAAAAAATTTTACAATAAAAAACATTTTTAGAAAGTTATGAACCATGCAAGAAATTGGAAAACTAAATAAAACACCCTGTATCTTGGTTATTAAAGTAGTAAGAACATATAAGTATGGGGTTTTTGAGATCGCCTAGGTGTCCCCTATCTGCAGTTAACGTATGTCATTTTCCCAATGAAACACCCTGTATATTTAACTTTTATCAATACAATTTTAACTTTATTACTAATTTGTATTCTTCAATTTTAAAATGTGATCATGATTTTAATCTGTATTTTAAATTTTTTATTCTGTAAAACTTGTGAACGACAATCTCAATAAGGGTATGTTTTTTGTAAAATATCATTGATTGTACCGTATTTGTCACTTATCAGTTACAGCATCCCTGATGATGAGTATAAACATGCTCGAAAGCTCGGAAATAAAGTCTTGATAGAGTGTACACTTTTTCTTGCTGCTTCCCAATATTCTACGCTACCCATATACAGGCCGTTTCTTTTATCATTGTGATAATATTGCCATCTTCTAAATCATAACGATCAGTGCTTAGTTATTGAGTGGCCTTGAGATCATGTGCGGTACATATTGGCGGAAACGGGAATACATGGTAAATTATTTTATGTATTGTTTTTCTTTGCGGACCTCTGTAAAAGTGAATCAGCAGCATTCCAGCTGTAATAACACTTCTGCTAAAATACTTCATTATTCTGAAGCGGAATTTAACTCAATTTGAGAAAATTTTTCAGGTTACTCAGTGGATCAGGCGGTAAAAGTTTGTGGGAAATTAACGAAAGCTTCAGAACGCACAATTTACTGACCTAACTTTAATTAAAAAAAAAATGCAAATGCATTAAATTAAAATGTCGTATATCTATGTAAAGCGATAAAATTGCCCGCCACTGGAATAATTTCCTCTTTCCCCTTAACCAATGAAAATCTCAATTACTTTGGAGCAAAGACAGATGTCAACATTCCATTCACATTCCTTAATACATTCCATTACTGTCAGTTATTAAGGAAAAGGAGTATAGCACATGATAAAAGAAACAGCCTGTATATAAATATATAAATATTTTGGAATTTTTTTTTTGATTTGGTCCTTTGCATAAAAATTAAAATATAACCATAGTGTTGATTTTGTAATTGGTCGATTTTTTTTTGACGGTTCGGCTGATTTTTCAAGTCTTTTTTCAAAAATATAGAGTCAGATTGTAGGTACCTTAGAAATAACTATATTAGAAGTGGCTTTCAAAACTATTAAAATTTTTATTTTTAATAATGTGACGTTCCACAAATGTTTTACTGTTATTTGTTATATTCTGTCCAACTTTTGTAAATATGTGGTAAGTTTTTATTTGATAATTTTAATATCGTCAGTCTAAATCATCTGTTTGTAGTTTATATTTTTGAAAAAGGCTTGAAATACATTGTGATCAAAAGTTCAAAAACTTGAATCACCCTGTTTACATTTTCTTCTTATGTCACCAAGTAGAACTCAAAAAGTTAAGATACGGACATGTAAGCCGTTTTATCCGATTTTATGTCGTTTGGCCGGAGCAATCACTTAAACTTGGAAAAATGCGATTTTCAATTGTCTATAACTTCAAAACTAATTATTTTATAATATACGTATAATAGGTTCTTGAAATAATGTTCTTAGAACGAATCTAAAATTGTAAAAAAATACAGGGTGTTCCATTTAAAATAAGCAAGTTGATACCAACCTCCGGTATAACCGGCAGTAGCTGGTTGTTCTAAATATTTTAGATCGATTATGCATCCCCGAAAACCTCATATCGCAAATTTTCAGATTTTAATTCTGCCTGCTTTTCCTGAAACCTCTAATTAGCCCTCTAAAAGAATCACCCTGTATATATAAGATTTCCCTTCTACCTTTCAGTGTAGGGATGAATGTTTATTAGTTTTCTACAAACTTTTTGCACTCCGTTCTGTCTTAAGCTAACTGTTTAGCTTGCGTTATTGTTTGACCCTTTCTCAATAACATTTTAGCTATTGTGTTGTCCCAAGTTTCTTTTGGCCTGCCTCTGTGTCTTTTGGTCTCCCATATTCTTTTTACCATTCTGTTATCCTCCATTCGATGTAGATGACCCCGACAACTCAGCTGTCTTTCTCCAATGTAATCTAATTGACTTTTAGTTATTAACAACTCCAACTTATTTAATTTCAATTTACTTTTTTAACTAATCTTCCTATAACTAATTTAAATTTAAATTTCTATTTTTTTACTTTCTTTAGTCCTGTTCTCGTATTCATTGTTCTTGCTCCGGTTTTCCTCAGTTAAGCCATTAATTTGTTTCTTTTCCAATTTTACGACATTTCTTATGCAAACGAGAGCACCGTCAAATTGTCTAATTTTTTATATGTTATAGTACTTAATGTTTTTTGTAAATTTAACAGAATGAAGTCCCTCTTAAATATTTTGGAAGTTTATATATTTAATTATCAACATTAAAATATTTTTATTTACAGGGTGATTCATGTTTTCAATATCAGGATTTACCAATAAAAAATATTTACAAATAAAAGAAATACCGTGTACTAAATATTTTTAAACACTGAGGATGTCTCTAAAATTGATAATTTTATCTGAAACACAAGAGCGTATAAGGCAGAAATGCTAAAATAAAATATAAAAATAGTATGATTAAGAAAAAATTCACTAAAATACATCATAAATAATAGGGTAAAAAAATGTTAAATGAAATCTGAGGTCTTAAATGCAGGATAAGTTAAAAATAGCAGGCCTAGAAGAAATATTATACAACAGAGAACTGGATCAAAAAAATGCGAAAAAATGTAAACTATTTTGTAATATAAAAAGGAACGACTATTGCTGGTAGAATCGAACATGAATTTCTAGCTAAGGAAGCGATTTTGTTAAACGAATTGATGAAAATATGGTATCACTCTTGGCTATACAACCTTGAAGATACTTATTCTTGATTTCTTCGGTTAATTATCATATTTACGAAGACCGTATGTTTGTAAGTAAGTCAATCCACTTTACGAACCCATCGGTCTCGAACGCAAAATACCATTATTTCCAACAACGGTATCGCTTTACATTTCTTCTAGAAAATAAAAAAAAAGTAAGGCCGTAATACGATTTACCGTAGTGCATTCTTAAAAGGAGAGTTCTATAAACACGATATGAATCAAATAAAAATTTATCGCTCTTGTTTATCGCGATACAGATAAACGCGTCACGAATTTTGTCGCGGATTCCGATTAAAATCGATATCAGGCATTTCCTTTCATCACAAATAAAATAGTTACATTGTACCGTTTTCGTTTTTATGCTGTACTTACCTTTTAGGAAGTTTACTTTACTATATAATAAAAACCTGATGTGGCCAGCACATGACCTCTCGCCATCTTTGAATCAAAAATTAACACATTAACACAAAAAAGTATGAAAAAAATTGACTTTTTAGCAAATCTGGCAACAATGACAAATGGTATGAAAATACACTATAGTGTATATAAAATATATATGTGTAAAACTTTATTGCCATTTTGTTTAGTAATCAGATCTAATCTATGGTATCAGAATGTTGTATGCAAAATTTCAAATGTTTTTGAGTTATCATTACTACAACATCCATCCTAATACATATACACACACTAACACACACAGACATCATCGCGAAAATATCAAAATCGTATTCTAGGGACCTTAAAACGTGTTTATGTATTGGAGACGGTTTTTGTTTGGACCTTATAGAGGGTGGCGCAAATTTAATTGAACACTATTAGGATTTTGTAAACCGTTATAGATACAAAGGGAAAAATAGCTATTTTCAAGTCATAACACAGGGTTTTAAAATAATTCACGCAACTCTTAACTTTTTCGAAATAATGCACATTTTCAAGCTATAACTAGTATACCTAGTCCTCTAAAATATTTTGTTACGTTATATTTCCTTTGCTACCCTGTATTTTCATTTTTTCTCAGCTCAGTATATTTTAATTTCAGACTCGCTTGATATTCCTTCTTAATTTCCTCGTGTCGTATCCCTTCTCAACTTATTTTGACTTCAGTCTCTTTTTGATACTGGCTATAAAATGTCTTTCCCATATTAACAATTCTTATCTTTACCTCATCTGACAGTACAATCAACTTGTAATAGTTTATATCGTTTATTGAGAATTTCTTTTTTTCCCGAACTAGACCGGAAAGAATCACGTCGTTGTTGTCATTGTAAATATGAAAATCTTGGTAGGTATGGTTTTGATAAATGCAGTTGATAAAAAAAAAATAAAATGAGAATCCTACAAAAACTACAGAATCGCGCAATGAGAATTATATTGAGATGTAACAGGTATGCTCCAAATCTCTAATGCTAAATACGCTAGAATGGTTACTTAGAGAAAGTAGACTGACATATTTAACGATGATAAGGTAATTTGAGGGAAGACGCCCAACTGGGTAAGATGCCTATGCTGGCTAATTCGAACCATAGTCAATAGATGGCTCTAATAGGATGATAATTCAGTTTTGAATGAATATGGCTGCGTGGAATTAGGATTTTTGGCAGTATTTAGGTAATAAACGACAAACTACTGCATCCTCCAATGAGTGATTCGAATAAGTTGGCGGTAATTTCGAATTTTTATTCGGTTTGGCATCTTACCCAACATGTTGGGGTAACTTGTCTCAAAAATTAGGGGTAATATGCCGTACAAAAACTAAAGAATTTATATTGGTTTTATTTAATGATTTGATGGTTTTAACAGTTTGCGTAGAAGGCATGTTGGTATTTTATGTAAGTAACTAGTTGTTTCTTTTACAGAACTGTATAACATGCCTCGTAACTACACTCGCAAAACAAATAGGGGCCAATGGTCCAAAGAAGACCTTCAACATGCTGCAGAACTTCTGCAAGAGGGAAGATATAGTACTAATTATATATCCAAAGAGTTCAATATTCCCTTAAGAACACTGTTAAGAAGAGTGAAGGCTGGCAACCTGCAAAAAGGCAGTTTAGGACTGTCAGCTTCGCTTGGCGCAGAAAATGAGGCAAAACTTGTTGGCTACATTCAGAAAATGGAAAAAGCAGGATATGCACTTCAGTGTAAAGATATTCTACACTTGCATATACATTTGTGGAAAAAAATGCAATAAAACACAGATTCAACAGAGAAAAGGAGCTAGCTGGGTACGACTGGTTTTCTTCATTTATGAAAAGAAATTCGGAATTAAGAATGCGTACTTCCCAAGGTCGATCAGCAGCGAGATCGTTGAGCATGTGCCACGAGGAGGTTGATCCTTATTTTGAGTTATTATTAGAGACTTTGACAGAACATAATTTTTTGGGTCAGCCTCGAAATATCTTCAACATGGACGATACTGGGTTGTAACTGAATCCAAAACCAGGAAAAGTGGTCGCCACGAGGGGAGCAAAAGATATTCACGCGGTGACAAGTGCTGAAAAGGGAGAGACTATATGTGTGATAAGTTGTTGCAATGCCGAAGGAAATTATCTTCCCCCGTACCTAATTTTTAAGGGAAAAAATAAGAAACAGGAGTTTGAAGATGGAATGCCACCAGGATCTGTCGTGGTTATGTCCCCAGAGTCGGCTTATGTTAAAACAAAAATATTTCTTTCATGGATTAGAGACCATTTTTAACCTAGAAAGTAGCCTGTGCCGGTCCTTCTTATTCTAGTCGGCCATGCCTCACATTGTATTGATGTCACTGTTCTAGATTATGTTGCAGAGAATGATATTATTTTATTTTGTTTACCAAGTCACACAACTCACTGGCTCCAGATAGATCGTTCTTCAAACCCCTAAAAGCTTACTGGAATACGGCCTGCACTAACTGGTTAAGAAATCATCCAGGGCGAAAAATAACCAGGTATCAATTTGGAGCGCTTTTCAATGAAGCTTTAACGCTATCTGCAACGAATCAGAATGCAGTTTCTGGATTTAGAGCATGTGGAATATGTCCTTACAATCCTGACCAAGTTTCCGATTATGCATTTACTGTAGCAAATCTGCAAGCCGAAAATGAAGCAGAAAGACAAGATGAAGCGCAGGAGGAAGCACGAGAACCTGTGAGAACCTTCAAAAGATGAAAATTCACATGGAGAAGAAGCTAACTCGCCACAATTATTTGAAGATCTTCAACCAATTCCTATTATATCGGCCTCTAAAAGAAAGAATCCGAGGAAACAGCACGCTGAAATAATAACGTCTCCCGAGGTTCGGCAAATGAAACGGCAGAAGTTAGAAGCCAAGCTTGAGAAAGAAAGGGAAAAACTAGAACGACAAAAGGAGAGAGAGAAGAAAGCCAGTCTTAAGAAAAACGGGAAGAAAATTCCCGAGAAATATCCCGAAGAGGAAGATGTAGAGGAAGAAGAAGCTGGGCCATCATGCTTAACTGTTAAGTCTCCTGAAGACAGGAAAACCAAACGTCAGAAAGCCCTGATCAATAAAAAATGTAAACAACCCCAAAATAAAATAAGAACAGTGGAAAGCAGCAGTGATACTGACATGTCCGATCCTGTTTTAGGTCATACCTCTGATGAGTGTAGCGATAACGACGATGAATATTGCTGTGTATGTGGAGATTTTTATTTTGATACAAAAGGCCCTAAAGTTGATTGGATTCATTGCGTTCGGTGCAAAAAATGGCTACATGAAATATGTACAACTAAAGAAGATTGTTGTGACGATTGTCCATAAGAATATCATTGGCCATATTACCACACCGCATTTTGGCATCTTACCCGTTCTGTCGGGTAAGATGGCATTTTGTCACAGGGAACGAAAATATTATTTTCATTACATTTTTTTAGAAAATAAGCTAATTTGGGTTTTGCATATTATTGTTTAATGTTTTGACAATATAAAGTTAATTTTGTAGATTTTTATTCCTGTTAGTTCTTTTTTTACATTGAGCCAAAAAAATGTGTGGCGTTTCCCCCCCAATTACCTTATATATTTACAAAATGTTACATGCCATATTTTAGCAGGTATGTAATTTAATCAAGTTCATCAGTATAATACTAGAAACAGAAATTATTTGTATGTAAATAATCAAACAAAAACATTGAATACTAAAATCTTAATTTTTAAATGATTCTTTAGTTAAAATAATCTACCTGAAAATGTAAAATGTTCTACAAGTACTATTATGTTTAAAAGGAATTTACTTAACCATTTAATAAAAAATGAAGATGATATGGTGATGTCTAGAATTACTTAAATTTGTGTGTAACTTTAAAAAAATGTAGAAACATATATACTGTATTTAATATTTTTTTTCTTTATACTTTATGTTTATTTATATTTAATACTTATATATTTTTTGTATATCAGGATTTACGTATTTTATTAAAGCTATCTGCTTATCTACCTATCATAGCAGCGAAATAACAACTGACAGCTATTTGACATGAAATTAGTTAACATTTTGATTTTTGCATGGTTTTTGGTCGCAATTATCGCAATACATTAATATAATAAAGAAATGTGTCTCATTGATTTATTATTCTACACGGTTGACGAAAAAATAATGTACGCAACACTTCTGAAAAAAATTTTCTTTCTCAGACTTCCAGGACTCGTCTACGTCCTAGAATTTTGTCTACTCGTCCAAAAAAAGAGTATTTCCCGGACACCTAAATTACTATTTTTAATAAAAAATGGCTTTTTATATTATTTTTATATAAAATCCACCACAATATTGAGATAGATTATTTATCGAAGTGTAGAGTACAACTGAAAGTGGCTTTTATTCACACGCGGATGTAATAGTAGATTCTGTAACAAGGTTAGAATGAAAAATTCGACACGCGTGGAAAATTCCGAACGCGAGCGTCAGCGAGTGTGAGGAACCACGAGTGTCGAATTTTTTCATTCTAACCGAGTAAAAAACTATATTTTCTCCACGATCAAAAAGTATGAATCAAAATTAAATTAAATCCGAACACAAGTTATTTGTTGACATATTTGTATTACATTGTTGTAATATTTATAGTGTTATGGTACACTTACCGAAATTAAAATCTGGTGCATTGATGTTTTTTCATAATTTGCAATTTTAGATATTATTAAATTCTATATCTACTTCACTTGATTTTTCACTCACTATTTTGTTTAAATTAAAACTTGTTTGAAAATAATTATTATCGTCGCCATTTTGTATCTGACAGTGACACTTTTGAAATCCATGGCAATCCCATATCGTTTATTTCGATTACAGAAAATCCATTCTTTACCTTGATAAAGAATGAAAATACATGCAAAATACATAAGAAGCAAGTGTTTTTGAATAAATATTCAGACTCTAGAGGGTGAATATTTACATTCTATTATTAAAAATGATTTCGGAATTCATACATTCAATAATGGTCGTGGAGAATAGTACATTCTTCAACAAGTGTAGAATGGTGGTTATTATTCACGTAGATGAATTTTCTGACACGAACGAGTGCAGCAAGCAAGTATTGGAATCATCTATGTAAATAATAGCCATTCTACGCAAAATATTAAACATTGGCCTTAATGTATTTGAAATTTCAAATAAAATGGCGACTTATTAGAAGATTGCTAAGATGCGATTGGTTAGTTATTTTCAAAGCAATGTGATTTTTTGATATTAGCGTTAATTCTTAAAATCGGAGGTTGTAATTTAGCTTGAATTCTTAGTAAGAATACGTGGAAGAATGTATGGTAATATACAATTAAATATGCAACAAGAATGAGCGTATTATTTAATAGTCGTAAAAACCCGTCATATGTATCATTTATATTTAGAAATACCTATCTTACTAGATTTACCTATCTGTCAAGTGCATAATTTTTATTTAGATTTACCTTATCATTATTTTTTTGTATTATTTTATTAAAACAAAAATTAGCTTTTCTTAAATAACTCCTGAATGCCTAGTTTTTCGGGGGAATTTCAGACTCCAAAATATGCTAATTTAGTACTTTAATCCATGGCTAAGTAATGAACTTTCCTGGACGGAAGAGGGTCCGGGAAATTTTTGCCAGCCTACGCCATCAAAATCGGTCCCTACCGGTTTTTTGTATACATTTTAAACAGTACATAAATACACGTAAACAACAAACTTACATTAAGAACATTTATTAAATATGTATAGTAATACACATATGGAACGTTTATTTTAACTATTTTTGTATATTTATAGTTATTTTGCAATTTGTACAATTATTAAACATAGGCTGAACTGAGTTCAGAATAAATAGTATGTGTACCTCATAGTAAAAGCACATTCCCAGACTTCAATGCTTCAATGTATGTACTATTTTTATCAGAAAATTTTACAAGTTGCAGCAATCACTTTAATTTTAATTTTTAGCAATTCAAAATAATTCAATTTTACTTTCCCGACCCACCTCCAAAAAGGGAAAGTATTGTGAACGAGCTAAAAAAAATTTTCGAGATAAAGATGGAAATATCCATTTTGAGGTAACCTGAGATGATTATGACCATTTCCACATGGAAGTCTGTCTGTCTATCTGTCTGTCTGGCTGTCTGTGTGTATTCTTCCACGACAGGGGCCACATGTTTAATCCGATTGAGCTGAAATTTGGTATATGGGTTTGGGAGACCCGTCGGAAGAACCCATTAGTTTTTTACGACATCTGTTAAACGGATGTATCACTATCAAAAAATGACAGATGCAATATGTCACGGAATTTGACTTGCAATATGTCATTTGAAAGCTCTTGAAAAACTATATTTAGAACAGTCAAAATTATTTGTTCCCGGTCAAAAATAAAAAATGACAAAATTTTAAACTTTAGCCTAAATATCTGAAAAAGTATTCGTCTCTGGACACAACCGATTTTTTTTCAAATTCCTTTGAGAGAAAATACGTTCTTGTTATCAAATTTTTTTGCTTTTTTCCTATTTTATGTGTGAAAATATGCATTTTTACTGTTTTCCTGTGTGCAAAAATGCATGCTCACTTTTTTCTCAATATATATGCAAAAAACGCATTTTTCTGTTTTGTTTGCTGTTATTTTCAATTTTTTATATGGAAAGATGTATTCTTGCTTTTTTCCTAATTCATGTGTGAAAAATTCATTTCTGATGTTTTTTCTTAATTTTTAGTTAAAATATCTGTGGTTTGCTCTTGCGTATTAATATACTCTACTGACAATGTTTTATTTAGCACTAAATCTCTAACAAAATTAAATTTTACATCAACATGCTTGAGGCGTTTATGTTCCCATTTATGGGTTAATTTAAAACAGGATTGATTGTCTTCATATATAGTAAAAATTGTTTTTGCATATACCCAAAATCGTTCAATAAGTTCTATATCCAAATACCTTCTCTAGCTGCTTCCGCAAGAGCAACATATTCCGATTCTGTTGAAGAGATTGAAACTGTCGATTGCTTTTTAGTGCTCCAACAGACAGTTCCACCAAATACTTTAAACAAAAATCCAGTGGTAGACTTCCGGTCAGTCTCATCCCCTGCCCAATCTGAATCAACATATCCTTCTAATCAGATAGATATTTTGTTATTAAAAAATAATTGTACTTTTTATGTACCTTAAGATACCTTGACAAATTTCAGTGGTAACTTATTAGGATCCACAGTTTCAAGTGCTGTTACAATAGCATCATAGCCTTTCGGTAATGACAGTAATAGATGACAGACTAGCTTTGCACCAACAGATTTTAATTCTCTTACTACTTCTTCAAATTTAACATAGTAGCTTCAAGATTTTCATCTTCATTTAGCTTCATTGTCAGAACGTTTTTCCTTAAATACAACTGTAAAGATACACTTTTTCAACAGTTCTTGATACACTTCTTCTTTGAAAAATCTTTTCCAAAGCTTGCCATATTTGAAAAGCACTAACTTTATCTTTTACATATTGTAATTGAGTGTCTGCTACGCACTGTATTATCAATAAATTGCACTTCTTTTCTTTTTTATCAAATTCATCGTTTGGCGTTGAATTTTCTTTAATACACTTAGGGTCGGTTGTACAATATGAGTTTAAGTGCGGTTCAGTCTTGAGCCTAACTTAAAATATGAATTTCTGTTGTACATACCTAGCTCAAGGATGAACTTAGTTTAAGTTGACGTTTAGTACTAGTTCAGCTAAGCGACCAAATTTGATGGCTTAAGTAGAGTTCATTAGTACGTAACATCAAAATTTTTAAATAAAATAGAAAATTTTACCAATGATAAAGAGTTTATTAAGATTTTTGATGTCCAAATCTAAAAGCATTAGCATTTCCCGGACCTACCCCTGTGCACATGTTATAACATTTTTCATCCGGCACTTTCTTTTTTGTTCGTTTTTTTTTAATTCTCGTATTACTTTCCCGACCTACCTCCTAGAAGGGAAAGTATTGTGAACGAGCTAAAAAAAAATTTCGAGATAAAAACGGAAATATCCATTTTCGGGTGCCCTGAGACGATTAAGACCATTTCCACATGGAAGTTTGTCTGTCGGTCTGTGTGTGTGTGTGTGTGTGTGTGTGTGTGTGTGTGTGTGTGTGTGTGTGTGTGTGTGTGTGTGTGTGTGTGTGTGTGTGTGTGTGTGTGTGTGTGTGTGTGTGTGTGTGTGTGTGTGTGTGTGTGTGTGTGTGTGTGTGTGTGTGTGTGTGTGTGTGTGTGTGTGTGTGTGTGTGTGTGTGTGTGTGTGTGTGTGTGTGTGTGTGTGTGTGTGTGTGTGTGTGTGTGTGTGTGTGTGTGTGTGTGTGTGTGTGTGTGTGTGTGTGTGTGTGTGTGTGTGTGTGTGTGTGTGTGTGTGTGTGTGTGTGTGTGTGTGTGTGTGTGTGTGTGTGTGTGTGTGTGTGTGTGTGTGTGTGTGTGTGTGTGTGTGTGTGTGTGTGTGTGTGTGTGTGTGTGTGTGTGTGTGTGTGTGTGTGTGTGTGTGTGTGTGTGTGTGTGTGTGTGTGTGTGTGTGTGTGTGTGTGTGTGTGTGTGTGTGTGTGTGTGTGTGTGTGTGTGTGTGTGTGTGTGTGTGTGTGTGTGTGTGTGTGTGTGTGTGTGTGTGTGTGTGTGTGTGTGTGTGTGTGTGTGTGTGTGTGTGTGTGTGTGTGTGTGTGTGTGTGTGTGTGTGTGTGTGTGTGTGTGTGTGTGTGTGTGTGTGTGTGTGTGTGTGTGTGTGTGTGTGTGTGTGTGTGTGTGTGTGTGTGTGTGTGTGTGTGTGTGTGTGTGTGTGTGTGTGTGTGTGTGTGTGTGTGTGTGTGTGTGTGTGTGTGTGTGTGTGTGTGTGTGTGTGTGTGTGTGTGTGTGTGTGTGTGTGTGTGTGTGTGTGTGTGTGTGTGTGTGTGTGTGTGTGTGTGTGTGTGTGTGTGTGTGTGTGTGTGTGTGTGTGTGTGTGTGTGTGTGTGTGTGTGTGTGTGTGTGTGTGTGTGTGTGTGTGTGTGTGTGTGTGTGTGTGTGTGTGTGTGTGTGTGTGTGTGTGTGTGTGTGTGTGTGTGTGTGTGTGTGTGTGTGTGTGTGTGTGTGTGTGTGTGTGTGTGTGTGTGTGTGTGTGTGTGTGTGTGTGTGTGTGTGTGTGTGTATTCTTCCACGATAGAGGCCACACGTTTAATCCGATTGAGCTGAAATTTGGTACAGGGGTTTGGGTTACTCGTCGGAAGAACCCATTAGTTTTTATATGACATCTGTCAAACGGAAGTACCACTATCAAAAAATGACAGATGCAATATGTCACGGAATTGGACATGCGATATGTCATTTGAAAGTCCTAGAAAAACTCTATTCAGAACAGTCAAAATTATTTCTCCAACTGTCACCTGTCAAAAATAAAAAAATGTCAAAATTTGAAAATTCAGCATTAAATATCTGAAGAAGTATTAATCCGATTGAGCTGAAATTTATTATATGGGTTTGAGTTATCTGTCGTAAGAAGCCATTAGTTGTTGTAAAAGATCTGTTAAACGGAAGTATCACTATCAAAAAATGACAGATGCAATATGTCACGGAATGGACATGCAATATGTCGTTTGAAAGCCCTTGAAAAACTCTATTCAGAACAGTCAAAATTATTTCTCCAACTATCACGTGTCAAAAATAAAAAAATGTCAAAAGTTGAAACTTTAAATATTAAATCTGAAAAAGTATTCGTGGATACTCGTCGGGAAAGTTTTGGGGCGACACAACCGATTTTTTTTTAATGTAATGTTTTTAAGACTTCGCCTCTTTCAGAGTTAAATTCTTGTTCAATTCCCTACTTTTCTGTTAATTTCTTTGTTTCAAACTTTTTTCTGCTCTTTTCCCCACCTCTTTATTTCCCCTAATTGTTTAATTATTTATTTCTTTACGTTTCAAACTTTTTTTTACTTTCCCCCTTTTTATGTCTCCCACTTTTTTACTAATTTCGTTAGGTTTCAAACTTGTTTTTCCACCTTCCCTCCCTATATGTCTCTACCGTTTTATTAATTTCTTTTTGTTTTAATCTTTTTTTCCAGTTTTTCCCTCCTCCCCTTTCCATTATTTGCTTTTTCCAACCCTTTTTTCGACCTTGCCAATCTTTCAGTCCCCTTATTTTTTGAATAATTTCTTTATTTTTGAAACTTTCTTTCCAATTTATTTACAACTTTTTTTCCACTTCACATCCCTGTTGTTACCCTACTTTATTACCAATTTGTTTGCGTTTCAAACTTCGTTCTTCTACTTTCCCTACCCTTTTTCCCCCTAATTTTTTACTGATTTCTTTATGTTTCAAACTTTTCTTTACCACTTTACCCCAACCTCAATTTATTTCCAACTTTTTTTTCCAATTCCCCCTCTGTTTTTCCCTACTTTTCTATTAATTTCTTTGTGTTTCAAACTTTTTTTAATATCTTCCGTATTTCTCGTATTTTTTACTATTTTTGTTTTACTTTTCAAATTTTTTATTTTCCACTTTTCCCTCTTTTATGTCCTCTACTTTTTTAGTATTTTCTTTATATTTCAAACTTCTTTTTTCAACTTTCTTTTTGTCTCTAACTTCTACTAAGTTCTTTCTGTTTTGAACTTATTTTCCCATTTTTTTTAGTTTTTCCTCCTCCCCTTCCATTTTTGCTGTACTTTTTAATAATACCTTTGTTTCAAGTTTTTCCAACTTTTTTTTCCTCTTTGCTCACCCTTTTATTCTCCTATTTTTTTTAATAATTTCTTTATGTTTGAAACTTTTCTTCCAATTTATTTTTAATATTTTTTTTCCAATTCCTCCCCTTGTTTTCCCCTACTTTTCTATTAATTTCTTTGTTTTTCAAACTTTATTCTTCTACTTTTCCCACCCTTTTACTTCTAATAATTTTTTATTATTTTCTTTACATTTCAAACTTTTTTCCACTTTCCCCCTTTTTATGTCCCCTACTTTTTTACTAATTTCTTTATATTTAAAACTTCTTTGTTCAACCTTTTCCGGTCTGTTTGTCTCCATCTTTCTACTTATTTTTTCTTTGTTTTGAACTTTTTTTCCAATTTTTTTTTTCCAATTTTTTTTCAGTTTATCCCTACCCCTTTCCTTTTTTGCTATATTTTTTAATAATTTCTTTGTTTCAAATTTTTTTCCACTTTGCTAACCCTTATATTCTCCTATTTTTTTAAAAATTTCTTCATCTTTGAAACTTTTCCTCCAATTTATTTCTAACGTTTTTCCCTCTGTTTTCCCTGCATTTCTAATAATTTATTTTTGTTAGTTAAATTCTTGTTCAATTTTTTTCCAAACCTCTGCCTTATTTTGTTTGAATTTGAATCGGGTTTTTTCATGTTCAATTACATTTGCATATTTTTTTACCAAATTTAAAAGAAGACATTCCTGGTAGGACGTAAAACTTGCTCCTCTTTTATTGTCTGCCATACTCTAAAATATTTGAAAATATCCTGTTAAAAGTATGAAGACAAAAAATATATCCTAAAACTTACCTAACAATAAGCGATCCGTAAAAACAGAAAAATTCAACACCCTTCAAAAATCACAATAAAATTTCACGTTTGTGATGATAGCACGGCACAGCACAGCTATATGAAAACGTCCAATTACCAACCTAAGAAAAGTTCATCTGAACTAGGTTTTGTTAAGCGAAGCTAAAGGGGGTATTGTACAATGGGCCATGATTTTTAAGTCGAGTTCTGCTTTAAGTCAAGTTCACCTGAACTAAGACTTAAGCTATGTTTGTACAACCGGCCCTTAATAACATTTTGCTGACCCAATATGTTTGCCATACGAAATGTCCAGTGATCATTCTCTTTTTCATTTAATTGAACAATTCCAAATTTTTCGGATAGATCTTTGGACGACATTTTAGTTAAAGTATTTCCCAATCTGGGCCCGTAACCTGATAAATTACTTAATAAAAGCACCGATGACGAGTGATTTATTTATTTTAATAGGAACGTCAGGAACAGGTACATTTACATTTATACTTCCACCAAATAAAGCCTATATAATATGTATTCTTTGCTTCAACTACAACTTAACGACAACTGACAACTATTATTTGACATAATAAACAATGCCAACTTAAACCTACGGATACAAAATACAAAATTTAAAACAAACAAACATAGAACTTGCCAAAAAACCAGAAAATGTACATTTTTTGGTAAAATTATCGCGTTGTCGTAGGAAAAATAGTGCACATCATTTCACACGTAATGTAATATACAATATAATTTCTAATTGTGTTTCACCTTTGAAAATGTAACAAAAACACAACAAACATATTATACAACAATTACAATAAAGATCTTATAAGGTTTGATTGGAAAATTAGCTGTAAATAACATATTTTATCATGAGTTTAGAGGATACCGTAGACACTGTTTAAATAAATGATTAATCACTGTCATTTAGAACAAGCTATTTTTATTGAGTAGGTATATTGTTAAACGATGAAAAAAATATTGAAATTGAATGGAAACATTTACTAAAGTAGTTTATTTGTCATACTTCTGGCACGACGTGTCAGAAGTTTGGTTTTTAAGCCATGTTATTTATTATAGATATTAATCACAACAATCAATGTTTATAAGCCTCACTTGAGAGATGTATTTATCTGTTAAATATTCCTCCATGTATTTATAAAACCTAATATCTATCCGGTATTCTGATATTTAACAACCCTTTCATAATATGTATCTCATATATTGCACCCATCATAACCAGTTGTAACTGCTGAAAGATTGAAAGAATTGCCATGACGGCAAGTGGGTTGCTACGAATCCTAAGTGATGACAGCATTGTTTGTGAATTCATCTCCAACTCTTTAAAGTCACAAGAGTTGGATATACAGCGCGTGAATCGAGCGCCGTGTTCTTTAATTGATTATACAATGCACATGCTGGGCGTCAATTAACATGAGCGTATCATTCTCACAATTTTTATGAGGTGTAAAATGGTTTTAAAACCAATAATATCAATTTATTCATGAGGTTTAATTATCTATTAATGTTAATGTTTATTCAGTACCGTCGTTTTATTCTGACTTTATTTTTAAGTACCTACAATTTTAAAGATAAGAATATGCAATATTAATCTAAATGAATTTTAATAATATGATTTTTATATCATCATTATCAAGCTACTTTACTAATAATGATAAATAAAAATAAATTAATGTAATAATCATAATACATTTATTCGATATATATTATATTTAAAATTGATTATTTGTATATTGAAGCATACATTGCAAATACCCGGTTTCTATAACAAATCTTAGAGTCCAGCTGTAGCTTAAGCTCAGCTTGGCTAATCTTAAACGTGTCTAAAAACCCTGGTGTATCCACTGATTAGATTTTGTTTCGAACTTTTTGGGAGTACCACCTGTTGCGTTCAATAGAACTTACCAGAATTTTGTTTAGAATTGTTCGTGTCCTAGCTTAGTTTGTCGCAAATCACTTAAAGCAGATGAGATGTCAAATAAATTATTTTCTGTCAATATCAATGCGGATTTTTTATGTATGTGGTATTATTATTAGTTCATAAGGAATAGTTCTAAATAGTGTATACGTATGGATACTTTTCGTCAAATGGGGCCGTACTGTATTTTGTGTGGACAGTGTAAAGCTGCAGATTCGAGCATTCGTGTGTATTCAGTACCAGATTATAAATACACCCTGTGTAATCTGTGATTACAGTTTACTGCGAGCGATATATGCGCCATCTAAAATTTTTAATCTGAAACTTTGGTAATCTCTCAAAAATCAGTAAAAATAAAGTAGGTAGAGATCTCCCAGTTTTGACCCAAACTTTTACAGGTATAAAGTGGAAACACCATGATTTTTAGACATCTTAAGCGGACCCTAAATGCCAGGTCGCCGACTTTTTTGGCTTGAGCTGAGAAAGCTAACCTTAAAAGCGGAATACGAACGTCAGTTTCTGCAATGTGCACCAAAGTGTAGATTGGTGTTCATAGATTTATTTTATAAACTGGTGTTTTAAAGTGGTTGAGTATTAAAAAATGGATTTTGTGGACTTATTAGATGACGTAAATGTATTTTCAACAGAGCAAATGATTTTGAGGAGTACGAGGATAACCGTTTTTTTTGTACGATTTAAAATGTTGAAAGAGTGTGCTAGCTTAACTTTGCGTTTAATTTCTGGCTAATTTGGGCCAAAACATCTTCCTTTTGATTATTATTAACTGAATTTGTACATTTGTTTTTAATTATTGCCTTATTTTCTTCCACTAACCCAATTTTTATTTACATTTTATTACCATTATTTTTTTTTAACGCAAGAAATTTAGATTTGTTTAAAGTGATAAAACAAAACGTGCAGAAAACTGTAAACACTCAACAAACATCTGTTATATCATCGGTGGTTATATAAACAAAACTAGTTTTTTGCGACGTTGTCATAATATAACTCCAGGCTCAAAAGGTGTCTTGGGTAAAATAGGAAACAATTTGCCACTGTACAACACAATCTATAAACTTAAGCTGGCCTTCATGATAGGTCGAGCTTGATTATTCTCTTCTTTAAGATATGTTGGAGAAACCGAGCATAAATGTATCAAAGCAGACATATCTAAACCAAACACGGATTAAGTTTAAATAATCAGAGTAATAAATCATTTTATCCTAAGAAAAAACCCTTCAGCGACTGCTAAAAAAAGTACCCACAATTTTTGAATCATCAGACAATCACTTCCTAGGCGCATGTTCACACAGAATAAGATTTTTAATGTTAATCAAAAAGTAGTTTTTTATAAAACAGTTAAAGGTGAGGTAAAAATCTACTAAATAACACTCCCACGATCTAATATTACTATTATTACTATAAGCGTTTGTCCTTTGCTGTTACTGATCCTGATACCTAAACAGATCCATATTTAGTAGGTGCCCCAAAATTTGTAATCAGCTGCCTTCCACTTTTTGAGTTAATTACTTTTTCCTTATCCAAAAGCTGGGTCAAATAAAAAAAACTAATAGAAGACGAAAGAAGGGACAGACTAGACAAGGAACAGAGGTAAAATAAAATTGAAATTAAAGCAAATCAAAGAGAATGTGAAGAGAAAAAAGAAAAGAAAGTAGAAAGCAAGACTTTAATTGGAAAAAAGTTATAAACTTAAAAATGAGTGTGACACAAGTAAATATCTACCTAATTTTAATTGAAATAGGTAAAAGTGAATTTCTTTAAAATATTCTAAATGGAGCATTCGATATTTTATTAATTTAGTACCTGCAATTTGTTCTAAAGGAAGTGATAGTGATTTGAAATTTTGACATTTTGGTAGTTAATTATCTACATACCAAAACAATCCTAGGGTTTCTTGTTTAACAATGAATTCATGTTTCAGGTAGGCATATTAATTTCATTTTTATTTGCAGTATTATGTATTTTATACCGTAGTTGTAATTGGTCTAAGTTAACCTTTCTACACTATTTTTAGTATTTTAATATATGGTATCCGGAAAAAAACTAGAAGAAATCGGAATGAATAGAGTAATAATAGAGGTATTAAAAGCCATGTAGGAAAGAACGTTGAATATAGTACAAAAAATCGCAAAGTTTGAATCTGCGAAAGGTCAAAAGCAACGTAGTGTCCTCTACTACTATTTTCAAATACACAGAATGAGACCATTGCAACTGTGATTCTAAAGAATGGAAAAATAGAACTTTCAGAACTTCTGTTTGAAGACCAGAATAACAGATACTGAAGAAAACCTACAATACAATATGAATAACAATGTTAATAATAACAACAGACAAAGCACAAAGAATCAACCTAGAAGATTACAACATCGAACAAGCCAAAGGCCCCATATACTTATGGACTATAATCGAAGAAGATAGCAAACAAGATCAGGAAGTAAATGATAAAATAGGAAAATTTCTAAAAACATACAACGTATTGAAAGCAAAATTTTTGGAAAAAACTTCAGGGAAGTTAAAGCACCAGTATTACAAATAGAAATAAAAATCGAGGAAATGCATCATAAATTAGGGTTTTAAGAAAAAAAAGGACAAAATTATAAATGAGGTATATAAATAACAATTAAAAATACAACCAATAATTAAAAAACATAATGAAAAGCAACTAGGGTGGGTGGGTCACATAGGTAGAATTCCAAGGTAGAATGGCAAGAAAAAGTAAAAAATGCGACAGAGGAGAGAAACATACAACAGAAGGAGGTTAAAAAGCTAGCACAGAACAGGAAAGAGTGGGGAAGAAAATTAACGCAACTCAACAGCCTTAAAGCCGACAATCCTTACCGGAAAATTCTTTTCCAGACATTCCTTTCTGGATAATCCTTCCCCAGATAATACCTTTCGGACAATCCTTCCCTAAGACAATTTTCGCACGATTATTCTTTACTACAATTATTCCCATAATATCATTGATACTTAAGCTTGCCACTTCTATTTTAGCACCTTAGCTGAGTTATATATCCTCGGGAATATGTATCGTTCCGTAGCAACTACGTTACGAAAAATGTGAATCTTTCCCAGTTCGCGGAGGATATAAATGTAACAATTTTTAAGGTATTTTAATTTTTTGTACATGTATAATCTGTTTTTAATACTGAATATGATATTATGTGAATTAAAGTACATGTCTCCGTAGATATACTGCACACATTGTAATGATACATTTGTATTTTCTTCTCGCTTCATAGGCAGTCAGCACTATGAGTTCGGTTATCTAGTAAGGTTGTTTTACTTTCCCGACACACAACCTAGAAGGGAAAGTATTGTGAACGAGCTAAAAAAAAAATTCGAGATAAAAACGGAAATATCCATTTTCGGGTCCCCTGAGACGATTACGACAATTTCCAGATGGAAGTCTGTCTGTCTGTCTGTGTGTGTATGTGTGTGTATTCTTCCACGATAGACGCCACACGTTTAATCGGATTGAGCTGAAATTTGGCACAGAGGTTTGGGTTACCCGTCGGAAGAACCCATTAGTGTTTGTACGACATCTATCAAACGGAAGTATCACTATCAAAAAATGACAAACGCAATATGTCACGGAATTGGACATGCAATATGTCATTTGAAAGCCCTTAAAAAACTCTATTCAGAACAGTTAAAATTATTTCTCCAACTGTCACCTGTCAAAAATAAAAAAATATCAAAATTTGAAACTATCATTAAATATCTGAAAAAGTATTAATCCGATTGGGCTGAAATATGATACAGGGGTTTAGGTTACCCGTTGAAAGAACTCATTAGTTTTTGTATGACATGTATCAAAGGGAAGTGTCACTATCAAAAAAGGACAGATGCAATATGTCACGGAATTCGACTTGCAATATGTCATTTGAAAGTCCTCGAAAAACTCTATATAGAACAGTCAAAAATAAAAAAATGTCAAAAGTTGAAACTTTAATATTAAATGTCAATGTCGAACCGTACTAGTAGAATACTACATTTAGTAAACCCACAAAGTAATAATGTAAATGGCGTAGAAAGATTTACAACTGAAAAAAAAAATGTTATATCTATTTGTGTTGAAAGAAAGTCGAGCACTTCTAAACAGAATAAATTGGAAAGAATTTATCAGATATCACCATTCACTGAAGGTTCTTTATATGATAGAACATTTAGAACCCCATCTGCTACAGATTCTAATTCTGAAACTGGATCAGAGGAAGAAAACGATCAAACAGCAACTGTCGGGGATGCGAAAAGTGAAGAATAAACAGAAAGGTCAGAAGTGAAAGAACAAGAGACGAAAATGAATAGGGTCCAATGCGTTTTGATTATTTTTAATTAAAATTAACTTGCCTCGGGATCTAAGGGCTGTTGACACGGGATCTGTGTTACATTTGCTTACTATACATAGGAAGATTTATTAGAATGCCAATTATTTATATTAAATTAAACAGATGACAGTCTTTAAGAAAGTCAATCACGGCACAATAGTGCTTAGGGGGTCCGAGAATGTTTTTGAGAGTTCCACTAAGATCGTGCTAGTGGCGAGCTACGGCATGGTGGTCACATTCTAAAAGTATATGCTCAATTTTAGTTCTGACAGCATTACATAATTCACTGGTAGGAGTGTTTTCTGGTGACATAAGGTAACCATGGGGGAGCCGGGAGTGACCTGTACTGAGTCTGCTTATAACACTTTTTTCCTTTCTTGTCATTGCAGGCATCTTGTAAGTGGTAACAGAGAATTGAATTTTATGTAATTTTTTGTTGAATTTGTTTCATTGGCATGTCGGAGAAACCAGCTTATTTTGCTGGTTGAACTGCGTATTCGTTGACAGCAATTCCTGTATGGGAAAGGATCCAAATGATGTTCATTAAGATACCTTTAGTATGAATGTAATAATAATAATTTTTTTTGATATAATATATTGACGAGAGGGAATCTATGAATATGGCAAGTTTAATATTATCTTCTACTGGATCCTTTAAAGCTTGTAGTATTCCATATAGTTCAGCTGTATGTATTCTACATATATAACGAAGTTTATATGTTGCTATTGTTGTATCCAGTGTAGTGAACTTCTTTGGAGGCGCCAGTACATAAGATTTGGTCGAATTTCTGGAACTTTTGATTTAATCGATGAAAAAAATAGCTTAGCTCCAGTTATAAATACCTGATAGATATTTTCAAGTATATTAATACTGATAGAGTGCTGGATATTATTAAAAAAAAAACCAATTTATATGTTTGCAGTAAATAAATATGGATCATAAAACAAATCAAGAATGAAATCATGGAATAATACACATCGAAAAGAAATATGTAAGTTTTTCGGAATATTACTTGCTTTAGGTGTAACTTCACTATCTGCTCTGAATTTATATTATACCTTTCGAGTATGCTGCATGATACATATATCTAATAATGAAATGACTAATCCTAACAATAGGCATTCCAAAATTGACAATGTACTATCTTTAATACTAAACAATTATCAAGCCACTATACAAGAGTACTTGAAATAAACGACATTATGGTTCCTTTCAGGGGATGGCTTATATTTAGACAGTACATTCCGAACCAAACCCATAAATATGGGATTAAGCTGTATAAATTGTGCACTCCAACTGAAAACACGTTAAATATTAAAGTCTATACTGAGAAAGAATGGAAGTTAGAAGATGTAGGATATTCATATAAAATCGTTCACAAACTTTTGGAGGTAATCAATAAGGAAGGGAAAATCGTAAAGTACCTGATATTCCGATAGCCAGCTAAGGTACTAGAGAGCATACGAATGAGTATACAAGAGAGCATATGAGAAAAAATACAAGAGCGGTACAGTAAATTGCTAATTTAATCCATTTTACAGTTTAATTTCGGACAGCAGAAACTACAAGGGTTATAATCTATGTAAATAGCGAATAATCAACGCAGGTAAAGTACTTCTAAAGTCAGTTGAAACATTTTAACGGATTATTTCTTTTACTGTTAGGCCTTCTTCACACGAGGAAATTCCCAAGCGACGGGAAGAATACTCGAGTATCGTCAGTTTGCGTTGCTTGTTAACAGGGTACCCATAAGCAACTCATTGCCATACACTAAACTACTGTGCAGCTATCTCTAACCAAGCATTTGCTTATATCCTTGTTATGGCTGAGTTTTCAATATGTCGTCAAGTGAAGATTTATTGATGATGACATAGTTATTACCTATTATAGACAAAGGAAAATCAAAAGAATGTAGAGCCACCCTTACATTGAAAAGAACATTCGCTGTCGTTTATTAAACACGGGCAACACAGGCCACAGGCGACTTAGATGACGGCTGGCCTTCGTTGCAAGTTGCGAGAAACTGGTAGAATACGCGTAGGCAGTTGGAAGTAGGGTCGTTTATGCCTTTCCAGTACTGAACATTGGAAGTGATTTACAAGATACTCGAGTATACTGGGAATTGCCTCGTGTGAAGAAGACCTTAATAAACTCAGAGGATAACACGACTTCCCATAAAAAATGCCTCGTGTGAAGAAGGCCTTAATAAATTCAGACTTAAGTACTATTAAATTTTGTTATTATTTAATGTAAAAAAATGTCGTGAAAGAACCATTTCATTTAAATCAAGTGTAGAAATATTACACTAACTGTCAGTAGATAAACGTCCATTAACTTTAAAGATTCAATAAGTAAAGGCGATGACGTTTAGAATAAAACTTTACAAGTTGATTTCTTGTATAATTGTCATAATCTAAACGTCATTGTCATTAGTTACAGAACCGTTAAAGTTAACGAACGTTCTATCTACTGACAATTAGAGGGTGTACTTTTTGGGTATAATTGTAGAAAGACAGTCAAGAAGTCCTTTTTTTAATACATAAAAATAGTGATTGTTTTGCATTGATCATTCAAGTGTTTTAAACCTCTTAACTGGAGAGCTATTCGACTAAGCATATGTGAGGAATATGTCGGGGAAGATTTGTCTTGTGGAAGAATTATTGCAGGAAACGATTGTCGCTGGGAAGAATTGTCCCGAAGGATTGTCCGGAGAAGGATTGTTATGGATTCATGTTTATACCTAATGGTATCAACGGTAGAAAGCCTTAGGGTTAAGAAAAATGAAATTACATACGGGGCAGACTTTGTTAATAATCAAGGAGTACCCAGGACGTTCGATATTAGTCCCAAGTTAGAACAAAATTTCCTGGACAGATATAGAACGTTTCTAGAATCGATTTAGGATCCTTTTCAGACCAGTATAAAACCTTTCAGGGACCACTGAAAAGCCTCTTTAGACCTGTATGGGATCTTTCTGGGACCATTATGGTCAAATAAATATTAATACAATATTATAAACGAGTTTATTAAAAAACAGTCTTAACATTATTTGTAGATTGTTTTTTTCTCGTGCTGTAGGTACTTAGTTTCAACCAGGACTTTATGGACAATTCAGTCTGTGGCTCATTAGTTAAATTACGTTAAAAGAGCATATTTATAGGGTTAGTTCAACTTTAAGACATTCACTTAAAATATCTTGTCTAATATATCTATCAATCTATCAACTGCATCAGTTTACGCAGTTACTTCTAATTTATTAATGATGAAAATCGCTGGAATGCTAAATCGGACGTCATGGACAATACAAGAAAGTTATCCCGGGAAGTCCAAAATCAGTTGCCTCGAAAATGGCCTGGGAAAATGGCCTAGGACCTTCAGACCAGAATCGGATCTAAATCGGGAGTTTGGGGTATAATCATTGGCAAACAGTATGAAGATGAAAAATAATATATTTTATGGTAGAGGAAAACCCAAATTTCAGAAATAACCTAAATAAGTTGAAAAATTGAATATTTAAGTATTGGATACCCTTATTAAAGTTCAAAGGTAATTAAATTAACTACACGATAGGCTTATAAAATACGGAGTGTTCTATTTAAAATAAGCTGAATATTATAGTAAGAATGTTCTACTAATTTAACTTCAAATTATAAACACACTGTATAGAGATGTTTGTTAGTGAGTCAATAGATAGACTAAGGAAATAGTGATTTATTTAAACGTAAGAGAAAATGTAACTATAGTATATTTCAAACAACGCTGTAAGAGAGGAATGCCGCACTAAATGGACACACTGTATGTATGATTCAAAGGAGGTGTGAAATTCAGAGAATTTTTTGAGAAGTTTCATTAAACTCGAAGATCTAGCCCTATGGATGTTTTTTCGCGACATATTCATATCTTGGATGGTTATCGTATCCATAGAGGAATTTTTAATTTCATTTCTTATTTCACTCACTGCTGGACGGTTTATCTTATTGCTCAAATCTTTCCTTTTGAAAAGTTGTTCAGATAATTTATCGTCATTATTATCCAATACCGATTCAATTATTATAGTTTTACAAGTTGTTTTTGGACACTTCACTCTATTTTAGTTAATATTGTTTGATATAATAATAACAAACTTAACTTCCAGTTTTTACCATTGTAACCAGGTACCC
Source organism: Neocrepidodera transversa (assembly GCA_963243735.1). NCBI lineage: Eukaryota > Metazoa > Arthropoda > Insecta > Coleoptera > Chrysomelidae > Neocrepidodera > Neocrepidodera transversa. Next base: position 27,023,044 of record OY725345.1, on the reverse strand, counting down.
GGACACAAATGAAAGAAGGGTTCCGGTCCGGTTCGGAAAATATCTGTATTGGAAATGCTGATTTGTTGCTGGAAAATTCAATAAAAATTGAAATAACCAACAAAAAAAATTAAAAAATAAATTAAATTAAAATTTAGACTAAACGGGAAAGTCGTATGTTGTCCTCAATTGTTTTTTATTTTATTTTATTTCTAAAATTTTGTTTATGTTAAACGTTTTGTAGTCTAGTCAACAAGTGCTTTTTGGGACAAACTTTTTCGAATCCGAAAAATATGAACGAGGTGTTATTTGATTCAGAATAGCGTGTAGATGATTTTTGACAAAAATCAAGAGCCGCTTGAAAAAATTGCAAAAGTTATAAACAATTAACTAAAAAAAATTGATTTTTGGTTTATTACAAATATCTCAAAAACTATTTGACATTTCTCAAATTTGAAAAAAGATTCAAAAAGGGGAGGAAAACTATACCTCCAGGAACTGTAAGACCAATATTTATAATTTTCCCAGAGTGTTGAAAATACGACCGAAAACGGGGACTCCGGTTTGCGTAAGGCGCTTCACACTTTGGACCTTTAATGAATAAATATTATTTAAAGTTATTATATATAAAAATTAAAAATTGAAAAAATTCAGGATTCTACTGGATAGATTAGTGAACAATAATCTGTGGTCAAAAAAATTTTATTGCGATTTTTCTAGTAATTATGCATTAGTTAATTAACAATTTTTTCCTACTTGAACATGAACATTTTAAGTGCGATAATTGTGAAATAACAAATCTGATTTTTTTCCTTTTTCGGATCTATTTTTGAAAGGTCTCAGAAGAGATTCCCGTTGGAAAAATTAAAAAATTGTTATTTTTCACTTTTTTAATAACAATTTACTTTGGTTAAAAATTAAAAAACTTGATTAATCATTGAAAAAAAAAATTTTTTTCATATTACTATTGATTCGTTTTTTATGATCAGAAGTCATATGAAAATGAATTTTAAAAATTTTTATTTTCCATTGTTTACAAAATTGTTATAAATAAATGCGTTGTTTATAAGATAATTTATAATTTTTTTTGGAAATATAATCTTTGATGCAAATTATGATTTTTTTTTAAAAAATCGTTCCTTAAAAAAAATTTTTTATTACTTAAAAACGTATTTATTAATTAACAATTTTGTTCTACCATATAAATAATTTTTCTCAAGAAATAACACATGGTTGTTTTTGTTTCAATATGTAGAAAAAGAAAAAAATATATAGAAAAAATTTAATTGTTTATAACAAATTGTTTATTAAAAAACAATGAAAATTTAAATAAAAACAAATTATGATTTAAAAAAATGGTTCCTTAATAAATTACAGGTGATAGAAAAAAATTGTTAATTAACAAATACGTTTTTAAACAAAAAAAAAATTAAGGAACGATTTTTTTAAATTATAATTTGCATCAAAGAGTATTGTGGGACAAAACTTTAGATATTTACAAAGGCCGAATCGCGGCACGGAATGCTTGGAGAGAAGTTTATCTGGCACTGAAATCAGATTTTGCTGAGATTAGTGATACAGAGAAAAATGCATATGGAAAGTATTTATTAATAAATTATTATTTAAACAAGAAAAATCGTACGGTAAAAAATCGTATAATGTGAAACTACAATGCACACGATATAAAATCGTACGTTTTGTAATCGGACGAGCCAAATCGTATAATGTGAAAGGAGCGTGAGACGGACGATAAATAAACGTACGATTCCAGTGGCACTGGACCGCTGTCAACACTGAAAATATTTTAACGTACGATTTTTAATCGGACGAGCGAAATCGTATAATATGAAATCCTGTAATGTGAATGGGGCCATGCTCTTCTTCAGCGGACTGAAAATATTTTAACGTACGATTTTTAATCGGACGAGCCAAATCGTATAATGTGAAAGGAGCGTTACGCAAGCCGGAGTCCCCGTTTTCGGTCGTATTTTCAACAGTCTGTTAAAATTATAAATATTAGTCCTACAGTTCCGGGAGGTATAGTTTTTTTTGGTAAATTTCCTCCTCTTTTTGAATCTTTTTTCAAATTTGAAAAATGTCAAATAGTTTTTAAGATAATTGCAAAAATCAAAACCCCATTTTATATCAGCTTTTTTGTAAGCGGCTCTTGAATTTTTTCAAAAATCATCTACATGCTATTCCGAATCAAATGACACCTCGTTCATATTTTTTGGAGGCGGAGAAAAAGTTTGACCGAAAAAGCACTTGTATACTAGTATACTAGACTATTGGGTGGAATTTCAGTCACTTTCAATTAACGTAATATATTAAATATTTTTACTTGTCGATTTTATTACCTTAGTATAAATAAAACTTATTAAACATAACCAAGACCGCCACTGATTAACAATTATTACTACGTTTATTAATACGTCCATTTCGTCGCCTTGACAATTACATCGACCGTATTCTAGCCGTAACATAAAATAAAGTTACCGTAAGTAATTGCTAATTAAAAAATTAGGATGAATAAACTATTAATAACTAATCTTGCTATTGCCACATTTTTCGTTATTTTTTTATTTATTCGACGAAATTCCGGAAATCATATTTTTAGCTCAAAATAACCATCCATATTTCATGAGCACCAATATCTGTTTATGTAAATTTACTATTGTTTTCAATTGTTAACTTCGTGTTGAATATTTATACATTTACCAAAACGCAATTTTAGAACGTTTTTAAGTTTTAATAATTCTAGGAAATAATATAAAATTTTAAAAATGAAACCGGCCATATAATCTAGGAAACACATTAAAAAAACAACAAATATTTACAAATTACAATTTTTGAAAAATCATATTTTGGACCAAAATCAATAAGAATTAAATTTAAACATTTTTAGAACAATTAATACTATTAATTAAATTCTTTATTAACAATAACAAAAAAATATTATTAATATTTATTTTCTTTAAAGACCGTTTTAATAATAAAAAAATTACTTACCAAATAAAAAAAATTTGCACTTAATCAACCTTTCATGATGTTTTAACAATTAAAGTCCCTTCTTAATAAAATTCTATTTTTCGTATTTTTAAATCTAACCGCGCACTCAGTGTCTACGCAACGACCGTACGAACGTGATAGCTGCAACGGAGGTTATAGTAGAACTGAATTACCAAGTAGAAGACATTAAACTCATCGAAGATTTAAAGTGGAGGAGGCCTAGTCACTTTGCTCTAGTGTGGCACATGGTCAAATCTCCAATCGGATTCACACATTGAATAGGAAATGGTATGTAGATCTTTAATTATAAAAAAAGATCACATTTGGTGAAAAAATATTCAAATTTTATTTTGCTCTAGTATAAATAATATTTTATACAACTTAACTGGTAAAAATTAATAAAAGAGTGAAATTTTAATTGATGAGTTTAGTAAAACAATTTTGGCTGGGTTAGAAACTTAAGAGGCGCCAGAATAATATGTTATCTTGCCTAAAATGGTTTTTGGACGGGCCATCCCTTAATATTAAAGATAGGAAGCTGCGGTCTTCACCAATCGGTTCTGTATTTAATTATCGAGAGCGTAACTATATGGCACTTTTTTTAATCATTTTTATTATACGACTATCAACTTCTTTCTCCAGATAAACTTGAAAAAAGTAGCAACGACACGCTCTTTTAATAACCCTCTACCCTCTTTTGCACAGAAAAATAAATCGGTCAAGTGCGTGTCGAACTTCGCACATTTAGGGTTCCGTACCAAATGTAGAATATAAGCCAGCTGTGTAGATGCAGGATTCTTAAAGGACTTTAAAATTTTAATCCAACTGATAAGTCAAAAATACTTGGTAAAAAGATTTAAACAAGTGAAAAGAAAAATACCCTGGAGCATGTGTGTTAGACGAAGAAAAAAATATTATGAATATCATAATCCGCATATATACTTAGATATATTAACAAATTTTTAAATGCAACGAATAAATTTGTTAATATCAGCGTAGCCCACAAAGACAGAAAAAAAATTATAAGATGAAAAATGCGTTTTTTAATAAAACTAATACGATCATAGATAAAAAAAATAAAATATCGAATTATCACAATTCGCATAAATACAAAGGTACGGAACCCTAAAAATTAGGGAATGGTAATGAAAAAATCATATTTATTAATATATTGGTATTTGTTGGTAAAATATACGTAACAATAAACATTATCACCAAATTTCAAGTTCATAGGTCAATGGAAAGTTAAAAAATTCTTCGGAACAAAATTTTGTAAAATATGCTGACTTTGGCGGCTTCTCATGCCAAATTTTTTTTTCAGCGCCCCCTTTAGCTGTATGGGAGCCCCCCTTGAAAACATTTAAAAATATTTTTTATAATGTACATGGCTTTGAGTCAACAAGACGCATATACTGTAAAAATTTGAAGACTCTAGCTCCAACGGTTTAGCTGCTAGACCGGTGTGACAAACGGACGGGCGGACGGACGGACACGCGCGTGAGAGCAATAGGGTTCCGTTCGACCCTTTGGGGTACGGAACCATAAAAAACTGTTTTTTATTTTGAATGAAATATTAATCAAAACGAACCGTAGGTAAAAGCTTTGTTTGTCGTGACGCGGAAATTTTATCCGCGAAATTAAACTGCTTCGAGTGATTCTGAATAAAAATTATCCAAAATTATAATAAAAAAATAAAAAAGTTTTTTGTTGAAATAATAAAATTAATAAGCATTTTGTGGGACTCGAATCCCGTGTCTTATACCGCATAACTATCGAACCTATTTATAAATATAGTCTTTAATGTAATATAAATGACGAACCGATATATTAATAATAATTTTAATTTTTAGCGATTAAATAAGGTCAAATTTTAAAATTTTGGCTTTACAACCTGGTTTATGTGGTGAGCTAACTGCAGTAAAATGTTCATTGTCATAGAATCACACGAAGGAGTTTAATTTCGCGGACAAAGTTTTCAATCCAAGTAACGACAAAGCTCCCATACCCACGGTTCGCATTTTCTGTGTTCCTATTTGTATGGACTTTAAAATTTTGTATTTGGACTGGTTAAAACTATTTTTCTGACAGCCCACGACACAACATATTTCAGGTCCTGATCACCGCGAGCGCCAGCATCGGCTGTCAAGATGCTCCGCCTTCTTGCACACAGCGAAAAGACAAAATTACCTTGTCTTTCATTTTAAATCGCACTATTTTAAAACAAACAGTAACAGTTTGAACGAAAATCATTGTTTATTATGACAAAATCAAAGTTCCTTGTTTTAAATTGTGATATTCCAAACCAGTTCTACTATGACCCGACCAGCAACATACAGAAGGCAGTGGTCCGTCAGTAAGTCATATGTAATTATAATAGGGAGTTTTTGAACCAACTAAAAAATAACGTTTTTTGTGGTTATAGTTGTTATTAAGGATAACGATAACGATACATGATTTGAAAAGAGTTTTTGGAACGTCAATAAAATGTCTCCTTGATTAAAGTGGTAGTAACCTAACTTTTTTGGATTGTCTGGGGTTTAAGCCAAAGACTATCTAATATAGACGTTTCACGTAAATGGCTCAAAGTCAACTTGCTTTTGTGTTTTGGGACCAAAGCCCTAGATGTCTCTGTTAGTATGAATAATTAAATTTAGATTGGCTGCAATGATAAAATTTCAATTATTATTAGATAAAAGTTTGCTGGACTGATACTTATTGCTGACTTTTTGGTTTAGTTTATGTGATTGTGACAATGATTTCCTTTAAAAAATTTGTGAGTATCTTTCTATTCAACGTTTATTGATTTTCCAATTTTTGAAACAATGTCTTATAAAGAAAAATGTTGTGTTCCAAACCACCAAATAAGGATATTGAACGAATTTAACAAATAGTTATTTGCTTTAAACAAACACACACATTTTGAATAAAAAAAATTGTGTCAACACAATCTGATAGATTACTTTTAAATGCCGTTCCAACTTTACATTAACCTGGTAAGCCAAAAAATATTCTGTTTAAATACATATAAGAATTTGATTAGATTTTATTTTAGGGACTTTTAATGTTATACCATCATCATCATGCAGTGTTTATTAATTATTTAGAAAAAAGATTTTCTCATATCCACTATTCATTTTTATATATTAGATTTTAGACAAGTTTTAAATGGTGCTGAACTTATGCGCAACCCGATTTTAAGATTCCATTGCTTTATTTATTTTATTATTATTTTATTATCACGCATTATAGTATTAGATTTTAACAAATATGTATATAAATGGTGTAACCATTAAAATAAATAAAACTTTCATTGTAGTTTGTCCCGCTGATTTTTACCATTTTCAATTTCCCGGTATTCTGGTCAGATGAATAATGTGGAAACGGAGCACCAGATATGGAGCCAACTTTATTACCAATATCTAATAAAATTTGAAATTTTATCATAGCAGCCAACCTAAATTTAATTTTTCGTACTGACATAGCCATCTGGGGCTCTGGTCCCAAAATACAAAAGCAAGTTTATCTTAAGCCATTTACGTGGAACATCTATAGTAGATGGTCTTTGGTTTAAGCACTTTTAAATCAAACGCAATTAGTGAAATTTCGTTGTTTGTGTTTTTTTCGTTAAATATGGATAAAAATATTGATATATTAATAACAAGGAGGCGGCCAAATATTCAGTTGAATTCTAACATTATACTGAGAGAATTGAAATTCGAAGAAAAAAAAACTCAGAATTGTAATACAAATTTTGAGGTTACAATAACAGACTGACATTAGCAATACTGCAATTCAGAGACAACTTCTGTATTCAGATAACCGCAAAAACAGTTATCTCAATCCACCGTAAATAAAGTTCGTCGTTATCGTTATTCAGTTTGCCACCCCCCTTTTCCTTTACAGCGCAATCTCAGAAATAACGATAACCACAAAAGTGTAATTTTATCTGGTCCAAAAACTCCCTAATGTCTTCTGATATTGTCACCGTACGTTATTCAATCAAAATTTACCTTATCTTCTACTTTCATCTAAATTTGCATCTAGAACATAAAGAATAATTTTAAAAAAATTTTGAAGCTTGTGTATAGCGACTTTTTTGTTTTGTTTTTTGTTTTGTTTTTTGTTTTTTTTTTGTTGTATTTTTTTGGTTCCTTGCGGTTTTTTTTTGTATTTCTTTGGTGCCTTGCGGCGTTTTTTTTTGGGTTGGACGCGATACCTATTCCTGATCCGACATGAGATCTTCATCACTATTTGACGAGAAACTTTCGTCTGAATTAATGTATCTGACACAATGGTTGATTGTCTTTGACAGACAAATACGTATGGTAAAATTTGAGAATAATAATAAATATTTGTAATTGTTAAAATATATGTATGTATATATTGATATGGTTTTTTTAAATGTGTAGTTTTAGTTCTGTTTTTGTATGTATTGTGGTTGACGGAGATTGAAAGGTAGAAGCGTATGGATGTGTTTAAATGTGTTTAGGATTTGTTTGTTGCTTTCGTGTTTAGATGATTATTTTTTTGATTTTATACTGAGTTCATTTGTAATAACTACAACAATTGTGGTACTTATAAAAAATCATATTATCAGTATTCAATGAATTTAAAAAAATCTAGTTGGAAATAAAAAAAACAACCAAAGAATTAATAGATTACATACCGAGGCGGGAAATGCATCATTACTGTCGAGGGCAAATATAGATCACCCAGGCGCTCGCAAAAAGTGCTGTCTTTGTGACATGTGTATTAAAATACTCCATTCAAATTTTCTTTGAAATCAAACTACTCTGGCATTTAGATTAAGATCTTAATTTAGATATTACATGACATTTTATTTTTGTACTATCAATTTAAAAAAAAAATAAAAGAAAATAGCAAATTATGGTCACAAAACATTACGATTAACAAATAAAATAGGTTTTTGAAATACGTATAGTTTATTAAAGTCTGTTACTTTATTGTTGTAACTAATACTATGTATCGCTTTCTGCTGATATGATAGGTATATGGAGAAATCTATCCGGATCACGGGTGGGAAGTGACAACCGTGGGCAGGAAGTAAAGTTTGTAATAGCTTATTTCCCGACCTTTGAAAAGTGTGTAATTGAGCTATTACATATACGATTGTGAATAAAAATAATAATAAACAGTTTTGATTTTTTGAGATATTGAGAAAAAATGTTTCATACTAAAAGAAAATATTACAAGAATAAAAAAAATATATCAAAGAAGACAAAGAACAAATAGCTTTGTAGGAAAACAATGTAGTGCAGATTAGATTAGACGGGAAGACAGAAATAGAGGGAGATTAAAAAATACAGAAAACAGAACAGGTGATCAACTAGGAGGTGATACAGAAAAAGAAAAGAAAGAAACTGATTAAAAGAAGACACAAGAGAGAGAGAAGAACCAAAGGAAGGATTTTATGGCGCCTAAATTATAATTTTTTTTAATTTTGTTTTGTAATGTTTATTATCTTTTTTAATTGAAGGAATCCAACAAAAAAAGGAGATGAGAGTTTGTATTACATTTCAAGTAATCTAAAATAATATATACATATATATAAAATCAGTGCCGAAATTTGGGGGGTGTGGGGTTAAGGGTGAACAGTTGCCCACTCAATTTTTTGACATTAAGGATCAAATAATTTGGGTTACAAATGTGTTACCAAATATTGATTCTACCGGAGTGTTTAAAAATGACCCCGCACTTTTCTTATACAAACGAGTAATTGCAATTTAAGATAATATTTAAAATATATTTTATAGTTTATGTATAAGGGAAATAAATAAAAAATACCACAAAAATACCTGCGAAACATGACGAATCAGAAAATGGATGATAAAGTCCTAATTATGCTAACATAGTTAGCGAAACGTACATACAGTGATAAAAAAGTGTAGTTTTAGTGGTGATGCTATTCTTTAACATCCTGTGCTTAAAAAAAATTAAAAATTAGTTTCTTGTGACAGCCCGACGGAAATTTAAATCAGAATCAGAATAAGTCATGTACGTGGCTTGTATGCAGACAGTTGAAAGATAAATCTTTTTGCTTCATATGTCGAGTTTCATATCACAACGCAATTAATAAAGCAGACGTTGCCTTTATACTTAAAGGATCTAATAATTGGACCCAACAGTTTGGATAACTAAAAAAGTCAATCACGAAAAAATAAAGGAAACTTGTTAGAGCTGATGGATCTTTGATCAAAAGATAATTTATTAATGAAACGTTTTTTTTTATTGACCGAGATAAGAATTTTCAGTTTTTTAAAAATATAAAAAAAACTAAAGATCGCTGCCGATGAAATAAAAAAAAATAATTTCAGATTAACTAAAAGAAAGTGAAATTTTTGCCTTAATAGCAGATAAAACTCAAAATATTTTAAGACATGAACAAGTAGAGTTTGTTTAACCATCCTTTGCCGTTACGTCACAATAGGTGACGTATTCTGCTGTTTTACGTTTGTCGTATATTATTTGAATATCATTTTACACATAACCTCAAAATTAAAATATAACTAATGACATATGTTAAGGATTGTTTTCAATGACCCATGTTAAGGTGTCTTTGTATTAATAAATTGGTAATGCCGAAAATTGTATTTTGCTTCATGGGTTGCGTATATGTTTACATAATTTAGTAATTTTTTTAACTTGAAATCTCCTTTTTTTTAACTGATTTGTTTCAAATTTCTAGTTTGGGGATATAACTATATTCATATTATTAAAAATTGTATAGTAATTATTGTCTGTGTCATTGTGAGAAATACTTTCGTAAGTATTCCTAAAAAATGAAAATAAAAACACATGTATTGGAGAAAACAGGCAGTAAATAAATTTATTTCTGAAAAAACTCCCAATACAAATAGGAAAAAGGAACGAAAAACGGATAAGAAACGTAAACTAAAATAGCATGTAATGAAATAACATGCAAAATCTTAGCTTCATCACGGACAAAACCATCTTCATCATCGCTCTGGGAGTCCGATTCGTTCAGATATATGATAACAGGAGGAAAATGAGATGCATCAATGTATTTTGCTTTTTCCCAATCATTATTGATTAATTGATTTATGTGCCTGAAATGGTGTTTCCATGAAACAAGTCCAGTATGAACTTTGATTTTGTAGTCTTTATCTGTTTCTATTCCACTAGTAACTGTTTTTTGAACGGTTCTAATAGATATGTCTAGAGCATCAGCAACATGCTATAAAATTTAATAAAATCAAATCAATAAATGCATAATACATCTATATACTTACGTTGTAGACTGCATTTAACGGTAAAAGCGGTTTTCCAGCATATCTTTCTCTTGAAAAGTAATTAATCAACTTCAAAATTAAAGTTTGCTCTTTCTCATTATACCGGGAAGGTATTTTGACAATGAACGATTAATTGAAAAAGGCGAAAATAATCGAAAATACTCAACAAATCAAAATATGACAACTTCGCTGTCAAAAGTAATAAATAATCTGAATTAGTTAAGAAATACGTCAATGACGTCATAATTCCGTCTCATCCATTTCATGATGGAGAGATCGAGATGGACAATGTATGACGCAACGGCAAAGGATGGTTAAACAAACTCTAGCTGTTATTTTGAGATATGTTACTGACTATACGTTTTTTTCCGTACCGAAAACACCGATGGGGAAACATTTGCTACATTATTGAAATCATATACTTGCACAATTTTACTATACTTGGACCTCATAAAGAAGTTACTGCAAGAATACTACACTACAACCCATATGCTTATGTGCTTAATTTATATATTGTGAATTGTTGCGAAAGGGTTCTCTATCTGGAATACATTTTATACTCTTTAAAGACAATTTCATCGAGAAATCACCTAAACGGTTCGTTCACTTTTAGATAATTTTGAAACAACAATTGCGACGATATTGAATGAGATGCATTGAGGGATTTTAATTTAATTTTTAATGTTCTACTTATGCAGTCTGATTTATTAATAAATTTCCAGCCTACCAGCATCAACTACGGAGTTTTGACAAAAGTAGTCAAAATTACTATGGAGATCTTAGAATCTTTCAGAATTAATAGTCTGAGATAATTGCACTCAATTAACGCAGTAATATGATTTTATTCTACCAGAACTACCAAACTTGCAAAACTAAGTGGAGGAAGCAAAACAGCACTCGAAACAGAAACAGTAGAACCACAATAGAAGTGAACAATACTCTATCCTTTCATTGATATTCTTATAGAAGAAATTAGGGACATCTTTTCTGAGAACAGTGAGGATGTATTGAACCACTTGTACATAGTTTTGTTGATTGGTTTGTATTTGGAAGAAGGAAATGTTAACTAAACAACATTTAAATTTTCTTCAAAATTCCCTAAATTATTATTGACTCAAATAAGTGGGCAGGAATGTAATGGTAGCGGGATGACGCATCCATTCACTTTTATGGACCATACATAATATATTGGTAACACCTTTCCTGACAAGTGGTTTAGCCGTAATGGGGGCCACCACGTTCCCGGATATTACATCTTTGGATTTCTTTCTCGGGGCATACCCATAGTGTTTAATTTATACTACACCCCCTCCTACCGATTTTGACGATTAAAAAAAATAGGGCAGCATGTCGTACCGTCATATCCGAAATGATTATCATATATAAGTAATATTTTAGCAAGGTTTTTCTTTGTTATTTAATTTAATAACACAAAATATTTTTATTGTACTAATATTTCAAACTGAAATCTTTAAGCCTGTTTCAAGTGACCGGAAATACGAAGTAAATCCAAATCATTTTTTTAGTAGATACAGAGAGAAATTTTGACTGTGCGTGACTGCATTTCATCTTTGTCCTTTAAACAGTTTTCTTCGAAATATTGAAGGGTCAAAATGTTGTGGGACATCCTATATATATTTTTTGTGGATACTTTACAGTTAAATCCTTAAAATACACGGTGATTATTAGATTGAGATTTTAAAAGGTTGCACTGTAAGTACCATAACGTTTTATATCCCCTGTAAAAGTTTTTAAAAGGCTACATAAGAGAATCGGAGGTATGAGCCAAATTTAACATAATATGAGCCAAATTTAACATAATATATAGAATGTCCTTAAAAAAAAAGCATGGTTTGTCCTGGTAATATGAGATATAAAAAAATTTTTAAAATGTGTAGTTCAAGAGTGTCGACAACTTTTGTATGTAATTTTTTTTTAATAATTATATATCGAAGTTTAACGCACTAATGAATCACCCCGTATATTTAAGTATAAAATTATGATGACAATGGTCAAACAAAATAAAATATTATACATATGGAAAAATTATTATAGTAGCCGTAACCAATATTTTCATTTGATATTCATTAAAATAATCAATAAAACATTTTTAAACGAATTTCGATATCGTCAACAATGCTGTTTTGGTTCAATCAATTAAAACGCCGCCAGAACAAACACACGAGCACATTATTTCAACAATTCTTCGAGTCTATAAACAAGTACGTAAAAGCTAGTTTCCTGGTTCGCTTTGAGCTCACGAGTTTTGATTTCCTTCAGTGGATTGTGCACGACACTTTTACGGTTATTTTGCACCTCTTACAAGAATTGGTAGGTGACTAAATCAATTTACTTCCCCTTATAACTGAAAGCTTGTAATTATGAAGCCGTTAATTATAACTCCTCACATTTATGAAGTTCCCAGGCTTGGAAATAGATTTTTTGAGATAATGAATATACTTGAAACACGGCGTAAATTCAATAGGTAAAGAACAAATTTAAATAGTTTTATGGGTATTGAATAACAAGTCATAAAAAATTTCAAAGTCATCGGACCAAATATCGTATACGGGATGAAAATATACATTATATATAATCGGTTTTTAAGTACATTTTGTCATATATATAAAACCAAACAAAGTTACAAAATCTAGGCAACAAATGTTAACTAATGAACCTCAAATTTTGCTTTGACTGATATAGCCGATAAATAAACATTCCGTAACTAATGGTGCTGATTCAGTAGATAATGGCAACAACGTTATCCTACTCTAGCTGAATCTGGCTTGAGAGATCCCACCTACAAGCCTATTGTGCTCCGCCAGTTTTCACATCAGACCAGTACTCTTGACAATGTCAAGAATACTGGTGGAGGATACTGTACCCCAAAATTACAAAATTAATAACGTATTAAGAATTTTGATAAGTTTTGATAAGTTTACCATTGTTGGATACATTTAAACGATAATATACACGCCAAGATGGCTGAAACAATTTTTAGATATATGTTACAGAAAAATAAGAATAAATAAATTAATTTTTATTCGACGTAATTAAAATATATAGCTTTAAACTGGTTAATTAATGCCTTAAATCTGGATGAATACAAATTTAGATAACCTTTTTATTGGAGGTGATATATACTTTTAGTAATTAAAAGTTCGTTGACATAACGGCGTCTCGACATGGGGCAAATTTAAATTTTTAATATTGCTGCATTATACATAAATTATAAATAATAATAAATGGTTCAATAAATTAGTAAATGTGTCCCAAGCTTCATTAGGAATATCAGTTATTTGTTTTTGGTCGGTAGCATGCTTAATTAATAATAATAATAATAATAATAAATCTGAGTTGTAAAATTAGTAATTTTTAAATGAATGCAATAATTCTTTTTTTTTTAAGAAATCAGTAGTTAATTACATTAACATTTTAAATGGTTACATAAGAATAATTAATTTGTAAAGTCAGCGTAAATGTTTATCAGAATAAAAACCTCTGAATGAGGTAAACATGGAGTGGCAAACATCACAAAAGAACTGATAAAAATTTTGCGTTGGGCAAAAAAAATTATTTCGATTAAAAATGTTCAAATAAAATGAAAATTCATTTTTAGAAACGCAAAGATATCAGTCTTTTTGTGACCACTATTCTCTTTCGCGCCACGCCACGCCAAAAACAGTATATCAGGATCAAGACTAATTGCACCAATAAAATACTTTGAAATTTCTATCTACTTGACACCAGACTTATTGGCCAGCTGATAAGAAAGGCATTTCGGACAACCGCACCAAAATAGAAACAAGTTTTGATTTAAGCTCTGACCACAGTGTTATAATCATGACACTGAGACCATCTGGACATAACCTTACCCTACTTTGAACGAAAAGCACGAACCGGCGGGATCATTTTTAAAGGCTTATTAATGAGCTCCAAACCTGATTTGAATTCTACATCCACAAATAAAAAAATGCACACATTATACGATTGCGTGTGGGAGAAAAAAGAAGAGTTTAAGCTAAGTGGCAAAGAATAAGAAACCCGCTGGATAAAAACGGATTAAATAGATTAACCTATCGATAATTGTACAACAATAAGTTAGCACCGAAAGTTTTGAACTCAACATCAGAAATTTAACACCAGAAGATCATTCCTTGGGGCGGACGACTTAGAAATTTTAAAAGGCCAGTAATAACAGTACCACCAATCAGAAAATTCTGGATTAAATTGGGAACAGTTTAATAAAGAGAAACCTGACGTATTTACAAATCAAATTCTGGACTAAATTGGGAAGACTTTGATAAAGAGAAAGCTAACGTGTTTAGCAAATATCTTTACACCAGCTGTTAATGATAACATAAATAATGATGAAATTCAAAATTTCCTCGATGCAGTCTATTAACTGTCACTCTCTATTAAATAATTTTCGTCATAGAAGTTCTAACTGAAATAACAAAATTAAAACCGTATAAGGCTCCAGGCTCTGACCTACGTGTGAGAGAAATTCTGAAACATTTTCCCAGGAAAGCTGCTATTTTACTAACGACAATTTATAGTAGTATCTTACGGTAACCTACCCCATACAGTGGAAGTACACCCAAATAATTATGATTGCGAAACCAGGTAAACTACCTACATAACCCAGATCATACCGTCCAATCAGTCTATTACCAGTTATGTCCAATTTGTTTAAAAGACTCCTGAGTACAGGAAATTGTAACAATTGATGAACTTATTCCCCAGCATCTACACTACTCTACAGTGCAACAATGTCATCGTATTGTAAATAAAATAAAAAGCTGCCTGGAGGAAAAAAATCTGTGCATCTGTATTTCTTGATGTGAAGCAAGCCTTCGACAAGGCTTGGCATGAAGGTCGTCTTTATAAACTGAAAATCCATTTAACAAGTCAAATATATCTAATTCTTAAATTTTATTTTCATGAACGAGTCAAAGTGAACTCTTCAACCTCAGATTATTGTCGTATTAAATCAGGTGTTCTACAAGCAGACTCCTTGGTCCTTTCCTAGACAGATGCAGAATCTGATACAGCTTCCAGAAAACTACAACATCATCTACAATTGGTACAGACTTGGCTTGAACGTTGAAACATCACATTACAAGTTACATTTACAACAGTTTTGTCCTCAAGTCTATATAAATAATACACCATTTCCACAAACTCTGAAGTCAGGCACTTAGAACTATATTTAGACCAGTAACTAACCAGAAAGGCCATATTAAAGCGACAAGAACCCAATTAAACATAAAAGTCAAGCAAACGCTTTGGTTGGTTGGTAGACATAATCACAGCTGTCATTAAATAACAAAATACTAATTTACAAAATAATCTTATAGCCTATATGGATACGTGATCCAGCTTTAGGACTGATTTAACATTAAGATTCTCGATAATTTCCCTAAAACTATTCAAATGATAGGAGATGCACCGTGGTATGTTTCAAACCTACCGAGACACGCCGATCTTGGAATTCCATTAGTCAGAAAAGTCATTGCCCTTCATGCTAATACAGAAAGAGAAAGAAACACGATAGTCAAATCATAAGAGAACACCACTAGATGCAAGATACCTTAACAGGATCTAGCCCGAAAAAATATGTGACTTGGTGAATATAAGGAGAATCTTCAGTGGACGGCACCCATTACAAGTCATATTTCATCCAAAAAATTTTCTTTTTTGTAATCGAATAGGTTGTAAACTAAGACAAAAATATTATGTTACCATTGAATGGAAGTGGCTTTTACTTCATGGTAATATAGTGAATATCGAAAAGTACTCGTGTTATTTAATCTTTGTGTTACCATATTATTCATATGAACAGGACCTTGTAGCCACCACATACCACTCTAGTGGAATTTCTTCGAGAAGTTCGGGAAGATCATTTTCTACAACGTTTAGGCATCTAGTACCAGTTAACGTTCTTTGAAAAAAATAAGAACCTGTAATCCGTCCCTTAAATAACCTACACCATACATTTACTCCACAAATAGTTTGTAAATTAGTTTCCTGAAAACATTGTGGATTTTCAGGAGCCAGTAGTGCATATTTTGACGATTTAAATAGTATCTTGTTCAAAATATTATAATTTTGATCAATTAACTCTTCCAAATGAGTAATAAAGGTAATTCTTCTTTTAAAATCACCAGGTCTAAGTTCCTAATTAAACTGAATGGGTGGAAATTATAAGATTTAAGAATTCTATATGTACTGATACCAACCTCGTTAACTTAGCTCTATGTCGAAATATGGGGCATGTACCTGCAAGTAAGCTAGCTAATACATTAATGCACATTTCTTCAGTTCTTGCAGGAGTAGCATATTAACGATGTTTTTATTTTCCTGGAAATTAATCCTGTCTCAATCTGTTTTTGACATAACAAAACGTTGGTTAATACCTTACTATGGCAGCACGAGAATTTTTTTGGCACTCACCAAAAATTAAAAACATATCAACATTGAAGTAAATCTAAAAGGCATTTTGTTGTTTTGATATACGAAATTTTCAGTACTGGTCTCAAAAAGAAAGCAGAAAAAAATTAAAATACGACAGTATATTTTTTTTAATAAAGATAAAATACCAGATCGTAAAAAATTCACTGCATACGTCAAATTTATGGTTTTACTCTTTCGTGGCTGAATATTCCTTAAAGTAAATTAAGTAACAAATAGTATTTGGAACAAGTATAATATCAATTACAATGAAAAAAAGTATAAGGGTAACATTTGACAAAAATGGGTTAAGGGTCATTCCTAAGGAATGAAATGATGAGGGTAACTATTAGTAGTACATATTTTTAAAAGCTGCAAGGCATATATTATTCACATTTTTTTAGAATTTTTTATCATCAAACAACCTAGATATCTGCTAGTTCAAAAATCAGGGTATATACACATAAAATCAGACTCTTCAGGGAAAATAATAACCAATGGGTGAACTCATCTGACTTTTACACGCATTAACCGATTTTGATCATTAAACACTCCGTGCAAAGGCATTGAAAAATACTATCGGATGGAATATAAGTTGGAATCTGTTGTTTTATCTATATAACCATGAAAAATTAAGTACAGAATTCAGGTCTGTTCTTCAAAATGATTGATTTCTATCTAACTTTTTCTAAACTAGCGTACTAATCCAATTTCTCAACTAACTCTAGATCATAGAGTCGAAAAATCCCTGTAATATAGTTTTGCAATAGTAGTATTGAGTAGCGCCACTTGTGGAGCTACCATTCCACATGATACAATTTATTAAATTTATGTTAAATTTTATAGTTTCGTGTTAAATATTAATTAATCTTATTAAATACCTTCCATGTCAATTCTCCCCAACGACAATCCTTCCTCATAACAATCCTTCCCCATGGCAAATCTTCCCGGTGACATATTTTTCTCAGATATGCTCGCTCAAAATAGCTCAAATAGCTCTTTCAGCCATCCAGATTTAACCCATGTAAAAGGCAATTTGCCTCTACCGCTCTTATATGTTCTCTCTTGTATACTCACTCGTATGCTCTCAAAGAATAGAAGAAGTGGCAAGCCTGAGTATCAATCATATTTTGGCAACAATTACAATAGTACTTACAAAATAATTGTGGGTAAATTGTTAAAGATTAAAGGATTGTAGTGAAGAAGAATTGTAGTAAAGGATTGTCGTGGGGAACGATTGTCGTGGGGAACGATTGTCGCGGTGAAGGATTGTTATGGAGAATGATTGTCCAGGAAGGATTGCCTGAGGAAGAATTTTCCGATAAGGATTGTCGTGTCAGGAATCAGTATAGTATTCATTATCACAATTAATAATACAAAGAATTTTAATTTATAACTGATAATTATGTTGGACAAAGTGCCAGCCTGGCATTGGGTATGTATCAGCAAAATGGAGTCGGTCTGACATCATTCTTTATTTAGAAAAAAAGATGGTTGACAGATGTATCAGGTATTGGTAGATAATCCGATACATCGAAACCAATTCGCATACCAATCTGGGAAATCCTGTGAGCTGCAAATCACACGCTAGCGCTCAATGCGGAACAAGCATTGGACTGTCAAAAAGTCGCCCTAGCGGTATTTCTAGATATAGAAGGAGCCTTCGACTCGGCTTCGTACAAATCCATAGTCGGAGCTATGCGGAGGCGAGGAGCCGCTCAGACCATTAAGCGATGGATAGACTTAATGATTCAGTATAGAAATGTTTTCAAGGGGGAGTACCCTGCCCACTGATGTGGTTCCCAGTGACTGATGACCTTCTTAACTATTCAGAGGCAGATAATATATTCGTACAAATATTTTCTGACAACGTTAGATATCATTATAAATGGAAATGGGCACTTAACATTGTAGAAAGCTGGTTCTGGTTCTGGTAAACGGGATTATCTACGAATCCGGGGAAAACATCAGTTGTTGCCTTCACTAGGAGAACAAACCCTAACATAAAGAGACTATCCATGTGGGGAAAACAACTAAAATTTATAACAGAGGTTAATTATTTGGAAGTTGTCCTAAATAACAATTTAACGTTTTCTAGCCAAATAGGTAGGGCAACGAAAAAAGCTCTGAGAGCCCTTTGGGCCTTCAAGAGGATGGTGGGATCCAAGTGGAGGCGCCAACCCTGGAATGGATCTATACCAGTGATGCGACACCCACCCTGACGTAATATGGAAAATACTTATACAATATCCACCCAAGAGCAGAGACAATCTGCTGCTATAAATAAATAGGCGGGAGCTCAAAACTGCACTAGGGACCCTGAAAGCACACTGCGGGCTCAGAAGATAACTAACCCGCACAAAGGTTTCGAAAGATTTCCTATTTAGAAAATGTGAGGAAGAGGACGAAACTCCTCTTCATCTATTATGCTACTACCGGGACCTGAACAGGGAAAGGGAATGTAACTTTGGGGTACAATATCCTGAACCCGAAGAGATAGCGAAAGCTAACATCCGAACTATTTCGGACATTGTTAAGAGTACTGGTCTGATGTGAAAACAGATTGGACACAATGGGTCTAGATACTCAATGCAGGTGGGATCTCCCACGTCCGATTTAGCTGGAATAGAATAGAATTATGGACCAATAAACATATTACCTAAAAATAGGAGTGTGACTCCAAAAGAGGAATTGTATCGCTATGGTAAATGGTTTTGCATCAAATTAACCGAGGGCCGAAACTCAGTTTTTAAAATGATTTATTTTACTAATAGCTACAAAGTATTTTGTTAGTTTAAGTTAATGAACGTTTTTGCTAAACAGTTATTATTTATATATTTAACATATATACAATGTAGTTATGTGCCGCCTGGATTTCTACATAAAAAAATACTTAAACACCAAGTTTATAATTTTATTAACGCAATAATATGCACCTAAAGGCAATGATAGCTTCCATTTAAGACTTAATGAGTATGTTTTGAATGAAGACAGAATGTACAAATAAGAAAGTTATTTCAGGTATTTAAATCAAAACGGTAAAGTCGCCTTTACTCTTAAACTTTGATCAAATTTTTTTATGTCCTTATAAATAACTTCTAAATGCCAAAATGATACGAATTAATATTGTTTTTATAGGAATAAATATGTATTATTTTATGGGTCCAGTGACATAGACGTGCAGAAAGAAATGAAAATAATTCTAATAATTCATAGTTTTCCTTACAATATGAAAATTTCAAAAATATATCTGTAACAACTTTGCTTTTGAACTATTAAAATGTTTGAGTAAACCCTTATTAAAAAAAATGCTTTTTTCTCCGATTGACATTAAACGTCAGTTTTAGTGACATTTATCGATCATAGAAGTAACACTTTTACTACCTAGGCAGTAAAAATGATTTTTAATACATAGGCATTTTATATCTCTAAACACAGATTAATCTCTTCTCCAAACAACTTAATCTTAAGATAAACGGATAAAAAATGGCGATTTTCAACTAACCAATTCAGAAAAGGTACATAACAAGCAGGCACATGGAATCCACTAACCTCTATCTAATTGAATGTAACAGTGGTGTCTTATTTTTCGGTAGATATTATTATGTATACAATTTAAGGTCTAATCGACAATAATAATTAGAAAATACGATTTAATTATTACCTATAACATACGATTAGAAAAAATATTAAAAATTGTGAGTTGTATCCATTATAAAAAAGTTTTCATTTTAAATCTGTTACTTCTCTGCCTAGTTAAACAAATAACTATTTTAAACAATTTCAAACTTAAAAAAAATAAAAATTGCAAATGTAAACATATTAAGCAAAAACAAAAATGAATTCAATTTTAAATGAAAAAAAAAATTGCAACAAAAAAACAATTTTTTAATTCATATTTTGGTTTTGCCAAAATTCAAAAAGCCAAATTATAAAAAGATTTAAAATTGCAAAATAAAAGTAAAGAATATTTTAAAGAACTAACGAAGTTAGAAAAGTATTAGGCAGATTAAATACAGATTTTTGAAATTCGGTCAAAATATTCTACTTTAAAATAAATAAATAGGCTCGCACACCACGTAACTTGCGTGGTTGCCGTTTAGAGAATTCCCCAAGGAAAATATGCTTGTTTTCTAATAAATTGGATTTAATATTTCTTTTTTATTATTTTCCAGTTAATTTCAAGTAATCCTATCCTCTAGTCCAAGGGTAGAGCGCCACAAAACTAAATTATTCGTTTCCGGTCGAGATCTCGCCTAATATAAAAACTAAAATATGCGGTTGTAATGCGGATATTTTAAATATTTATTAAAAGACCGCGTCTGTGAAATCTTTTTCAAATTTATGTAGAGAAAAAAGATGATAGTCGTATCACTTTTACTAAAAATAATTTTAAAAAAATGCCACAAACATGCTCTTAAGAATTAAATAAAGAATCGATTGGTGAAAAACGCGGCTTCCTATCTTTAGTATTAAGGAAGCGCTCGTCCAAAGCAAACATTAGATGAAAACGCGAATTAATTTTAAAGTTAAAAATAAATTGAAAATAATAATTTTTTGGAAAAAAAGAAAGTCAAATTTTGCAATATGTTTTGCAAAAACTGTTTAAAAAAATCTGATGTGGCCAGCACATGACCTCTCGCCATTTTTGAATCAAAAATTTACAGGTTGACACAAAAAAGTATGAAAAAAAATTATATTTTTGTAAATCTGGCAACAATGGCAAAAGTTTCGAAAATTTTAATGAGATGAAAATAAACTATAGGGTATACAAAATATATGTGTAAAACTTTATCGCCGTTTTGTATAATAATGGCGTCATCACCCATAGCAACTGCCACTTCCGGTTGTGCGATTGGCACCAAAATCTAATCAGATCTAATCTAGGGTATCAGAATCCTGTATGCAAAATTTCAAATTTTTTTATTCAGTAGTTTTTGAGTTATCGTTACTATAACATCCATCCAAACACACACACACACTAACACACTAACACACACACACACTAACACACACACACACTAACACACACACACAGACATCATCGCGAAAATATTAAAATCGTATTCTAGGGACCCCAAAACGTGTTTATCCATTGAAAACTCACTACCCAATTTTTAGCATTATTCCTATACCTCTCTTATCTGAAGGGCGAGAGGTAAAAATTAAAGACCGAATCATATGAAGTTTTTTTAATTGTTGGTTTTGATGCTACCGTATTTAAAGGATTGAAGAATAAAGGGTTTAAATGGGTTTTATAATAAATCGTACTACATAAGTTTTTTATCAGTATTTGATTTATTATTCTACTATTATTATTTCGCTTTGTTTAATTTTTGGTTACTGTTTGATTTATTATTCTACGAATAGATCATTTTAGAAGAAATTTTGCCCAATTTTTGTTTTTATTTTACCATATTAAAAAGATTAAAGGAAGACGATTTCGTATGATGCTTGTCAGTGTCAATGAGTTCAATATTTGTGCTTGAATTTATGGAGGTTTTTAAAATCAAAACAATGTAGCTAGGTAACCCATTACGGTATCTGATACTCTAATGTTCCATTTACCGGCCGCAAAGGAGTACAAGGTAAGTAGATTTACTGGACAGAATGAAGTAAAAAAGCGTTAATTGGCAATTAAACTATTTTTATAATACAAACCATAATTTTATTCTAACGTTTTGGTTTCTTCCCAGACGCCGTTTTCAATATAACAATTTTTGAGAAAATGTTCACTTTAAAACTTTATTAACCAAATATATAGCAAACTGAGTTTAAAGAATTTATGATTCAGACAAACTATGTTACCAAAACATTTTTTTCGTACGACTTTATTATGAAATTAAGAACACCCGCATTCGAAACTCCACGGGGTTAAGTTTATAATGTAATAATCACAAACGAATGAACTAACTCTTTAGCAATCTCAGAATATAATCTCAGAAAAAACCTGGGAAAAAACTCACGATACTATCCCTGATAAAATAGATATTTGTTGAGGCATTTCTTCCTTGATTAAAGGCTGAACAGTGAGCCACGCTTTAATTTTTTCTTTGGATCCTTTTGATAAGATAACAGTTAAATTACATTGAATTTTGTGTCCTAAATACCAAGCATGCTCACAATTTTTTTATTTTTCAAATTGTCTTTTTGTTATATAAGGTTTATGTTTACTTAAATATACAATTTATTAAATTTTAATCTTTATTTTCTGGTTTGTTTAACCCTCTATCGCGTCTCCACTCCAGATAGTATGTGAAACGGCGGGAACACAATCGATCGAGAATCAATACAAGTTTGATTCACCATCCCCAGAGAGGCGAGAGCTTCTACCGTCGCATATGACAGGAGCAAAATCGGGTAAAGTATAAACGGGACAGTCACTTTTTTCAAACAGTCTTGAAATTCCTTAAGTTCTTCTAAATAATGCTCCACCCACCGGGACTGACTTGAAGGCCAATGGACTGATTAAAACCAATTTACTTAATAAGGAGTAGCTTATTTCTAGGCACTTAGTTCTCAAAAATTTAGCATTAAGTTTTTTAGTGCCACTAAGGTGACATTTATGTTTTTTTCAGTTTTTTCCCTGTAATGCGATTTTTTTGTTGGCTACTTGACGATTATCTCTGGACCAATTTTCCAATATGTTATAACTTTTGTCCAGCTGTCACGAAAATCGACCTTAAGAGACCCGCACACCACGTGACTTTCGTGGTTGCCGGTTAGAGAATTAAAATTACCCAAGGAAAATGTGCTTATATTCTAATAAATTGGGTATAAAAATTATTTTTTTAGTATTTTCCGGTAAATAATAAGTCTACCATATAGTCTAATTTTTTCTGCTCAGAACAAGGTAGAGCGCCAGAAAAAAAATTATTCGTTTTTGGCGAGATCTCGCCTAATATAGCAACTAAAAATATGCTGTTTTTTTATGATATTTAGAATATTTATTAGAAGAGCGCGTTCGTGCTATTTTTTTCAAATTTATCTAGAGATTAAAGTTGATAGTCGTATCACTTTACTAAAAAGC
This sequence comes from Neocrepidodera transversa, assembly GCA_963243735.1. Classification (NCBI taxonomy): domain Eukaryota; kingdom Metazoa; phylum Arthropoda; class Insecta; order Coleoptera; family Chrysomelidae; genus Neocrepidodera; species Neocrepidodera transversa. Next base: position 26,999,302 of record OY725345.1, on the reverse strand, counting down.
CACAGACGCGCTTATGAGAATTAAATACAGAATTAATTTTTGAAAACCGCAGCTTCCTATCTCTAATACTAACGGAGCGCCCGTCCTTTTTGATATAGGGCAAGATAACTTTATGGTATTGGCGTTTCTTAACGCTATGATGATAAAACTTTCGATACGATTTATTTTACTTTCGGAACGACTTTTTGAACTTTCAAGATAATATTTAAAATCTACTTGGGCGATTTTGAGAATAAAGACATCATTTATATTTTGACAACACTTGTCAAAAAATTGTATATTACCAATATTATTTTTAATGTTTAATAAGCGGCTGCAGAAAAAATATTGTAAGTAACACGATCCGAAAGTGATTTTACGGGGCTCACAGATTTGCAGGAATCGCCTATGGATCGTCCTGGAATATTTATGTCCCGTAGAATGTCACTTGTCGAAACTTGTTACGTAAATAACTATATTTTTAATTCACCATAGCTTGTACTTACGTACCAATTTTTCAGTAATAATGCTTTTTAAAAATCATCGGTTGCTAACGAATTTTGAGTTCAGTATAGTTTTCTTCAATTTGTGTTTTCATAACTTCACCAAAAAGCGCTTTTTTACTATTTTTATTGACTAAATAATATCTGAGCAGTTTTGAACTTATTTTCCGCCATTGCTATTTTTGCTTCAATAACTAATTACAAAATTTTCTTTATCTCTGAATTTTTTTCTAGCTGCCTTTATTATTTGGTTTTTGTTATTATGCTGCCTAATTTCTATAAAAACTGTTCCATGTCTCTCACCTCACCATCTGATTTATATAGTTATTGGTAATATTATTCATGACTTGTGTTGTTCGGTAAGTAGACGAATATTCTTTTCAATTTTTTTCGTCTTATCCTTTATTCTCGAGGCTTCATTGTCATTATACTTTTTCTATGTATTTTTGTTCTTTAACATTTTCTTTATGATATGTTAGTTCTATTAGACCGAGACTCTATATAGCAAATGTGCTCTTTCAGATTCTCTCGTTTTTTATATATTTACTATCTGCTTAATTTTGTTATTTTAGACGACAATGTTTCTCAAATCTGCAAACAAATGAAAAATAGACAAAAGTGTACAAATTTTTTCCAATATTCAGTCTACTCGTATATTTGTCAATCCCTTGTCATCATTCTTCAAGTGTATTAAAATCAAATTTGAATCCAGTAGAAATGTTGTAGAAAATAGTTATTTAACGAACAAGTTTATTAATAAAGGCGATTAACAATCGAGATAATTTAACGCGTGAGCAAAGCGAACGCGTTAATGTTCGAGATTGTTAATCGCCATTTTAATTAACGAGTTCTTTACAGAACTTTTCCGTCGATCGTACTTTTCAAAAATAAAGATATCTTATTTAAAACATATATAGAATTTTACGAAATTATAACCATAAAATAAGTAATGACATACAATGACAGATATTACTAACACAGCTACTTGATTTCAAATGTCAGTGCCAATATAAATGTATAAGAGCGTTGTACATTGGATTGCATATAATAAAATTGTCGATTAATAGAAAATCTTTCATTAATAGGTGTCATTAATCAACGATTTTGAGTGCGTTAAAATACATCACAAATGAACGGTCGACGGAAAATATACTTAACAAAAGGCCGTTTAATTATTAATGAACTGTTAGTTTTAATTACTATAAGTACTTGCACTGTTTAACTAGCACTTTTACGATTTGGTTTTAACTTAAAACTATTAAAACAATTAAGGGTAAAGAGTAATAAAGCTGTGACCATTTTTGACTGAAGTTAGTTATACATTAAAATAATTAATGCGTTTTATTTTTTAACAAAATGCTGGTAACTAGATTCATTTCAGCTCCAGCGAACATTTTAGTATATAAATATATATATAATTTTGTGGAATTAAGTCGTTCCAGTACGCCTATGAGTTAATCTACAAAAGCACTATATTATATCAAACAAATAAATATATATCGAAATAACGGTAGTAACATTCAAAAATTGGTCGCCTGTCAAAGCGATTGTGGCGTTCTCTTATTAGTTTAATTAAAATTTAAATTATTCACATTTTTTTAAATTTACGGCCATTATCGACTTATAATTTCTCTTGCTGTCAACGAAAAATAATTAAAAATCACTTTTTGTTAGTGGGAGTTTATAATTAGACAGGTTTAATCTAAAAAGGAATTAATTAAAAAACTTTATTAGAAACCTCGTCCTCATGTGTACACGTCTTTTTAAATGTGTGGGCGTACCTACAAGAATTAAAGTTTGTTTGCGTATGAAAATATTAAATTTCTACTTGTACTATTTGTTATAATGTTGTAATTTGTTTTGTATAGTGGCATGTAAGTGTAAATTATTAATAGCATATGTAAATTTAACATGACTAGCTAATTATTATAAATTAAATATAACTATTAATTTATTGATTGTTAGTTAGAACGCCCCAATGGCGAATTCTTCAATGTAGGTAATATTAACAGGATATTAACTATTATTACTAAAAATGCAAAACTCTAATATGACAACAAACAAATTTGTTTACAAATTTTTTCGAAATTGTGCCATTAATTATCTAAGAAATAAATTTATTTATTAGCAAACTTTCTATTGGCCATATCAACTTTATTTATATTTATTGATATTTATATTTAAAATACCGCAAATTTAAAATATTTAGATAAAATTAATTAAAAAATTTAAATTATTAGATAAAAACTCAAATTTTAGATTTTTTTTTAAATTTGAAGATACAGAAAAAAATATCTTCGTTATTATTTTTTTTTTTTTTTAATTCAAAAAGTCCAGATTTTTGTTTAATTCAGATAAAAAATTCAAATTTGAGTACTTATCCCTAATAGCACAAAATAGTCCTACAGATATCCTTAGAACAGCCTTTTCTGATACAGTGAACGTTCTATGGACGTTCGAGGGACTCACTAATGTCATAACTTTGAACTAAATTCGAACGTCCACAGCGGACATCCACTGGATATCCCCTTGGAAGCATAACTAATGTCCGGTTTCTCCAGTGGAACTTAATATAAATATTATGAAATATCGACTTAAAAGTACTATGAGCTTAAATCAAAATTCTGTTGCACCACGTTAAAAATTGTAAATATTAGCCAAGATCAAAATTAAGTTCGATAAACTTGGCAACGCTGGCACCATTTAATGGTAAGCTCAAAATTTCTTTTTGTAACATTTTCCACCCTGACTAGTTTTCGGTGGTAATTTGAATGAATGTATTTGATTGGATGCTAAAAGATAGTGGGATGATGTGTGTGTATTACCACTTGACATTTGTCATCCTTGTTTGCAATTTGCACATTACTTATTGTCAATCAACACAACAAATAAAATAATATTTAATATGGAAGGTGATAAAAAAAGAGTAAATTATAAATTATACCAAACCTGGCAAAAAACCTTTTCTCACATAAAGTCTCAAAATAATTGTTGCCATTATAAATGTGACGAGGAATTTGTATCGCATTATCATCCACTACATTTACAATGTCTACAGCATCTACATCTTCAATTTCAAACATGTTGATATAAAAAAACGGTAAAAATGTAGCTGTGATTATTTATAGACACGAATTTTATATGAAAGATGACACACAAACGTCAAATTTTCGTCTTAAGTCGAAAAAATCGGTGACTGGAATTTAAAGTCGGCGTTAAGCCATTTTCGACTTAAAATACAGTGGTGCAACATTATTTTATTCTAATATCGACTTAAGTTCAATATTGACATTAAGTTTCACTGGAGAAACCGGACATAAATATCACTATGGACATTCACAGAACGTCCTATTTTGGTACAGTGGACGTCACAGAAAGTGATTTTTTTGTTACAGGCTTCCGATGGTCAGGATAGCGAATTCAACGTGTTAGATCTTCGTTACTATTAGTCCAAATTAAAATATGAAAATGACGCTATATTTAAAATGTGACGTAGAATAAATACATAATTAAAAATCATGCACAGAAGTAACAGTAAAAAGGCACTAGCGTAGTAAATACCAGAGGATGCTGATAGGGCAGAAGGGTATGTCGGACCTGAAGTCAGGTTCATAATGAAAAATCATGCACAAATGCAACGTCAAAAAGGTACTTGCGTAGTATATATCAGAGGATGCTGACAGGACAGAAGGGTCTGACAGACCTGAAGACTAGACCAGACGCATTCGAACCAGTCTTCAAGTGCGACAGACCCTTCTGCTCTGTCAATTGCCTCTGCGCATGATTTTTCAGTATGAACGAGTCTTCAGGTCTGCTAGACCCATCTGCTTGTCAGCATCCTCTGGTATTTACTACGCTAGTGCCTTTTTACTGTTACTTCTGTGCATGATTTTTCATTATGTATTTATTCTACGTCACATTTTAAATATAGCTCCATTTTCAGATTTTAATTTGGACATTTGTTTTGTTATTTACACCAGTTCAATTGTAATTGTTAAAACTTTTATTTCAACACTCGCTCGTGTCGGAAAATTCATCTATGTGAGTAATAGCCACCGTTTACGCTCGTTGAAGAATGTACTGAGCGAGCTCGCAGCAGACTCAATAGGATGTTTTAAATCGCGATATACCATATTATTCGTGGCGTTTAAGAAGCACCAGCGCAAGTGTCTCCATCTTTCAGGCGGAGCTTTAATTTTGGTCCATATCATGTCTAGTGAGGATCACTCTTAGGTGCCTCTCCCGGACATCTTTTTGACATTCCCTGTATTAAGTCGGCCAGGGACTGTTTTAAGACTATATGATAAGATATATGTTATATAGTCCGTATTATATCTATCACGGACACCTACTGGACATTGTACATAAAATTTACAAACAATGGATATATATCGTGTATATCTTAATAATGTCCAATAACAAACTTCCAAAGGACATACATATCAAGCCCATGGACGTTTCGACAGTAAATGGAAATAAATTGTACATCCCATGCTTTTAGGGATATATTTGATTTGTTTGGATAAAAACCAAAGTTCAGTTAAGATAACATTTATTATAAATATTTGGGAGAGCCCTATATCAAAAAGAGTATTAAATGTTTCAACTTACCAGTCTCCGAAATGTTAACAATAATGTCTATGTAAATAAAATACGATGGTACATTACAATTTAATATATTTAAATCAATATTTTAAAATTGTGTATACTGCACAGATAACTAAACATTAATATTATTATTATATAAAAGAAATAACAAGGAAAAAACAAGAATGTAAAATAATACTTAAATTCACCTTCTCTAGCCCTAGACCAAAGACTCAAGGAAATTCACCAAGGCACAAATGTCTCTTTGTTTATCTCAACCAAACTGATGAAATGACAAACGCTGGCCAAAATTAATGTTGTAACTTAAAATTGGATTTAGAGTAGCACAACAAACAATAATAAAAGGAAAATACTGGTTTTGTAATGGTTGAAAAATATTTAAGAGGGGGTTAACCTTTTATAAAAGATCACAGTATATTTGCGGGTAAAATACAGAGCTATAAAGGCGTGGCCTGATGATAAAGAAATATATATTTAGTGTATCTCTCATGCGGCTTTGCGTAAAATTATAGTAAACATCTGATCGTCTGAGCGAAATAAAATCATAACACATTTCGAGTAGTCCTTTGTAAGTGACCGCCTATCGCTCCGGCTGACAAAGATATGGTATTTTAGTTCGGTTTCTTATATTTTACATTTTTCTTGGCTCCGTAGCTTTTGTTTAATTTTTAATCATTTACATCAGGGTAGAGGTTACATGAGATTTTTACTCTCCCTACCCACCATCCGAGAAGGAAAAGTATTGTAAATGAGCTAAAAAATTTTGTCTGTCTGTCTGTTTGTCTGTGTGTCTCTGTGTCTGTCTTTCTGTGTTTGTCTATGTGTATTCTTCCACGATAGAAGCGCTTGAATCAGTGATGAAAAATGCTCCAAAATTCGCTTGCAGGGGTTCCAAAAATCATTTTTGAGGGTCTAATTTTAGATAGATCTTAACAATTTTTTTATCAATAAAGGCAAATGTATAAGTGAGGCATCTCTCAAAGTACTTTTTTGAAATAAACTTTTTTTTGTGAGACAAAAAATAATGAATCTGGTTCATTTTGTCAATTTTCTTTCTTCAATTTCTTCTCAAAAATTAAGAAAATCTTCGAGTTAATATGGAAATATACATTTTGAGGTCCCCTGAGACGATTATGGCCATTACCAGATGGAAGTATGTCTGTGTGTATTCTTCCACGATATAAGAAACACGCTTAATCCGATTAAGCTCAAATTTGGTATAGAGGTTTCGGTTATGGGAAGAACCCATTAGTTTCTATCCGACATCGGTTGATCGGAACTGTAACTGTCAAAAAATAACAGAAGCAATTTGTCACAGAATTTGACTTTGGGGCGACACAACCGATTTTTTTTACCCTGTTGGATGTTACAATTTTTATTACTTATAAGAAGAATAGGTAAATAGGAAATATTTTGATAACAAAGTTTTTGAATAATAATAGTATTTAAATATTCGAAATATTCATAATTGGTTCATTAAAAAATACCTAAAATATTAAAATATACTCCAATATAGATCTTATTTAGTTCAATAAAACAACCTTTTATAATTTTCACAACAAATATAACAAAAGTTATCAGATTAAATATTATTAACAAAATTTCCCTAAAATATATTACTACAACTAATAGTAACTAAAAATATAGTAACTGCAAATATGATATTTGTAATTTTTATTATACGAGCATCTGTGTTACTTTTTTAAAATTTATCTAGAAAAAAATAGTTGATAATAGAATCACTATTATTAAAAATAATTTTAAAAAAAAGTACAAAGACGCGCTCTAAAGAATTACATACATAATCGATTATAGTATACCGGGTGTAAATGAGTCATTGGCCACCCCTATAACACTTAAACGACTAAACAGATTTATATCAAATTTGGGTTGATTATAGAGCTATTTTTAGATTTTTTTACATAGAAATCCAATATGGCCGATATCCGGTTCGACTGGAAATCACATGAAAATTATAAATTCAAATGGAAGACCCGCTTCATTTCTACATATTTGGATTCTACGACTTCAAATACGTACACGTCGAATATCAAATGTCACTTAAGACGCCATTTTTATTTTATTTTCGATTTTTTTTATCTATCCTAGGTGGTCATGATTTGGTGTAAATTACTTATAATTAAACTAGAATTAGTTAAAAACTCTCAATGTTGTCAATTATTTGTTTTTGTTACTTTTATTAAACATTTAAATCAGCAAATCCAGTTTTTTTAACTAAAACTCAATTTTTTTAAATGAAACAGACGGGCCACCCAGTAAAAATTGTTTATTCAATTACCATTAAAATGATGTACATAACATTTTTTTCTCAAATGAAGAAAAAATGTTATTTTTTTTTTAATTTCGATAATTCTTCTGAAGACATCCCTGTTCAAAAAAGGATATTTACAACATCATGTTTTAAATATAAATAATTATTAAGAAACACCAATAAATAATTGAAAAAATTGAGACTTTTTAGTTAATTGTTTGATTATAAGCGACTTAGACTAACTCATGACCATATAGGATAGTCAAAAATAAAATAAAAATGCCGTCTTACGATACATTTGACAGTCGACCTGTACGTGTTTGAAGTCGTAGAATCCAAATATGTAGGAGGAGCCTGTGCAGGTTGAAAAAATCGCCTGGAAATTCAGACATCCAATTCACAAAATGGCGACAAATAATATAGTAAACAAAACTAAGGTAAACTCTATGATTTTACAGGCATTGCAATAAATAATACATAAAATGTATGTAGAAAAAGAAACAGTAACCGTGAAAAGAATTCATCACCATTTTACACAGGAATGGCCAGATGTATCTTGTTCTGCAAGATTAATACTTGGATTTATAAAATTGGATTTAAATTTAAAAAATCAAATAATAGAATTTTTTTAATCGAATTGCCTTCAATCCGTTATAAACGTACGTCATTTTTAAGGAAATTTACAAATGAGAAAACTTTAATGAACTTTAAGCCTGTCTATTTAGATGAGACTTGGGTGTATAGCAAAGGAAGTAATAGAAATACTTGGCAGGCAACATTGGCAACCTGTAACAATAAAACGGGCGATGGAAGTCGGTATATTATTGTCCACGCTGGGAATGAAAATGGATTTGTCTCTGATGCAGGATTAATTTTCAAAAGTAAAACTAAAAGTGGTGATTATCATGACAACGTGAATGCAGTTATAATGAACGAATAAGAACAACCAAAACGTGGCTTTATTCAACAAAAAACTTTACCTATAGAATGACATTATAATGTCTAACAAACAACTATTACCTTAGTAATATAAGCGGGTAGCTCATATACAGTGTGTACACTCAATATTCATTACATTCACCCGTCCTTAGAAACGGACATAATCCTTTAAAAACTTTGGTGGAGCTGTAGTTCGGATTGGTCTTGATACAGATGGTAAATTTTCATTGTGCGTCAGTTCATTAGATTCTAACGATTGAGGTAGTTGACTAGATTCTGACGGTTGATCCAGTTCATCATTTTCTACTGAATAGTATTTATCTGAATATAATTCACTTTCGTTTAATGCACTGTCATCTATATTCGATGATAATTCATTTTCTTTTGATGTACTGTCATCAATACTTTGTATGTTCCCTCTCGGAGCTAGGTGATGATTTGAAACGATACTTTCTTTTCCATTTGAAAGTCTTATATATGAATAATCTGCTTCATTTAATACCATTTCCCATTGAGAAATCTGTAATTTTTTTGACTTCAATGCCAATGGGAAGTTCAACAAAAATATAACCTCACGTTTTTTCTTTAGTAACAGTTAGAATTGATCAAATAGAACCCATTGAGTTTAATTATCTACCGTAATTTGAGCTAGATTTTTGAATAATTTAATTTAAAAATTCAAATTTCTAAATATTTGAATATGCCGCCATTACCATCGTGACGTCACTTATGTGCAATAAAGTTACCGTCAAGCCATTAAATGCAAATGTGTAAAAAAGAGAATACGAATGATTAACAGCTGTTAAATCTCACTTATACAGACAAAGATGGAGAAAACCATTATATGATAGTTGGATAAAGATGAAAACTTGGACCTATCCAATGTGAATTCGCATTCAAAATCGAGAGAGATAAATAGATATTAGATTCCGCTGTTAGATAAAGAAAACGAGATCAGGTAATAATTTGCTGTTTGGTACATAAGTGCTGGGCACAAGCGTTCCTGTACAAGTTGCATAGATGCAGTAATTTTTAAATATCAATTTTTTCATGTAAAATTAAAGAAAAAACCAGAAAAAACGATTTTTTCACAAAAATAAATTCATTTTTTTGTCAAATAATGCAAAAAAAGATGGACTAATTGTTCAAGTTGAACTCCCCATTGGACAGTTCGCCAAATTGTCCCATTTTCTCTCTCTGTTTGACCATTTCCCTTGGGATTGTAAGGAGTAGAGCGGCTAGAAGCAATTCCTCGTAAAGATAAAAATCTTTAAACTTCTGAATTGAAAAATTGAAAAAATAGATGTTAAATGTTTCATAACATTTTCTGAAGAGGTGTCCGAACAAGCGAACGCAAAATGGAATCGAGAATATTCATCAATTACAGTTAATAAATACTTGTTAGGCGTTGAGGAAGGTAAAGGACATTTAAAATCAAGGGAAATTCTTTCAAGAGGAAGCTTTGATAAGAAATTTTTTACATTTATAAAAACGAGGTCTTGTTTCTGAGCAAATTCTGCATTCCGACGTCATCTTTTTGATTTCTTCTATTGAGTACGGTAGGTTTTTAGATCTGACCCAATGTACCATTCTAGTTATTTCGGGATGGCAAAGACACTCATGTAATTTATAAAGTTTGTTTATTGTTAACCCAGAACTGGCACATACTCTAGTCAGCGTATCACATGTTGTATTTTCTGATCCTGGGCGGTAAATAATATCAAATTTGTAGTTTGATAGATCCAGTCGCCAACGTCGAATTTTCTCACTTTTTATTTTTCTGTTATGATGGCTATTAAACATAAAAGAGACAGACTTTTGATAATGTCTCCATTTCTTGAGAGATTCAACAATCGCATATTCCTCTTTCTCTACAGCGGCATGCCTTTTTTCACTATTTGACAACGTACGCGAGAAGAATCCAACAGGTCTACGAGATTGTGATAAAGTTGCAGCAATTGCGTCTGTTTCAACTGTGAAAGGTATTTTGTCGTCTATAGCATTTACCGTTGATTTCATAATTTCCTTCTTTAAATTTTCAAATGCCAACTTCTCTTCTGATTTCATTGGAAAACCGGAGCATTGCACTAACGGCCAATTTTTTTCCGAAAACTTGAAGATCCATTTAGAATAATGTGAGAACATACCTAAAGCTCTTTTTAACGATGCGCTGTTTTCTGGTACGGGAAATTCAATAAAAGGTTTTAAACGATCAGGATCTGGTTTGATAATTTGGTTTTCTATGCTATACCCTAATAGTTTAATCGATTTTTGGGAAATTTTTGACTTATCTTTATTTATCGTTAAATTGTATTTCCTAGCAACATCTAGAAATATATTTAAATTCTTATCATGATCTTCCTGGTCTTTTCCACAAATAGTTATATCATCTAAGTATGCAAATGTTCCTTGCAACTTCTCTTTCTTAATAATTGTATCAATAATCCTCTGAAAACTTGCAACTCCGTTGGTAACACCAAACGCAATTCTTTTGCATTGATATAGATTACCGCATGCTTCAAAGGCAGTATATGGTCTCTCCTTTTCTAAAATCGGGATCTGATAATAAGCAATCTTAAGATCGATGGTACTAAAACATTGATAAGTAGATACTTTCGAAACGATTTCTTCAATGTTTGGTACCGGATATGCATCTAGTTCTGTAAATCGATTTATGGTTTGTGCATAGTTAATCACTAATCTTTTTCTGTGATTTTCATTTGAGACTACTAAAACTTGAGCACGCCATGGAGACTTGCTTGGTTCAATTATTCCTTCACAAAGAAGCTTAATTTCTTCATTCGAAAATAATCTAGATTTAATTCTAATTGGATGACAGTCACTCGTTAAATTTGTAAAAATAGAAACTGGTGGTATAGTAGCTTGAGTAAGACTGCATAATTTCAGGGCAGTTTTTAAACCACCGAAATTAATTTCGAATGGTCTTTTAGAATAAGATCTGAGCATACATTTTTCATTATTAGTAGTCTGACATTTTTATAATGGTGATCACCTATTTTTAAAGACACAATGCAACTTTCTTCTATTATAGTTACAAGATTCGAAGAAGCCATATTTATTTCCTCATTACAAGGCGTGAATGTAATTCTACAATAGTTAACGATAGATTTATTTATAAAACTTAAGCTGCTTCCTGTATCAATAAGTCCTGTAACTTTTAGCCCGTTTACATATACTGCTTACGGTATCAAAAGTCCTGTAACTTGTAGCCCGTTTACATATACTGGCAATATTGTTTTTTCAAGGCAACTAGGATACATAGAAGACAGCATACAACCAAAAATTTCATTTGAAGAATTGACAGCAGCTGTTATTTGCTTTCCTTTACTCTTACAGACTTACAGCAACATGGCCCCGTTTTTGGCACAGTAGATTTAGGGGCGATCGCTTTTGAAGAAGCAGTAATGCCATGAGGAGTAGTTTCTGTATTTGGATTCTCAGTCTCAGATTCTAATTTTGACATTACAGCGTTAGTAAAATTTGTGCTTGTTGACTATTGGTCGAAATGTTTTTGAGTCATTTCTAAGGATTATGCTTGATTATAAGCTTCATCTAGTGTAAGGTTACAATTTTCTAAAAGACGTTGACGAATGGGTGCTGAAGAAAGACCTGATATGAAAGCATCTCGTATATACTCGTTTTTATTTTGTTCTGCTGTAACAGCTTTGAAATCACAATCCTTTGCAAGTTGATGTAGTGATTGAATATATGTATCTACATTTTCACTGACCTCCTGTTGTCGAGTAACAAGGCAGTGTCTAGTAAACAAGATATTCTTGCGTTTCACATAAGTATGTTCCAAAATTTTTATTAATGTATTGTAATCTTTAACTTCATTGATCACTGAGAACACTTGAGGGGATACATAATTAGTTAACAGTTTTAACTTCACACTAGCAGAGCAGTTTCTATCTGTGAAATTCTCGAATGTCTGAATCCAATGCAACCATTCTGCTCCAGAGGTTTTTAAAGATGGGTCGACTTCAAAACACTCCGGTCTTAGATACTTCTCCATATATGAAAGGCTTATTTTATTTTAATAGTTCTGTTGAATAAATTGTAATGAACAAATAAGAACAACCAAAACGTGGCTTCATTTAACAGAAAACATTAAATATAGAATGGACATTATAATGTCTAACAAACAAATATCACCTTAGTAATATAAGCGGGTAGCTCATATACAGTGTGTACACTCAATATTCCTTACAGCAGATAATTTTCAACAATGGTTTAAACAATTTATTCCAAATTGAATTGAGTCATCTTTGATTATAATGGACAATGCCAGCTACCATTCGAGATATCAAGAAGAAATACCTTGCCAAAGTTGGACCAAAAAAAAAGCTATGGCAGATGAAATATGGGATATTGTAAAAATTAACCTACCGAAAAAAATACATCATCTTGATTTACACGCTGAAGAATATGGACATAAAGTTTTAAGATTACCGCCCTGCCACTGCCAATATAATTCTATAGAAATGGTATGGTCACAGACTAAAAAATTTTATGACAGTAATATTTTAATAACCAAATCATCTCGTAAATATGTTATAAATGTTATTAATTATATTACAAAAGAATAGCGATGGAGTTCATATGTCCGTCATACCGAAAAAATTGAAAAAATTTCGGATGCAGTTAAAGTTGATCCATTTATAATTCATGTGGATCAAGAAAACACCAGTGAAGAAGAATAAACATTTGACGAATAATATATTATGTATTATAAAATATTTGTTTCAGACAACCATATACTGAAAGAACGCATATTTACTTATTTTTTCCCTATCAATTTTCATTATTTATGCATTAGGTTAAACGGTAAAACTTAATACTTTTACAAACATATACGCCCATTTTCATTTTATATGACTTAATAATCGGAAATGAATACCTTTTCCAAATACACGTTCGTTTCTCCTTAATTAGTGGTGGTACGGCTATGTTTACATGCATTCAACTGAATTAAAATTCGACGTACGAAAAGTAACTAAATTTTAGTAAACTTTTGTTTTGTACCTTGGTGAATTTCCTTTAGTATATGTATAATTATGATAGACTAACTTGGGATTAAAATTTTAAGATTAGAAATAAAACATGTGGCAAAAGTTGAAATTATCATCTCAATTACCATGTCTCCGTAATAAATTGAATTTTCTTAGAGAATATAACAATTTTACGACTAAAACTAAGTATATCTGAGAAAGATAAATGTCACAATTTCGGTATCTTATCGGCAGTGTCAAGTGAAACGATGGTCAAATATCAAAATTTATCAGTAGGCCGTGATTAATAACCCAATCTTTTCAGATGGTCCTGTAAGCGTTACAAATATCCTGTCTCCAGTCTCGACTTCACGGTAACTGAGCGGCGTGAATGATTAGTTTTTAGGGGAGGACCAGACGGTATTTAAGTATTTTCACGCTATATTATTATTTGATTTATTAACAATGGTAAATTGTTATGTAACCCTTATTTATATTTTTATATGTAAAAAAGGATTTAGTCAGCTAATAGGGTATATCAGACAGTGTTTATACACAACATTATAATGTTGAGAATATATAGCATATACAGGGTCTTTCAGAAGTCTGGAATCGGTTCTACTTATTTTAAAAGTCTGGAAACGGTCCTGGGATTCATAAACTACTAAAGATAAATTATCCAACTTCGGGATTTAGTAACGACATGTCTTTTTTCTAATTTTCATGCGCTTAAAATTCAAAAACATTCATTTGTTTTTGTTACAGGCGGTCAACTTGATTTTTTTAAAAGCAAATATGATGAAAGGATCGTTTCCAGACTTGTGAAAGACCCTGTATAACAATAACTTCTTACAAATATTATTAATGCTTTTTAAGTGTAGATGATTTAATAAACGAAAGTTTAAATTCATATATTCGGTCGCCCGATTAGGCGCTTTTAAGCAGACATATGATTGGTGTGACGTCACTTAGCTAGGGTCTTTTATTGTCTATTTCTCTTCGAATAACGACAATAAACAGAGAACAGTAGATTCTATCAAAAAATACAAAAATTGTCCAAAAACGTCAACTTAATTTAGTTGTACGTTTAAATTTTCAATTGCATTGTCAAGATGGGTTCCCACTAGGCGGAAAATCTGCAGGAGGATTTTCTGTATCTAATTCTATTGGGTGATGTGATTTCGAATTAATTTGTTATACTAAATATACTGAATGTAGAATTCCAGTTCAATGAAACGAAAGTGATGCTAAAAGTGCAAGACAATTTCAAATTCGCATGATCAGTATTATCCTCATTACGGACAGGGTGCGTTTTCAAGAGATTCAAAGATATTATTATTGGTATTATTTTTTATTAATCAATATATATAATTGAAAATTAATAATTTAATATTAATAGTCAAATTCCACTTTATATTTACACTTTTAAATTTAATCACGAACCGACAACACTCTACTGATTATAAGCATTCCAATTTTTAACGAATTTCAAAAATCAAAATCAAAACCAAACCGTTTCTGGCGATAAAAACTTCGTTCAAAACTGTCAATACGAATTTCTAGCAGTGTTGCTAGATTCACAAAATTTAACTTAATATCGAATACTTTTCGCACCGGAGTCAGTGTTGGGCATCAATCAATTAAAAATTCAAACAATTGATTGGAAAATTAATTGCAATTAAATCAATTGCAATTAAAAGTAATCACAATTAATTGTTAATTGCACTTTGCAATTAATTTATTTAGATAAGCTATATTAAATCAATCACAATTAAATTAATCACAATTAACTTTTTTAATCATTATATAAAACAATTAAAACTAACAATTAACCTGTCCGTTGTAAGTTTTATGAAATTGCGTGGTGCCATAAAAATTATTTATAAAGGTTTCTAAACTCTATATAGGTTATAATTGTATACAAAAATCATCCAAAATTGTTTTTGGTCATAACTTCTAATTTTTGTTAGAGAAAAACAAAATGGTGGCGAAGCTACAAGATGGCGGACGAAACGTGTAGTTGTGGTTCGATTCTATTTAAAATTGGTATGTGGGGGCCATTGGGGTCTAAGATTAAAATTTTTGTCAAAATTAATAAATTTAAGGTGGCGGACGAGATTTGGTGTGTGGATGTTTTTGGGTTGGAGATTATGAATTTTCTGTCAAAATTAATAAATTTATTATTCATTGTAGAATTTATAGAATACTAAAGGCAAAAAATAAATTAAAGTAAAAAAAACATTTTTTAAAAACAACCTTTTGGTAACTTATTCTTATTTTAAATTAGTTTTGAGGTTATTTCAGTGTTAAAGTTAAAGTATAGTACGTTGCGCATTCTGATCTGTAATCTTTATATCCAAAGTCCCTTTACCTTGGTAAGGATGAATATAGATCTAGAAATTACAAATCTCGTCAGCCATCTTTAATTTATTCATTTTGAACCAAAATTAATAATCTCAGATTCCAAATCAGACCATAGTCACAAATCTTGTTAGTCATCTTGAAGCCGCTATTTTATTGTTTTCTCTAACAAAAATTCCATAATGCATTGTCATCTGATTTACATGTGTGTGCAAAATTTGACCCAAACATACAAACATGTTAAGCTTGTAAAAATTAATTAATTGTTAATTGCGACTACTGGAATTGTTATAAGTTAATTGTACGAACAATTTAATTTTGCCCAACACTGACCGAAGTTACCTTAATCATACCCATAACCTCGCAAAGAAGAATATTTTTTAAATTTGACTACGCTGCGACCTAAAGAAGATAATTGTGAGCATGCGCATTAGGAAAAAAACCTGCTATTGGGCATCAGGGCATCAGTTTTTAACTGATAATTGTAGGGATTAGCGATCTAGAGTAAGTATATATAATATAATATCTATGAGATATGCAAATAAGTTGACTTAATTTCTCCAACTTATCAATCAGGATTCTCCAATACATCTCGTTATATTTTGCAAGCCTATGAAATTTGTTTAAAAAAATGATTTTAATAACAGTAACTTTTTTTTAAATTATAATTAAGTAATAAAATAATGGTAATTTTTTAAAATAAGATATTAAACTAAAAGAAGTATTTTTTACCTTAAAGTAACGGCCAGTTTTTCAGCAGGACTTACTGGTCTATAACTTAGTATGATGTCATTGAATATCGAATTAAATTGCTCACGGGTAAATTTAAAATAGCTTTTAAACTTCTCTTCTTCGTCAAGCAAATGTTTGTTGATCAATATATTAAAAGCTACCTCTTCTTCTCGTTTTAAAAATACATTTCTGATAGGTTTTCTGTTTACGTAACTTTGCAGTATTCTTACTTCTTCATCCTCCTCTGCCAAATATTTCTTTAATAGCAAAAGAGCTAATATTTTTAGCTTTTTTGGTACTAAACGGCTCATCGTCACAAAATTTTTAAATACTACTGAGAAATATAACGTTTCTTAGGAAAACAGAAAAGCGCAGGCTTCATAAAAAATACACTCCCATGGACTTAAATTAGCTAATCATGATAGGAAAATCCGCCTTTAGTGTTCTACAAAGCGCAATACGTTCCACGTCATCGTTGTACGCGGCCTGTCTTCATATGTTTTATGATAGTAGTGATAGTAGCTGTTTATTTTTTGGATTTTTTTATGAAAATATAATGTAACGACGAGTTTTTCAGCAGGACTTACTGGTGCCATAACTTAGTATGTAGGTCCTCTTTAATGTCATTCAAGATCGAATTAAATTGCTAACATAACTAAAATAGCTTTAAACTTCTCTTCTTCATCAAGTAAATGCTCAAAATATTAAAATTGGCATTTCATTTAATTTAAGATAGTCAACGATAGGATCCATCCTTCTTTTTCACCATCAAAATGGGAGAGGACCACGGGCTCGACGATTTTTCAACAATTCTTTGGGATAATATGTCATTCAACTCATTGTCTATATAGCCTTGAATAATAGGCGAAACAGGGTAATATCTTTGCTTTATCGGAGCAGCCTTACAGACGATGACATGTTCAGCTACATCCGTACACCCTAATATTAACTCCATTTGATCACGATTTCCCTTTATAATTCCATCCAATCGTGACTTTTCAATATTACTCAAAACTGTCTGACCACAAAGATGATCCACAACGCTAATGCTAGAGCATCGGAGAAATACCATTCGTCATGACGCAAATCTTGGAACTATGCCCATGATCCTCCAAAAGTTTGAACCAAGAATCAAAATATGAGGAAGACTAGGTACAACTGATACTAACAAAATTCTAGTCCGATCCCTAACACGAAATAGAACAACAATTTCTCCTAGAGACTCACAATATTGACCATTAGCTACACGACATTTAGTTTTCTTGGAAGCATCAAGTTTTAAGTCCGATCCCTAACACGAAATAGAACAACAATTTCTCCTAGAGACTCACAATATTGACCATTAGCTACACGACATTTAGTTTTCTTGGAAGCATCAAGTTTTAAACCTAAACTTCTGAATACCTTCGACCCCTATAATCGTCCTTGAGGCACCAGATTCTAATAAACCAAGAATGTCAGTTCCAAAAACATTAACCTTTCATCGTTCTGTACATGTTCTAATATAAATTCTAAAATAGGTTGGATTTTAGTCGAATAAAACACAGCCTCACTCTTTCGACCATTTAAATCTGCTGCCTTACGTTTCCGTGCTTACATTTAGGATAATTTTTCACAGTCACTCCTTTCTTACATTTAAAACAATGCAACTTCTTAGGTAGCGAGCATCTAATTGCTCGATGAGACCTAAAAAAACTAATTTATCTTTTCCCTGAAGAACTACTAGAGGCAATTGAGGTATTATCGACCCTATCACAGCTCTCACCAACTGCGCTTTCCGGAAGGCTCTACATAACTGCGGATTGCATCACGCCTTTCTTCCATACATCCACAAACTTCCCTTAATTCGTTCCGAGTTGTTGGTACGGGATCACTTAGACGATCTTGATAGAAAGGGTGTAAGTTCTTGATGATGATTGCTAATCTAGTGTCTTCCGAAATGTGAAAATAACTAGCCATAACTGCCAAATAGACGCCAATAGTCTGAAATGGATGTTGAGTTCGCTTTCAGAGCTTTTCAAAAAAATCTTCAATATGGTGGGCTGACAGATACTCATGACGAAATTCTTCTACAAAATCACCCCAAGTAAATACCCTAAGACGAACATCCTTGTCAAACTGATAAGCCTTATTACAAAATAAATCAGATTATAGTAAAATGTCCTTTGGAACATGCCGAGGAAGCCTTAACTCTTCTACCATTTCAAAGAAACAAGATATCGATGCTGACTTTCCGGTCCCAGAAAACTTTTCCAAACCCCATTTATGAAGAGGTATCATTTTTGCAAGTGAAGTACTAGAAACGCTGGCTAGGAAACCCGTCTTAATTAAGCTGGCGTAATCCAAATTTGTGTACAGGTAGACAGTGCCGAATTAATATAGAAAATAGAAGCACAAATAATATAGATGTTAAAAAACGCCATGTTCTACGGTATTGAAATATTTGATATTATAAAGAGAAATGTCGGTATCATCATTCAAAAAATAACTAAATAATATAGTAGTAATAATAAGTATTATTTTAAAGATAAATTTCTTGTAAGAAATTTAAAAATAGAGACTTTCCAATATTCCCTATAGTAATAATAAGTATTATTTTAAATATAAGTTTCATATAAGAAATTTAAAAATAGATACTTTCCAATATTCCCTGTAGACAATTTCACGACCCAATATCGGAAATTGCCTTGCTCCAGTCAGGCAATATACTACTTACTTTAATTTGAAATATTGTGTAATTGTAAGAAGTAACGAACACTAATTAGTATAATTCACTTTACACCAAACAGTTATGGTTCGTGGTGAATTTGCCAAAGATTTTTCCTGTCGATGATCACGCCTAGCTAGACTCGTGACGGCCAATACAGCTAAGATCTTATTTAGTATGGTCGCAAACCATGCTTGAAAGTTATGCGGCGGGTGAGTTTTTAATTCTATAAATTTACCGTTTGAAAGTAAAAATGAAAATGAAATATTGGTAATAAAGTATACCAAAGATGATCTGTAAATGTGCACGAATTAGAAAAGACGATATATAAAATTATTTAATTATTAAGGTTGTAAGCGGGCGTAATAGAGATGACTATAAATTATTTGCTTGATTAAAAGGTAACTAAGATTAAGATAGACTGATTAAAATTTTTATATGTCATAGAAACTAGTTGCGAATGCGCAAGCTAATATTGCCAAGACGAACTTTTAATATATTAATTTCACAATTTTTTAAACTTTTGGCCCCTATACCTTTTTGTCTTAATATAATAACGTTTCTTAATATATTTTTTTTACTTATAGTGGAGTCAGGATAGCTTGAAAATGTGCATGATTTCGGAAAAATGAGAAGAATGAATTTTTCTAATGACTTCTAAATGGCCTATAGAAAAAAGTTATAAACTTATATATTGATATGGTTTTTTATTTATATGGGTAGTTTTAGTTCTGTTTTTGTATGTATTGTGGTTGACTGTGATTGAAAGGTGGAAGGTTATTGTCAAATGTAAGTTTGACAATGAAAATAAGGTTATGATAAGAAGTTTAAGGTGCGTGTGGATGTATTTAAATGAATGAATAAAAATGAATTATAAAATGTAAGATATAAAAAAAATCGGCTGTGTCACCCCAGAACTTTCCCGGCTCGACCGCAGAGAATATGTTATTTATTATTATTATTTTAATTACAAAATACTAAGCATTACATTAATTTATGGAACACATTAAAAATAGTGAGCCGATGGTGAATACGTCTACCGAATTGATATTTCAATGCTGATAATGACATAAGCTGCGCATGCGCACGTTGTATGTCACACTGCACAATTAGGATCTCCTAAAATCATGTGTGAAAACTATTGGGAATTTGGGAAAATTTTTCATACAATAGTTGTAGGGAATTTTATGCTTTACAACTTTGCACTGAAAGATTTTGCACTAAAGAGCATAATTTACCTCCAATTTAAATAAAAATCGAAAATCCTAAATGTGTATTTTTCTCGCCATCTAGCGGCGAAACTATGAGGAATTCGATAAAAGCTAAACATAAAAGTTAAAGAAAATTTGATGCTTTACAACTTTGCAGAAGAAAATTTTGCACTAAATACATTGTTTGTCCTCAAAATCAAGAAAAACTAGAGAAAACATACATGCACATTTTTACGCGCCCTCTAGTGGCGCAACTATTGGAGATTTTAGAAAAAGTTTAAGACAAAAGTTCTAAAACTTTGTACTACAAAATTTTGCACTGAAGTATATTGTTTGTCCTCAAAATCAAGAAAAACTAGAGAAAACCTACATGCACATTTTTACGCGCCCTCTTCCGGCGAAACTATCAGAAATGCTGGAAAAAGTTTAAAACAAAAGTTATAGAGAATTTCATTCTCTAAAACTTTGTACTTCAACATTTTGCACTAAAATGTATTGTTTGTCCTCAAAACCAAGAAAAACTATAGAAAACATACATGCACATTTTTTACACGCCCTCTAGTGGCGCAACTATTGGAAATTTTGGAAAAGGTTTGAGACAAAAATTGTGGGTAATTTTATGCTCTAAAACTTTGTACTACAACATTTTGCACTAAAATGTATTGTTTGTCCTTAAAATTTAAATAAAGCAAAAAAATTGTTACATGTATATTTAACCAATGTCGGTCTTGAGGACCCTCCACTGTACCAATTTAAACCAAAAACTAATGGTCGCATTCTAGGCACACACCGACTCTCCATACCAAATTTCAGCTTGATTGGTCAAACGGTTCGGCAGTTATCGTGGAAGATTACACACAGACACACAGACACACAGACAGACCATACGCTGGAAATGGTCTCAATGTTCTTAGGGGACCTCAAAATGGATATTTCCATCGATATCTCGATTTTTTTTTGCTCGTTCACCTTACTTTTCCTTTGATCGGTCCGGGAAAGTAAAAATGTAGTTTTTAAACATGGTGTTAGAATTTCGATTTAATCTGCAATTCTAACCGAATCAAATCCAGCTGAAAGTTTCCATAGCAAAAAAAGTGTTGAAAAAAGTTGTTTTTATGTTTAAAAAAAAATGATGTTTATATTTTTTCTGATAATGTCACTTTAAAAAGTCAATAAATTCTATAACGAAAAAATAAGTTTTTACTGGTCATACTGCAATACTTCAAAGAAATAGGGGAAAGGATCGAAGGTTTCCCCAAATTTCTTCACATGGATATCTGCATAATAAAATTATAAACAGTAAAAAAATCGGCTGTGCCATCCCAGAACTTTCCCGGCTCAGGTGTGGAGAATGAAATTATTTTAATTACAAAATACAAAATTTCTGAATGGAAAAGTAAAATGTTGTAAAAAGGAAATAAATTGCTGGAAAAAAATGGGCAAAACATTGCAAAAAATACACAAAAATTAATTAAAACGAAAAATGACAAAAATTACTTAAAATGGCACCTTGTAAAAAATACCAACAAGATAATGAATTATTTCAAAAAATGGCAAAAAAATTGTTAAAAATGATAAAGAATTGCTAACTTTCAGCATAAACTAAAACTATAATAAAAAAAAGGAAAAAAAGCAAAAAATGCAAAAAAAAACTGGACAAAAAAAAAGGAAAACGGGGAAAAATAACAAAAAGTCCAAAAAAAAAATATCAAATCAGACAAAGTAAAGAGAAAGAATGCAAAATACGCCAGAAGAGTTAAAAAAAAAGAAAAAAAAAGCAAAAAAAAAAGAAGACAAGTTTTAAAAAAGCGAAAAAGTGGCAAAAAAGCAACAAAAAAGGTAAAAAAGTAACAACAAAAAGACAAAATACAAGCAAAAAGGTCAAAAAAGCTCAAAAACTAAAAGCAAAATACGCCAAAAAAGTTAAAAAAGTAAAAATGGCGTAATAAGACAAAGTAAAGGGAAAAAGGAAAATACGCCAAAAAAAGGAAAAAAAAAAACATACAAAAAAGTTTAAAAAAAAGCAGAATTGAGGAAAAATAAAGGCAAAAAAAAGTTTAAAAAAAATATTCCAAAAAAAGGGGAAAAATAAAACAGTGTGAAAATAAAGGCAAAACGGCAAAAAAGACAAAAAATGCAAAAAAGGCAAAAAAGGGGTAAAAAAGCAACAAAAAGGCAAAAAGTTTTAAAAAGGCAAAAAGGAGAAAGAAAGGAAAAAAGGATAAAAATAAAATGAAAAATGTCTAAAAAGGTCAAATTGGGGGTAAAATTGCAAAAAACATCAAAATAGTACAAAAAAAAGCAAAATAATACGAAAATAAAAGCCAAATGGCAAAAAGGGGATAAAAAGCAACAAAAAGGTAGAAAAAGCAACAAAAAATGCAAAAAGGACAAAAAGTAAAACAAAAAATTTTAATACAGGGCGAAAAGGGCAAAAAAAAGGAAAAAAGGTAAAAAACCCAAAAAAAAAAAATAAAGCTAAAATAAAGCCAAAATAAAGAGAGGCAAAAAAGCAAAAATGGTAAAAAAGGCAAAAAGAGTAAAGGCAACAAAAAAAGGCAAAAAAAGTTATTGAAAAAAAGTTTAAAAAAGGGGCAAAAAAAAAAGGAAAAAAGGGTAAAAACAAAAACAAATCAATTGGTTATGTCACCCCAAAACTAATGGGTTCTTCCGACGGGTAACCCAAACCCATATACCAAATTTCAGCTCAATCGGATTAAACGTGTGGTCTCTATCGTGGAAGAATACACACAGACAGACAGACAGACATTCTTCCATCTGGAAATGGTCTTAATTATGTCAGGTAACCTCAAAATGGATATTTCCATCTTTATCTCGAAATTTTTTTTTTGCTCGTTCACAATACTTTCCCTTCTCGGAGGTGGATCGGGAACGTAATATAATTTTTACTATTCAATTTCTTGACTTAATCGAGTCTCTGACGGGTCAATTTCTCGGTCTTCTTATCAAAGGAACAAGTACAGCAAGTGTTCTCTTTGTTCTATCTCTCTATCTCTGTCTAATATGCAGATATAACATTTTTTATTTATAAAATACAATCTACAGCAGTAGGTAAACTTTTATTCGCGAAAATAAATTAAAAAAAAAGGTTATCAAGTACATTTACTAATAAACGCATTTTTTCACTCTTATCCAATTTACATTATTATTAACGAATTAAAAAAATAGTTTTCACCTGCCGGGTATATATTTTTTAATGTCACAGTCTGAAAATATAAAAAAAGAATAAGCGAAAAAAATGTTCATAAACTTTATTCCACTTTATTAAATAATAACTTTCAGGAATGTTCTAGCAAAAGAAATTATGTATTCGATTTTTACATTATTTAATTTTTTTAATAAACCAACATAGACTATCTTAAAGTACAGATTTTAATATTTTAAAAACGCACTTTTTTTAACTAAGATTTTAAGATTTTTTTTAATACTCACTCTTTTATTGTTTTTAGAGTAAATAGTGAAAGTTTCAAAGGTTTATCTTATATTTTTTTTTTCATTAAAATTTTTGTGAATTCAATTTGATCAATTAGATTAAAGTTATCACGGCTTTTTTAGGAGCGCGCTCGTGGCGGGTATTTTTTTGAGTGAATTAAACTGCAACTAAATCTGTTAAATAAATAATTTAGCTTATACCCGATGGTCGGTAACTTTTTATGAGTTGTTCCTCCTAACATACTCGCAAATGTTATCTCGACTTCTAATTTTCCCGAGGTAAAAATCTTCATTCACTCCACTATTACAGAATTCAGTAAAATTCGTCGAGAATTAGAATTTTCGTGATGAAAATACCTATCTTGGTAATATAGGAGATATTTGGGAAAAACTGAAATTGACGATTTTCGTCTTATAACACCTTAATTTTTAATTTTAAATGTACCGCGATTAGTGTGAAAAAGTACATAGGAGTTGTGTGGTACGTTAGTTTCATTTCAAGTATGTTACCACTTATTATTTCCTTTATCTTATTGTGATTCGACTTATTGTTCACGTTTTATAGCCTTGAAAGTCCAATATTTGCCTCCCCCATGAGGCATGACGGGAAGCTTCAGCATATCTTCTATGGCTGCTGTTGGAGGGTTAGCGGGCCTAGTTCCTCTAACTTCCATCTTCGGGTAAAACGTACTGTGGTTGATTTCGAGATACTAATAATTTGACCCTCTTCATATATACGTTCACTCACCAGATTTAGAGTATTCCTTTCCGTGGTATTTAAATTTCCCTGGACTATGATGACTATCATCTGCATACCCAAGTATTGTTGTCCGTTCCTTTCTAGTATGATTAGCAGGTTCTCCACCACCAGATTCCAAAGCAGTGGGGACAATACACACCCTTACGGACAGCCCAGGATGACCTTGGTTGTCAATGTTTCTCCCACTAGAGAAAAGTACATTCCGCGATGCGTTTTCTTTTCGATGCGCTTGATATTGATTTCAGAGATGTGCTTTTGAATGCTCCTTCTATATCCAGGAATGCGACCAATAAGACTTCTTTGTTCCTCAGTACAGTTTCTACTTTTCTACTAGTTGGTGTAATGCTGTTTCTGTAGATTTGCCTGTTGTATATGCATATATGCCCTTGTGTACAAGTTGGTTTAACAACACTGTATCCCTGATATATCTTTTCAACAGTTTTTCTTGTGTCTTAAGCATTAATAACTGTCCAGTTCTTCAAGGTTTGAGGTTGAAGACGACTGTAGTTGCCGTCCATGCTTGTGGTATGTCTCCCAGTGCAAGACTGGCCCTTAATGTCCTGCTAATTTGTTGTGCTAGTAGGTATATTCCTTCCTGCAGCAAAATATAATAAATGCCATCCGGTCCTGGTAGTAAGAATGAGTTGATTTCAACATTTATCGCCTCCTTTAATACGTACCATTGTAACCTGGAAGCTTTTATGGGAGGTTTCAGTTCCGAGTGTCTCCAGGCATCAGGTGTTATTTTTATGTTTATTGGTCCTGGGTAGAGCACCCTATATAATTCTTCCAAGGTATCTTTCCCATTCTACGATTATGTCCCTGACTAGGCTAATGATGTCACTATCTCTCTCGCGGCCCCCTTTCCCTGTCATCTTTAGTTTTACTGCCGCTAAGTCGATAAAACAAAAATTACCAAGCGGCAGTATTTTTATGAAATTTCTGATTATTATACAGGTTCTCTGTGGGGTAAATGCATATAGGAGCTTTACCTATATTCCCTCGTGTCTTTCCCTTGTTAATCAATTGTTCTTGCATGAGGGCTACATCAAATTCTCATTTAATTGCATCAAGGACAGCCGAGGAACGCTTGCTATCTTGCAGGTTCGCTTGAAGGACTTTGACCATCGCCATTGCACCCAACGGTAATACCCCTCAGGCTACGAACCGTTACCCTGTTCAACTTGTAAAAAACCTTGAAATGGTCTCGTTTAAAGCCCCCGAAGATTAGCTCGTCGATGGAAAACGCCAGCAACTGGCCTCTATTCCACGATTTTCCAATTTTAGTTTCTGGTTTTGTTTCCCTAATCGTGTGCGCTTTGTTTCCCGGGAAGAAAGCTAGGAGTTATTTTTGGGTAAATGGTACATTACCGCATGCTTTAAATCCTGCAATGGAATTTACTTGCAACCTTAATCATCTAACTTCTTCAACAGCACCTTTATGAACATTTGGAAAAATACTAGCGCCACACAATTTCGTTCCGTATAAATTTTATGTCTCACGATTTTTATAAACAGTTAAAAGATTGATATGTATGTATGCCATGTATTTTATATGCTGCAGCTATTCATTTTCCCACTATTGTTTTTGTTTTGTATTACAGATCTTTTCCAGAACTGTGGAGGGAATCTTTTATAGATATCCCACGCTATGTTCAACGGTTGGGTAGTGCCGGATTCACCCAGGCTCGCTCTTTTAACAGAGGCATGGGAAAATCTGATAAACACTCCTCGGCATTGTTTCCTTAGCTGGACTCTGTTTTCTTAACCTTGTTATAGGACTGATATCCATTTTAAGATTAGTGAGCGGGCATGTTTTGCTGCTACATAAAATAGTACAATTTAGGATGTTTTATTGAAGGTTCTGCTTATATATTGTCTTTGCGGTGTTGCGTGGTTAGTTTTCAGAAAGGAAAGCTCAGCAAGGGCTTGTGGGATCTTCGATGTGGCGTCGTTGACAGGGGCGGGCTCATCTGATGCTCAACGGGGCTTCCTCGATGAGATCCTGGAGCTCACCCGCCCGGAAGATCTTTGACCTTTTGTAGAATCCTGATGTTGGTTTGAGTGAATTTCTTCTTTAGTCTGATGCTAAAGGTTATTTTATTCCTTTCAACTGTTCATTTGATTTGTAGTGTATTTTTGGCTCCATGATCCTCTTAATCTTACGTCTCTGGAGATTACTGAATTTGGAACTTATGGTGGTTTTATAGAATAATCTGGAAGGATATTGCCATTTCAGATAGTAGGTTTCTCCATTCAGTGAAGTTTGAGGGTTGCATCTCCCGAGGTGCTCATCGAGGGCTCCACGGATGGAGGCCTGGTTCCTGGGTCTGTTTAGAGTTCTTTAGATTTCAGTCGTCCAATTGAGGGTACGGGAAAAGCATGCCGATAATAGTCGACTTCATCCGAGAAAACGAGTCTCTCTCTCCAGAGCGAAAGATTGACCTCATCGACACATTCAATGTTTCATGGGAGATGGGGGTATTTGAAGATTATTAATTGTTTCAGGAGTCTCTGAGTGCGGCTATTCAAAGATCTCGTGTATACATTAAATACAATAAGGGGGTTAGTACGGAGCCTCGAGAGACTCCAACTTGTGAAGTAAAGGAGTCAGAGAGTGAATTTCCCACTTTAACTCTAAAGTTCTGTTTGTCAGGTTTAAGTGGAGAGTTTGATGATGGGGAAAAGAATATCGATGTCGAAAAGTTTCGTAATAAGTTCCGCATGCCAGACCTGGTCGAAAGCATTCTGGATATCAAAGAAGAGTATCAATGCACAGTGACCTAGGTTGAGAGATTTGGAAGCGATGGTGTGGTATAGATTATCCAATAACTAAAACGACACCTCCAATGTCCCCACTTCTTAAATATTCCCTTTGTTCTTTCGTCCCCCACTTCTCTAATTTTTAATCAAGCGGTCGGTTTAGTAGTTGGACAAAGTTTATCTCCTAATGCATCATGGATGGAATATGCAGACCCAAATCCGTGTTAAATCCCCTGTTTGCATCAGACAAAATAATATATGTTGAAATTTCTAAATTAAAACTGTGGAACTTTAATTTTATCATCATATTTATTGCCTCAATGTCACACTTATATGATGTTTAAATTCCGGTTAAGAAAACATATGCAAATCTTATTGTTGTAATATTGCACCGGCATAGTAACTCAAGAAAAAGATTAGTTATCTTAATTTGTTGATTAACTTTCTAAATAATTGGACTTCTTACTGAAGACGATAGTATTAATGGTGACTATAAAATTCTTCCTGAATATTAGCCACTCTTCTACAAAATTTTATTCTTTGATGTCAATAGAACGCTGATATGGGAAGTACTCTTGAGTCTTTAAGATTTGAATTCTTCGCCTTGTTTGGTCCGACTATACCGCTAGATAATAATAATAAAAATTAATCGGACAACCTTGTTATGGTGTTGAAATTAAAACGAAATAAATTGGAGGAATCACACATAGAAAAGAAACAGCTATTGTCGTAACAATTATTTTGGGATCGTTTTATTTTATTTTTTTTTGTATATCTAATTCAAAATACAGCAATTAATTTATCGTAAAATAAAAAAGTGTCTTCGATTCTCGTTCAATTTATACCATTAACTGAGTATCAAAAACGACCATTCTAAAGTCAATCGCATGAGAATAGCTTATTAACGAACTTTAAATATGCAGACAACTTGTGCGGTGGTTATTGTTATAACAATTTACAATTCAATGGGCTATGACTCCGCATGTATTTATGATCGATAATAATCAGGGACGATCAGTGATGATAAACATCAGTATTATCAGTAATTTATGTTAAAAAACGTAGCAACAAACAACTATGTGTTTTGTGAATGGTTTATTGTTATGTTAATTTTCTATACTAGGTAAACTTTGAAGGTAATCGTAATATAATGCAAACAAATATGGGTTGTGTCCAACATAATACTCTCCCGCTATTTATGTGTCACTAATACTTTATTTTATATAAAACTTTAACTTTAATTTTCAAACAGAAAATGGTCATCCAACAAAAGAAAATTTAAGATATAAATAATATTTGCTAAAAAACTAACAAAGATTAAGCTCAAACCGTTGAATTTTTTCAATATGGGATTATTCAACACAGGCGATCACAGCTTTAGCTTTTTAATACACACCATTGATCTGACAACATTTTTTACGTATCTGTAAGGTGGGGCGGGTGGGTTGCTCCACATGTAGGCTGTCCCACAGCACTTAGGCGTCATTAGGCCCTACGGTTTTTATCTATTTGACAACGTCGCAAGAGGTGCCTCTCTTATGTTGAGCGCAGAACACAATTTTTCTAATTGACGAGAGCGTCGGGCACAGGGATGTTCACGATGAACTTTTGATTGTGCTGATGTTGGTCACAAAATAGTACCCAATGGTACCACTCAACTTGATCACGTTTTCATCGCTATCATCATAAAATAGCAGATTCCATTCGATTGTAATAACTTGAATTTTTTGTTCCACCCACAGATTTCAAACGTTTTGTTAAGTTTTTTGTGCCACCCTGCATTTTTATTATTCCTTTACTCGGAATATCTGATTTCAGCTCACTTCATATCCCTTCTCTAGTTCGACCTCTCTTTTAGGAATTAGTATAAAATGTCTTTCCCATGTTATCAACTCTCTCTCTCTCTCTTTGCCTTTACAGTCAAAACAGTTGACTTGTTTGTCGTCTGTGCTGCAAATTTAAAATTTTCTTTCTTCCCCTCGTTATATACGGGTTTTCTCTTTGGATCAAGTTTTGTTTTTTCCTTTGGACCACAATGGTTCATTTTCTTTGGACCAAACTATTTTTTTGGAGCAAATCTTCTGGCTACAAGTTTCGGTTGGAGAAGAAAGAAAAGAAAAACCTCAAGAATAATTAAGAATAAATTAGTTTCTGGTCATTTTTTTTTGTCCGGGACCGTTCTTTACAACCGGATTCACTGCAGCCTCGTGGGCTTATTGCGTTATCTCCCGTCTCTTTGTCTACTGGACCCAGTCCATCCACCTTGTTCCCTGTACTAGTTTGTACAGGTTCTTTAATGGCTGTTTGTAGTAGTCTTCTGGGTCCATTTTTGGTTTTCCATATATTCTTTGCCTTCTGTGATCCAACGCGTCACAGTTGCATAGTATGTGGAGTACATTTTCGGTCCCTTTATTGCATTGTCTGCATTTAAGGTCGCCGTGATATAGCCCCATTTTGTTTAGATGCTCTCTGGTGGGAAGGTGTCCCGTGAGGAGCCCTGTGGTAATTCGTAGTTGATTCCTACTCATTGAAAGCAGTTCTTGATTTACGTTCTTTGACAGTTCTTTTTCCCGTGTAGAAGTCCGGGTATATTGTCCCAGTACAATTTGTGTTTTCGCTTGATCCAGTCTGATGGTTCCTAAACGTACGTTTTGGTACTCTCATCGCTGGTTCTGGACCAATTAATGGGGTTGACGATCCGATTGTGGGTCTCCAGTTCCCTCAGTTCTTCGCCACATTGCCATACCAGTCTATATGTCACCTTTGGGCTAATTATCGCCTTAAGCCTTAAGTTTCTGGTCATAGTCGAATCAATAAATTTTTATAAAAAAACATTGAACCCAAAAGAAATAAAACTTATCATTCGAACATAAATAAAAGGATATTCTATACGGTACTACAGAAGGTCAAAATTCATTGCAGGCCTAAAATGTCATAGAACGAAATAGTGCTCGTTTTTGTATATTTTTCAATAGTGCGTGCTTTGGTGCCACTCCATATATGAAATTGTGACTTTTGGGACAATTGTGCTACATTATTGAACAACCCAAAGTCGGGCAGTTATAAAGGATGTACTCGATTGTCTCGTCTTTTTGTTCAACCCCCTACAACCCCCGTATCTGACAGCCTCATGATGTTGAGGTGTTTTCGTACTGGACAGTGACCAGGGGCGCTATTCTTGTCAAGTGACTTTTAACTCCGCATACGCATTTTGTAGAATGCGAGCGGTTCGGTATTCTTGACCCATGCTTTTAATGACGTATACGGTTTGTACGCGAATACTTGCAGCGAGCGGAAAATTGTGGTCGTGTAGTGATTTCGAATAGTTTTGACATTGACAAAGTAAATATAATGGCTGAGAGAATTAATCAAATTGTTCTTATTGAAATATTAGATAATGTAGAACGCAGAAATCGACGTAGGTATAGGCCAAGAGGAAATGCATATACCACTTTTAGCAAGTGTTCGCAATTTAACCATTCGCATTCAATAAGCATGCGCATTTTACTCACTTGACAAGAATAGCGCCCCAATCAGAATACCTGTTAAGTGCATCTTCTGCCTAGTCATGGACAAGTATTTGTTGGCTGTTGTGTTATTAGGGTACCTTACGAGGTCTCTAGCAACTCTGCAGTTGTTTCATCTCATCTTTGCTTGAATTTTACAGGTCTGTTAGGTTAGTACAAACAAGGAGCCAAGTCCAAATCGTTTTTTGTTGGCTGCCATTCTTGGCTATTGAGTCGGTGAGACAGTTACCTTTTGATGTGTCATGGCAGATTTTTTTATTCCGCCCATTTGTTGGTGGCTGTTTTCACAAACGTTTTTGTAATTTCAAACACTTTTCACACCCAGTCTCAGCTCCAGAATTGGAAAGTCCATGAATATACCACAGTCGCGACCGGGACGTCAAAAACAGGATTTTCCCGCCCCAAGGGGTCATTTTCCCGGACCCAAACCCGGAATTTCAGTTGGCCATAAACTTTTAGAGTACTAAAATTCAGCGTCGACTTCGCCTTATTCCGGGAACTGCATTTCAGGCCATTTTCGGCCCCTGGGGCCAATTCCAGACGTGTAGGCCCAATTCTGAGCTCGGGATCGGATTAAGCATCGAAAAATACATGGAAATACATATGTCACTCTCTTATGTATGAACTTTTTTTTTGTGGGGCTGTGTAATCTTTGACTAACTCTAAGTATACTGCAAGCCAGCTGAATTTTCCATAGAGTAAAAAATTCTTTCTCTTACCAAAGCAAAGTGCAGACAGTAATCAATTTTTATATTGTGGAACACTTATCGCCTGGGAGGTTTCTTAAGGGTTCTATTTTTTAACAGAGGGGATGCGTCTTTGTAAGAAGAATATTCAGTGACAGTGATTCTTAGAGAAGTGACTGACTGCGATTTTTTAATAACACATATGTTTTTATATTTATTCTATAATTTCCCTATTTTCCATATTAATAATAATAATACTCGCCCTACATTTCACCCCCTTACGAGTGAACCCCAGAAAACCAATGGCTTGTGCGGGAAGGGAAGGCTATTATTATTTTTTCCTAATTCTTATTTTCTCCATTTTTTACATTTTTCCAATACGTTTCCCTATTTATTCTCTAATTTTCCTATTTTTCCATATTTTTTGCCTATTTTCTTATTTTCCTTAATTTCCTATTTCCTGTTTTTCCCTATTTCTCACTATTTTTCCCATATTTCCATACTTTTCCTTATTTTGCCCTATTTTTATCTATTTTGCTCTATTTTGTCACTATTTTTCCCAAGATTTGCCCTATTTGTTCGTATTTTTACCTATTTTCTCCATTTATTCCATGTTTTCCCCCATTTTTCACTATTTGTTCAATTTTTTTTCCTATTTTTCCGATATCTTTCTATTTTCCCTTGATTTCCATTAGTTTTTCCTATTTTCTATATTTGTTTTTATTTTTCCTATTTGTCCTTATTTGTACTTATTTTTCACCATTTTTCTCTATTTTCTTCCATATTTTCCACTATTTTTCACTATTTTCTCTATTTTTCCCATTTTCCCTATATCTTTCTATTTTTTCTTCTTTTTCATTAGTTTTCCTATTTTCTTTATTTTGCCTTGTTTTTCAGTATTTGTTCTAATTTATACTTGTTTTTCCCTATTTTGTCCTATTTTCCTTATTTTTTCTCATGTTTCCCTATTTTCAGTACTATTTTCCTATTTTTAACTATTTTTTTCATTTTTTCCCATTTATTCTCTAATTCTAGTATTTTTTCATATTTTTTTCCTATTTTTTTTAATTTACCCAATTGTTCCATAATTTTTTCCTATTTTTTTACTTTTTTTCATATTTTTCCAAAATTTCCGGAATTGCCCTGTTTTTTACTGTTTTTCATCATTTTTCACATTTTTCCCCTGTTTTTTTCCTATTTTTCCCAAATTTCCCTATTTTCCCTACCGTTTCCCTATTTTTTCCACTTTTCCTAATTTTCCTATTTTTTCATATTGTTTCCCATTTTTTCTTATTTACCCAATTTTTCCATACTTTCTTTCCTATTTTTCCAAAATTTCCGTATTTTTCTAATTTGTTACTGTTTTGTTCATATTTTTACAAATTTCCCTATTTGCCCTGTTCTTTATTATTTTTTTTCACCATTTTTCCAAAATTTCCCTATTTTCTTCCTATTTTTCGCGAATTTTCCCATTTGCCCCATTTTTTCGCCCTTTTTCCCGTTTTTCACTATTTTCCCCGTTTTTCACTATTTTTCCCGGATTTATCAATTTCTCACTATTTTGCCCCATTTGTTCCTATTCTAGCTATTTATCGATGTTTTCCCCCATTTTTGACTAGTTTCACTATTGTCGCTATTTCTTCTATTTTTTCCTGTATCTTTTTATTTTTTCCTGTTTTTCATTAGTTTTTCTATTTTCTTTATTTTTCCTTATTTTCACCTATTTTTCTCTATTTTTCACTATTTTTTGTATTTTTCCTATTTTTTCTATTTCTTTTCATATTTTCTTGTTGCTCATATTTTCATTATTTATCTATGTTTGTTCCTATTTTCCCAATGTTGTCCCATTTTTCCGATTTTTCTCAATTATTCCCTATTTATCCCTATTTTCCTTAATTGTCCTTGTTTCCTTATATTATAGATTAACAGTTGTATTTATAAACAAGTGAAAAGCGGCAATATTAGAAAATTGTATTTCCCAATGTTAAATTAATTTTAATATTATTGTTGAACTAGTAAAATTTTAATTTGAATTGGGAATTTGGAACCTTTGGTTTTCAACAATGTTGAAGAATATCGTCACTACACTTTTTAAAACACTCTACGTACGTTTCGGTAACTACGTTAGCATCATCAGGAGTTGATGATAAACTCGATCAGGAGTCGAACAGTATATCATCGACTCCTGATGATGCTAACGTAGTTAGCGAAACGTACGTAGAGTGTTTTAAAAAGTGTAGTTTTGGTTAGTGGTGACGATATTCTTCAACATTAGTAAAATTTTATATTAGTATTGTTGAAACTGCTCGTATTTCAGTCTCTATAGAGTCCACTACTGTGCAGTATGTACACGCCTTTTTAAATAATAGCCAAATCTCCTTCAAAATACAAATAACTTTTAATAAAGCACTAATGTTACATCAATCATAAAATAATAAATTAACTGTCTACTTGACAACATTTCATATATATAAAAAATACAAGGTGTTTTCCAACAATCTCCCACCTTGTATCATTCCTACATCGGAGTAATGATACAATTAATAACTTCCATATCGCTCAGGAACTTTTACACGCCTTCCAGAACTTGTTTTCGCTACAGGCGACTTCTTCGATAACTTATCTTCTGCAGCTTTCGAATTAATATTTTTTGTCCTTTTTGGCGGTTTAGGTTCAAGCAAATCTTTTGAATTTGCCATTTCCAGCAAAACAATACGTTGTACTGGCCTCAGCAATTCACCTGTTGCAGTTCTCAACTTCACTATTCTTATATTTCCGTCACGTCCCTGAATGGTTTCAACTACACGACCCATTGGCCATTCAAATTTCTTCTTATCAAAATCTGATATCAAAACAACATCTCCAACTTTGACTGTCTCATCAGAAGTTTTCTTTGAAAAAAGAGTAAGTTGACCCAAATATTCTGACTTAAATATTTTGTTCAAATCTTCTTTTAATTTCAACCGGTACTTGAAACGTCTGCTCAAATCTTTTGCTTCAACCAAATCAAGATCAGCCACTCCTACTTCTTTGATATCTTGTAAGAACATCGCTGGAGTGAGGACAATAAAATCATTTGGATCTTCTGAGATGTAAGTAAGTGGACGGGCGTTCAAAACTGATTCACAATCGCAAAGAATCGTCTGCAATTCCTCAAAATCAAGACTAGTTTTCTCAAGAGTTTTACGTAACAACTCCTTCATCAGTCTTATGAGGCGCTCCCACCAACCTCCCCACCATGCGGCTGTTGGAGGATTCGTTTTCCAGTCTATTCGGTGTATTGTGGTACAGGTCTTAGCTACTTCTAACCAATCTATGGCTTGTAAAGCGTTCGCGGATCCAACGAAATTTGTGCCGCAGTCCGTATAGATTACTGATGGCCGACCTCTGCGAGCAATAAATCTTCTCAAGGTCTGTAGAAAAGCATTACTTGACAAGGACGACGTTAACTCAAGGTGCACAGCACGATAGACAGCACAAGTGTATAGTACAATCCACACTTTCTCATTTGATTTGAGGTATAACGGTCCTGCCAAATCTATACCTAAAATCTCAAAAACAGCAGAATCACGGACTCTGTTTTCTGGTAAACATATAGCAGGAGTGTCAAGCAGTTTACCTCTAAATCTCTTACAAGTGCTGCACCCATTAATAACAGACTTAACAGTGCGTCTACATTGGAGGATCCAATAGTTTTCTCTGAGAATACTCATTAAACCTTGTGTTCCAACATGGTTATTCTTTATGTGTTCCTCAAAAATTAAACGTTTGACCACTTCGTGGTTTGAGGGTAATACGTATGGCATACGAAAATTATCGGTATCAGCTCTATCTGATATTTTGGTACGTAATCTCAATAATCTTTCATCATCAATAAATGGACACAAGGATGAAAGTTTAGGATCTTTTTCGGACTCAAAACTTTCCTCTTGGATCAAATGAATGACAAGTTTTCTCGATGCTTCTAGTTCTTCTACAGTCAGGAATTTTTCGTATTCAGCATTTTGCTTCTTGCAATTATTTACAAATCGTTTAATCCAGGCTATCATATTGACGATCTTGCTGAATTTCGAGAAATACTTATAGTACCATGCATAATCTTTAGGCACGGACAAGGAAGAAACTATAGTTTTTCTTTTTTCACAATCAATTTCTTTCTCATTACAAGCGAAATTCTGATTAGGCCATTGAGCAACTGGATCAAGTAACCATCTAGGTCCCTCCCACCATCTTCCGTCAGCTAGGGATTTTGCTAAACAACCTCGTGATGGAAGATCCGCTGGATTCATTTCACTTGGAACATAGTACCAATCTAGAGATTTCGAATAACGTTTTATTTCTTCAACGCGATTCCAGATGAATGGTTTCCAATGGTCTTCTCTTTTAATCCATGACAAAACAGTTGAGGAGTCTGACCAAAAAAAAACTTTAACATTGTCTTTATAGTTCATCTGGAAATTATGAAATATTCTCACTCCAATTGTTGCAGCCAAAAGTTCGAGGCGAGGTATACTCAACCTTTTAACAGGTGTTACTCTAGATTTCGCTTCAATCAGTCTTAAAAACACTTGACCATAATCCATTTCTGTTCTCAGAAAAATACAACAAGCATACGCATCTGCACTTGCATCACAAAAAACATGTACAGATTGGGTGGTCGACACAGTGAAATCTGAAGCTATCCATCGAGGAATCTTGACAGATGCCAAATAGGGTAGTTCTTGTAACCACTTCAGAAATTTTTCTCGAACTTCTCCTTCAATTTCTTCGTCCCATCCCAAATTCAAAGACCAAGTCTTTTGAAGTAACAATTTTGGTATCAGTACTACTGGACATGAAAAACCAATGGGATCGAACAGTTTATGCGCTGCAGACAAAATGATTCGTTTGGTTAACAGTCGTATATCCATTCTGTCAAACCATTCCAAAGATAGTTCCAAAGTGTCTAATTTACGATTCCAAATGAGGCCAAGAATGTTGCTTTTTGATTCAATTTCAGTAATTTCTGCCAAAGAATGCTCCCACCCTCTCAAC
The DNA here is from genome assembly GCA_963243735.1 of Neocrepidodera transversa. NCBI lineage: Eukaryota > Metazoa > Arthropoda > Insecta > Coleoptera > Chrysomelidae > Neocrepidodera > Neocrepidodera transversa. The sequence continues at coordinate 26,962,755 of OY725345.1, read as the reverse complement.
TCAAACTTTCCATCAGCCAGAATTTTAGTTGACTGTTCAATAAAACGGTTAAGAGTTTTCTTTACAAACTGACTTGTTGAAGGTTTCTTTCAAATGAAAATCCAAGACTGCTCCCAGTAAAAATGGACTGCACGTTACTCCAAATACAACACGTGCATGGCGGAAAACTTTCAAGTTTCCATCTTTATCGTACCACAAGAACTTTAAAAAATTTCTATCGCTTTCTTGTAGGCTTATTTGAAGAAATGCCTTTCTTATATCAGCTGTGATTCCTATCCTCTCCGTGCGGAAACGTAAAATCAAAGATGGAATCAATTCAATGAGATTGATACCCTTTTCGATGCACTGATTCAAAGATGGTTGATTCTTCTCTTTCGACGAAGCATCGAAAACTGGACGTACGGGTGTTGTAGTACTATTGGGCTTGTAAACTGGATGGTGAGGTAAAAAATGACCCAATTGAGATGATATATCAAATGGCTCATTATCTGGTAAGCATTCTATGACCCCTTCAGTTAACCAATTATCAAAGACTTCATCGTAGATGTTGTATAAATTATCCTTTTTTAACTTTTTTGTAGTATTAATAAGTCTTTTATAAGATAAATCGAAATTGGATGATAAAGGAGGGTGACCTTCGATCCAAGGAATGCTTACTTCATATCTCTGGTCAATTTTTCGTCGGACTGTTTGTGAAAAATGTTCCATAACAAGCTTTTCTTGATCTTGTTTTGATTTAGTTCTTCCTGGATCTTGAATACCAAGAACATCTAGATTCCATAAGTCCGCTATGGCAGCATCTTTCGAAAACAGTGAAGTTACTAGCAAGGATGTCTTAACTGAATAATCTGGTATCAGTTTTCCCATAAGTGTCCAACCTAGTAATGTATGAACTGCTACTAATCCACAGTTCAAATCTTGTTTTCGCCCAGAAAATAGTTTTCCGGCTATGTCAGCTCCTACCAAAACATCAATAGGGCCATCTGCAGTGTCAGTAATTTCTATCCCTCTTTGCTTTAGTTCGTCCAACCAGGGTCCTTTTTTCACTGAAGTCACATGGTTGCAAATCAATGGTTGGTCTAGGACTTCAAAATTGCAGCAGTATTCCTCAGTAAGGCTGTAGATACGAATTTTATAGCACGTATGACTAACAGTTTCAGTTTGGGTTCCTCCAAAAAGTGAATGGACTAGTTGTTCTTCTCGGATTGGAGTATAGCCTATGTCTTCAACAATTCTCCTTGTGATGTACGACTTATGGGAACCAGTGTCAAAAAGAAGTCTCACTCGACGTGAATCCTTTTCTCCTTTTAGTTCAACAACTATAGTTTGTAGAAAAACCTCAGGATAGGTGTGGTTGGTTAGATTCTGCTCTTCAATTTTGGGTTTTTGCTTTCTCGGATTTGTATCATAAGAATTTAATGACTTTATATCGTTTTTAGGACACATAATACTACAATGTCTACCTTGGCAGCTGGAACATTTTTCTCTAAAACGACATCGACGAGCAATGTGCCCAAATTTGGTACATAGATGGCAACAAGCAGAATCTGACAACTTCTGTTTTCTCTCTGCAAAACTGAGTTTCAATGCTTCCTTACAGTGATCAGAAGAGTGTGAACCTTTGCAAAACACACATCTTGGGGCTCCTTTGTTGAACAACTCAGATGCGGTGGGTACAGTAGAGCTACTAGCTGCATTTCTATCATCTTCAGACTTTCGTCTGTCTTTAAAACTGGATACAGCCAGAGAAATTCTGTCTTCGTTCATCACTTCTTGTCTAAGAAAATCCATTAGAGCATCAAGACGTTTCTTTAAACTGGACTCTGATGAATAAAATTGACTTCGATGCCAAGCTCTTATTAAATCTTCCCCTATACAAGACTCTACCAAAGGGTACAACATGGCAGCACAGGTATCTGATTTTACACCTAAACTTTCCAAGGCTCTCAACTGTGATTCAATTTTATCAAAAAAAGTTGACAGTTTATTTTTGGCATTCAGATTTGTTAAAACTAATTTGAGAAGTTCTCTGACGTAGACCTCTATCAACAAATCTTCTCTTCCAAATCTTTGTTTCAAACTATCAACTGCTTTCACATAGTTGCCTTTTGTAGCAGGGTAACTTTCAACGATTTGTCTCGCTCGAGAAGCTGGAGTCGTAGCTTGGACCAAATACTGCAGTTTATCCTCCTCTTCTATATCAGAATCTTCATCAATCCTGCTGAACTGATTCCAAAAACCAAGCCAACCTTTTATGTCGCCTCCAAACTGCCTGAATTCAATTTTTGGGATCTTCAGTTTGCTTTTTAATTCTGATTTTTTAGAACTATGTCCTTGAGTGACTAACTTGTCAAAGTTACATTTCATTTTATGATATTGAAGACTCATTTCATCCATCAATTTGATTTCTGCATTCATATCTGCTTCATCATCTCCTGAATCTAGCATCAGATCTAACAGAAGTTGATTCAGTTCGGTCATTTGTAGCATTTTTCCGTCCAACACTCTAATACTACTCTGCATTTCAATCAAGTCGGGTCTTTCTTTGGATAAATCATCTTCCAACATATAACATATCCTTGCAAAAGCTGTTCTTTGTAGAGCTAAGGCTTTCTTGGCTTTCTCCATACTTTTAACAGAAGTGTCCTGTCACGGTCGCCAAATGTTGAAACTGCTCGTATTTCAGTCTCTATAGAGTCCACTACTGTGCAGTATGTACACGCCTTTTTAAATAATAGCCAAATCTCCTTCAAAATACAAATAACTTTTAATAAAGCACTAATGTTACATCAATCATAAAATAATAAATTAACTGTCTACTTGACAACATTTCATATATATATAAAAAATACAAGGTGTTTTCCAACAAGTATGTTGTCTAACCTGGGCGGCGTTGCTTCGTGATCTCAACCCAAAATAATTGTCTGCTCTAATTCTTATATTTTACTTGGTTGTATCTTTGATTTTTTAGCGTTATTAGAATGTTAGAAATATTATTTTTACGAAGTTTCAATAGTTTCAAGTCCTAGTAAATATCTTTGATAGAGTACATAAAAACCTGTACAATTTTAATTATTACCAACTTTAAATAGAAATATGTGTTAAGAATAATTAAAAGTTGCAGAAAAACACCAACATCCATAGTAGATTTTTGATAAATTATATGGCTTCCGTATAGAGGGTATAGAAGGAGGCACATCGCAACGTTAGAAAAAGGGAACCAATTTTGGAAGCCAGTTGGAGGCGCTGTTGATCGACTGTTGATGACAGTTTAAGCGAGTTTTGACATTTAATTTGACTTTTTTTCAAATAATAATTTTAATTCATTACGTAAACTTTTAAAAGAGATGTATTTCATAAAAATTGGGTGGCTCATTAAATAAAAAACGTTATTTGAGATTATGGATCTAATCAATCTACAAAAAGTTTTTCAACATACGATCGTCAGCGCCGCGTCGGTTATTTTATGTACCATTAGTTGCGTATAAAATGTTGACCACATTTAAACGTGTTGTCCATTAGAGATTGCCCTCCTTCTATACGCTCCATAGGCTTCCGGAACTTTAGCTGGTCGTCACGGAATTTACTCACAGTTCAGGAAAAAGAATTTCTATTCGACGGTTGAAGGAAAAAATTGAAACCTGGCAACTATGTACCTAGTTGAAACAACTAATATCTTTGCCTTTGCCTTTAAACCAGTGTTGCCAATCTGCATGTAATTACCCGATTTACGGGTATTTTCCTACCTTGTGGGTATTCTTGCGGGTATTTCAAATTTGCGGGTAAAATTCTGGTATTTCCTTCCATCTTCATCTCATTGTCAATTATTCCCTGTTTTGATGATTTGTGGCAGTGAGGCCACTTCTATTAAGCCTATAGCCGTTGTCTTTATTCAGACAACGCTATGCTATCTTATTTCTCAACAAATACATAAAAACAGTAATTGGTTTGCATTGAATACACTTGGCAACACTTCCACATATAAATCAGGTCAGCAGCCGGATTCTCTTTGCTATCGAGTAACTCGATACGAGTCGAACGATACGAAAGTCAATTACGAAGGACAAATCGTATCGACTTAATTTGATTCTGAAGCGCCTTCGTATACAAATCGCTGTAGTCGATCGTAGCATTCGTAGCTTAATGCGTTAATTTTTTAAGACAGGTCTTTGTTATTGGTGATTTTGTGTTTGGTAGTTACCACGGCCCGCCAATACTTCACCTTCGGTGAAGTATGGCAAACCGTAGTATTGAAATCGTGCAAAAATCTCAAAAACGTGGAAAAAAATGATTTTCCGCGAAAAAAAAGATTTTCCGCGAAAAAAAAAGTCTGTCTGTGTGGATGTGTGGATGTCTGTGCGTACGATAACTCGAGAACGGTACGGCCGATCCGGAAAAATCTTTCGACAATCTATTTGTATTCAAAAAAGAAAGGCTCTATCGCAGAAGATAAGCAATTAGGGTACGAGGATCCCGGTCCCGCCTACTAAGTGAAACTTCTATTCGAGATATCTCGATAAGGAAAGCAAATTTGTCGATGATTTCTATTAACGTGTTGTGTAAGTCAAGACTGGCGAGAAAAAAAAATGAAAAAATTCCGTTTTTTCGAATCTGACTTTCTTCCGCTGACGGAACCGGGCCGTAGTCTTGAAAAATCGCGCAGAGATTATTTCTTTTACTAGTTTATTATTTAATTTTAGTTATAGTTAAAATTATTATTACTAATAGTTATAATTTACTATCAAATATAAAATAAAGTTAAAAAATTAATTTTACATATTATTTTTAGGTTACACAATGGGTTTTATTTATTTTTTGACAAAATATCTAATGTTTGCAGCGCAATTTAATTTTATTTTTAGGAAGTCGACATTTTCGTAACAAAACTCACAATAAAATCTGCTTTAACCTTGAAACATGACATAAAATAATTTGAAATATGAATCAAAATTACCACCAACTTTGAAAACAATGTTTTATTTAATATTAAAATTATGTTCCTTACATGGCGTCACCAATTATATTGGAATAAAATAAAATACAGAATGCATCATGGCATCTATAAAAATAGCCATCAGTGTGTTAAAAAAGGGTAAATAGATAACAATGGTGGAAACGAGACCTCCAGAGGTACCGAGTAAAATTGACAGTTCTAGACGAAATCACGTTACTTACGCATGAGACTCCGGCTTTATTCGATTCGATAGGAATGAGAATCACACCATCTCGGAAAAAAGGCGTAAACGATTCGTATCGGACGATACGATAGAGTTTGTTTAACCATCTTTTGCCGTTACGTCATAATCGGTGACGTATTCTGCTGTTTTACTATTTTACACTTAACCTCAAAATTAAAATATAACTAATGACATATGTTAAGGATTGTTTTCAATGACCGATGTTAAGGTGTGTTTGTATTAATAAATTGGTAATGCCGAAAATTGTATTTTGCTTTATGGGTTGCGTACCTTTTTACATAATTGTACCGTTGTCTGTATATAAGAATAGTCTCTCAACCTCATGAGTAAAACAGAGAAGTAAAAGATGAGACGGATATATATCGGTACGTGGCAACACACCAGATTTATGGCGGCAATATTTGCAACTTCTCAGGTAGATTATTTTTTCTTTCTAGTAAACACTAGATGGCTCTCTAGCAAGTAATTCGTAAAATAAAAAAATACCGCAAGCTGTCTTACTCTGAAAAGGTGTATTGGTTGAGGCATTGTATAAAGAAGTCTATATACAATGGTTCAGGTATTTATTCAGACAACGATTGTACCGTTGTCTGAATAAAGAATAGTCACTCAACCTCATGAGTAAAACAGAGAAATAAAAGATGAGACGGATATATATCGGTACGTGGTGACACACCAGATTTATGGCGGCAATATTTGCAACTTCTCAGGTAGATTATTTTTTCTTTCTAGTAAACACTAGATGGCTCTCTAGCAAGTAATTCGTAAAACAAAAAAATACCGCAAGATGTCTTACTCTGAAAAGGTGTATTGGTAGAGGCATTGTATAAAGAAGTCTATATACAAACAATGGTTGAGATATTTATGATGTTGGAACATTGTTTGAAAAAACTTTCATTTTTTAAACGTAATTTTTTTTGCAAGAGGAAAAAATCTGTATATAGTTGGAATTGAATATGTACACAAAAACGAAATAACAAAAAAGTCTAGTGAACTGAATGCGCTTCAGATATTATTCTTCCAAAAATAAGTTTATAATTAAATATAAACTTTGCGAATAATTTTTCAATTCTTAAAATATACAGTTTGCAAAATAACAGAAAAAAACGCTTTATTGGTGGTGGTAAATTTTAGACTTCCTAAGCCCTAAAGTTTATAGAGAGAAGCCTTATAATACGGGTCTGTCTGGTCTGTCTGTCCGCGTTTATAACTCAAAACCGAAAAGAGAAAAAGACAAACGGTCAAGATAATAAACTCAGCATACCTTGTATAGCTTCCAAATAGATTTTCAGATTTTTGTTTTCCTATTTTCCAATGTTTTTTTCCTCTTTTAAATTATTTATTTCCCTATTTTACATTATTTATTTCCCTATTTTACATCATTTATTTCCCTATTTTACATTATTTGTTTCCCTATTTTTCCCCCATTTATTTATTATTTGTATCCCTATTTTTCATTTTTTTTTCCTATTTTCCAATATTTTTTCCCCATTTTTTAATATTTTTTTTATTGTTTTTTTTTCCCAATTTTTTCATTATTTTTTTTTACCATTTTTCATTATTTTTTTCCATATTTTTCAGAATTTGTTTCCCTATTTTTTTACCTATTTTTCATTATTGTTTTGACTATTTTTCATAATTTTTTTTCCCCATTTTCCAATATTTTTTTCCTATTTTCCAATATTTTTTTTTCTATTTTTCATAATTTTTTTCCTTATTTTTTCAAATTTTTTTTAACAATTTTTTATTTTTTCTCCAATTTTTTATTATTCTTTTTTTTTCCCATTTTCCAATATTTTTTCCCTACTTTTATAATTTTTTCCCTATTTTCCAATATTTTTTCCCTAATTTTCATTTTTTCCTATTCTTCATTATTTTTTCTCTATTTTTACCTCTCGCCCTTCAGATAAGAGAGGTATAGGAATCATGCTAAAAATTGGGTAGTGAGTTTTCAATGGATAAACACGTTTTAGGGTCCCTAGAATACGATTTTAATATTTTCGCGATGATGTCTGTGTGTGTGTGTTAGTGTGTGTGTGTGTGTTAGTGTGTGTGTGTGTGTTTGGATGGATGTTGTAGTAACGATAACTCAAAAACTACTGAATAAAAAAATTTGAAATTTTGCATACAGAATTCTTATACCCTAGATTAGATCTGATTAGATTTTGGTGCCAATCGCACAACCGGAAGTGGCAGTTGCTATGGGTGATAACGCCATTATCATACAAAACGGCAATAAAGTTTTACACATATATTTTGTATACCCTATAGTTTATTTTCATCTCATTAAAATTTTCCAAACTTTTGCCATTGTTGCCAGATTTACAAAAAAATAATTTTTTTTCATACTTTTTTGTGTCAACCTGTAAATTTTTGATTCCAAAATGGCGAGAGGTCATGTGCTGGCCACATCAGATTTTTTCATTATTTTTTTCACTATTTTTCATTATTTTATTCTCTATTTTTCATTATTCCTTTTCCTATTTTGAATTTTTTTTTCCTATTTTCCATTATTTATTTCATTATTTTACATTATTTATTTTCCTATTTTACATTATTTGTTTCCCTATTTTTCATTATTTTTTTTCCTATTTTCCAATATCTTTTCCCTATTTTTTAATATTTTTTTATTGTTTTTTTTCCCAATTTTTTCATTATTTTTTTTACCATTTTTCATTATTTTTTTCCATATTTTTCAGTATTTGTTTCCCTATTTTTTTACCTATTTTTCATTATTGTTTTGACTATTTTTCATAATTTTTTCCCCATTTTCCAATATTTTTTTCCTATTTTCCAATATTTTTTTTCTATTTTTCATTATTTTTTTCCTTATTTTTTCATATTTTTTTTAACAATTTTTTATTTTTTCTCCATTTTTTTATTATTCTTTTTTTCCCATTTTCCAATATTTTTTTCCCTATTTTTCATAATTTTTTTCATTAAATAGGATTTTTTCAAGTACAGCAAAAAGTACTCCTGACATTTTTCGGTATTCCCGTCGTTTTCGAGATTTTCGGAATTCAATTTCGAAAAATTTCTTTTTTTTTATTTTATTTTTTTTCCAACTTTCTCAACAAATTTCGGAAAAATACTTCAAATAATACTTGTTGAGCCATTTCAGTCCTACATTTACATATTTTTATTTTTTGAATATCTTTTACGGTTTCAGAGATATCGATTTTTTAAAATGATGACATTTTCGGGAAAACAACCCGGGAAAACCAACGAGAAATTTTCCGATTATTTCGATTTTCAATAGGCGTCGTAACAGTACTTCAAGGATTTTTTTTCCAAATTTTGTTTAAAAATTACCCTCGAAATTACCTACCTACCACAGTTTGTTTGTTTGGGTGAATATAATTTCAGTAAATTGAGGCCGAATTTATTAAATGATCTAAAATATATATGCAGACTCTATAAAAAACTAAAAATCATGTTTGTTTACAAAATCTGTAGATACCAAGTTTTTTGTTTATTAAAGGTGCTTTATTCTAAAAATAGATCTTTTAAAAACAAAAACCAGGTAGCAAGGTTGTCAACTCTCATTTGTCAAATTCAATGTTTTTTTTAACAAAATCTTTAAAATCCGCACAAAACAGTTTTAAATTTCATTTTATTAGATCCTGAATAGATGAAAATGTAAAATGAAAATTTCTCATATACAAAGTCTCTTAACGTCTTCTCGTTTGTAAAAAATTGCCCAATTTCACAGATAATCCAGATAAAATGGGATTTTTTTTATATTTTGGCAACCTTGTTAGTCATCAGAAAACAGCCAGTCAACCAACCCAATTCTAAAAATTGTCTCGAAAACAGTTTTCTTCTTTTTAAATTTGAGCGAAAACAGTTTTCTTCTTAAATTTCATCAAAAACACCTGCGGGCAGCGCCATCTGAACGTTTGGTCCAAAACTTGTATTTGCCATCTATACGTTTGGTCCAACACTACAAAAAAGTGTTAAATTTTTAGTCCATAAGGTTACATGACTATTCTTTATTCAGACAACGATTGTACCAAAGAGAATCCGCCTGCAGTTGTCAATGTCCAATAAGGAAAAAGAAAAAGAAGATTATTTATTCTCATTCTAAGCTCTTGTTTGCATGTTGCAATTTGTGTTGTAATCTGTTGTATACAACAAAATAAAAACGTTATAATTAACTGCCAAACACTTCAAATTGTAAGTGGGTATAAAATCGGGTATTTTGAGGCTAAGTTGCAGGTATTTTGGAGATTTGTCATTGGCAACACTGCTTAAACAAACATTGACAATTGATTTATGTCAGACTTATTTTGATTTTTGACAGTGATGTTTATTTTCAGGGATTTTGATTATTTGAATGTTTAGATTGTTTTAGCATATTATTCCAAAATAAAATCAATATGAGTTCGAGTTCTACAAACCCAATGCAACCCGGCTCATCATCACATACCAATTCCACTAATAAATCAAGAGTTAACTTTCTGCCAGAAGTTGAGGAAAAGGATGATTTAAAAACTTTCGTTACTGATATACTGAATACCGTCATTAATTCTTCTACTGGCGCTTTGGAACAAGAGGAACCCCCAGAAATAGGTTCTGAGAAACCTTCTTTAGACGAACCATATATCCCAAAAGGTTTTATAGATACAGATGAGGATGAGGATTTAGTTGAACTTCATTTAGACTCTGACCAAATTACTGAACTAGTTGAAGATGATTCCGAAGATTTATCAGTATATTTGCCAGATGATATTTTGAACATAGAAAAAATGGAGATCTTTGCTGATGAAAAAAAAATAAATGATACTACACTAAAATATGGATCCCTTATAGGTTCAATTGATGAAGGCACTTCAAGTACACGTTTTTTGGTGATTATAAAGTATTTTATGTATTTTTTTTCTACAATCATCCAACAGTATATTTACCAGTTTTTAGATTCTATATAAGGACAATATTTAGGTAGTACAAACTTGGTTTTGTATCTAATTAATAAAAATAAGTGAATTACTTCTACTGCTTCAATGTACCTAAACCATATATATTTAAAATACAAAGGATTTGATCCTAACATAATGTGTTTTATAACCATGATAATCCAGTACTTTTCTTAAATTCTAATTTTCTTTTTCGCTTTTTAGCGAAGTTTTTTTACTATTTTTATGATTGTTCTTCTGATATTCATTTCATTTATTTGCTTTAGGTATTTGCATCTAAAACAGCGGAAGTTCTTACTTACCACCAAGTAGACATACCCTCAATTATTCCTGAAGAGGGTTGGTTTGAACAGGATCCACTAATAATTTTAGAAGCAGTCAAAGAAACCATAAAAGTAACATGTGATAATCTTGAAAAACTAAATATTGATTCATCAGAGATTGCAGCAGTAGGAATTACAAACCAAAGAGAAACTACAGTTTTATGGGATCGTTTTACAGGCATTCCATTATACAATGCAATAGGTAGGTATTTGTTTATGTTTAATATTCTTATAAATAACTAATATATTTTAAGTGTGGATGGATACAAGGACACATACTACTGTAGATGAAGTTTTAAAATATGGACTGCGCAGTCAATATTTTTTACAACCAGTTTGTGGGCTTCCAGTTAGTACATATTTTAGTGCAGTTAAAATTAAGTGGATAATGGATAATGTTCCTCAAGTCAGGAAAGCTATAGAAGAGGAGAGATGTTTATTTGGAACTATAGATACGTGGTTAATTTGGGTATGTTTTAATACATTTATTAGAAACATAAATACTATTAATACAAATATATTTTAATTGGAATATTGAAGTGTATTATATTTTTGTTTGTGTATCTTAGAATCTCACAGGAGGTGTTGGTGGAGGAGTACACGTTACTGATTATACAAATGCTTCTAGAACAATGCTTATGAATATTGAAACGTTACAATGGGATCCTAAACTGTGTGAAGTTTTTGGCATTCCTATAGAAATATTACCTGAAATTAGAAGTTCCTCTGAAGTATACGGATGTATAGTAATGGAATCAGTATTAGATGGTGTTCCTATAGCAGGTGTTAGTAAATTATACCTATTATTTATAAAAAGATTATTTTTTAATTTTCTTCTGATTTTTTTTCAGATTTTAGGTGACCAACAGGCTGCTTTGGTAGGTCAAATGTGTTTTAAAAATGGTCAAGCGAAATGCACTTACGGTACAGGATGTTTCATCTTATACAACACAGGACATTGTGTAAGCATTTTTTTTATTACATTTTTGTATTTTATTTATATTTATTTTTAAGAGAGTTATATCTTCTCATGGATTACTCACCACAGTTGCCTATCAATTTGGTCCCAAAGGAAAACCAGTTTTTGCCTTAGAAGGATCAGTTGCAATAGCAGGTTAATTTTTATTAATTTTTCATTAATTGTAACATTTCTAATTCTAAATCACATTTACAGGTATAGGAGTTAAATGGTTAAAAGACAATTTGGAAATAATGAAAAATGTATCTGAATCAACAGATATGGCATTATCTGTTGGCACTGATGGTGAAGTAGTTTTTGTACCTGCATTTTCAGGTCTATATGCACCTTATTGGAGAAAGGATGCCAGAAGGTAAATAAATATTACTATTTTGAATTTTTATAATTTAGGTTCTATTTTCATTATTTACAAATCAAATTAAACGCAAGCATTTTAAACTATTTTATTATTAAGTTTAGGGAAGAATGTGAGTACTTTAGTAAAACCAAAATATCATTGAAAACCCCAATATGCTTACCTCCTTCCCTAAACTTATATTTAGTCTGTACACCATCTGCAGTCTTTTTATTATTTTATTATTAGTGTAATTTGTGGATTAACTGAAGAAACCAAACCTGGACATATAGTGAAGGCAGCTCTTGAGGCAGTTTGTTTCCAAGTTAGAGACGTATTGGAAGCTATGACTTTAGATTGTGGCTTGCCGTTAAATAAATTATTGGTAGATGGTGGTATGGTAATTAATGATTACTTGATGCAAATGCAGTCTGATTACTGTGGGATTCCTGTAGGTAAGTCAATTTCGTTAAATCTATCACAGTACATATATTCTATCAGTATGGCGACTCTCAGGCGGTCATTTTGATCTCTTTAGGCACAGAAATTCAACCTTGAAGGTATAAGTCCTAATATCACTTGGCACTTTTTTTGGAATTTTCTGATACCTAACTTTTCCATAATCAGAGAAAAAGAGGGTTCGTGACGTCACGTTCTCTAAAATTAAATTTGGCATCGTTGTGTAAGGTGCGTACAATATAACCTCAATTTTCCGTTATGTCTGAATTGTGACATATGAGTTTTGTCTTTTGATACTTAATAAACTCGTTCATTTGCATCACGGAGTAGAATATTATCAATTGTTTTGCTCTCTTCATCTCGTTTTCAAGCAAATATCAGATACGGAAATAACTGTTCAGTGCGATTCGCAATTACCCGATATAAAGAAATTCAACCCAAAAGACAAGAAAAGGCAAAGTTCAGTACTTGTCAAGCGATTCTCCGAAATTAATTTACAATTTTCATAACTGAAAAGATCTAAAAAATGCTTTTTGAGTTCATTACATCATAATTTTGTTTAAGGAACGTTATAATTTGATAATTTGATTTAAGAAACTGCCTTTAGGATTTGCAGCGTTGCCAATGATTGCTCTTCGTTAAAAAGAAGGCGCGTTCAAAATTTTTGAATGTTTTAAATAAAGAAAACAGGAGATAAAATGTAATTTTTTTTGAGTGAGTCGATCAAATGACAGAGTTCAAACATATATCAAATGTGTATATCAAGCAGTGAGCTATATTTTAGGAAAGAACAGTAATGCGTGTTTTGGAACGTAAATAATGGAGGAGGGTGTTTCCGATGAACGTGACATCATGGGAACATTTTATAACGCGATATTTTTTCGAAATAAAAAATCTATTATGGAAATCTAAGTGAAATGGACGTTTTGTGTAAAATTCAATCCTTATATAAGTTTTAGAATTTATTTTTCGTAAATGAAAAGGTCCATTGTGATAAAAGTGGCACCAGCGCATGCACTATTCAAAAATAGATAAAACTAGCATTATTTAGTTCTATAACGTTTTGTTTTGTTATTGAATATATTTCTTGATCTAAGTATGTCCAGAAAATAATTTATTTAAAAAAACCTCACAAATTTGTGAAATTAAGTCGCACCGTCTATGGTTCGATCATAAAATGCAAGTTACTACAGTCAAATGGAATCTGATATGTTTTGACGTCATAAAACACGTCTCTTTTATATGTATTATGAATAAAAATTTTAAAATTTAGATCTGAATGTAGAATATTGGTAATGTGTCTGAATGGTCCACGTTTTTATGTTCTTTAAATAACAAATATAAATATTGATGATTTTAATGGTTAAAAGTAGATTTTGTAAAATTATTTTATAGAAAAAATATTTTTTAAGAAATTAAAAGCAAAGAATAAATAATTAATTTTTATTGTCATTTAGTGGTTAAAATGATACTAACATATATATCTGTAAATATATTGGCTACTAACATGCCAAGGAGGTTGGCAATTAAAACGACGTACATTTATATCTAGTATTTATTCAATATTTAGAAGAACAAAAACAAATACGCATTCATTTTTAAATTCATTACTAAATCTTCTACCGCTGGACTTTTTTTGACTTTGCTTCATTTGAATGTTTATAAAATTAGCAAGACTTTGAGAATGACAAAATTTATAACAATGATTTAAAATCTTCTAAAGTTGCTTCATCCAAATTTTTGCCTTTTGAACTAAATTTGTCCTGAAAGGTTGCCACATTATTACATAAGTTTATATTTTCCTGAAAAAGTTTCTGTAGTGTTCTCCGCAAAACTTCTTTTCTTGGAGTTCTGGATGACAATTTTTGTGGAGTCTGCGTTGAATTTGGAGATCTAAAATCATCTTCGTCCTCAGGTGTATCTTCATGACCTAGATAAAAATAATAAAACTCAATTACTCAAAGAACCCTTCAGATTCGGTACACTCAAAATGTAACTTATTAATAGGTACAATAACTTACCTGTAGCGATGACAATATTCTGCAGGATATTAATTTCAGGAACAGATGAGATATTAGATATTACTGAAGAAGTACACACTGTGGCCTCTACAACTACATTTTCTGCAAAACAAAGTGTGAAAACATACTATGTAGTGTAGAATTATGAAAAAATAATTAAAACAATACCAAAACCGTATTGATGGGATTACTTACCCCTGTTAGGAATATTCTGTTTAAAAGCAGATTAACTGTTATCAAATGATCTTGATGACCCTTCAAAAGATGGAAATATTGTTGGCACTGCTCTTGGTTGCAGATGATTTCTTAAACACGATGATCATGTAAACCTTCGGTAATTTCTACTAAATCATCTCTTCCACAAAGCTACGGCACAAACTCTACTTCTGAAAAAAATCATTTACAATTAACATTTATTATAAAAGTTTATCTAAAAACTATTTCTTTCTTTTATGAAATTGTTTGAACAATTCTTTAAAACACACTTACGATAGCCTTAGACATTTTATAAATTGTTTTTACCTAAAATAAAAGGTAGTTTTTATAGCGACTATCGAATGGATTTAATAAATCAGCTTAAATCTACTAATGGAATAATATGAAAAACAAAACCAATTTTAATGGCTATAGTTAACTAAATTCTATAAATAAATAAAAATAAAGTAGTAAGTTCAACAAATTATAAATAAATAATTAATAATTATTGGAGCAAATGGCGGAAATAAAATAACTATAAATTGTTAATTTATATCCAAGGATATTTGTAGAGTAGGCAAAAAGCGCTCGAAATTTGAAAGTTATTATAAAGTATTATAATATTAGTAGTATATAAATCGCATTCTTTTTATCAAGTGTTGGAATAGATTTTTGTTATTAGTTTTATGATTGTTATTGTCATAGTTAATAATTTTTAGCATTTTTGCTTTTGTATTGTGTTCAATACATGATAAATTTTTATACTATAGGTAAATTCATCATTTAAATTTATTGAATATATTTCAATGAACTAGGTATATTATAATGGTATTTAGGCAGGCACTTACAAGACCCTTAAAGGCCGTATTTTTGAATTATAAATGATGTAACAAAAATATATACTTACTGTAAAATAAAATTTAACTAAAAAAATCTATTATTTCTCTGTTTAACTAATCTATTTAATTATACAAAATACATAGGCATCAATTATATTACATTTTAAATGAGAAAATAATATTTTTTAGACTTTAGAAACTTTAGAAAATCCTTTCTCTGCTTTAATACAAGATATTCAATTCCGAGAAGAAGATGGATGTGGTACATTTAAAATTGTTCTAAAAATAATTTTAATTAGTTAAATAAAATACAAGCTTTATATAAAAGTTCTTACCTACAAAACTGGTACGCTTTAGGAGCATTTCATTAGTATATCTTCCCGTAGACATTCTAGTTTGATTTTTTAACTGATTTTTAAAAATTTCACTAGTGCTAATAATGAAGTGGTTGGTTCATCAATTTTCAGAACTTTTTCTTGCGAAAAATTTTCTATATTTGAAAGTCGCTTCCTGGTTTTCCTTTCTTTCGGTACTTTTTAAATGAAGTTTGGAATTACAGATGGCACTGCATCAGGTTTTAGTCGTTTTACATTAAATCCTGGCCTATTTTAATAGTCAGTCTCTATAAAATGGTCACTACAAACTTTAGATGCTTTTGCTTTCTTTTTTAAGTACAAAATCTTTTTTTCTGATACTTGGAACCTATAATTTTAATAAATCATTTTTGTTTAATGGAAATCTATAAAATAAGTTTATTAATAAAACTAAAATATTCTGGGAATGTTATTAATATACTTTCTGAAAAAAAATGTCGAGAATTTTCTACAGGAAACAGGCATTTTTCTCGATTATAACAGAAAATCTATTAATTGTTTTATACTATAGTTTACAAACAACACCACAAATAACACTATCAATCCCAAATCACAATACAAATACACGAATAACCCATAAGCACAAGTCTAAATGAAATAATGTTTTGCCTATTCTACAAATGGCGGCTTAACCCCGCCACTTGCCTCATTTTTCGCTTGACTGTTAGCTATCCAGCTATATATAACATCCTTGCTTATATATTATAATATATATGAAAATAACACAAATATTGATCACAATGCTGTCTGTCACAACAGCGGACTGTCAAGTGTCAACTAAAATCATGTGACTGTGGGTAACACCATTGGAGAGTACATGATCAGTACAGAGAAGATGTCGACGATGCCTGCGCGAAGAAAAACGCGAACTTTGGCGTCAACCGAGAGTCGTTTTTCTAGGTTGTACTACGAATCTATATTCATTGAATCAAAAATATCTTCTTTTTTATATAATTATAATAAAGAAAAAAATTAACCATTGCAGGAAATTTTGTACTAAGTCAATTAAGATTTATAATTTTTTAGTTAGACCAACAATGTCAGAATCAACCTCGTTAGGAGCCGCTATAGCAGCGGGCATAGCGGAAGGAATTGGAGTGTGGGAAATAGATAAGATACTGCCGGTACCATGTGATACTTTTCTACCTCAAGTCTCCAACGACAGTAAGTTATTACAAAAGTAAATATATAAATCTTATGACATTTGATATAATTGTTTGACCGATTTTCTAAATTATCACTCCTTGCCAAAAGTATCTACAAAAAAAGGATTCCTGTCATAACACTAATTTTTAGAATATAAATCACAGTCATCCTAGAAAACAATTTAATTTTTTTATTTTAGTTAGAGATATGAAATATTCTAAGTGGAAAATGGGAATTGAAAGAAGTCTAGGTTGGATTAAGGCGACTGGAACATTAGTTGAATTAAGTAAGTTTTTCCTTTTTTTTGGTGCAGTTTTTTTAATAATAAAAAAACTTAATTATTTTTGCTAGATTTACCTAGAATGGTAGAATGGGACAATAAAAAAGAAGGTAAATTTAATGCCACTATTACTGTATTGTCCTAAAATATAGCATATGTCAGGTTGTCGAAAACTAAATTAAAAAGTCTGCACATGACCTCTCGCCCTTTTTGAATCAAAAATTAGCACGTTAACACAAAAAAGTATGAAAAAAATTAACTTTTTTGTAAATCTTTCCAACAGTAGCAAAAATTTTTGAAAATTTTAATGATACAAAAATAAACTATAGTGTATACAAAATATATGTGTAAAACTTTATTGCCATCTTGTTTAGTAATGACGTTATCACTCATAGTAACTTCCACTTTCGATTGTCCGATCAACGCCAAAATCTAATCTAGGGTATAAGAATCTTGTACGCAAAATTTAAAAAAAATTAATTTAGCCATTATTGAGTTATCGTTACTACAACATCCATCCATCCTAACACACACAGACATCGCGAAAATATCAAATCATATTATAAGCACCTTAAGGTCGCAGTGGCACACTCCAATAACAATAACTAAATGTGACATATGTCATATTAATGTCAAATTTAATAAATCTATTATTCAACAGATGTAGCAATGTGTCTTATTTACGGTTTATTTCAGCACACATTTGACCAAATTATTTACTCGTTTTAGTGGTGACATTTTATTTCAGATTATTTATCTGGTCCACTGTACAATATAATTTTAATCTTATTTCATTTTATGCCAAGAGTAATAAAATCTCAGCCCTGCTGGGATATGGCAATGCTGTAAAACTAACTTTATTTATCTTAACTGTTTGTTTATCTTCGATAAATACGTAAAATCATCATAAATATAAATCCTAAATATATTTTATAGATATTTCATTTCATTACGGACGGACAGATTTCCTTCAAAATTGCCAAAAATTGCTCAAAATTAATAAATTCAAGATGGCAGATGAGATATGTGATTATGATCAGATTCTTTTCAAAATTGGTATTGGGGGTTTTTTGGAATAGGAAATTATGATTTTTTTTTCAATATAAATAAATTCAAGATGGCGACTCCAAAATGGTGGACGAAATTTATGATTATTAACCCATTCCATTCAAAATTGGTACATGGGGTTTTTTGGTGTTGGAGATTGTGATTTTTTTTTTCAAACGGCACAGAATTTTTATTTACATTATCGAAATCAAAAAATATTTCTCCAGCAACATGTACAGTAAATCGTGATTGTTCATTTTCTCAAATATAAATATTTCGTTTTAACCCAACAAATAACAGATTGATGCGTTCGGAAAAATAATTAAAATTCGGTTTACTCGCGAGTCCCATGATCAATATTGACATCTTATCACCAGCAGCAATACCGAACGCAGTGCGAAACTGGAAATTTGTTTGACATTAGGCAAAACAGCAGCGCCTATTGGGAGACAAATATTCCATAATGAAAGACAAATATTCCAAATGTAGAGACAAATATTCCATAAGGAGAGACAAATATTCCAAATTTGGAGAGAAATAATCCAAATCTGGAGACAAATATTAAAAATCTGGAGACAAATTTTCTATAAAAATAATTTTGTTAGTGCCTATTGGGAGACAAATATTCCATAATGAGAGACAAATATTCCAAATGTGGAAACAAATATTCCATAAAAATAATTTTCTTTTACGAAATAGGTGCAATTTTGTATTAATAATTTCCCGGTTTGATTTGAATAGTAATAGTAGCCAACAAACATATAAGATAGGAAGAGACAAATCCTTTCAGTATATATGATAACATATTAATAGCGATTTCCATTGGTAAAACTAGTTTTGCACAAGTGTTGCATTGAAACCTAAAGCAGTTCATGAAAAATGTGCAAGAGTTCATTTCCAATGGAATACAAAATCTTAGGTTAGGTTGATTTATTTTCGTGCGAGAAGGATGTAAGGTTGCTGTTATTTTTATTTACATTTTAGAAATGAATGACTATATTCCACGAATATATGAGATTGCATTTCAACTGAATAATGAAATCATTAACTTAACATTACCACTTGATGATAATGATGAAATATTTAAATTAACAAGTATATGTACATTTTTCAAATTATTGAAAACATTTTGATATCTAATTCTCCTCTACTTCATTACTTCGTATATCATTTCCTCAACACTACTTGAAGATGAAGGATAATGCCACTAGCAATTTTGAACCTTTTGATAATCTCGCCATTTCCACAATTGCACTAACTTCGCACGACCTCATGGATCTCGTGCTGAAAATGTTGCACTGAGTTCGAATTCGAATACACCAGTTCCCCAATGGAATTCAAAACCCTCCACCAGTTTTCCCAATAGAATACAAATTATGCACTCAGTGCGCACCAGTTTTAGCAATGGAATTCGCTATAAGTTATAAAAAACTAATATTTTGTTATAATAGGTATTTTTTTGGATCTAATCACTGATCTATAAATAAAATGGATAAGCAATCCCATATAGTGAAATTGTGCCAAATTGAAAATTGAATTTTTAAAATTTCTTTGCCTTTATTTAAAAACTATTTCTTCTGTATCATTAAATTAATTGCGTGATAATTTAATATTAATTAATTTGTTTTGTTAAGTAACAAAACGTTATGTCATAGATAAGTTCCATTTTATGCGTTGGCGGTACATAAAAATCCTGAATATATTCCGAATAGGACATGCGCAAATAACTTGTCACTTTGTAATCCTAAATGTGTTCTGAACTAGTTCAGGATTAGCTCCGCAAAAATACCTAATGTTCAGATTTTTCTAAAAGTTTGGCAACATGGTTTTTATATGATTGTCATCTAATTCGATTGTCGTGACATCTTTTCGGGAGGGTATGAACTAAGACATTACAGGGAATTATCGAAATTTTCCATTATGACAGATAAATTTGACATATATTTCTGAATCGAATTTCCAATTAGATTAAATAAATACTGAACAAAATAAAGAAATATTCAAGGTGCTTACTAACAAAAATACGTAGAATGAAGTCTCCTACTTTTTATCTCTGATTTTAAAAATCACTTTTTTTTTCTAAACTCAGTTTAATTACAATACAAATAAAAAGTAGGAGACTCCATTATTTAAACATTATACTTTAAGCTGCCAAAGTTTAATTTTCCTTCGTTCAGTAAAATTTAAACGTAGTTGGAACTGGTAAACCCGTGTTTTTATACGTTAAAATACAGCGAAACTGCGGCCTTAAAACGTGTTTATCTATTGAAAACGCACTACCCTATTTTTATTTGAAGGGCGAGAGGTAAAATTAGATTTTATGTTCAAATAAGGAATGCTTAAAAATACGTCTTTATTCTGTTATGGCCAAAGAGAGAAAGGCATTTAAAAAAATTATATTGTCACATAAATTTATACTTAAGTCAAATTTTCATTTTACTAGAAATGAACCAGAATAGTAACACAAACAAGGAGAATCATCCTTGTACAATTTTCTACATTTGGGAAAATATAATTTCTCTCAATACTACCCAAAACATTTAGTATGAATCCTACATTATTTTAAGAACGTTTGGAATTTACCACTTCAGTCGTTCACACATTGAATTCTTAGGGTATCTGTCTATTAAAGAGAATCTGTGGAATAAATGCTCGTCAGATATATTAGGAAAATAACAGTCATGTACAAAACTTATTTCAATCAAACTTGACATTCAACTAACTACTTGACAGTAATTGAGTCAACTTATAATATCTACAAGACTTAACTATCTTTAACATACAGGTACGTTATCTTTTTTTTCCTAAATATTGTTAAAGTTGAAGAATGTTCTTATACCAAGAATTGCAAAAATTTTCAATCGAAAACTGTTTAATTTAATTGATTGATACTCTAATTTTCTTTTGAAACGATTTTTTAAATTTTTCTAAAATATTCTTCAAAATCATCATTTCTTCATGATAATTTTTAGTTTTTAAAACAAAGTCTAACAAACCATGGTCAAATATTTCTTTAACTCCTCCAATACAAGTTATAATCAACGACTGAAATTTTTAAGCCATTACCCAACCAGCAAGCTGTCAGTGTATGACGTATTAAAGACGCCTCATTTTATGACATACAAATACGTCATTTACCAAAGAAAATGGGGATACAATTAACGTTATACATACGTCAACTTGGCCATTTTTTCACTCTGCACATCCAACAAGATTTGTTCTGGAATCCGGAATATTGTAATTTATTTGACCAGCCTTTTTAACTTGTCTGGTTACCTGCAGTTCAAAATTCTATATTCTATGGCAAAATGCAACATATACAAAACAACATTTTCTGTCAATGAAAAAAGGTGAATATTTCATTTTAATGTATTTATATTAGCTTAAACCATTAATTTAATGAAATAGTTTGACACTTTCATTATAAAAAGGTGGGTGTGGGACTTTTTTTAGTAAAAACAATTTTTTCCAAAGCTTAAACGCGTTTATTAAAAACAATAGAAGTAAGTAAATATTCTAAACATACACATTTTTTTTATCTTAAATACTTAATTCACAAACAACGCAGTAGATGAAGCAATCTACTAAGCCGGTACCATTTGAGAAATTTTTTTATTACTAATTTTATAAAAAAAAAGTTATCCTTCATAAAAAGTTCTGCATGGTATAAAACCTAAAATACAACCATCCAGATATCAAATTTTTCAGTTGTATACGAGGTGTACCAAAAAATGTGAATCTTTTACAAGAGTAAATTACCTTTACTTTTAACAATATCAAAAACCGGTACAAAAAAATTATTTACAATAGGGTATTTTGCACCATGTAAGAAAAAATCTAAAAATAGGTATTTATAATAGATTTGGTAAAAAGGAATCGAGAAATGTTGATTTCCATTCATAAAAATACAATTTAAAGTTTATAATTCAATTTTAAAAATCATTTTTTAAAGCTGTTTTTGAAATGTCAAAAACGCTATCCGCCAGATTGTGACGTCATCTTCATAGTAAACACAATAAATTTGTGTTGTGCTGTATGTGTTAATTTTAATTTTTTTCGAGTTATCATACGTTTGTAGAATTTTATAACACCGTATTTTATCGAAATACATTTTTAGCCTGGTAATAGCAGGTTGTTAAAATTATCAGATTTTAAAAATCAATATCTTTAATAGCAAAACTGTTTTTGACAAAATACGAATTTTTACTGAAGAGACATTGAAAAATCTTCTAAGTTAAATATGTCGAAATAATATCGTAAAAATGACGTTGGGTAAAAAATATGCTAAAAATATAGGTAGACTTAAAAAATATAAACGTTTTAAAAACGGTTTTTACAGAATGCAGAACATTTTAATTTTTCAAAGTCAAAAATGACGAAAAAATGTTGTAAAAAATGACTACACTAAAAAATGAAAATCAACAATAAGTCGATGTTAATATTCATAAGTATGAATGAAGTGCATTAAATTTTTAATTAAACAATACATATTTAATTTTTTTAAATGACGAAAAAATCTCGTAAAAATGACGTAATCTCTATGACGTTCTACTATACATCCAAAAATCAACGTCATAAATCACGTCATTTATTGGTAAAATGACGTCCCGGACCAAAAATGACGAAAAAACAACGTCAAATTGACGACAGCTTGCTGCTTGGGTAGTAGTATTGAAATTTCTCTTACATTCTCCAATAAAAAAATTCTTTTCCTATGACATCAGATTTTCGAAAATGACTTCTAATCCATAATTTGTCTATTTTCATGTTTGGTTTGGTTGCATTTTCATTAATATTTTACAGATCAAAAATGCGTTTCATTGGTAAATAATAAATATTCTTTTATTACCAAAAGTCTATTTTCATCTCTATTATTTTTAATATGAACTCCTTTCTGTTTAAATTTGTTTGAGTACATAAAACCATCAGAATGAAACTGCCGTTATAAGTTTAATTCGTGTCTTATCAACACTTGTTATGAGTTTTTATCACCATTAGCAACATTGAAATTTAATAATGTTATCTCTCTTTTCTAACAAGAAGGCTATATGAAATCATGTACTTGTATTATTCCAAATATTAGATCTTCTATTGATTTATTTGTTACACAAATTTGAACAACCTAACATATTGCTTTATACTAATCATTTCATCATTAAATTGGTAGTACCTCTTAACATATCGATTTATTTAATTGCTTAGAATATACAACAAAACAATAGTTATTGCATGTATGTTCTGATGTAGAAAAATAAAAATTGAGTACGTCCCTTTTTCCATTTTAATGGCTAAAAATCCATCTATATATACGACCTTATAATTCTTAAAAAAAATCATCTCATACAAACCATAGTAAAATATATTTATATTGTGCGTCTTAATAGTGGCGAGTCGTTAGGCGTACAAAGTGAAAACTGTTGATCGAGATCCGGAGAAAATACATTTTCAGACCATTTTTACATACTAAAATGATTACTAACATTTAGTTATTAGATCTTAGAATTTTATGATCTTTGTTTGATAATTTATTAAAATTTTCAACAAATAATTGTAAATAGATTATTAAGCAAAAGTAACTGCAATAATTTTAGTCCTATGGGTAAAATTATAGTATTCATGTTTTTGTCGGAAATTGCAATTTTAAAAGGAAGAAACGAAATGGCGGACTGAAACTTTGAATTTTTCTTTCTTCAGGATTATTTTGAATTTTTCTTTCTTCAGGATTATTTTCAATTTTTCGGTTCTTCTGTTTTTGAGTGATTGAGTTTTTTATTGACGTTTAAAACTGTTGTTTCAAACTGAGATGCGCGTATTGTTAGGTAAAACATTGTTGCCAAGTGAGTAATGGTTTCTACAAGTTGAATGCAGGTCAGTATTTGGTGCATTTACGCTGTTTGTCTTCGGGATTACCTTTAATGTCATTATGTTTTTAAAAAAAAATTCTCTTAAGAACGTCAAGGGTACAATAATATTTTTTTGGAACTAGCATTGTGTGATAAAGAAATTTTACAGATTGCGATATTTAGTAATCAGTTAATTTAATGTATCTAAAAATAAAGGGTTTATTTGTCGAAATAAATGTAGTGTTAATTGTTTTTTATAACTATTTAATTTCTAAATTTCTACTTCATCAAACGTATCGTACTCACTAATATCCTTATTATTTACTGTAAATTTCAGTGACTCTACAGCGTTTGTAAATTATCAGCATCTCACATTTTTCTTTCAACAGCTTCAACGTATTTAATGTTATTTTTCCACTGATTCTCTGTGACCGTTAAAAAACTCTTACATATTAATCTGCTTTGAAATTAGTATTATTCAGTGAAACGAAATTTTTTACCCGACTCCAAACCATTTTGATAGCATTTTTAATTCGCAATGGTGAGGGAAACGTAATATTCTCACCTTTAGTCGGATCGGGCTGACTTTTTGAAGTTATTAAATTTGTAACCGCTAATTTTTTGTGGAATGATGTAGGGGAAGGAAATAGAAAAGACCTCTCGTCTCGTGTCAGTTAAAAGCACTGTCAGATGGTTTTTTATTTTAAACAATTTGGATGGAAAATTGGTTTTTTCGAATTTACGGAAAAACTGTGCATCTTAAAGAAAAGTGATGCACAGACAAAATATGCGCAATCAAAAGACGAATAAAATGATCTCTGAAAGATCAGAATCAGACAATCCGTTCAAAAGTTATTGCAAAGAAACCGCAAAAGAACGTGGTTTTTAGCTTTTTTCAATTGTTTATAGGATTGTTATTAATAATTAAAATGCATTAAGTATGCCCAAAAGTTACGAGTCTTATCGTATCCAACAGGTGTGCGCAAGATGAGAGCTGTGCAATAAATAGTTTTTGCAAAATCCTATTTATCCTGTTTTACTAATTATGCAACAACTTTAAACCATTATTTTGAGAAAAGTTATTATTGAAAAAGGTTCTACAGCACGTTATTTTTAAGTCGAAGAACTGAATTAGACTTCTAGTTTAACAAAATGTTGATTTTTTGTCGAAAATCCTTTTGAATTATGTAAATAAACATGTTGTGGAAAAGAGCTGTTTTTTTTATAAACAGTTAGAATAAGTTGGAAACTATTCATGTCAGTGAAATATGAACAGATGACATTGTCCTTTTATATTGCCATGCCATACAACAAATTAAATAAAGGTATCTTTTACCTCGACAAACTTTATTTTATATACAAAAATTTAATTTTTTTTCAGTATTAATAATATAGGTATTATAAAAATATTAAACCTTCATTTTTTTTAAACATTAAAACTTTTATCATGAACATTTTTAAGATATAAAGTTAAAGTAAAAATAATAAAAATATAAGTCCAGTCGCCATATTCTTGCAAATCACATACATAAAAAAAATTGCAAATAATATAAGAATTCAAATAACAAAAAACTCGTAGTGGTACGAGTACGAGTTTTTATTATTATTATTCTTTGAATAATTTTTACCATATTTGAGTATGGATAATCTTTTGTTTTTTAATATAAGAATTGCAGTAAAAGTTGGCCACTGGCTTTAATAGTCCTTTTTTGATAACAAAATTTAAAAACAACATTGTTAAATATATCAGTTACTCGATGAAGGAGTTTAGTTACAGAGTTATGAAACGAATTTAAATATCATTGAATAAATCATTCGCCATAAAGTTGTTTAAAAAAACAATTGACCACTTAATTAGCATTGTATTTAGAACCACTTTAAAAAGTTATCCAATCTTTTTACTTTTTTAAATTACTGTCTTGGCAGTGGCTGATATTTTTACATGTGTTATTTGCCGCAATTTTTGTAGTAATCGCAGATCGCATCCTAAATCGAATCTGCGTTAGAATTGACAACCCTGCTTTCTATAATGGCTAAAATGCGTTACAATAAAAATCTCAATTTCAGTATAAAAGAAGAAAGTCCTAACTTCCGATCACACAAAGTTACTAAAATTCAGTGTCAACTCTGGCGGTCAAACCAGTGAACTATAATCTAGTGACAAAATGACGATTTTGTTATTATTTAAAGAATTTCCAGTAAAAGAAAGTAATTGGCTTTAATAATCATTTTTTGACAACAATATTTAAAATCAAGATTGTCAAATATATGAGCTATTCGATGAAGCAGTTTAGTTACAGAATTATGAAACGAATTTAAATGTCATTGAATAAATCATTCGCCATAAAGTTGTTTAAAAAAAACAATTGACCACTTAATTAGCATTGTATTTAGAACCACTTTAAAAAGTTATCCAATCTTTTTACTTTTTTAAATTACTGTCTTGGCAGTGGCTGATATTTTTACATGTGTTATTTGCCGCAATTTTTGTAGTAATCGCAGATCGCATCCTAAATCGAATCTGCGTTAGAATTGACAACCCTGCTTTCTATAATGGCTAAAATGCGTTACAATAAAAATCTCAATTTCAGTATAAAAGAAGAAAGTCCTAACTTCCGATCACACAAAGTTACTAAAATTCAGTGTCAACTCTGGCGGTCAAACCAGTGAACTATAATCTAGTGACAAAATGACGATTTTGTTATTATTTAAAGAATTTCCAGTAAAAGAAAGTAATTGGCTTTAATAATCATTTTTTGACAACAATATTTAAAATCAAGATTGTCAAATATATGAGCTATTCGATGAAGCAGTTTAGTTACAGAATTATGAAACGAATTTAAATGTCATCGAAAAAACCATTCACGATAAATTTGGTGTTTTTAAAAAATTAATTAGCCACTTATTTAGCATTGTATTGTATTGAAAATTGTTCATTGTAAAGCTCAAACTTTGCTTTATTTAGAACAACTTAAAAAGTCAGGAAATCTTTTTACTTTTTTAAACTACTGTCTTCGCAATGACTCATATTTGTCCATGTATTATTTTACCGCCATTTTTGTTGTAATCGCAGCCTTAACGTCAGGATTTCACCAAATACAAATAGCGGAAAAAGTAATTTCAAAAACCGCATTAAATGGCGACCGTATAATGCGTTTTTACGAATGGCCAGCAACATTTCAGAAAATGATGGATCAAGTTTTATATGGTATACAAAACGAAATATTCGCTGTATACCTCGATGATATAATATTTTTTTCTACCAGCTTACAAGAACACATTACCCGTATACGTTAAGAAACCAACCATAAGAATTTAAATCAGGTAGATTTAATAAGTACTGTATTTTGTTGTAAAAATCAAAGGGTGTGTCATTACCAAAATTCTAGCTAATTTTTCTTTAAAACTGGCACTTTTTAACTTGTGATTATTTTGTACTGATTTTTAATAAAGTGTTTGGTAGTTCTGAGTCAGATTATGAATTTTAGCAATAATAAATGCCAGAACAATCTGAAAGATAATTAACTGACCCTCTATATGACAAAGTATTTACAGCAAAATCAACGTAAGTTCTCTTGTGAAAAATCCAACAGAAATCGTCCCAATATTAACTTGCAAGTATTCTTTCTGCTCACACTAGTTTCGAATATCCTTTTAAAGTCTTATCGTTAGGCTACTCAGTTCGCCTATTTAGGAATACATATATATTGTTCGAATAGTCAACAAATCGTTAAAATGAATTTATATTCATTAACGCCTGTTTTGACTATCCTAACTGCACCAATTAAATTGAGTATTATAGGTATTGTATGTTCTTATGAACGCGGCAACCGCTGCAACACCGCACGTATTTAGATGAGTTTATATGTAAATACGTGCGGTGTTACAGCGTTCATAAGAAAATACATTATCTATACCACAAAATTTTTTTTTTAATTTATTTTACAAAAAAAAACAAGTACTACAAAAACGATGTTTACTATATAAATGCAGAATCTAGATTAATTAAATGAAAATTCTAGTATAATAAACTGTGTTATCAGATATGCAACTAACGTAAAATTTTGGGAAATGTCAACTCAGCGTGACGCTTCAGTTGACAATTTACTTTGAAAAAGCTTCCAACCCAGGGAGTGAAACGTAAGTTTAAGAAAACAGTATTATTTATCAACAAGTAAACATTTTAGTATGTAGTATCTAAATCTAACCACTCTCCACTATTAAAATCTATTTAACTTTCTCATATTAAAACAATTAATTAAAATACATTTTTTTTATTAGAAGAGAAAATTGCAGCAGCAGTTCCTGCCGGTCTCTTCCTTATTGGTGCCGCAGCTATTATAGCGTTGTCTGAAATTTTACACAGGAATACTAGGTAGTTCCGTTTTTATATATCAATTACATTAAGTTTTGACTTTATAAAAAGTATTTTTCTATTTTATATTGAAATTCGGTGACGTGGGTATAGGAAGGAGTGGAGTAATTAGCAATAATCACACATCTGACAATTAAGTCTTGGTATATTTGTAAAAACCATTTTATGTCTATACCCATATATCCTAATTTATCAGAGTGCTTTGTTGTTAAGTCAAACTTATAACAAATTATTTTACTTTATAAATGTTGGTCCTACAGGAATCAAATGTAACGTGTCAATGTGGTCTTTTGACGTTTAACAATGCAGCTTTATGAACGTAATTGTTTTAGATACAAAATTGATAAATGTGTGGGTAAAGTTAACAGCAGCTCTTAAAAATTACAATTTTTTGTAGAATCTTGCCAGATAATTCAATGGTTTATTCAAACACTCAGCAATCAGACACACCTTTATTGCTTTTAATAATGGTACAAAAACAGGAAGCCTTAACAACTCTAGTGTACCAACTTGTAGAATACATTGTAGTAGAATTGCACTAACTCAACACCCAATTCAACAGATCGTTACAAAATATAAAAAAATTAAGATTTATAAACATTCAGTTTCTCTCTAAATGAGCTTAATTTATTTTCAGAAAGAGCCTTAGTAAGAATGTCTGCAGTCTGTTTATTTATTGAAATGTATTTATTTTTTATTTTCTTTGAATTTGCCAAATCCGTAAAAAAATGGAATTTTTTCTGAAATCACTCAAGGTATTCTTGAGTGATTTTCTCGGAGCAAATTCAGACCCCAACATAGGCTATTCTAGTATTTTAGCCCGTTGCTAAGCAATGAACTTTCATGGACAGTAAGATGGTAATCAAAAATTATTATGCATTTATAAAAAATCCTTAATTTATGATAATGATAATTGCTATTTCAGAAAAAATAGTATGTTTACCTGGTAGTAAAAGCACGTTCCCAGACTCCAATGCTTGTTGGCCTCGGCTTAACGACTCGGCCTACAATTTACATTGTCGTCCGGGAATGTATCGCTTTTACTACTAGATAAACAATGTACTATTACATCAAGTTTGGATCTTTTAGTCTGGAATGTGTAGGCTATTTTAATCGTTGATTGACTGTTCTCAAATATTTTATTTGGAAAAATATTATCTTTCGGTCAATAACGGACCCAAAAATAAACTCTGAGTACAGCAAGAACCTAGAGCCAGATACTCTCCTTCACAACTTGATATAGCAATAATTTACTGTTTTTTCGACTGCTAAAAGATATTTTATCGTTAACCTTTAAAACGAATCCCGTACAACTTTCTCGGTCATTTATATCGCCAGAAAAATCAGCATTAACAAATGCACAAACGTCTGAAATAATATTACTGCCTTTATTATAAACAAGTTCAAAGACCTCAGTATATTTCAGATATCTCAAGACATTTTTCAAATTCCCCAATGTTCTTTATCAAAACAAATTGAAATCAACTTAAATAGCAAATCGTAAAATACAAATCTGGTCTAGTACGCATCATTATATACATTAAACTTCCCAATAATTCTTTGACTTTCTCTCCTCAGATAATTCTTTTATAAATGGTTTCCTTGTTTGCTTGCTTTTCATCCACACGTCATATATCCCGTCTGTAGGAAATTTATTAGAATGTCCCATTCGTCTATGAATAACAGTCATTTACTAAAAAAACAGTTTCAGATTTTAGTCGCATTTTAAATTTCACAAAATATAAATTGTTCTTTGTACATCCCTTAATTATCAAACAAACTAATTTACATGCTACAACATATCTAACCCTAAATGATCTAAGGGTAATTCTATTGATATTGATAAAATCAAGCTTCTTATTCTTTTACTATTTTTACCTTTACTTGTCCATCTTTCATAATTCTTAATTCTATCAATACAGCATTTCTCTATCTTTTTCTTCATCTTCCATTCTTGTAATCTACTACTTTCAATGATATTTTATTTACTCTTACATATTCATATTTTTTTCTATTTATACTTCTTAAGAGTGATTTGCTATTAATTGATTTATCGCTCCAGCACATCTGTTTCCATTGCATTAATTTCTTTTCTTTCTTTAATTTATCCTTAATTAACAAACAACTCAATTTCTTCAATTTTTTTGGTCCCAGTTGTGTATGGTGTTGCGTGTGTCAACTCTTGTATTTCACCCACTTTTATCATTTTTTTTGCTTTAATTGTAATTTCGTTTTATGTGCCACTTCTACTCATTTTTTATTACTTCCGTCTCCTCTTTTCATTTCATTATTACTCGATACAGTTTATCCATTATCAATTGCAAAACACAGTGAGGAGTAATCAATATTTAATATATACGCAATACACTCATGTCTAAGAAGCAAAAAATAATATTTACTTCCCGTAAAATTCGGTACACATTTCCAAATATCAAACAAAGCGTCTGTTGTCCATGTGGACTTTATTGAGTCAAAACGGTATAACATAACATACAATCGGTTGATTTAAAGTTCATGGATCGTCATCCAAAGAATAATTTGATTTACAATCAGTTTCAACTTTTAAATCACCGGAGCTTCCTGTACTTGCTGCTATAGGTCGCAATAAACAATAACGTTGTTTCCGGAAACAAAGACTTTGATTTTTCAAGGCAATTGGCGCAAACTTGAAACACCTTTCTCATGCTTAACTTATCATGTAAAATATTAATTGCCACCACATACGACACACCTGCGGCCTCTACTACTTCGCGCACGAGAATCATGTCGTGGACCTTTTCAACTATTTCTTCGGTAACCATGTCTGACGGGCGGCCTGGGCGCTCCTCATCAAAAACACGTTTAAATCCATTAAACCAAAAGCTTACGCTTGTCACAGATTGCAAAAGGTCCCATAGACAGCATCCAACTTTGCTTTTATTTATTTGCATGTTTTTCCATCCAAAAATAAAAAGCTAATTACTAATCGATATTCTTCTACGAATCAGTCTAAAATTTAGTATGGTGTCGTGTGACAGATGACAGTATACGACGGTAATGCCAACTTCCCTCAACAATGCCACCTGTCTTTACACCTCAATTAAAAATTAATATAAACAATTTATTTTTCTATTATTTATTTACAAAACAATAACAAAAAATATTACCACATTCGTCACATTCCTCCATCGATATTACTGCTGACCTCGTTGTTGGTGGCCATGGACTTGGAGGAATTGTTTCTAAACACATTAAACTATTGGTAATCATCGCTATCGTCAGCTGATCCGTCGAGTTCTTCGTAGGACCTATATGTAGTTGATCGGCGTCATCGTAGTTGTAATTGGTCGATTGGTCGTCATCATCGTCGAGCTCTTCATACAGTCGATCGGGGTTGTAACTATCGGAGTAGTCGTCATCGCTGTCAACTGGGCCGTCCAGTTCTTCATAGGACCCATACAGGTCTTCAAAGTAGTCACGTTCTTTCTCTTCTTCTTCAACGACTCTGTCAAACTCCATTGCATCTTTGTAAAATTGCAGTAAGCCGTAGGGTTGGCCAGCGAGCCATCGTTGCTGCTCGACATACAACAACTTTCTTGTGCTATCTTGAAAACTTCTTAACTTATGTTTTATTACTACATTGTGAGCACCCATTTCACTCAATTAATTACTAACACAACACCAACTTCTACTCCGCTTTTATAGAGAAATATGCATAGATAAGCGCCCACGATACTCGACTACATCCACGTCCCTGTCGTCACACCGTAACCTTTTTTAACCTTGACTTTAACCCATGGCATAGAATAACTACTATCGACTCGTAATTCTGTTTTGCTTGCCTAAATTACTTGAGAGTCTCGTCCTTGCATTGTTTGATTTTTCACCGAGTTTTTTTTATGGTTATTAAATGTTAGTCCCGTATCTAAATAGAAACCGGTATTGATCTCGTTAAGGATCTTATTTAAATACGGGACTAACAGAGCAAGAGCCCGTGATGTCCAAACGTTCGTTATATTATAAAAGCTGAATGTTTCTCAGCGCATGCCCCTAACACACATAAGTAGGAACGATGGGTTACTATGAAGTTTAGATTATCGTGGTTTTAACAGGTAACAGGTAGCAAAGGTGTATAAACATGGCAATCTAAAAACGTCAAAGTAAAAAGCCTTTTTGTACAATCCGTACACTGTTTTCAATAAGTATTAGCTAGGAGAGTATTTAATTGTACAAAAATAATCCTATATCATTCTGGTTTTTCTTGTTAAAGATTGTATAGGTACTTTCGTGTAATTTATCATTGAAGCATCGTGTATTTCCAGACGTATGGAAAGAATCAAGGATATGTCTGAATAGTTCAAACATTTTAGAGATCAATAGACCTTGTTTATATAGATTTATCAAAAGTCTGACAAAATTGATTAATGTATGTCGATTAAGAAGGCAAGAATTAGTTTGTTGAAAAAGTGACATTAGGTGTTTCTCTTACTATCTAAAAATATTTTCTAGAATTACTAATATTGACAATTGTATTCATCTTTAAACACATCTTGATTTTATTGAACCTTGCTGAATAATCAGGAGTAATATCACAAGAGCATCAAAATAATCGATTATACGTCCGGTTCACGAGGCGTATTTTTGCGAAACACCACGATGGCGCAGCTCGAGTGGTATAACGATATATTGTTGACGTTTGCTTATTATAAACATCAAACATTATTTTAATATGTGAAATTTGTCAAAATGGAAGGATGCGAATCACCAAAACGAATATACCACGTTGTCAAGGGTATATTCACTTATCAATACATCGTAACTAAGTAGAAATTGCAAATGCCATTGGTTAATTTTGAGTGTAAAATTTATTTCAAAAATATCAAGATATTTTTTTGTACAGATTATATCAAACTTGTTATCGTTTCTGCAAAAACATAAGAGCTAAAAGGAAGTAAATGCTGAAAGAAATCTGAAAAAGATATAGAATTTCAAGCATAATACAATGAAGAGAATGTGATTTAGTTATTATACATTTAAGTCCTTTTTTTCCTGTTTATTCAATTTGTCACTTTCAGTGTAACCTAATTATATCTTAGTTCGTTAAATTTAATATGTTTGTTCAACTAAGGGCCAGTTACGAGCTATATATAACTTTTAAGATTGACTAATAGGCCCTTGGTCTTTTAAATTAATATTCATTGTGTTATACTTTATTTTTTTTAATAAAATTAAAAAAGTGTTTTTTTCCTTTTGGGATAATTTTTTTATTAAAACTACAATTTTGCTCATAAATTATTTAATTTTTTTTACAAAAAAATGTTTGCTAATGTAATGGAGAAGTTTAACATTTTTTTATGGACCTGAAAATCTTAAAGTTGCGCTTGGCATTCCGACGGGATTGTAAACAAAGCGACGTATCGCGCTTCTTTATAATCGTCATTACTCGCATATTTTAGTCCAAGAGCCAGATCAGAAGAAGTAGGTTCTACTATTTTTCTCGTACAATGCACGATTTAGGAATCATTTCACAAAACGTGTTTTTCAAGATGGCGTTCCAACAATAAAATGTCTTCTGTAGAAGATTGCAGAAAAAAGTACCTGGCCTTGGACTATATTTTGTTGTGTGACAGTTAATAAATTACGATGACGGAAATTAAATTAAAGTCCGACATGTGTTAATCATGTCGTGGCATAGAATAAGAGTTTGGTTTGTAGTAACGGCGCTTTGGCTATACGGATTCGTCACGTCATACGCACCACAATCCGCGAGAAAAAGCAACAACTTTATTATATTTCTCCGTTATTTATTGAACGATTTAAAAAAATATATATAACATATTATGTTATCACTACCATGAAACTTCTCCATTGTAGTAAAATATTTCTATTGAATGTTACAAAGTTACCATCATAAGTTGGTTGTGTTATTATTTATTTATAAACTAGGTGTGTACTGTGATTATTATCTGTAAGGAGTGAGATAACAGATATGTTAAAATGTGTTTTCTTTTCAAATACTGTTTTATTGTGAAAAATTTAAAGAATTACATTTTAGCATATTTAAATACCGAATTGCCAATAACTAGGTAAATAATTCGATAGTCTCTTGATTTTATTGTAATTTGTTGAATATATATTTGATTACAAAAATATATTGTTTTATTTTTACAATTATAAACAATAGTGATATGTGAAGTACAATTTACAAAATTGTAATATTCTTATCCAATATCTGGTCTAATTTTTCTTTTTCTATTTTGTTTATTTTTGTTTTACAAAATTTCCTATTGACAACTTAAATTGTATGAAAGGATCCCACACTTCTCTTATGGAAAATGACTTTCGGCCATTTTACTTTCCCGGACCCATCAAAGGGAAAGTAAGGTGAACGAGCAAAAAAAAATCGAGATATCGATGGAAATATCCATTTGAGGTCCCCCAAGAAGATTGAAACCATTTCCAGCACATGGTCTGTCTGTGTGTAATCTTCCACGATAACTGCCGAACCGTTTGACCAATCAAGCTGAAATTTGGTATGGAGGGTCGGTGTGTGCCTAGAATGCGACCATTAGATTTTGGTTTAAATTGGTACAGTAGAAGGTCCTCAAGGCCGATATTGATTAAATGCACATGTAACAATTTTTTACTTTTATTAAATTTTAAGGACAAACTATACACTTTAGTGCAAAATGTTGTAGTACAAAGTTTTATAGCATAAAATTCCCTACAACTTTTGTTTCAAACTTTTTCCAGAATTTCCAATAGTTGCGCCACCAGAGGGCGCGTAAAAAATGTGCATGTATGTTTTCTCTAGTTTTTCTTGATTTTGAGGACAAATTATATATTTTAGTGCAAAATGTTGTAATACAAAGATTTAGAGCATAAAATTTCCTACAACTTTTGTCTGAAACTTTTTCTAGAATTTCCAATAGTTGCGCCACTAGAGGGCGCGTAAAAATGTACATGTAGGTTTTCTCTAGTTTTCTTGATTTTGATGACAAACAATGCATTTTAGTGCAAAATTTTCTGGTTCAAAGTTGTAAAGCATCAAATTTTCTTTAACGTTTATGTTTAACTTTTTATCGAATTCCTCATAGTTTCGCCGCTAGATGGCGAGAAAAATACACATTTATAATTTTCCATTTTTTTAAAATTGGACGAAAATGATGCTCTCTAGTGCAAAATGTTTCAGTGCAAAGTTGTAAAGCATAAAATTCCCTACAACTATTGTATGAAAATTTTTCCAGAATTCCCAATAGTTTTCACACATGATTTTAGGAAATCCTAATGGTAGCAGTGTGATAGCTTATGTCATCAACATTGAAATATCAATTCGGTAGACATATTCACCATCGGCTCGCTGTTTTTAATGTGCTCCATAAAATATTGTAATGCTTAGTATTTTGTAATTAAAATAATAATAATAAATAACATATTCTCTACGGTCGAGCCGGGAAAGTTCTGGGGTGACACAGCCGATTTTTTTATATATTAGTATTTTGTAGATCTTGACGTTCTCATTAAATGTTTCCATGGATTCAACTCAATCCTATGAGATACTGGTGGAAAGTTGGATAAATTGGTATATTAAGGTCATTAGACAAAGAAATACTGCACTATGTAAAGTTTAAATACCACGGACTCTAATATTTGGCTTCCAAATCTGTTTTTTTTAAACGTCACAAATACGTTGCTTTAGAAGTACTGTAACAGATTTGTAGC
The DNA here is from genome assembly GCA_963243735.1 of Neocrepidodera transversa. Taxonomy (NCBI): domain Eukaryota; kingdom Metazoa; phylum Arthropoda; class Insecta; order Coleoptera; family Chrysomelidae; genus Neocrepidodera; species Neocrepidodera transversa. The sequence goes on along the minus strand of OY725345.1, from coordinate 26,926,725 downwards.
TAAAAATAGTAGCACAACTATTACAACTTGATGTAAAATACAGGGTGTGTACAAATTAGCGGATAAGCTACACGTGGCGACATACTTCTATCGTTTCTGAATCGAAAATCTTAATGCGAAAATGTTGTATCAGTCGTCGTTTACATTCAGGAACCATTTAAAAGAAACATACATTTGGCAACACTGTAATTTCATAGTACTGTAATAGTAGATGCCGTTATAATTTATGAATTTTATCCTTTAAAAACATTTTCCGTGTCTTTAATACTTTAAAATATTTTTTAATAAATGAATCACGTTAAAAATACTAAATTAAGGAACCGTATACTATGTACATATCGGCATATACTCATTAAATGTAAAATGATTCATTGTAAGTAATCGATTTAATAACAATAAAACACAGCAACAAAAAGTAATCATATCAATACAAAAATCAAGAATCAAAGGGTACACCAGACGAATTAAATACACATAAATGTCAACGACAGTAATGACAGGTAATGGTTCGAATAGAAACCACATTCGAATACAAACTTATTTTCCTACCACATTGCCAAATGTGTTTTTCGTGAGAGGGTTTTATGAAAAAAATTTAACATCTAGATTTTAAATTAAAAAAACAATAAAAAACGTAACATGTTTGAAAAAATATGGTTGAAATTCGTCCCTATTCGAAATGGCACATATCTCTATTGAGAGATATCGAATAGAGACGCTTATTTTTATACTAAAAATCTGAACTACAAGCATCTCGTGGAGAATCATGAAGCATTCTACAACATTTTCGCATTAAGATTTTCGATTCAGAAACGATCGAAGATTGTCGCCACGTGTAGCTTATCCGCTAATTTGTACACAACCTGCATATTGTGCTTGAGAAGCATTATATTTTATGAAGAAAAGAAACGCAGATTTGTACTCTTTAAGTGTGTAATGGAATTAAAATCGGAAAATATTATTGTCAAGCGCTTTCAGCTGGTTAACCAGCCATCTTCAGGACAACTAAAATTAACAGGGAGAAGTAAAGTTAACAAAAAATAATTAGAAATTTTGTAACAAATACTTACAAGTCAAAAATTTTTATGAAGAGTAAAAAAGAGAAAACCAATTAAACATCGTGCTTAAAAGCCGCAATATTTCTAACAATAGCAATTAAATAATGCCCTATGTCGGGCTATGGCCTCAATGAAACCCTCTTGGGGGAGAACATTGAGTGTTGAATAATATTAAAAGAGAAAATTATGTGATAAAATGTTTCACGTTTTCTTGAACCATGCAGCGTGGATAAAGTGAGGTTAGAATAGGGTTAGGTGTAAAAATTAAAGAAGAATTGTGTATTACAAGATAAGGAAGAGGAGAAGAAAATGACAATTGGATGTAAGAGACGGTAGTATTAGTTTGTAGGAAAAGAAGAAGAATTAAGGATGGCAAGTGGAAGGCAAAATAATAAATAGTACTTAAAATTAAAGTTACAAAATATCACAAGCTCCCGAGACTCTTGAATAAAGGTTTAAATTTGTTATTTAAATTAATTTGGGTGTTCACACAAGTAGAGGACGGATTGTCTAACTCTAGAGAGATCTCAAGATCTTCGAGGAGATCAAGTTTGAAGTTGCAATCAAAAATATTATGCATCTTCAAACTTGATCTCCTCGAAGATCTTGAGATCTCTCGAGAGTTAGGACCGTATTCATAGTTCTTCCTTAAGTCGTCCTTAATCCTTAAGTTTACCTCATGTATAGTTTGTATTTCATAGTCAACTAAGCAGGACACCTTCAAGAATCCTTAAGTGTAAGGTACCCTGGTAGGTGACTTGAGGACTCATCATTCTTAGCTTATGATTATGAATAATTGCAACATTGACGTTGACAGTGACAGTGTTTATTAAAAGTATAATTTTTATATAAGTACTATGGATTATATAATGATTTTATTGAATTTATTGATGTCTTGGAGGAAAATGTAGTAGAGAGGATTCGAAAAAGATGTATAAGAGACGCGGAAAACCATTAGATTTTTATGCTGAATATCATTTTAAGAGAAGATACAGATTTTCAAAGGAAACTATCTATGTTTATCACCGAAATATTTTGATGAATCCTGATGACATTCGTTAGTCTCTTTAGCTCGTAATAAATAGTCTATATGCCGACGAAGAAAAGGGTTTATTTCAGTTATAAAGTTCTCGTTATTCACTATTGCTCGTAAGTCTTTATAAACGTCCATTAGCGTACGAAGTTCACGAGCAAAATTTAGGTAAGCAGGCAAATAACCGGTTACCGCACATTGAGCACTATTCATAGCGAAACGAACACTTTGAGTGATCTTGTTGAACTTATGTAGATATCTGTATGTTCAGGTCCCGATTCTTCCTTTCTTCAGGATTCGAAGCTGGATGGTACACTGGTATAAGGGACTGTTGTATTCCTAGGCAATAAGTAACCTGTTGCATCACTTTGCTAACGAATTGTGTACCGTTGTCGCTAATTATTTTGCGGGTGTCCCAAAGCGGAAAAACATCTCATTAACTAAGAGTCTGGCACATTCTTCAGCGGTCGCTTGTTTCAGCGCAAAAAGCTCTATCCACTTGGATGAAGTGTCGAGGATTGCAAAAATCCAGCAATTTCCATTGTCGGTGAGGGGCAATGACCCTACGAGATCGATAGCTAAACATTCAAATCGTTGGTTAAGTACGGGAGTTTGTATTAGTCCAGCAGGTTTCAAATTGGTAGGCTTGAACTTCTGACAATTTACACATTTTCTTATGTGGGTCGTTACGTCTCTTCTGATTGTAGGCCAATAATACTTGCTAGCAATTCTATGGATAGTTTTCTCAATCTCATGGCCAGCTAAAGGTGATTCATGACATTCTTGCAAAATATCCGATACTTTGGATTGAGAAACTACCAACTGTGGTTCGTCAGTTTCAGTATCTTCATTATAGCGATATAATACACCGCTGATCATTAAATAACCTCTGTCTGTGAACCTGGCGAAATCGACTGGCGCTGGATCTGCAGCTTCAAAGGTATTAATTATTTTCTGCAGTTGTGAATCTTCTAACTGCTCCTGCCGGAGATTGCTGTTGGTCGTAGTAGGCAACTCTACGTTGACCGTACAAATATCGCAGAGTTCTTCTCTAATTGGACCACAAGATGTTCCTAGAAACGGGGCGGATGAATGTGGGGATTTTCTACAATTTGGACAGTTTGATCGCAAAAATCCAGGAGTATTGCAACTATAACAAATAATGTTTGAAGGGTTATGAGGTTGTTCTTGGCGACTTGAAGTGCACTTAGGTCTAATTTTATTCATTTTATCATTACCCTGCTCGTTATAATAAGAGATTTATTGAGAGTAATTTTGGTTAGATAGTTCAGTTATCGAGTCTTCAATAGATCGTGCTTTTTCAATAAGTACGTCAAAAGATGTACAGTCTGTACGAGGCAATCGCTCCCTAATTTTGGAAGAAAGTAGGCTGTATATCATATCTAACTTATGACTATCATGCAATATAGGGGTAACAGGTAAATGAGATAATAAAGCTCTGCACTTATTAACAAAAACATCAGTTGGCTCCTTGTCTCCTTGCTCTCTGGAAAATAATTCTCTGAAAATTTTGGGTGCAGATTTATTTTTACCATAAGCATGCCTAAGAGCAGTTAGAGCTGCATCCCAAGAAGTAGTACCAGCTTTAGTACCTTGCCACCAAACAGCTGCATGCCCCATCTAGTAGTATAGATAATCCTTTCAAAGCATTCTCTTCACTTACGTTTACGCAGTCTTTATAAACTGAAATTGCGTCAATGAAGGCTTCTACATCTTCACTGCTTTTGCCTGAGAATCTACTATTACATTTAGAAAAATTACCTGCATTGCCAGTGTTAGATAGCTTGGTTACCTGCAACCATCATCTGCCTCACACTATCGAGGAGAGTGTTTAGTTGATCTGCAGTCATCGTTACTGGATTCATAATGGCACTGTTTTCACTTCTTTTGGAAGAACTTCTCAGTTTTTGACGATAATCGTCCATTCGCGTATTACACGTATACGATAGTTATCGAGAAGGTATAAAAGACAACTTTCGATTAATCAGCAAAAGTCCGAAAACTATTGAAACTTGGCAACGGTTTGCAGTTAAATTTCCCTAGAAATATTAAACTGAAAAACAACCGGCAACAACGTATGAACTTGCGAACGACCTAGTCCGAAGGTTAAGTTCTGTGAATGAACTACTGGTAATAATAATGTCAATTGTCGTCTGTCCATTGTAGCCTTGACGGAGATGGACAGGGTCGCACTAAGGGGTTAAGACCATGGCGTTACAATACGTAATAAAAATATTTAAAAATATACAAGATATTTTAATCAATACCTATTTACGGGTGTTGTTCATTTGGTCCCAGCGGTCAATTTTGTCAGCGGGGGTTCCGTAATCCTACCGGTCTTTTGGCCTCAAGTTTTAAAATTAGGTGGGCCTTTTGGGCACAGTGGTTATATCGACCATAAAGTAACTAATCCTTTTGATTCAAAGTAATATTTTTAAGAAAAAATTATAGGAATAATTTCAGTGATTTTTTTATTTTTTTTCTCCAAATAAATAATATCGATTTGATTTGTATAGTAAAGAATTTTTTTCTTCAAACAAAAACAATGATTTGACAAAAATTTTATTTAAACTATATCTAAAACAAATTAAAAATACTCATAATTAATACAAAACAATATGAAAAATCAAAAAAAATATACTGTTAGAAAAGTACAACACTAAAAAAAAATATAAAATAGCTACATAAAATACAAATTAAAAATTATACTAGGTATTACAAAAATACAACACTAAAAAACAAAATATATAAAATACCGAATAAAAATTATATTATATTTTTATAATGGAAACTGCTTTAATAAATTGACACCTTGAAAGTGTGTTATTTTTGTATTGTTTTATTAAATTCGTTGGATAAACATGGCGTTTTTTATAATTTGAGTTTTTAAGTTTGTTAGGTATATGTGTACTATGTAATGTCACATATGTATTTAACTGAATATCGAGAGGAACATTGATAAATTTGAATATAACCAATAATTTTATTTAACTGTACCTAGGAATAAGCCACAATTGAAGAGATTACAAAAATATTATTTAATATTTACATCATCCTATTTCATTTTCCTAGAACCCTTAATCCCGCTTTCCTGCCCAAAAAGCCTACATTTTTAGAAGGGACAAAAGATTAAATTCGGATAAAACTGACCACTGTGCCGAAAAGGGCTCCACCCCTATTTACCTGCGATGGTACAAATCGTAAAGTTACAAGTCGCTCTGGTAGGCTAATAGCTTTTCTGAATTTGGTATCTTGCTTGCTTACAATAGGACCAATTTTACAAACAAGATTTTCGAACTCAGGTTGTTTCATTTTTACAAAATTTAAAATCTGCGATGGATTCTTAATACTGGGTTCGAATGTGTTGGATGAAACATCATAAACCTTTATAGGAGAGTAAGTGCGTAGCAAAGAAAGACAGTGATGCTGATTTGTGGGGAATTTTCCATTATTGGGGGTATTGCATTGTCGAATAATTTTTTTTGATAATAAAATGTTGAATAGAGCTCATAGAGTAGATAAAAGCCATATTTTTTGTTTTCATTATACTTCGCAAGGTCACCTCTGGGTTGGGCATTTGTATAAATATATATTTTCTCTTTTTTGTATATATTTCGTTTTAGGGATGGGTTTGATCTAGGAGGACGTGTCCAATATCGTATAATTGGGATTGAACTTCCTTAAGGTAAGTCGTTTAATCCTTAATTATACTTCTATTGGACAGGTCCTCCTAGATCACCTTGTAGATGTTTAGAGAGAGTTGGAGGTGATCTTTGTATTAGATTATATACTACATGTAATTTTGTTTTTGTTGATTAAATTTTAACCTTTCAATTAACATCTTATTTGAAAAATTAGTAATTACTGAACATTTAACATATAAATTTAAAAACGAGCACCAGTTAACGCTGAATGTGGTGGATCCCTGATGGTATCATCGTATTTTAGAAACGATAATCTTGTTCCTTGTTCTAAATACCCTTTTTATGAAGCGCCCTACATTTTTAGATTTGCGCCTCTGATATTATTTTTAGTGCTAACCTTGTGCATTTATGGTTGAGTAAGTTAGGTATTAGTTTAGATATTATTATTTCTGATGTAATAATCATCTATTTCAAAGTTTTGGAAACCAGGCTGTAATTTCTAAAGCCTCCTTTGATTTTATTTTTTAAGTATTTTGGGTATCGGTGGAAGTGGAAGAAAAATATCTTTCCACGGTATTGTGAAGGATTCTACTGCCAAACTTTCTGGATCTTGATGCCAGGACGTAGTTTTTTACATTTATCGTTTGCATAGCTAGCGAATAAGTAAATTTCCAGCATATTACTTCTCAGGATTTAAAGAGTATTATATCTTGAACTTTTAACTGCTGTATATATGACAACGCTGTTATGCTGTCTAAAAGTATGTAGCAATTATAACTATAAGTTCTTGGCGAAAGTTTTCAATCTGTGTAGTACTGCTTTCCATTCTTAATAAATCATGGGTTTCTGCTTCATCACGAGCCCAGAAACCTGTTGCTTCTTTATTATTTCAAAAGGCGCCCCTACCCAATATCCGTAAATATGTAAATTAGATAATTTGAATTATTTGTATTGTTTTTGCATCTTGTTATTTTGGTTGACCACCAAAACAAGTCTTCTCTGAATTTTATCATACATACTATATATTTATTTTAAAGCTAAATATTCTGAAGCTATTAAGAAATTTCATAATTTTATCATAGTTCTATTTATTTATTTTTGTAGCTAAATATTTTTCACTTTCAAATCATTTTGTGTATACCCAACGGTATTGTGTGGCTGGGCACACTGAAATTAAATTAACTGTGAATTTTGAAAAATATATTATTACGTGACTTTTGTTCAGCATTTTATATTAGTTCTTTTACTTTAACTTTGGATGAACACAGTTTCATAGTCTTCGTGTTAAAGGCAAAACCGAGAAATGGAGTTTTTCGGTTTGGCTTGAAACAATTTTTTGTTTTATTTATTATGAAGCCTGACCTATCTTGAAGGCTATTTGTATATGTGTGTTTTATGTTTCCAGAACATTTTTTCTTATTTTTATTTTTTTTCCGAAATTTAATTGCTGATTTAATTAGGATTTCATTTAAAACATAGTGTACAGAAGCCAAAAAAGAAGCATTAAAATGCATATGCTTAATTATCAAGCTTAAATATTAAAAGTTTATTGTAAGTTTTGGAAATTGGTACCGAGAAGTATGCATCTTTTAAGTCTATCGGTAGTAATTTATCTTTAGATATCAGATTGTTTAGGTACAATTCTTGTTTAAAGTGAAGTGCTATTACCACTTATTTAATTGTTTAATGTAAAGTAAACCTGTGTTCGCCGTTGGGGTTTTTCCTCTGAAAACATTTTGTTAAAAACTGCTCCTTGCATTGTTACCTTGATACATTTTTTACAGCATCTGTTTCAATAAAACTTATTAACTTTCGTTAGCCAAGCAAAAAGTTAATTATATTGTCATCCTGTCTATCTGTGTGTGTACATGTCTGCTGACACGATATATTCCATTCATGACATTCGATTTACTTCCTATTTGGTACACAAATACCTCAGTTCAAGGCATTCTATTGATTTTCTGCCCAAGGTATCACCTCCAATTATTTTTATTTTCGATTCTCACACTACTTCACCTGCTGATCATTTCTATCGAAAGTTTTCTCTCAGATTTTACATCTTCTAGTTGAGTAAAGTTTTAAAAACTTTTAGACTTCTACACCCTAAAGGAGAAGTCTTATAATACGGCTCTGTCTGTCTGTTCCTCGGTATAGCTCCCAAATAGATTACCGATTTAACTTTATGAAGTTAAGATCTTCAGGAGTTTCGGCAGAGAACTAATTTCTGGTGGTTGGAAATGGAATATGTGCGGCATAATATTTTGCTGCTGTTACAAGACCGGATAGATTTTGATTGGATTCATTCGCGTTTATGTCGGTTTATTCTAGCATCTTTAACAGCACTGATCCGACGGCAGCCATCCCGTTTCCCAGATGGTTTTGCAATTCTGTTAAAAATGTATCTTTTTTAACATCTGATTGTAAGATCATAGCCTGAGGTTCGGGATTGATTTTTGAGGCCTGCAAGAGGAGCAGTTGTTTGACTGCGCGTTAATTAGCTTTTGACATTACCTCCTGATCTAGATCTTTCTAGAGGTAGCAGTTTTATGAAGATACCAATTGGACCGATATTTCAGGTCCATGTTTTTCAGTCTACATTATTATCATCAGACCCTGTATTATATTTCACAGTATATTTTGAACGTACATTTTTAGATTTGTCCTGAGAAGCTGATTTCAAAAACCTATTACACTTTTAATGTAAACTGATTAGTTTTGAAGTTATAGACAATTGAAAATCGCTTTTTTGCAACTTTAAATGATTGCTACGGCCAAACGACATAAAATCGGATAAAACGGCTCACATGTCCCTATCTTAATTTTTTAAGTTCTACTTGATGGCATAAGAACATAATGTATACAGGGTGATCAAAAGTACACAAATTTTGATCACCCTGTATACACTTTCTTCTTATGCCACCAAGTAAAACTCAAAAAGTTAAGATAGGGACATGTAAGCCGTTTTAACCGATTTTATGTCGTTTGGCCGTAGCAATCATTTAAATTTGAAAAAATGCGATTTTCAATTGTCTACAACTTCAAAACTAATCAGCTTCTCAAGACAAATCTAAAAATGTAAGAAAACATAGGGTGTTCCATTTAAAATAACAAAGTTGATGTTCACTTCCGGTATAACCGGAAGTAGCTGGTTGCTCTAAATATTTTAGATCGATTGGGCATCCCCGAAAACTTCATATTCCAAATTTTCAGATTTCAATTCCGTCTACTTCTCCTGAAACCTCTAATTAGCCCTCTAAAAGAATCACCCTGTATTACTAATAAACATGATTTTTTCATTGCCATTCCCTCATTTTTAGGGTTCCGTACTTTTGGTATTTATGCGAATTGTGATATTCGATATTTTATTTTTTTATCTGTATAGTTTTATTAAAAAACGCATTTTTCATCTTATAATTTTTTTCTATCTTTGTCGGTTACGCTGATATTAACAAATTTGTTCGTTGCATTTCAAAATTTGTTAATATATCTAAGTATATATTATGCGAATTGTGATATTCGATATTTTATTAATTTTATCTGTCCTATTATTAATTTTGTTAAGAAACGCTTTTTTTGTCTTACAATTTTTTTTTCTTGGTTGAACACACATGCGCCAGGTTATTTTTCTTTTCACTTCTTTAAATCTTTTTACCAAATATTTTTGACTTATTAGTTCGATTAAAATTTTAAAGTCCTTTAAGAATCCTGCCTCTACACAGCTGGCTTATATTTTTTTACATTTGGTACGGAACCCTAAATGTGCGAAGTCCGACATGCACTTGACCGATTTATTATTAGTTAATGAATATTATAAGAATAATAAAATTCAACACAAGCTATTCATTCATTAATATAAAACCAAAAAATTCGTACCTACTGGATAAGTCCATTAAGGGCGAAACTGGACGATCCTTCTCCGAAGAATTCTTCGCCACGATAAACCTTCCCCGTAACATATTTCTCACATATGCTCACTCGAATAGCTCTCATATACTCTCGTATACTATCTTGTATACTCACTCATATGCTCTCTAAAATACTCAAACATATACTCCCTCGTATACTGTCTCGTGTCTAACAACAGCAATAAAATAGCTGATGACCAAAAAAGATATAAATAAATTGCGTAAATACAGCTCTTCAGTAAAGAGGCAAACTGCGGAGTATTTAATGAAAAATGCTGGTCTGAGCAATGTAGACCAGTCACTAATTTTATGTATTTAAAATAGAACTTGACTGAGGAATGTAAAAAAAGGACTTGATTGGGCAATGCAAACCAATCAGTTTTATGTATTTAACCAGGGAAAACTATCCCTGTTAGAAAAAATTTAACATTTCCAGTTTCACTACAGAGCTTTTTTTTTAGCTTCAAATGAGCCGATATCCCAGGAGTGCCTCATAAACAAATGGCTATGTATTTTATGTAGTTTTGGTGGGGACAGACAGTTTTAATACACCTCATATGTATACTAAATGTTGTTCATTTCACAAATTTTGTAAAGAATATATATTTTAGATCAGAAATCAAATATGTTGACATCTAATGTTTTGTTAAATCTAAAAATCTTGAAAATCAAAACATATCTTGTGAAGTGACAATGCCTAAGGCTTTAAATACTAGAGAATTAATAAATGACAAGTTTTAATGGTGTTATAATCTTCACGAAAGTGGGGTCACAGTTATATTAAAAAATACCGAAGTGAAAATCATTCTATTATTTATTTCAATGAGACTCATAATTGCAAAGCGAAAGGTTGGTTAGATTCATCGCAAAAATTTCAAATGAAGATTCGCCAAATTAAGAATAAAAAGTTACTATCATACATATACGACGGATCTGAAAAATGTTGTGTTTTAAAAACTTTATATTGTTCTCCGCAAAAACATTAAAAATTCTAAATTAGATTACCACTGGAAACAACCACAGAACTGTTTGAAGACTGAGTTAAAAACTACTTATTGCCAAATATTAAGTAAAGTGCCAAATAGTAGAAAATATTGTAGGAACTGTTGGAAATTCAGTAAATCAAGCAGTAAGTAAAAGCCTCCAAAATAAGGCATTTATAAAAACTAACTGATGATGTAGCCGACGCAGTAAAAACATTATTGAAAAGAATCGCTCAGGAGTCTATGAACTGAAAATTACTCATCTCGTGGAACCACAGATATATATAATATAATATATTTCTAGATAGCTAAAGGTATAGCAGTTTCCATAGGCCAAAGTGTGCCAAGAGTTGTCTACGGGACAATGCTGCTCATGCGCAGTTTAACTATTTTTTAGTTACAGTGATGCCAATATATATGAATTTGGTATTGTTGTTGAAGACTTCCTGATTTGTATTTAAATCTTAAAATCAGGAAATCTACTTACATTTCAAAATACTATGGCAACACTGTAAACTTCATGTTGATTTCAATGTCAAGCGTCCAGATCCGTATTCCGTATTCATATTCCCGCTCTCCTTTGTGATTATTAAGTATTAAGTGTGGAGTTCTTGGTGCAAATTTGATTTATTAAGCACAGTTCTTAATTTGCTGGTTTACTATTTGGACAAATAACTAGGGTAATAATAGCAAATAAAAGACTGTGAGTGCTTGTATGGTAATTTCGTGGCCCAACAAAGGGAAAATGCCGGGAATTAGCTAATTCAAGTAAGTAAACAATCCTATAAAATGATTTTGGAAAACATTAATACTGGTATTAAGACTGCATTCATAATAGAAAATAATAATTATTAAACAATTTCTGTTTCATTATATTTGTTCATGGTTTTATCCATCTATAACATGTACTGATTAAAAATGTAAGCTTAATCCGCCCCTGTCCGACGTAAATTTAAACTGTTTTAACTTTTTAACAGAAGTGTCATGGCATACCAAATATACATACTAAACAACGCCATCTATAGAATTAATCATTCAACTACTCTTTTACCCACATTTTTTGGTCAATTTTTTTAAATATTAGGCCAATATAACCCGTCGAGCTGGTATGATTCATCCATACGAAGTCAAACTTGATCTTCTTGAAACCATGTTTCCCATGGAGTACAATCTGGCATTTAATGAACCTGTCTTTCTTTATAACCTAGATACAGAGTGATTTAATAATTTTGTCAGTTTTTTAATTATTCATAACTTAAGAACCACCCTATATATTTTTCTAATATTTGGTAGGTACGTTTTTTGTCCAATGTGGTGTCGATTAACATAATAATTCAAAATCTTATTCCAGGCCCGGCCTTAAAAAAATTAATAAGTAGGTTTCGACTCCAAACAACACCCTGTATATCAACATTTTTAAATTGTATTAACATATTTGAAAAGAGCAGAACAAGTTAAGTAACACTGGATGTATTTGGTGTTTGTTTCCGCATCCAATTTTGTTACTTATTAACTTGAGTCAAATCTTGATCTTTCGATAAAAAGGTGGCACAAATTTAAAAAAAAATAAATGTTCGTTCCTAAATGATAATTTTCCAGCTTTAATCAATAAAATCATCAACTATTTCATATCCTCTTAATTTCTGAATCTTAACCTTAATGTAAAACTTTAGGACAGGTTTAGTTAGGTTGCTATTACTAACTTTCAAACGCCCTGTATATGTAAAAACTCTGATAATAACATTTGCTCATTGCGCTGAAATTAAAAAAATAATAAAATAAGAAAATGTCTATTCCGAGAGAAGCATAACTTCGGTGTGCCTCATCTACCCTTACAGTATGCGCATTTCTCAATGAATCACCCTGTATCATAGAGTAAGAATAAAAATTGAAGAAATAAAATTGAGGTAAAGGATAAAATAATTTTTACCTTTTACTTTCCCGACCCACCTCCGATAAGGGAAAGTATTGTGAACGAGCTAAAAAAAATTTCCAGATAAGGATGGAAATATCCATTTTGAGGTCACCTGAGATGATTAAGACCGTTTCCAGATGGAAGTCTGTCTGTTTGTGTGTATTCTTCTACGATAGAGGCCCCACGTACGTTGAATCCGATTGAGCTAAAATTTGGTATATCGGTTTGGGTTACCAGTCGGAGTTTTTGTACGATATCTGTCAAACGGAAGTGTCACAATCAAAAAATGACAGATGCAATATGTCACGGACTTGCAATATGTCATTTGAAAGCCCTTGAAAAAACTGTATTCAGAACAGTCACGGTCAATATTATTTCTCCAGCTATCACCTGTTAAAATTAAAAGAATGTCAAAATTTTAAATTTTAACATTAAATATCTGAAAAAGTATTCGTGGATACTCTTCGGGAAAGTTTTGGGGCGACACAACCGGTTTTTTAAAATTGTTTATTGAAACTTTTGAAATGTTTACAAAATCTTGAAATTTTTACATTTTTAAAATTTTTGAAATATTTAGATATTTTTCATTAAAACTTTTAAATTTTAATTAAAATTCCTGACATTTTTGATCAAAGTTCGTGAAATATTTAGAGATTTTTGATTAAAACTTTTTAAATTTTTATCAAATTTCCTGAAATTTTTCATCACAATTCTTGAAATTTTTGAAATATTTACAAAATCTGGAAATTTTTACACGTTTTTAAATTTTCATAGTTTTTTTTTTTGAAACTTGAAATTATTACAAAATCTTGAAAGTTTTACACATTTTTAAAAAATTTTACACATATTTGAAATATTTGGATTTTTGATTGAAATTTTTATCATAATTCCTGAAATTATTTATCAAAGTTCTTGAAATTTTTTAAATCTAGATTTTTTTATTGGAATTTTTGAAACTTTGAGAGATTTTTTATTGAAGATTTTTAAATTTTTATCAAATTTCCTGAAATTTTTGATCACAGATCTTGAAATTTTTGAAATCTAGATTTTTTTATATTGACATTTTTGAAACTTTTAGAGATTTTTTATTGAAATTTTTTTAATTTTTTTCAAATTTCCTGAAATTTTTATAGTTTTTTTTTTAGCTTTTTTTATTGAAACTTTTGAAATTATTACAAAATCTTGAAAGTTTTACACATTTTTAAAAATTTTGAAATATTTTTATTTTTGATTGAAACTTTTTAAATATTTATCATAATTCCTTAAATTATTTATCACAGTTCTTGAAATTTTTGAAATATAGATTTTTTTATAAAAATTTTTGAAACTTTTGGAGATTTTTTATTAAAATTTTTTAAATTTTTATCAAATTTCCTGAAATTTTTGATCACAGATCTTGAAATTTTTGAAATCAAGATTTTTTTATTGAAATTATTGAAAAATTTAGAGATTTTTTAATTGAAATTTTTTTAATTTTTTTCAAATTTCCTGAAATTTTTGAAATCATAATTCCTGAAATTATTTATCAAAGTTCTTGAATTTTTTGAAATATAGATTTTTTTGAAATCTTTTAAATTGTTATCAAATTTATTGAAATTTTTGATCACAGTTCTTGAAATTTTTTAATCTTTACAAAATCTGGAACTTTTTGGAAAGTATTGAAGTATTGTGAACGAGCTAAAACAAAATTTCGAGATAAAGATGGAAATATCCATTTTGAGGTCACCTGAGATGATTAATACTATTTCCAGATGAAAATCTGTCTGTCTGTCTGTATTCTTCCACGATAGAGGCCATACTTTTAATCCGATTGAGTTGAAATTTGGTATATTGGTTTGGGTTACCCGTTGGAAGAACCCATTAGTTTTTGTACGACATCTGTCAAACGGAAGGGTCACTGTCAAAAAAGACAGAAGCAATGTCACGGAATTTGACTTAAAATATTTCATTTGAAAGCATATACAGGGTGTTCCGATATTCGACCGACAACGCTTTACAGGTGATAGCCCTTGACAAATGATGATAAATGAGTTAGGTACATAAACCCCTAAAGTTCTTAGTTTACGAGATACAGCTGGTTAAAGTTGAAAAATTAAAATCATTTTTTTGCGATATTTCACTTACCGATTTAAATTTTTTGTTTAAACTTGGCAGTTGATTTACTTTTTAGATGCTTGAAAATTTAACAAAAAATATGGTTGGCGTACTTCATCCAGTGGCGCACAATAATGGGTAGTAGTAACTTCGGCCGCCCTATTTTTTACGACACTGTATAAATCGATTATTTTTTCATTTTATTTAAATCTTTGGTTATTTATGTTACAAAAAGTTATTAACTTTTGTTGCGCTAAAATCAACAATTTTGGAGATATTTGGCTTTGAAGAGAAGTCTACAATTCGTCTTTTCTATCGTCGATGTTAAATCTGAATTTAACAGTGGCGTAAAAAATAGGGGGGCCGAAGTTTCCACTACCCATTATTGTGCGCCACTGGATGAAGTACGCCAACCATATTTTTTGTTAAATTTTCAAGCATGTAAAAAGTAAATCAACTGCCAAGTTTAAACAAAAAATTTAAAACGGTAAGTGAAATATCGCAAAAAAATGATTTTAATTTTTCAACTTTAACCAGCTGTATCTCGTAAACTAAGAACTTTAGGGGGTTATGTACCTAACTCATTTTTCTCTACGTTCCTTTTTCACCACGCACGACGCCAATGCAATTTATGTATATGGGCATGCGCGTTGGCACCCAATTCCGATCTTACATCTCCTTCTGTCGGAACGCTTTGTTTCTACAGGCAAAGATAGGACGTTGGTGATAGAGGAGTATTACATATATGTTTGAAAGCCCTTAATTGAAAAGCTCTATTCAGAACAGTCAAAATAATTTTTTCAACTGTCACCTGTCAAAAATAAAAAAATGTCAAAATTTGAAACTTTAACATTAAATATCTGAAAAGGTATTCGTAGATACTCGTCGGGAAAGTTTTGTGGCGACACACCGATTTTTTTATTAACTTCCAAACGAAAGATTTATTTCATTAATCAGCTTTAATAAACATGTTTGAGTAAAATAACCTGCATTTATTATTTAATTTTAGCGTAATTTAACAGCAAAGACAATTTTTATATTCAGATTATAAATAATTCGTGTAAATAAAAAGTTAACTAATTTTTTAGACGTAATTTGTGCCCACTTGTTAATTTCCATTCCAACGAAAACAATACGAGCCATAAAATCATTACAGTAATCATATTCCTGCACATCAATATATTGCCGAAAATTAAATCTGGGTCTCCACAGACTCCCGCTAGATGTCACCCAAATCATTTCATCTTATTTTATAGAAGATCTAAGCCAAAAGAACACAAAAATCGATACTCTGTCTCCGTCTCTGTCGCTCCCGGTAAAATTCGTAATGCGCTGTTCCTACGAATTGGCGAGCGCACACATAAAATACTACGGGTTGTACGTACCATGGATATTTTTACTCTAGTCCACTTATTGCGATTTTAAAATTAAAGATCAGTGAAACGAATTGAGACAACGACAAAACCCACAGTGTTAAGTTATTTGTGTGACGTTCCGTTTCTTATATGCCGTGACGAGTTTCCGGTGTGTGTTATCGGCCAATTGTTAAGGAACTTTACCCTCGTAAGGGTGAATGTATTTTGGTGGTCCAGACATTGATTCTGCAAGGAGGTAAGTATTATTTAATGCAATGATTGTTTTGTTTGAAAATAATGCGTTGTTACAGAGAAATGATTAATTTTTAGGCTTAGTTGCGCTTTCAGAATTTCTTTATAATTAAATAAATCAAAACTTCTGCGTTGAGAAATCCATTTGTTCCCTTTTGACATTTGCGAATTAGAGGAAACCTGCAAGATTGGATACTGTTGCACATTATTTTTGTTAATAGTTTTGATGTAAAAATTCAATTCGTATTTTTGATAACTTATAAAACTACTTTTACATTGTTTAGAATATGTTTATTATTTTTTAAATTGATATAATTTTAAAATTTTGGATTTAGCCCAAAAAATTTGGAGGATTCCCGTCAATATATTAATGCGAATCTCACGCGCGTCATTCGGTTAATATTTTTTTTTATTTTTATTCATGTAAAAATAATTTCGACGAAAAAATAATATTAAACTTCAATTGAAATTAGAGGAAATGTTAGTTAAATGTAAATATTTATAATTGATTTATTATCTCAATCAAAATTTTACAAGATCCATATTTTATATAATATATGGTTAAGTTATTTCAATAATATTAACCATCTTAATTTTAGGGTGGGTTCTATAGAAAAATAATAAACTTTATATTTATACTTTATAAATTTAAAAATGTATTTATTTTGTCCTGTTTGACTACCAAAATTTTGACTAATAATATTCCATTATTTTTGCTAGATATCTTCTAATCTTCTTTATATCACTGTTTAATTTATAGATTCTTTTCCAGAAATTTAATATTGTTATTTGATTTCTTCAACGATTACGATTCTAAATTATACTTATGTCTTCATTAAATTTTATTTGATAATTGTTTATTTTTTATTGAAACTATATATTTTTTAGTTATTGGTAGGATATAATTGTATTTCTTTTTTCATGAAAATTTTCTCCGACAATTTTAAAGTTATCAAAAAAATTGACTTGTTTATTATTTTTCTTTCCTTTACAATTTTTTTAACCACTAGATTTTTTTATAAAAAATAATGGTTTAAAACTTTAACATTTTTATAATGTTTTTATTCCCATATATCACGTCGCAAAATGCTGCCTTCTATAAAATTTCAATCTTTATATACCAATTGTTTTAAAACTATTTATTCAACCATTACCTTTTATGTTTGTCGTAAAAATTAATTTTATAATACCCAGGGTGTAACAAATTTCACCACAATATATATTATTTTTAATCGACATTGTAATCCAGTTATAATTCGTAGTGTGGTGTGTCCGACAGTAATTGCCAAAATTATAAGATCGGTTTTGTGTCCCTTTAATTATTTTTATTTTAATTCTCGGATTTGTCTATTAATCTCAGATTCACATATTATTAATACATAGATTTAAATGTAAATGATCTATTTTTAAAATCTCCCAAGTTCATATTAAACAATCGAAATATCCATAATAAAAACTTGTAGTAATTGTTGGATTATTTCCGTTTTAATAAACAAGTACAAAAGTATCGTCCCCTCATGAACAAAGAAGAAAAACTTCCAAACCTCCTGATTTTTTGTTGTTTAATGTTACATAGGTATGGTTTTTAGAGTTTTCGAAGAAAAAAAAAGTCTTATAAGATAGTTTTGTCCGTCTGTCTGTCTGGTAGCCTGATTCAACTCGAGAACGGTGAGGATGGAGATAAACGCACAACGGCAATC
This sequence comes from Neocrepidodera transversa, assembly GCA_963243735.1. Taxonomy (NCBI): domain Eukaryota; kingdom Metazoa; phylum Arthropoda; class Insecta; order Coleoptera; family Chrysomelidae; genus Neocrepidodera; species Neocrepidodera transversa. The sequence continues at coordinate 26,908,765 of OY725345.1, read as the reverse complement.
GATTCAGCATCGTTTAAAACCCCAAAAATAATATTATTCTTTGACGTATTTTTACTTTCCCGCTACTTGTTCCATATATACTGTAGTATATAAGGTATATCCCTATATATAAATTTATTTTCGTAACTTTAAATTTTCGAAAACTCGAAATTATTGCAAAAATATTGTCGTTTTTCACTTGTTTTAAAACTCTAACGCTCCTTCCACGCGCTAAGAATTTGGACGTACGGTCCTTTAGACGTTCGCGGTGGTTTAGACGTACGGTGAGAATTGCTTGTCCTTTCACACAAAACGACACGGCTGCCGTCTTTCAGTCTTCATCGAGTTGTTAAGCTGGGTACGCATATGAGCACGAACCCGAATGAGGCAACCCGAGGACGCATGAGCATATATATGTGTACGTCCTAACGAGGCGTGCGAATTTGTTTGAATCCGTATACATGCGCGGCCTCACCCCGATCTGTTTCTTGGCGGTAAGCTTTTTTAATACACTGCTCAAAATTATAAAATACGCAGTGCGTTCGCCATCTGAATCGGCCATATTTTTTAAGCGACTAAAAAAACAATAATGCTCGCTATATTTGCTGGATCGATGTCATATAACGCCTCGTGCGTCCACTATTCTGGAACCCAAACTTCCCGTATGCGAGGCAAATGGATCGTCCTCGGGTTGCCTCATTCGCGTTCGTGCTCATATGCGTACCCAGCTTAACGTAATTTATTCATTCCAAGCATTTCTATCTTTATAAATGTCCTTTATTTTGCCCCAAAGAACAGGTATTGCTTAAACAAATTTCATTATCAATCTCAGTCATCCTATCTGTAGGTCACGTACAAAATATATAAATAGAAATAACAAACCAAACCACCCAGCAAAGTACAGTCGTGCGACTGAATGACCGTAACATGTGAAAGCCTGCATTAAGATACGTGTGCCACTGTGTGGTTAGCACGAGACGGTCGCCGTATGCTGTAGTGACAACGGCGACTTCACCAAACGTTCAAGCGATCGTGTCGTGTGAAAGGTACCATGCAGTTGCTTGCGCCACTATTGGAATGTCACCGCACGTCCAAACTACCGTACGTCCAAATTCTTAAGTGTTGAAACCAGAAGTGATAAAAATTTTAAACTTGCCTATGCACATATTCAAGGTGTTCTGAGTCCATAGCCGTTGTTCGTGTATCTCTATCTGTTATGGTTACTGAGATCTCAGTGCAAGCGGACAGTCGGACAGAGCTGTATTATAAGACTTTTCTAAACATTGGTTTAGAAGTCTAAAAAGTCATATGGAGCCGTCCATAAAAAATGTCACGCAGAATTTTACCTTTGGACCCCTCCCTCGACCAGCGTCACGCTAAGTCACACTCTCAGCGAGCCCCAAACAAATATTACGTCACAAAAGCTAGCCTCCCCCCATAAACGATTGTGATTAAAAATAGCATACAGATGAATAATATAAAATATTTTTTATTTCGAAAATAAGAATTTAAATAAAGAAAGTAATAAATGGAACAACAAGATACATTTTCTTGCAGTTAATCAAAAGTACAAGGATTCTTTAAATAAATATATATATAAAGTAATAAATGGAACAAAAAGATAAATTTTCTTTCTGTAAATCAAAACTCCAAGGATTCTTTAAATGTTCAGAAATATCTATAAACGGTATTGATGTATCTTTTTCTTCGCTAAAATTTCCACTCACTTCATCTTCCTCTATCCACTCTGCATCTTCTGTATTATACCAGCGCTTTCATCCAATAATATGCGTAGGAGCTCTTGAGCTCGACAGACGCCACTTGAAGGCACCGAATCCTCGGATCGGCTCGGCTACTGTCGGCAAGATTTTTCTCGCGCGAAATTTAAATTCGCGCATGCCGTTCTGTCACAAGAAAAGGATACAAAAATCTAACCTCAATTCTTTAGTAAACAAAACATTAGGGTCGCTTTTACAAACGTCGGATAAAGCTTATTCTATGGTTAAGGTACATAAACGGCTATACATTTATTCTTAGTATAACACTTATACGGAGTTTGTAAAAGTGACCCTTTCTGTTTAGAAACCATAATTTGTTGTGCATTAATTATACAGTGCGTCCATAAAGTAACGCATAAATTCATTATTAGCTAAATGAACGATTAAATTAGAAATTCCCGAAACAGGTCGATTTTTGATTTCAATTTATTATTTTTTCAGATCATAATCTAATATACAGGGTGAACCACCTTCGTGTAATGACGTCATCACCATTTTTTTTAAATGGAACCCCCCCCCCCTTTTTTTTCAATTTCCGGATTGCAATTGCTGAGCTGATTCCAAAAATGTATAATATATTGCTTCAAATTGGTACAGGGTGGGCAAAAATGCAAAAAAAAATTATGAAAATTGTTAATAGAAAGTTATACGTTACTGAATATAAACAAATTAAATGGAATTACGTAGTTATGCAATTAATGTGATACACTACCAAAAACAAACAAACGAAAATTTACAATAAATGTTCAAATTGTTCTCCATTGACCATTATACAATGACTGAACCGGGCATTACTTTCATCTCTAACATTCTGTAGCATAGCGGGTGTTATATTCTGTATTTCTTGTCTAATTCGGTCTTGTAGTTGAGGGATATTTCCAGGTCTGTTGAAGTAGACTTTAGATTTTAAATAATCCCATAAAAAGAAGTCTAATGGGCTCAGATCAGTTGATCTAGCAGGCCATTCCACTGGTCCCCTTCTTCCTATCCACCTTTCTGGAAAAGTTGTGTTTAAAAGATCGCGCACAGTTACTGTGAAATGTGGCGGTGCGCCATCCTGTTGAAACCATATTCTGCGGTCTACATTATTTGAATATCAGGAAAAAACTGGATCAGATCAGGAATTAATGTATTTCATAGGAAATCCAGATATAATGCTCCTGTTAAGTTTTCATCAAAAAAATATGGACCAATAATTGTATTTCTCACAATACCAGCCCATACGTTGGTTTTTTGTGGTCTTTGCACTCTTGCATCCAGTGTGGATTTTCATCAGACCAATAACGGATGTTTTGCCGGTTAACATGACCGTTCAAATAAAACGTTGCCTCGTCCGAAAATAAAACGTTATCAATGAAATTGTTATTTTGGTTCATCATAAACTCACAAAATTCAGTTCTTCGGTCAAAGTCGTCTTCAGCCAATTCATGGATAAGACGTACTTTATAAGGATGGTATTTTACCTTTTTAAAAATGTTTGATACTGAAGACTTTCCAATACCAAAATCCCTAGATAATCCTCGCACTGTACAGTGTGGATTTTCTACTGCCGACAAAATTATGTCTTGTTGAATATTTTCATCAATTTTTGATCTACCTTGCTTTGTTGCATCCCTCACATGTCCTAATTCTCTGTATTTTCGCTCTATTCTGCTTACCGTAGATTGTGAAATAGGTTCACGATCTAGGTGCATTTCATGGAATAATCGGCATACCTCTTGTTGAGTCCGCATCTTATCGCCAATACCAATCATCATTAATATTTCAATCCTAGCACTTTCGGTTAAAGGCATGTTCACGAACGTACCTTCTCTAAAACGTTAAAAATACAAAACTGTGCTTCAATGTTGTTGACAGTTTTTAACGTCAAATGAAAAAAAAATGGTAACAAATATTGTCAAAAAAAATTGTATAGTCCACGGACTTGGATCACAAATAAAATCTGTTAGATACAATTATTAAGAATAATGCAGGATGTTTTTGATAGTAAATTTTTGCATTTTTGCCCACCCTGTACCAATTTGAAGCAACATATACATTTTTGGAATCAGCTCAGCAAGAGCAATCCGGAAATTGAAACAAAAGGGGGGTTCCATTTAAAAAAAATGGTGATGACGTCATTACACGAAGGTGGTTCACCCTGTATATTAGATTATGATCTGAAAAAATAGTAAATTGAAATCAAAAATCGACCTGTTTCGGGAATTTCTAATTTAATAGTTCATTTAGCTAATAATGAATATATGCGTTACTTTATGGACGCACTGTAGAATATTTCGTAATAGGAGAATCAAAGCAAGCTATATAGTTTGTGAATATGTGAATGCTTTTTATTCGTTGTTAGGAATTGTTACATATAATCGAAGAAACATTTTTTTACTCATAGATGTATATAGTTATACCTATAATATAAATATGAAACAAATGTATACATTTGTATGTGGCAGTACGAATTAAAAAATACCAGTTTATTGAAATGAAAGGATATGTGCAGTTTCAATTACAACTCGTAAGAGTAAAGTGCAAGAAACTTACGAGTTAAAGTATTTTTTTTTCAAAAAACACTACACTAATTACAATATATTTAATGGCTAAAAAAGTATGAATTATTTACACACACTTAATTATATATTTTTATGTTAGAAACTAATATTAAACTATTACCACAAATTCAAGTACAAAATACTGAAGCCCTAAGACACACCTGTAACAAATGCTACAACTACAAAAAAAAGTTTTAAAAAAAAATGTAAAGAAATTAGGTCTTTTTTAGTTTTTTTTTTGAAGTAAAGAATCCTGTCTTAGTATGTCCCATACACCTTATTAAAAATAAATACGAATTTTGAATCAGATGCATTGAACATTCATCCAGTACTTATCATGTCTTAGTATTTAACGATTTTTGGAGTGGTGATACAGTTTAAACTGAAATATCTTTTTTCATTCTTTCATGTTTTTCTGTCTGTTTCACATCTTTTTTTTTCAATAAATCTTTCAATTTCTTTGCGATGCCCAGCTTTAATGTCTTTCAAAAATATTTCTACAACTTCACCTAAAACAGAATCACTTCACTTACCTTGCTCTTATCAACATAGATATGTATGTGTTTACACATAGTAGTTTTTATTGAATAATGTGAGTAATCAAACATATGACGAATACATACCTTACATATTTTTCAGTATGAAGTTTTGCATTCTGACTCGAAGTGCGCTTAAAAAAATTTCTTCTACTACTTGGTCTAATCAACTATACTTTAAAAAAAGTCACTGGAAACCCCCTATTTCTGTTTTGGTTTGTTTTGCAATGTGTTCCATCCATACATATTATTCTGTCGAGATCCTTCAATTTACATTCCATATAGCCTCATTCAGAAATCCTAAACAAAAATCTTCGTCACGAAGTATTGGAAGATTTTCACCTAAGACAGTAACAGTATTTTGTATAGTACCAATTTAAGAGCCATTGGCCCAGAGCGAAATACAGTGATTTTTTCTAAAATTAAAACTGAAACTCATGCCAATTATGATTAACATTTTCAAGAAAATGTAAGATTTTTAAACGAGATGGGCATACTCCATACATTATTATAGATCCACAAGCTTTTTCAATTCGTCCACGATATTTGCTATTATATCCTGAAAATAATTTGAGTAGATAGTAAATTAAAGAACTTTTTATTCCATTACCTGTTGTTTCATATTTTTTTGTTTCATATTTATATTAAAAAAGGTTGCAGGTAGGTATAACTCTACATCTATGGGAAAAAATTTTTTCTTCGATTGTGTAGGTATGTAACAATTCTTAACATAGGATAAAAAAATATTCACATTTTCACAAAGTACCTATAGCTTGCTTTGATTCTCTTATTACGAAATATTCTATAATTAATGAACAACAAATTATGATTTCTAAACACTAAATAAGTCAACACTTTTCATAAGTAGAACAAAATCAACCACAAAAACATTCAAAATTTCTTGCAAATATTTCTACTAAAAATGTGTTTTGTTTACTGTAGAATTGAGGTTAGATTTTTATATTCTTTTCTTGTGACAGAACAGACAGAACTAGTTTAAATTTCGCGCGAGACCAATCTTGCCGACAGTAACCGAGCCGATCCGAGGATTCGGTGCCTTTTAGTTTCGCCTGAGGTCGACGAGCTGCGATACGAACCATCTCATCTTTTTCTTTTGGGTGTAAATTTTTGAAATGTTGCAGCAAGGTTTTTTTTGAGGTGTGATATAGACCACATTCTTTACATGTTCTATTTGCTACTTTATTGTGAACCAATCATAAGGAAGTTGGAAGAAATCTGTGATTTTAGTCTGAAGATGTATGGCAAGACAAGCAAGTAGGTCAATATATTGAAATAATAAACTCCTCATTAAATTGTAGTTTACCTTTCTGAGTAGATAGAAGTCATCTCATTAGGGTTGGGTTCACAGAATTCATAAAGGACCTAGATAACAAAATAAGTTAAAATATACAATTTATTTTAATTTTTTTTTAACTTCAACGCCTTCACTGCTTTCTTCTAAATGTTTAACCAATATCTTTTATTTCCAACTAGTATTGCTTTGTTTCTGCTACTTTCTCATAACCATGCTTCTCTTTTTAAATTATTCTCAGTGTCTTATGATTTTATTGAGGAAATGAAAATACTTTAATTTTACCTTTTTTTATTTTTATTATTCCTTCATTCTTATTTTACAACATTCCAATTCCAATACATCTAATATCTACTAACAAATTCTTTTCTATTCTGGGACAATCAAAATTATTTTAATCGTAATTTTTTTTTGATACCCAAAATTTCTACCTACTGCTTGTTTTTTAAACAATTTTTAATTTTGACTTTACACCAACCCCAATGACAAATCATTCCATCTGACACGAAATGTCAGTTAGCTTGTCACAATTAATTTATTACTTCAAATGGCTTAAGCCCTATTCATATTACCAAAATTAGTTTATATTTTTAATACCATCTACTAAAATTTCTTCTTTATTCACATTTTTCTTTTTTATGTTACAAACAAGGAAAAAAAACTATTAATTTTATTTCTAATTCCTATCCATTTTCTTTTATTTAAACCAATCCCTATTTACTATAATATTTTATAACAAATCTTATACAGGGTATAACAATTTTCATAACAATTACCCAAAATTACACGGTATAACAAAGTTCATAACACTATACAGGGTGTTTCAGAATAAAGTACAGTAAATTAGGGACTATATAGATCTTGACGAATTATTAAGAAAATTCAAATAACAAGTGAAAGTGAAAAATACATATTTTTTTAAATATCTTTGCTTAGAGTAGAAACATTAACTTGAAACTAGGTACATATTAGATATTCAATAATACGAATTAGTACCACTTTTTTTCGACAAATTAGGATAATCCATTGGCGTAGAAACAGGAGGGTGATCAAATCATTTTGAGCTTAACTTTTTGCACATCCTGTATTTCCTAAAAGTTAAAGCTCATACAGTTTTCCACAGAAAAGGTACTCCTAGTTCATCTCTGTAGAGCATTCCATTTTTGAGATATTTCAAATTTAATACTACTAATACAACGCGATTTATTTAATAAATTAACTCCAAAAATAAAAAGTTTTATTTTACAAAATATTTAGCTTTTAAAGTACTGTACACATTGGACTCAATACTTGGCTACATTTCATTTGAGTCAGTTATCAGTTTCTATTTTGTAAGCGCTCCTACCTGGTGCATTAGTCACAATAAATAAAACGTCCCGAAAATGCTGGATGGAATCAAAGATTTTTTCAAATCATCGGCATGTGCCTTGGCAGTGGAACTAGAATGCTTACCACTTCGAATGGCTATAAATGTTGGTCCTGAGCAGGGACCCGGACCGAACCGTTATTAACCGAAAACCGGACCGGAACCGAAATGTTTTAGATGGACCAGAACCGAACCGATATTTTATTAAAAATATGTTTATGAACGGGGCCGTACCGAACCGAAATAAAAATGATTTTTTCGGTTCTTGTGCCTTTTTTATATGCTTTTTTGTTGGTTTGAATAGCTGATTCACGTGACCAGTAAGACTCACTGAACCCCATAGTTTTTATGACGGAAAGTAGTTGAATAATAAAACCACACAGCTGAAAAAAGATGAATAAAGTGAAGGTAGGTACGTCAAAATTTTGAAGGGATTTTTTAGGTGGCTGTAGATCTTTATCAAAGAATAATAGTGTCTTTATTATCCAGATTAGACATCAAGTGTGATTCATCGTTGAAATCAGCTCGTTGGGAAGATTATAAAAATGTAAAAATATACAGGGTATCCCGAAAATCTGCACGCTACTGTACATTTGATAGCATTTTAACAAAAAACAGTTATAACCACACAACTTTTATTTGAAAGTGGGTAATTTATAATGAATAACCCTGTACATACCTACTATAAAAAATCGGCTGTGTCACCCCAGAACTTTCCCGGCTCGACCGTAGAGAATAGGATTATTATAATTACAAAATACTAAGCATTACATTAATGGAACAAATTAAAAATAGCGTTGATAATGACATAAGCTGCACATGCGCACGTTGTATATCACACTGCTATAATTATGATCTCCTAAAATCATGTGTGAAAACTATTGGGAATTCGGGAAAAATTTTCATACAATAGTTGTAGGGAATTTTATGCTTTACAACTTTGCACTGAAACATTTTGCACTAAAGTGCATAATTTACCTCCAATTTTAAAAAAATGGAAAATCCTAAATGTGTATTTTTCTCGCCATGTAGCGGCGAAACTATGAGAAATTCGATAAAAAGTTAAACAATTTGATGCTTTATAACTTTGCACACGAAAATTTTGCACTAAAGTGTATTGTTTTTCCTCAAAATCAAGAAAAACTAGAGAAAATCTACATGCACATTTTTGACGAGCCCTGAAGTGGCGCAACTATTGGAAATTCTGCAAAAGGTTTTAAACAAAAGTTATAGAAAATTTTATGCTCTAAAACTTTGTACCATAACATTTTGCACCAAAGTGTATTTGTCCTCAAAATCTAGAAAAACTAGAGAAAACCTACATGCACATTTTTTACAGGCCCTCTATTGGCGCAACCATTGGAAATTCTGGAAAAAGTTTGAAATACAAGCTATAGGGAATTTTATTCTCTAAAACTTTGTACTACAATATTTTGCACTAAAGTGTTTTGTTTGTCTTTAAAATTTAAAAAAAGCAAAAAATTCTTACATGTGTATTTAATCAATGTCGGTCTTGAGAACCTTCTACTGTACCAATTTAACCCACACACCGACCCTTCATACCAAATTTCAGCATGATTAGTCAAACGGTTCGGCAGTTATCGTGGAAGATTACACACAGACATACCATACGCTGAAAATGCTTTTAATCTTCTTGGGGGACCTCAAAATGGATATTTCCATCGATATCTCGATTTTTTTTTCTCTTTCACCTTACTTTCTCTTTGATGGGTCCGGCAAAATGAAAATCAATCGAACTGAAATAACCGAACCAAACCGAAAAAAAATTGGTAGAACCGGACCGAACCGAACTGAAATTTTTTTTTGAGAACCGGAACCATACCGGACCGGATTTTTTTAAATGTGACAAGAACCGGAATCGAACCGAACCGTCAATTTCATTTCGGTCCGGGTCCCTGGTCCTGAGTAGATAACTTTTGAAGGCTTACCAAAACCATTTGGCTCAATAATAATACAAGCATATTCAGATGGTCTGGAAGTGAAACTCTGTATTACATTTACTGTCGGTCCGAAGTGTCTCAAGTTAGTTTACGTTTAGTTATTGTTTTGACAACAAAGAGTAGATAGAAGCGCTATTTTCTTTGATATTGGATCTATAGGGTCACCGATTGCAATGAACTCGGTTTTATTAAACATAAGTAAATGTTTGTTGAAATAATTATTAAAAAAAAACTTTGTCTTTATTGTGACAACATATACTTGTTTACAGGCTTTTAAGTACTTCAGAATGACTTTATCGCAATGAAAAATTTTTATGAACTGCCAAGTTAAGAAACAAATTAAAATAAAATTGATGAACTGCTAACGTCACAGTTCTTTAGACCCCACACCCCCTTGTCACATCCCGCTAAGCAATACCCTTATTTGCGAACGTATTTTATGAACGGCCTCTATTTAGTAATTCGACAATGGAGAAGTTTCATGGTAGTGATAATATAATATGTTTTTACGGTAAAAAAAAATTTAAATCGATAAATAAATAACGGAGAAATATAATATTAAAGTTGTTGCTTTTTAGCGCCACGAAACGATTGACGCATGACTGACTTAAATTAAATTAAATGTCCAATTAAATCACGCTTCATAACTTTACACAATTTCTTTCTTTTATCTTTTTGCAAAGGTGCGTGGAAAAAGACTTTGTTTGGCTTTTTAATCGTTGTACTAGTACAGTAAGGTACAAGTCAATACTTAAAGCAGCCTTTTTTAATTTCAGTCAACGTAGTTTATTAACTGTCACACAAGGAGAATAAATTACGTCTCGTACACTCTTATAGCGAATTCCTTTGGGAAAAACTAGTTTTGCACTGGTTTTGCACCAGTGTTGCATTGACACCTAAAGAATTTCATGAAAAATGTGAACTAGTTCATTTTCAATGAAATACAAAATTTTACGTTAGATTGGTCTATTTTCGTAAAAGGATAATGTTGCTGTTATTTTTATTTACATTTTAGAAATGAATGACTATACCAGGAATATATGAGATATTGAATTTTAAATGAATAATGAAATCATTAAATTAACATTACCACTTGATGATAATGATGAAATATTTAAATTAACAAGTATGTAAATTTTTCAAATTATTGAAATCATCTTGAAATCTGATTTTTCTCTACTTCCTTATTTCGTATATCATTTCCTCATCACTACTTGAAGATGATGTGAAGGATAATTCCACTAGAAGTTTGAACCTTTTGATAAACCCGCCATGTTGCACTGAGTTCGAACTCGAATGCACCAGTTCCCCAATGGAATTCAAAACCCGCCACCAGTTTTCCCAATATAGAATACAAATTATGCACTCAGTGCTCACCAGTTTTTCCAATGGAATTCGCTGTTAGATCATTTACGATTCATAACTTTACATATTCATAACTTTGATGTATCCATTTTAGTTTGTCGCGCTTGCTGTATAAATAGCGAATAATGAGTGGCGAAAGACTGTAAATTGCTTGCGCTTCATTTCTATGTGATGCACTGAAATCAATGAAAAGAAAGGAAAAGCATCTTTACTGGATAACAAGCTTGTTTAGAAGTAAGGCCCGTTATAGAGCCTCCAATTTGCGTAATGATTTATGCATAGAAGATACAGGGCAATACAAGAATTTTTGCCGAATGTCTGCAGTGAATTTTGAGATTTTAATTAATTTAATTGGCCTAAAGTTGCATAAAGAAATACAAATTATAAAGTATCCTTTTACATGAAAGGTTGGCATTAACCATCCGTTTTTTGGCAACGGGTGACTCGTCCACTGGCTTATTGCAATTGAATAACACTCTCATGGTTCCACTGTGTATTCACATTAAAAATTGGTCGAATTCAAAATTCAATATATTTTGACAAACTAAACTTGCCCAGCAAACACATACTAGCCGACCCGCCAACGGCCCAGGAGCGGCTTGCCGAATGGACGTATTTGACCCGCATACAGCTGCCGGTGCGGCGTGCTAGTAGGGCATGTCCGCCTGGCCGAAGGGTGGCAGAGAGTCGGCTAACCACCGGCGGCAAGCCATTGACGAACCTGTAGCTTACCGAAAGCATTACATTTTATTTTTTATATTTGAAAAAAATACATTTTTCCATCTACGTATATTGTATATACATATGAGAAAAATGTTTCTGTTTATTCACATGAGACAGCTGTTTCTGTCATTTCAGTACTACAGATAAATAAACAAATATACACCTTAAGGTTCATGCCAACGGCTATGTGAGTCTATGAATAAGAATTTTACCGCCGTCTAGTGACCGCAGACCGACTGAAAGGAAAGTCTAGAGGCGCGAATCCGCCGTTCGGCATGCCGCTGGCTAACAGTATTCGGCCCGAAATACGATGTCCCTTGGGTTTCCAGTAGGTTGCCGAGAGAATAACGTTGTCGAAAAAATAAGGAACGGCGAGCCATAACCCAGCTAACCAGATGACATCATAAATACGTCGTTTATATGACATCAAATCCCCAGGCTGACGTCAGCAAGTGACGTATTCATTACGTCTCAATCACGTGAAAAAGTCACACCCCAGTGACGTCTGCAGCTGACGTTTAGTATATGTCATCCATTAACGTCTTGGTAACGTCACACTGACGTACATTTCACGTCGTATTTGTAATAATTTAGAACCTCCAGTTTTCAAATTTCAATTAATTTTCAGTCTGCTTTTGACATGATTATTATTTTTGACTGGTGACTAGTTTTGTTATACAATAATATCACCAAACTAATATCATTTACAATAGTATTAGTGTGATTATATCACTCATAGTGTAATAATGTCCTATATTGTTACTTGATTAATAATCGATAATCATTCACCATTTACTGACTAATAACTGATAATCACACTTGGTACTTTTAATGCTAAAAATCTAGTAGGTATGCTGTCATCTTTGTCATTGCTTTTGTACTGTAAATGTGAATTATTGAGCTGTCAATTTTTTTAAATGTCATTAATTCGTGATATAATCTATTGAATACAACGCGTGGTATCGTGTCTATCGATAATCCCATAAGTTAATGCACTCAACGTGTTGTCAAATTATAATTTCACCCGTCCTGGGGACTCGTGAAATTAATATTTGACAACACGTTTCGTGAAATAACTTATGGGATTATCGATAGCCAAGATGCCACTCGTTGTATTATATATGATAATGTTATTGAACTATAACGAAACTGGTCATTAGTCAAAAATAATAATCGTGTGAAAATAATACGTTTTATTTATCAAAATACTAAATGGATTATTGTTCAGCTAAAAACAATAGAGAATTGAAAAATTTATAGATATTAACCACTGCAAAATGTGAAATATCACTTTAAGGCTTATCAAGTACCGTATACAAATAATTACACAGAAATGATAAAATAATATTTTCGAGTTAATCTGCAACTCCAAATTACCAAATTTGCCAATTTCACTTCTTTCTGACTAAACACTTTCCCAGTGCAGATCAAAATTAGGAATTTCCATTTAAAATTAGGTTGTTCTTAATAGTGACTTAAATTGATAATTTGGAACCTTTGGTTTTCAACAATGGTGAAGAATATCGTCCCACTAACCAAAACTATACTTTTTTACACTCTACATACGATATTCTTCAACATTACTTAGTGAATTTTATTTGCAACAACACACACAAACACCAAACGTCAAACGTCACGAACACCGCAAAACCGCCAATGGCAATTCATAATGGGTCGTTTGGAACTTTACAATGGATTCCATTGGCCAAACTCAATGCCAATTAGATTCAAATTTGCCCGGCAAATGCACAATATGAATACCTATGTAACGTAATTTATAATGATAATTGAATACAATCTCAATATTCGCTTCAATAAAATCATATCCTATTATATACTCAATCATTCGTGTCTGTAAAAACCTACATTCTTGTATTCTTACATGCATAGAAGCGTTGGTCATAAAATGACTGACTAAAGAAGTTAATCTGACGTAAAAATATGACGTGGTGGAAACATCACAAAAATGACGGCTTTTCGACGTCATATTTTGACAGAAGACGAATATGACGAATAATCACCTATAAATGACGTCATCATTCGACATCTGGTTAGCTGGGAAATGGACCACGGGCGGCCCTGATCATGGTTATTTAGCAGTCGGAATACCGTATGTGCCGGCAGGACGCCGCTAGTTTGCCGACTGCGTTTGGTTTGTTGGGTGCGTGTCGCGCGTCTAATTTAAATTTCACATCCAAACTAATGTGCACAAACAAACAAATTTTCTTTAATGTACCGACATCGCATGGAAAACATTTTGCGCTGACCAAAACGGAGCGCGACCGAATAGGCGTGAGCGCGCTCCTGTCCGAATCGAGATGTTTTGCAACGTACGCGAACGTTTTGCGCTGTTTGTTGTACCGGTCTGGATGCACCTTTAGAATTACAATTTTACGTCCTTGTCTTGAAGTCAATATAGAAGATTGTTTGTATACAAACACTGTAAACAAACTATACGATACTTCCATATGGGCATGCGCCACTTCTATTGATGTTTGTAAACAGTTCCCCGCACAAATGGTTTAAGCGTACACTAATTAGGAGAGATGACGTCAGGCCACTGAATCGGACTGAACAAAATTATTAATTCAAAACGTAACTTTAAAATGTTATAACATTTTTAGTTTTCGAGACATCTTAATTTCACTTTTACACTTTTGTTCATTTTTGCTTAAATTTGCAGTTTCATTGATAAACAAATTGGTAAACTTCTTCATTATATAGAAATCGGAAGAAATCGTAATCAATTAAAAGATTTTTAATAAAACGACTGGATCAGGAGCACACATTAAACGAATAAATTTGGAAAGGAGATTACTACTATGTGTAGAAGTATAGACAAGTTTAAATAACTTTCGCCTTCAACAATAATAATTGTTATTTAAAAATTGTTCATCATGGTTTAATCCTTGGAATTGTTAAGTATGCAAGGTTATAAGTAATTTTTAATATTTTAATATCTTTAGTTTATTTTTATTGGGAGGTATCCCCCTTTGTGATGAATGCTCTGAAAATGGTCGTTTACCGAAAGCGCTAAGCCGAATCTTATTAAAAGCAATTTTACTAAATTGTCTTTACTTTTATACATAGTAGTACTCTCCTTTCCAAGTTTAAAATAGTTTTGTTCTCTCTCTGTTCAACGTCTATTATATTCTTGTCATTGTCAGAATACATAGGTATCAGAATAGATACAAGATTGGGCTTAAGAAAATATGACAGTTTTTTTATAAAATAAAATAATGGTTTGTTATAAGTTCTACCAATCTTATTTGGCCTTTCGAATTTCAATAGCTGTTTATGATGCAGATTTTAAAAGAGGTATTTTATTTTGTAATTGGGGAAGATTGGGAAATTAACGTAACGTCAATAATCAATTGATTTTGTTTTCAGTTATGGTTTCCCGAGCATTGGTTAAATTTTGACCTGACCTTCCGTTAGTGAGATTATTTACTCTATACTAACTTTATAGTAATTAGTTATCGGGCCAGTTTTACTTTGAATTGGCACAGTTTTACTTTGAATTGGCACGTTTCCTTGCTGAAGAAAATCGTCACCACTAACCAAAACTACACTTTTTTATCACTCACCTCCTGATGTAGCTAAAATAGCTAGCGAAATGTACATAGAGTGATAAAAAAGTGTAGTTTTGGTTAGTGGTGACGATATTCTTTAACATTGTTGAAAACCAAAGGTTTAAAATTTCCAATTTAAGTCGAGAATCTAATTATCTAAAATCGTCCTATGTTACGTTTTTCTCGGAAATGTATATTTTCCCCGGAAAATTAGAAAACCTTTTTTTTTACTACGCGTTTTGAAACTATTGTTCAGAAAGACCGTGGGGTTGTTGGTGTTGGAAAAATCTCGGTAAATTTTCCTAATTTGAGGGGACTATAGTATAAAATGCGCATTTACCGTCCTCAAATTTCCGAGGTATATGGTCACAATGTAAAAAATGTATAGTATGAAACTTGTAACAAGTTATCGAAACTTTTACACTCGTACTTAATTTGTTATTTACAGCTTTATTAAGATCCGAAATTTGGGTAACAAAACTCAAATGAATTTTACCCTCATGAAAAATATTTCATCTAAGTGATAGTATGCTAAAAAAAATCTTAAATAATACTTGTTTTTAACGTATCCCATTAAATATATTCCATTTCAAAACACCATATGTTTTTGTTTCAGATAGACTGACTGACAAACCACAACAATGTCGAATCCATTCGTATTTTCGATATCCAACTTTCCCAACTAAGTCACAATTAAAATGGAAATAGCCGTGAAAAGGTTTTTACCCTTTACGCTTCTATTTATACTGCGGTGCATCCCGATTCAGTGCCAAGATGAACTCGACAAATCGAAAGAAACGAAACAGAACATAAACCTTAAAATTAATACCACACGTACGTTAGAATCACACCAAGAATTGCGTCCATTTAGATATATAGAAGACGATGAAATTAAGGATATATTTAACCCGGATTATTATAATCCGCGAATAAGATACTTTAGGTTAGTATATTATAATCGGCAAAATTTCTTATTCCCACAATGTCACAGAATATAAATCTATTTTTATGCATGAGAAAGTAATAAACCTTAATTTCTTGTGTAAAATGTAGTACGGTCATTTTCAAATATTATCACATCTGAGTATTTTTTAAAAATTCGTAAATTTAGCTAGGCTATAATACTGAGCTATTTTTATAATAATTATATGGGTCTTTTTAAATCCAGAAGACTAGAAAATGTTTGGCCGGCCAGTACAGGATTACAGATATAACATAAACGGATCGTAAGATTATTTTCAATTTTTTTATTAAGTATTGCAGAAATTGTTTTAGTACAATTCAAAGAATTTTCAACGGCAACCCGATTACGTACTTTACCTGCAGATACCTATCGAACAATTTTTATAAAAATCTGATTATATGCTTTTCTAGTTCCTAAAGAGGCACAAGTTGTGTATTTTGGTAACAGTTTAGTAAATGTAGTTGAGTTGCAAGTTTATTGGCATTATAACAATATATAAATTTGTTATGGCAATTTTAAAAATGTCACATAAACCCTGAAAAATAGATGCTTTAATATTTAATTTTCTTTAAATATTTACAGAAAAAAGTAAAATTAGTTACATGTTTGGTGCTAGAAAATCAACGATTTACAGAATTATAAAGAAAGAACAATTTAGTGAATTTCATAGCTCTGGGAAAATTTCCGAGATCATTTTAAAAAACGACTTCGGCGGAAAGAGTACATTTTCTTCTTTAGAATAGAATTTCCAGTTCTAGACAATAAAATTAAGCAAAACAATATTTAACGCACTGCTTTACAGAAGTGTCAGTGCCAGTTCTTAGCATCATCAGTTATATTATTTTTGCCTATTTTTTATTCCAAGGAACACAAAGAATACATTTAATAAAAATATTTAATACTATGAATGCACCAAACCAAATGAAAAATATAAATTTCAAAATCCTTACGTTATGTTTTCAACTCTAAACGTGTTTTAATATCTTTCTTTCTTTCTCTTTTCCTTTTTGTACTATTTCTTTCTATTTTTCCTGTTTTTCATAATTTCTTCCTATTTGTCCTTATCTACTTTTCCTATTTTTTCTAACTTTTCCCTATTTTTGTTGTATTATTCCCTATTTGTCCCTATTTTTCATTATTTTTTCCT
This sequence comes from Neocrepidodera transversa, assembly GCA_963243735.1. NCBI lineage: Eukaryota > Metazoa > Arthropoda > Insecta > Coleoptera > Chrysomelidae > Neocrepidodera > Neocrepidodera transversa. The sequence continues at coordinate 26,891,519 of OY725345.1, read as the reverse complement.
ATTTTCCCCTATTTGTATCTATTTTTCACTATTTTCCAATTTTTTCCATATTTTCCAATTTTTTCCTATTTTTCCATATATTTCCCTATTTTTGTCAGTTTATCCTATTTTTTCCTAATTTTTATTATTTTTGCCGATTTTTCCCTATTTGTCCGTATTTTTATGTATCTTTCCCTATTTTCTGTGTTTTTCCAGATTTCCTCTATTTGTTCCTACTTTCCCATATTATTTCCTACTTTTCAAAATTTTTTCCTATTTTGCGTTTTTCGTCCCTCTTTTTTACTGGTACCATTTTCCTCCGTTTTTTTCTGTTTTTAGGGTTCCGTACCCCAAAGGGTCGAAAAAGAAACCCTATTGCTCTCACTCGCGTGTCCGTCCGTCCGTCCATCTGTCACACCGGTCTAGCAGCTAAACCGTTGGAGCTAGATACTTCAAATTTTCACAGTTTATGCGTCTTGTTGACCCAAAGCCATATAAACTGTAAAAAATATTTTTAAAAATTTTTAAGGGGGGCTCCCATACAACTCGATGTTTTTGATAAACTGATAACATTATTGATACAAATTATGTAATGTTTTTTTGTCCTAGCAGTGGACAATGGGTATGATTTAAATTCTGCATTGAATTACCTTTCCTCTGATGTGCCACACATGGTGTATCGCCCATTCAAATTTTCATGTTACGGGGTGGGGGTGAAGGGGGTTAAGGTAGAGCGATAAATTTTGTCAAAAATTTCGTTTCCTTTAAATCAAAAGTCGACGTGTCTCACTATTTTTCTCAAAAATTATTGTGCGAGAGTAAAGTGAGGGTAGAAAAAAACACAATGTATTTCTGTTCAGGGGAGTAGTAAAAAAATTAAACTTAATGATTTGAATTCTGCATTGAATTATATTTTCCCTGATGTGCCACACATGGTATGTTCCCTATTTAAATTTTAAAGTTGAGGGGCGAGGGGTGAAGGGGGTTGACGTTAGAGTGATGTTTGTTATCAAAAATGTTGTCCCTCTCAAATCAAAAATCGACGTGTCTCGCCGTTTTTGCCAAAAATTATTGGGTAATCCTAAATCGGGGGTGGAAACTTTTTAAAAAAACACCCTGTATATGCGGATTGTGATATTCGATATTTTATTATTTTTATCTGTGCTATTATTAATTTTGTTAAGAAATGCATTTTTCGTCTCATAATTTTGTTTTCATCGTCGAACGCACATGCGCCAGGTTATTTTTCTTTTCACTTCTTTAAATCTTTTACCAAGTATTTTTGGCTTATATTCTACATTTGGTACGGAACCCTAAATGTGCGCATTCCGACACGCACTTGACCGATTTATTTACTATTTTTTCATTATTTTTCACTATTTTTCATATTTTTTCCCATTTCCCTGTTTTTCATTATTTTTTCCCGGTTTCCTTTATTTTTCCCCATTGTTCTTTATTTTTTCTCTTTTTGGCTTTATTTTTCCTATTTCACTTTATTTTTTCCTATTTTACTTTATTTTTCCCTATTTTCTCAGCTTTTCCTCATTTTTTCCTATTTTTCACTAATCCCTTTAGTGTTTTCTATTTTTCCCTACTTTTTCCTATTTTTCTATTATAAAATAATTTCGTTGTACACGTCGGAGTCAGATTCAATATTAATCCATTCTAATAAATAATAACCGTTACTAAAGAATGAATAGTTACTTTTTCAACACCTCTATTTTTCGTTACGTTACAATTTCTGATTGTTAAGCCGAGTTAAGGAACTTAGTTCCAAAAAAAGTATAATAAAAGGTGTATAAAACGTTTTAAAATTTATACTGGTGGTGAATGAAAAGGTATAAAAGGGGACATCAAAATCAGGTACAGTTGACTACTTTGAAGTCATACATAAAAACCACGTGGCAAACTCAAATATCTATTTATTTTCTTAATGGTAAAAGTTCATGTGTTTTTAATAATTCTTTGAAATTTTCTGACGCAATTTACGGTATGAGAGAGGCCGTTTTTCAAAACTTTTTACGAAATAAAATTTTCGTCATTTATCGAAACCTTTTAAAGCAGCTATGAAACACTTGGATCAGATTAGTAGTTTTCGAGATATTGCGGGTGGGAGTAAATTCACAAAAGTGGGCGTGGCGTCTTTACCATGGAATCTATGGCGAAATGATTACTTAAACTTGGACTTCTTTTGATAACCCCGTTTTACGCTATCGCCACGGGGTAAAAATGCATAAAAGAATAAGCGGTCTTTTGGCGCCTTGAGCCATGTATCGGATTGCCTCGGGCGCCACATTCCGTTTATAGTGTGAAGGCCACTTGCACCGGGCAGTATCAGTGAAGATAAAATAATCCAGGGGTCGTTATAGTACTTTCCCTTACTGTGCTGATAATCTGGGTATTAGCTGCTAAAAACCAAAACTCGCAAACAAAATAAAATAACCAAGTACACAACAATGGTTTTTATTCAAAAACCAAATATTTCACCGAATGAAGAAATGTGTGTAAGTTTCCGGTTATCGTCGGCGTCTTGTTGTTGGAACGGTTGACGAGAATACACGTCGGTCGGTCCTCTCTTTAATCGTCTCGTTGGGACGGTTGACGACTGGACATCAACTGGATTTCGAGTTACTGGTGGGAAAGACAGATGGACAGATATTGTAAAGTGAATAAGTAAAATTTGTCTACAAAATGTTAGTTCTTACCTAAATATAAATCAACTTCAAAAATTATTTTAGTTGTATATTAAAATATTTGTTACGACTATATGGATCGACCATGTTTTAATTATTCCTTTATGACTATCTAAAGCACATAAACCTAAAATGAATCTCTAATATAGTAATAGTAATCATCATTTACAATTTGTATACACGTTTATACAAAATGTTAGTTCTTACATAAATATATATTAACTTCAAAAATTATTTTAGTTTTAAAATATTTGTTACGCCTATGGATCAACCATGAATTATTGCTTTATGACTATCTCATGCACAAAAATAAACTTAAAATGTATCCTTCTAGAAAGCATTTATAAGATTTTAAACAACATCAATGGTGTTACATGAAGCGGTTTGTTTTAATTGAAATTAAAATCGTATACCGTGACTTATTTTAAGAAAATAATTTATAACAGAAACTATTTTAGGAATAAAAGAGGTAGTCCGCCCGCTAGTTTAGCAAGTATTCGACGAAGATTAAATGAAGAAAGGAGGAAAGAGGCGGAAATGATGTCAGCCGATGGTAATCCTAAGATGGAACCGAACGACACGGAAGGTGCCAAAATGGGTGGCGACATTTTCAATTACAGATTAAAACAAGGTAAATAGTAATTATTTTATATAAATTAACGAATCAAATTTTCCAACTTGTACCACGATTAAAAAACATTGATTTTAATTTTCTTTTATGGATTTTGTGGTCTCTGTCCTTAAGTTGGTATAATAATAAAAATAATAATAATAATAAATATTAATATTTTAGTTGCTATTACAAAAACGAAAAACAAACTAAAAAGTTTCTGGTTATTTACGTCGACCATAGACGTGGCTAAAAAGTAATTTCTGGATATTTCGATAATCGGTTCAGACGGGTAGTGAACGGGATCTTAATAAAAAAAAAACATAAAACCGTTTGGCTGTAAAACGATGGCGGTGGTTTAAACTTTGTTCAAGTTGACCTCACCCCATAAACGGACAAAAACAACCCCCGAAAGGTGCGAATCGCGAATGCGCCATCTCTTACCTATACACCTGCTTAACCCCCGTTTTTGATACGCGGGTTTATGAAGTGCACCGGATAAGAGAAAATATGTTCACAGATCATTAAATACACACCGGATGATGATATTGGTAGTATGCGATCTAAATGTTGGTAAAATACAGTTTATTGAAAACGGTATCACTGTCTCTAAGGAATTTTAAATGTAGACTTGTTTTTGCTCGTTCAGCCATCTGCCTTCTGCTTTTGTCAATATAATTCATTGAATTCGAGTTTTCTATTAAAAATAAACCTAACCTAATGATGTTTTAGACAAATTATATTTTTTTTTAATATAATTACTGTTACCAACCAACCCCCGGTATCTATCATATTATTTTCCAGCAATTTAATGGTATGTTGTTCCGTCTTATTGAATTATTTTTTCAAGAAATTTTAGAGAGATAGCTAAAATACATTATATTTAATGTGTTTTGTTTCGTCTTAGACTTTGTTGATTTTTTTAAGGCACTCGGTCTTTTTTAAGTCCCACTTGATCTGTCTGGGTTTATATTGTCAAAACTCATTATTTTTAATTATATTTTATTTCGTCTTCATTACCACTTTTCTCAGGATACTTTAGATCTGTTTAGTCTGCATTTACAGAAAAAAAAATAGTACACGGTACCACAGAACATTATGACGAGGAATGTTTAGTCAAACTCCGCATAAAAACATGGTTGAAAGCAGGAGAAAAGGCCAGTCAAAAATCAAATTTCAGACTACCAACACCGTCACCGAAGTTCCTGTATTCAGCGCCGAGACGAAGACGCGGATAATTATAACAAACAGATGGGTTTTACTTCTTCAAAACCCAGTTCATTCTCACAAATTAAACTACGAACACCATTAGCAGAGGTTACAATATTCTACGGCATTCCACCACGCTACGCTCTTCGTCCCAACGCCAAATATTTCGACGTCTACCCATTTTTACATCTCCCATCATAAAGGACAATTTCTTCCTTCGTTTGAATTTATTTGGTCTTTATAAAAATAAATCAGAATATGTATTTTCATATTTCAATTAGCCAACTTCTTATAGTCCCTGAGCCAAAGGTTAAATACGTATCGACTGAAACAGCTTATAAGATTTTCATCTTTCGTGGGTTCGCGGGGGAGGGTGTCATTTATCAGTTAATTGTACCATCCTAAATAACAACTTTTATCATATATTTACTAAAATATATGGTCAGTGTTACACAGAAGCGTACTGTGTCAATGGACTCATCCAGTGATTTTTTTCACCGGGTCCAGCCCTTCTGTAGACCGATCCTGCGGCTGTAATTAATTCTTAAAATTTGAATATCGGGGCTATAGTGGCTTGTGACGTGGCCAAATTGAAACAGATTATATTTGGCTATGTTGTCATATCGATAAAACTGGCAACTCTCGTTTTCTCATTTGGTATGATTAAAAGAAGGAAAGAAGTATGTCAAATTTTTCTACAAACGAACAAACCTAGAATCTTGGCAATGCTGTAGAAAGTAAAACGCTAATTATTGGTCAATTAGCAGCGCCACTTTCAAAATATGTTAATTACTTTTTATTGATTTTTATTGATTAATGAATATTATAAGAACAATGAAAATCAAAATAAGCAACTAGGTTCTTTAAGCTATTCATTCATTAATATAAAACCAATAAATTCGTTCCTACTGGATTCCATTAAAAGAGCAATATTGCCAATAATGCTAAGAGAGACACAGTGCACAAATCTGATAAAATTTACGTTATTTAAAGTAATTAAGAACATTTTGTACATATTCGTTGGTAAATGTCCCGGGGGTGGATATTCGTTGGAGGGAGTTTTTATGAGCTCCAAAAAGGCTGGTTACAATTTATTTATTTTCAACACAATAGTTAATTTATAATTAATACATTCATTACGATGGTAGTTAGGTTTTCCGGTTTTCCCTATATCTTTTATGTCAAATGGCGCCATCATTTTTCAGTAAATTTTCTTAATGAATAAATATATTTTCCTCAATTTTTTTATTTTGTTTATGTTCACTTGTCACCAAACTTTAAAAGAATTTCTGGGGTCATTACAATTATTAATAATAATACTATTATTATTATTATTTCCACGATTATTAAGCACAACGTGGATCCTAACTTAAAAATACTAGACCATCAGGTATATTTTGTGATAAATTTGAGTACGGAAGTTTTCATTTATTGGGCTGATATTGGTAACATTGGCAACAGTAGGAACACCAGCAGCAATAAATTTAGTACATATTCATCAAACTCAATACATTTCCAAATTGCAGTGTAGCAGCACTGCTGCGTGCAAGATCCCTTCACTAGAATAAAACAAGAACTCGGATAGTATTAAAGCCTACACCACCGCCATCGTGTTCAACATCTTCGAAAACGAGGATGACACAGGTTTTGTCGATACAAGACGGGGTATCCGCATTAACAGCCTTTCTTGGCGGTTATTGGCCTTTTTGTGCGGTTTACTCGGAGAGTTTAAACCACCGCCATCGTGTTCAACATCCTGGAAAACGAGGGAGGGAAATTGTACATGTTTGTCCGACTCACACAATCCACTATTGTATAAATTTATCCAGATATCCACAGCTACCGTATTAAATACACGTTGTAGGCGTACTTAATTGTTTGAACAAATGAAACAAATAAAAAAGAAATGAATAAATTAATATTTTTGTGTGACTTCAGTCGGCAATATCTTTTGACAATATCTCCGATTTGTTTATTTGTTTAGTACTACTACAAGAAAGAACATATATATTAAATTTAATCTTAAATTAAATAATTAATAACAAATTAAGTATCTTTTATTGTTATTTGGTAAGATTATTGTTTCTAGCGTTTACATGATTTGTAATCATGCGAGCTTGGGAGACTTAATGACAATATAATAGAATGAAACTTACAGCAAAATTTTCAGTACCAGTATTTGCAGCTGACATAAAAACTAGTATTATTTAAAATAAAAAACTAGTTTTATTTAACAAACTAATAATGTAAATTATAGCTAAAGTTTCATCTAAATCATAGCAGAAAAAATGTAATTCGATTAAATTAGATGTCGTTAATCAATTTTTATTACTTTTGTAGGAGAGATGACTAACGAACAACAGTATAATAAGATAATAGACAAAATCAGGATCGTCAAAGGAGAGAACCCTCAAGAAAAAATGAACGAATTCGAGCCGGGCATCGACTGCGATTTCGAAAACGACTGTCTCTGGCAATGGAGAAAGGATATTGCTAATGGATTTTTCATCACGTCCGGTGCGAAATTTGGTTCTAATGAAACTGGACCGAGAACTGATGCTGATAATAGTGATGGAGGTAAAATTTGATTATATATTATAACAGGTTTTTAAAGAAAATATTTATTTATTTTATATGTTTCGAAATATTAATGGATAAGGGACGAGTACGTGAGCCATTCTAAATTTTCGTATTTCAGCAATAAAAGAAATTATACCGTACAATATTTAATGACGTATAATAACTAGCAATTATTAGAAATTACAATTCTTCCAAACAAGTTTTAATACACTATTTTTTTAAGACAAAAAAGCAAAAGCAAAAAACCACTGCTGTGATACAAATCGTTTTATTTAAAAAAATTACAAGTTTGGCTCTATAATTTGTAACACTTCAAACGGATAGTATCGTATGTTTTTCCTGATTTTTTCTTAAGTTTTATCCTGAAATTAGTGCCGGCGGAAAAAGGGTGTACCAATAAAAACTCCTAGATTGAATATTTTGGAAATTAATTAATATATTTTAATTCTGTAAAAGCCAGTTTGCGGAGCACTGAGAGAGCTTCAGTTTTGGATATAAATTGATTTTAAATATGTCAAAATGTAGATGGCCCTGCGCTCCAAAACTTTTTTCGATGAGAGGATCTTCCAAATGTAGCATATCTTGTATAAAATGCATTTTTAAGCATGTTTTATTCTTAGAACTTATTCGATAAATCTAACCATTTTCGAGATATTTAAATCCAACAACCTCTATTTTTTTTTGAAAATTTGAAAGAAAAAAATACTTTAAATGACTGCACTTGGAAATTGTTTTAACAATATTTTAAATAAAAATAAAATCGGAGGCAGGTGTGTCTGTCAGTTTCTGAAGTTGTTATTTTTGACAATGGTGTTGCGGACCTGTCGGTCCTTTGGGAATCGTACTCGTACTTGTAAAAAATTCTCAATGCACTTTTAACACTTTATTAACATAAAATTCATGAAATATAAAATGCATGTGTCGCTTGACTTGACTGAACGCTACTCTACTACGAATGAATTCAACAATTCAACATTCAACGAACTCAACTAATTTTCCTGCTGCTGCATTTATGTCTAGTACGTTTTCCACACAGACTTTTGCCTGATCGCAAAACTTTTATGTGCCGATTTAGGTAATTACTGAACATTTAAAAAACCATATACAAATCGAACAAAAAGAGCCGCAACGTTTGAAAATATTGCTGTAGTTTTACAAAGGATATGAAATAATCCTCACTTATCACTACGCCAATTGAATAAGGAAACAAATATTTCTATTTCTACTTGTCAGAGGATTCTAAAGAAGACCATTTTTTTTTAATGCCTCAAAAAAAATACAGGTTGTTATAATAGTCGAGATAGATATCATTGTAAAAGCAGTATTGTTACCAATAAATAAAAAAAATATGGGTTAGTATACGATTTTAATTATTTGGAAAGAGAGATTTTTAGACTTAAATATCTAGAAAATGGTTAGATTTATCGAATAAGTTCTAAGAATAAAAAATCTGCTTAAAAAAGATGTGCTACATTTGAAAGATCCTCCAATCGAAAAAAAGTTTTTGAGAGCGGCGCCATCTACATTTTGATATATTTAAAATCAATTTATATCCAAAACTGAATATCTATCAGTGCTTTGCAAACTGGATTTTACAGAAGTAAAAGATCTTTATTCATTTCCAAAATATCCAGTCTCTATTCATTTCCAAAATATCCAGAATGCGAGTTTTTATTGGTACACCCTGTATATACTAATTGGGTAAAAAACTACCCGTAAATTATTTTCTATGTAAAATAAAATATTAAAATACATATTTTCAGATATAATATAATAAGTGGTACGCTTATTATCGATAATTTTTTTTAATGTTACGAATGCCAGTCCCAATGACGAAAATATAACCAGTGCGAAGCACGAGTTGTATTGTCCAAAGAAAGGGGCTGGCATGAGTTGACGTTTGTAAAAAAATTATCGATTCTTAAGCGCACCACACGAATTATATTTAGGAAGATTATATAACTTCACAAATTTAAGCAATAGATGTTACAATTTCTACTTAGTTACCATGTATTGATAAGCGAATATACCCTTGACGACGTGGTATAAGGGTTTTGATGATTAGCATCTGAAGATGGTCGTTGACCGAAAGCGCTAAGCCTAATCATATTAAAAGCAATTTTACTAAATTGTCTTTACGTTTACACATAGTATTTCTCTCCTTTCCAAGTTTAATTATATTTTAGTTTAACATTCTGCAGATTATATTGTAATCAGTAATAGTAGATTCTGTAACAAGGTTAGAATGAAAAATTCGACACGAGTCGAAAATTCCGAACGCGAGCGTCAGCGAGTGTGAGGAACCACGAGTGTCGAATTTTTTCATTCTAACCGAGTAACAGACTATATTTTCTCCACAATCAAAAGGTATAAATTAAATTAAATCTGAACACAAGTTATTTGTTGACATATTTGTATTACATTGTATTAATATTTATAGTGCTGTGGTACACTTACCGATATTAAAATCTGGTGCATTGGTGTTTTTTCATAATTTGCAATTGCAGATATTATTAAATTCTATATCTACTTCACTTGATTTTTCACTCATTATTTTGTTTAAATTAAAACTTGTTTGAAAATAATTTATTACCGTCGCCATTTTATATCTGACAGTGACACTTTTGAAATCCATGGCAATCCCATATCGTTTATTTCGATTACAGAAAATCCATTCTTTACCTTGATAAAGAATGAAAATACATGCAAAATGCATAAGAGGCAAGTATTATAGAATAAATATTCAGACTCTAGAGTATGAATGTTTACATTCTATTATTAAAAATGATTTCAGAATTCATACATTCAGTAATGGTCGTGGAGAAAAATTATTATTTTTTAAATATTCTATTTACATTTCGGCACTTATTCTAATGACGCAGCAATTATCGCGGGTCATTGGAATAAGCCAAATACATAAAGAATAGAATAAAGTCATTAAAGAAGAAACAAATTTTTGAGTTATTATTTAATAAAATAATCGAAAAATTACGTATATTAATTTAAGAAACGAAACGTGAGAACCAAATGAAAACTATTTGAAGATGGAACAGGAGCAATCCAAGGATGACGTTATTATTGCTTAAGCGGGAAATAGTGGTTGTCAAACAAGCCAAGGGGATATTTTTTCAACAAAAAATGTGGTGTAGATGATATTTATTGTACTAGCCTTTATCATTATTTTGTCTTTCATTTACAAAACGGTGACGATGATTACCATATGTTAGACCAGTTGAAACCGTGACAGTCCGTTTCGACGCCCCTGTGTTTGTATTTAGCCGCTAAATTTACAATTTAAAGTTTTTTCGTTAGGAGTAAAATTAGTCGACCTCATTCTCTTCTTTTCAACATTTCCATTTTATCGATAAAATAAAATAACACGAAACTCAAAAAACATAAAAACAGCTTAAACAACAATGTACCCAATAACAACAAGATGTCAGATGCAGAGGGTGGCGCAGAGGCAGAGACAATAGTTGTTTCTGAAGATGGTAACGAAATGTTAGGGAATTTTAAAATTTTCTTAAAAATCCATAAAAATCTGCAATGTTTTCAGCTTCAGTCCAGGATTAGTTAATCACAGATTGTGTGGTGCTCAGGAAATAAATTTAATCTCTTATTATAATTTTATCCTGGATTAAGTAATGCCGGATTACTGATAAGTCGGTACAAACGGTTGTATGGTAATCTCTCGCCCGGGTTCAACATAACTGATAATTATCTAGCGTCATTTGGTCCACATATAAATCACATCTGGAGTGCAATGCAATATGATCGAGTAATACTTGGATGGACGTTAATCACTATCTTTTTGATGATATCTGACCCAAAGTAAACTAATTATTTCATTTTGGATGTTCTTGCCTAAATATTTACCAATAAACTCAATTATTTTCAAAAAGTTGCCATTATTTATACTGTATCTTTGTCCGTATTATCGCGAAGATAAGTTTTGAGAAGCCGAAAATTGAATTACTGTAATTAACCGTTTAAATACTTCTCTTCAATGTCGTAGATGACTCTTTTTACAGACACTTTTATGGAAGATGTTCTGACGACATTGGTCGCTTGATTTCTCCTGGAGTCGTGCGTGGGTGCAGAGAACACCGATCTAGCTGTGTCACAAACTCCAACTTTGTACTCCCCATACCGGTCTACTAAGAGTTCCATTGTCTGGAGAGGTCATCACTCTGGAAAGACCTTCCTGAAACACTGTTGTACAAGATGTGCATTCTTCAGTGATTCTGGCCCAACGTGAATCGGCATTTTCTTGCACACCTTGCTCATGAAGCGGCTTGGAGGATTTTCTATTGTGCATGTGCTGTATCCATGAAAACATTTCAGTCTCAGTATTCCTAATTTCATCATATTTTTCCAAATCCAACCTCCTCCAAATCAGACAGAGGCTTTAGTATTTTATGGTTGCAACTCACATTGAGATTGCAAGTCAAAGTATGTTTCCAAAAACATTTTTAGAGCCACGGAGTAATGTAGATATCGAGTAAGTATACCGACAGTATTGCCAACTCAGCGGATTTTTATGTGGATATTGCCTATTATTATTTTTATATTGCTTGCTGCTTGCTATTAATGTTAAAGTCTCTTTTCTGCTACCAGGGCTAATCTGGACGGGACCTACAGCTTATCGTGTGCTTCGGAACCACGGGCCTCATTCACCCTAAACCCAGGACTATGCCTTTGTCATTCAGGTGATCTACCGACTAGCAAGTGTGTAATTGTACCACCAACCATTATCAGTGAATGAAACTGCGAATGGCACAAATACCTTTTTGCACTTGCCCAAAGTCTTGTCTGACTTTAATTCCACTTGAGATTCATGGGAATCGAACCCACTACCCGAACAATGGTACCAAGTATAAAGGTCGATGCCCTAACCAACCTGGTCGCCGTTTCCGGTTATTTTTATATTCTTAATTTTTTTTTATATATAATGCATCTTAATTTTTAACGGTCTTGATGCGTCCCTTTCCATCAGGCGCCCCGGGCGGCTCTTCCGCCAACTCTGCCTGAAAATGACCATCGTGTGTGATTACGAATGAATGTTTCATTGTCAATTTTATTATATAATGCACTGTCATTATGCGAGCGGCAAACCCCCAAAAAGACGCTTAGAAACACGAAAGAGTACCCAGATCATTTCTAATCGCTAATAATGATCTATGCTTATGATTTCGATGCTGCTGAATCTGAATAAGAAGTGATTCAAAATTATTTTTTAGATAATGTTTGAATTCAATACTAAATATAATGATATAAATAAAATTACTTATTAAATCTGTGTGTTCATCATTTATTGGATTTACTTGTACATGAATCTCGACAACTGCATAATATTCCAAATTAGTGTTTTAAAGGGACATACGTCTGTAGAACAAGGATTTTTTTGAGGACAACAGAAAAAGTTTTGTAAGTATTCCATTGCAGATCAACCATTAGAATAGTCAGGTAATAAATTTCCGTCATCAATCAACCATCCATATTCTTCCAAGTCTTTTGTAACAATGTGGTATATCGTATTTAAAATAAAGATGTGCTAAATTTTAATATATTTATTTAAAGATGTCTTCATACCAACATTAACATTGTCCAGTCTCAACTTAAAAACTAACTGAATGCCTATTCTTGTTAGACACCCGTATTCCGAACTAATATCCTATAGTTAGACAACCCATATTACATACTAAATATACTACACAATGTTAAAAGATGTCGCTTGATTCCATTCGTTAATTTACTAAATACGTGTTTTTGTAATGTAGACTTGGACGGTGGTAGCTCATCAATATTTGAATTTTCAGTAGAGCTAAATTATCAACGAATTAATACCCGTACGAGTAGCTTTGGATTTATTATGTAAATCGTATAACATAGACAAGAAATTACTAACAATTTCAAGAGCATTTTCGATTGAAATATATGCAACAGCTGAAGAATAAAGACCTAATATATTCTTATACTCCTTTTCCTTAATATCTGACAGTAATAGATGAATGTTGGGAATGTATAACAGAGTTGCCACATTATCCAATATATGGAAGAGGAATCCTTTCATCAAACAAAATTATGCAAATCAAATCTTTAAAATACATAATTATTGGTTAATATTATAATATATCATATTTAAGATCATTTGTCTCATAATAATAATTTACAATACTTAAATTTTAGGGACCTTCTACCTGAAACAGTTATATATACGTAATTTACTTCACATCGACAACACTGTTATGTCGTTCATCAGATTTCTAAAGCGTTGCCATGTGTTTTAAAATTTATTTTCTCTCATTTTTTGTCATGCAATAAAAAGACAATATCTGATGTACTTCATATGGAAAAGGCAACGTCGCTTATATGTTAAACGATCAGTGCATAGTTAGGGAGTGGCTTTGAGATCATGTGCGGTACGTATTGGCGGGAACGGGAATACATGATAAATTATTTTATTTATTGTTTTTTTTGCGGACCTGTGTAAAAATGAATCGGCAGTTATCGGCAGTTATCCAGTTGTAACAACACTTCTGCGAAATTTAACTCAATTTGAGAAAAATTTTTAGGTTATTCAGTGAATCAGGCGATAAATTTTTGTGGGAAATTAACGAAAGCTTCAGAACGCACAATTTACTGACCTAACTTTAATTAAAAAAAAATTGCATTAAATTAAAATGTCGTATACCTATGTCGTTGTCTGAATAAAGAATAGTCTTGTAACCTTATGGACTAAAAATTTAACACTTTTTTGTAGTGTTGGACCAAACGTATAGATGGCAAACACAAGTTTTGGACCAAACGTTCAGATGGCGCTGCCCGCTGGTGTTTTTGATGAAATTTAAGAAGAAAACTGTTTTCGCTCAAATTTAAAAAGAAGAAAACTGTTTTCGTGACAATTTTTAGCATTGGGTTGGTTGGCTGGCTGTTTTCTGATGACTAACAAGGTTGCCAAAATATAAAAAAATTCCCATTTTATATGGATTATCTGTGAAATTGGGCAATTTTTTACAAACGAGAAGACGTTAAATAAATGAGACTTTGTAGGTAATATATATGAGAAATTTTCATTTTACATTTGCATCTATTCAGGATCTAATAAAATGAAATTTAAAACTGTTTTGTGAGGATTTTAAAGATTTTGTTAAAAAAACATTGAATTTGACAAATGTGAGTTGACAACCTAGCTATCTGGTTTTTGTTTTTAAAAGATCTATTTTTAGAATAAATAAAAACACAAAAAACTTGATATCTACAGATTTTGTAAACAAACATGATTTTTAGTTTTTTAGACATATATATTTTAGATTATTTAATAAATTACCGGCCTCAATTTACTGAAATTATATTCACCCAAACAAACAAAATGTGGTAGGTAACTTCGAGGGTTATTTTTAAACAAAAAATTCTACTTCTAGCTTTTCTATTTATAATTTTTTCTGATTTCTTCTGAACCTTCTGATATTTTCTCATTTTTCCGATTTTTTCAGTTTTTTTTTCTGATTTTTTAGGTTTTTGTTTTTTTTTCTGTTACGTGATTCTTCCAATATTTCTCATTTTTCTGATTAATCCTTTCTATGTATAATTATTTCGTAGTTTTACCACTTGAGTTTGTTTTTACCACGGCCGCCAATACTTCACCTTGGGCGGCAAACCATGTAGTATTGAAATCGTGCAAAAATTTCAAAAAATTTTCGCTGCTAGAGGGCGTGAAAAAAATTTATATAGACATTTTTGTGACTTTTTTAGATTTTGAGACAAAATTATGGATTTTTATGAAAAATTACATGGTATCAAAATTGTAGAGTATAAAATTTTCTATAAATTTTGTCTTAACTATTTTTTCAAGTTGTAGTTTGGCCGCTAGTTTTTATTTTAATTTTTATCTTTATTAAATTATTATTTTTTAGTTAAAAAAATATCTTTAAATTTGTAATAATTAATTTTATACTTATATTTTTTTTCAAAATTTTATTATAAAAATTGTGGAATTTTTTAAAAATTGGCCAAGAAATTTAAGATTATATTACGATTTTAAACTAAATTAAATAACTTCTAAAATATTAAAGTTATTTAACTCGGATTTGCACCATTCTAAAGATAACATAAAACTGTAAATTTAAAATGTATTTTAGTTTCTTAAAATTTAGAATTGTAATTATTATAGCCAAAATTAAGAATTTTTTTTAATTTTTTGTAATTTCGTTTTATCGTTGTCTGAATAAAGAATAGTCACTCAACCTCATGAGTAAAACAGAGAAATAAAAGATGAAACGGATATATATCGGTACGTGGCGACACACCAGATTTATGGCGGCAATATTTGCAACTTCTCAGGTAGATTATTTTTTCTTTCTAGTAAACACTAGATGGCTCTCTAGCAAGTAATTCGTAAATCAAAAAAATACCGCAAGATGTCTTACTCTGAAAAGGTGTATTGGTAGAGGCATTGGGCATTGTATAAAGAAGTCTATATACAATGGTTGAGGTATTTGTGATGTTAGAACATTGTTTGAAAAAACTTTCACTTTTTAAACTTAATTTTTTTTGCAAGAGGAAAAAATCTGTATATAGTTGGAATTGAATATGTACACAAAAACGAAATAACAGTGAACTGAATGCGCTTCAGATATTATTCTTCCAAAAATAAGTTTATAATTAAATATAAACTTTGCGAATAATTTTTCAATTCTTAAAATATTTTTAAAATATACAGTTTGCAAAATAACAGAAAAAGCTTTATTGGTGGTGGTAAATTTTAGACTTCCTAAACCCTAAAGTTTATAGAGAGAAGCCTTATAATACGGCTCTGTCTAGTCTGTCTGTCCGCGTTTATAACTCAAAACCGAAAAGAGAAAAAGACAAACGGTCAAGATAATAAACTCAGCATACCTTGTATAGCTCCCAAATAGATTTTCAGATTTTTGTTTTCCTATTTTCCAATGTTTTTTTCCTCTTTTCCCTTATTTATTTCCCAATTTTACATTATTTATTTCCCTATTTTACATTATTTGTTTCCCTATTTTCCCCCATTTATTTATTATTTGTTTCCCTATTTTACATTATTTATTTCCCTATTTTACATTATTTGTTTCCCTATTTTCCCCCATTTATTTATTATTTGTTTCCCTATTTTTCATTATTTTTTTCTCCATTTTCCAATATTTTTTTCCTATTTTCCAATATTTTTTTTCTATTTTTCATTATTTTTTTCCTTATTTTTTCAAATTTTTTTTAACAATTTTTTATTTTTTCTCCATTTTTTTATTATTCTTTTTTTCCCATTTTCCAATATTTTTTTCCCTATTTTTCATAATTTTTTTCATTAAATAGGATTTTTTCAAGTACAGCAAAAAAGTACTCCTGACATTTTTCGGTATTCCCGTCGTTTTCGAGATTTTCGGAATTCAATTTCGAAAAATTTCTTTTTTTTTATTTTATTTTTTTTCCAACTTTCTCAACAAATTTCGGAAAAATACTTCAAATAATACTTGTTGAGCCATTTCAGTCCTACATTTACGTATTTTTATTTTTTGAATATCTTTTACGGTTTCAGATATATCGATTTTTTAAAATGATGATATTTTCGGGAAAACAACCCGGGAAAACCTACGAGAAATTTTCCGATTATTTCGATTTTCAATAGGCGTCGTAACAGTACATCAAGGATTTTTTTTCCAAATTTTGTTTAAAAATTACCCTCGAAATTATCTACCTACCACATTTTGTTTGTTTGGGTGAATATAATTTCAGTAAATTGAGGCCGATAATTTATTAAATAATCTAAAATATATATGCAGACTCTAAAAAACTAAAAATCATGTTTGTTTACAAAATCTGTAGATACCAAGTTTTTTGTTTATTTATTTATTCTAAAAATAGATCTTTAAAAACAAAAACCAGGTAGCAAGGTTGTCAACTCTCATTTGTCAAATTCAATGTTTTTTTTAACAAAATCTTTAAAATCCTCACAAAACAGTTTTAAATTTCATTTTATTAGATCCTGAATAGATGCAAATGTAAAATGAAAATTTTTCATATATATTACCTACAAAGTCTCATTTATTTAACGTCTTCTTGTTTGTAAAAAATTGCCCAATTTCACAGATAATCCATATAAAATGGGAATTTTCTTATATTTTGGCAACCTTGTTAGTCATCAGAAAACAGCCAGCCAACCAACAAAATGCTAAAAATTGTCTCGAAAACAGTTTTCTTCTTATTAAATTTGAGCGAAAACAGTTTTCTTCTTAAATTTCATCAAAAACACCAGCGGGCAGCGCCATCTGAACGTTTGGTCCAAAACTTGTATTTGCCATCTATACGTTTGGTCCAACACTACAAAAAAGTGTTAAATTTTTAGTCCATAAGGTTACATGACTATTCTTTATTCAGACAACGGTTTTATCAATAAGTATAAAATAAATGAAAAAAGTAAATAGCATATCCGAAAAGGATCCAAAAGTACTATGTGTGTAAATTATTTCATAATTTTAACATAGTATTTGTAAAAGTTATAACAAAAAATGAAAAAAGTTTAAACAATTCAATGGATTTATCTATGAATTTTTGACAAAAAATTTGATTTTTTTTAGTTTTCTTAACAAACTTTATTAATGAATTTTGAACCAGAAAACCTTAAAAAAAGGCCTGTTTCCCATTTTGAATATAATTGAACGAGATATTAATTATTTATTGACATTAAAATTATTCAAAAATAGGTTTTATTTTTTTTAAGGTTAATATTAATATTAAAAATTAAAAAAAAAATACCATTAAATTTGTAGTAAAAAACTCTATAATTGTGATTTTTTTCAAAATTTTATTCAAAAAATAGAATTCATATTTTTCTTTTGAAATTTAATCAAATTGAATAACTTTAAAAATATTAAAGATATTAAAATGGGATACCATTCGATAGGTAATACAAAACTCTAAATTTAGAAAATTTTTAAGTATTTAACATTGTAATTGTTCTAAAGAAAATTTAAAAAAAAAATTATTTTTTTGTCTTGTTTTATCGAAAATGGTAAAACAAATGAAAAAAGTAAATAGTACATCCGAAAGGGATCAAAAAGTACATTATGTGTGAAATATTTCATAATTTTAAAATAATACTTATAGAAATTATACAAAATTATAAAAAGTTGAAAAAAAAGTTTAGAAAAAATTAAATTTTTTTTAATTTTTGTAAACTAATTTTATTAATGTATTTTGATGCAGAAAAACTAAAGTAATCGATTAAACAATTACTTTACTAGGAGTGTTCGGAAAGTTGGGTGGGATTACCCCCTCATTTTTTATTATTTTTTTTGCCTGCTCATTTAACAAAATATTTTTGCTCTTTACTTTTTTGATCCTGATCACCATACCTTATTTTTAGACTTCTAAACCCCAAAGGAGAAGTTTTATAATACGGCTCTGTCTGTCCGTCTGCCCGGCGCATTTATAACTCGGAAACGAAAAGAGATAGAGACCAACGGTAAACGGTAATAACCTCAGCATACCTTGAGTAGCTCCCAAATGGATTTTCAAATTTTTATGACTTCCGGTTTCAAAACTGGTTTTACAAACCAGAACCGGAAGTGATACCACCGGTTTCAAAAATAGCATTATGACGTGAAATTTAACGCTGAATCGATATTTGAAAATCGCCTTTTTGTTTACAAGTCGTCACGTGCCTGCTAATTGACTTGTCTATGTACTTGATTCTAAATTAAAACAAGTCAGAAGCGCCTACGCGTAGCAGGAACGTAACGTTCTAAACAACCATTACCTGGATCATATATGTACTCTGAGTCGGGTACTAATTTGCCATTGGTCAAAATACGTGGATTCTGATTTCTCATTGGTCAAACCATGTCGAAATTTTAAAACGACCAATTACTGACTGAGTAAACGGTAGACCCCCCCCCCCCCCCCCCCCCCCGGGACCTACCAAACAAGTAACTATAATAATATAAGTACATCCCAGGGACGTCCATCATTTGCCATTGTGACATCCCTGAGATATCCTTCATTGGGACATGGTACGTACTAGGGACATCCAAGAGATATCTATACTTTCCAAAAAAAGGACACATTGGGATGTTATTCTGGTACGTCCCAGGGATGTACCAAGTTCCAACAAAGGACATCAAAGGAACACTCTAGGGATGTTCCAGGGACATCACTGGGATATATGAGGACTTCCTCGAATGTTTTGTTTTTTTTTTATGAAATATTTCTTGGAAAATGTTGAAAAATAAATAAATCCAAAGATGTTCAATACAAAACAACTTTACTGCAAATATGAAATCACTGGCTTTAGTTTACTTATCCTTTCAAGCCTTGAGGATAAAATCACAGAAACGAAAATAAAACGAAATTTTATTGAGATTTGTGTATAATTTGTATCATCCTTGGAGATTCAGATTAATAAGTTAATAAGGGTATTATGCATTAACAATATTTGCTCATGCGAAACAGTCACATCCCAGAAATTCTTGAACAATTTTTTTCAATTTCTTGATGAAAAGAAAACAACGTTAGAACTTGAATTAATGAGTTTCGATATTTCTTATGTGAATGGATATCAGAAATACCAGGGACATGAAAGGGACAACCTATGGATATACCAGATGGGTCATATACTGGATGTCCCAATCATGTCCTTGTACCGCGGTAAATAAAAAGGATATACCTCTAGGATATCCGGCCTTGTTAGGGAACCTATATGCCGCTTCTAGCGTAGCGTATATATGATCTAAAGCGCATTATCTCAGGAACCATGAATATATCTCAAATCTGTTTTCAAATATCGATTCACGTCTGAATGCTATTTTTGAAACCGGTAGTAGCACTTCCGGTTCTGGTTTGTAAAACCTTGAGCAGTTTTGAAACCTTAAGTCATAAAAATCTGAAAATCTATTTGGGAGCTATTCAAGGTATGCTGAGTTTAATATCTTGACCTTTGTCTTTTTCTCTTTTCGGTTTTGAGTTATAAACGCGGACAGACAGGCCAGACAGAGCCGTATTATAAGGCTTCTCTCTATAAACTTTAGGGTTTAGGAAGTCTAAAATTTACCACCAGCAATAAAGCGTTTTCTGTTATTTTGCAAACTGTATATTTTAAAAATATTTTAAGAATTGAAAAATTATTCGCAAAGTTTATATTTAATTATAAACTTATTTTTGGAAGAATAATATCTGAAGCGCATTCAGTTCACTAGATTTTTTTGTATATTTCGTTTTTGTGTACATATTCTATTCCAGCTATATACAGATTTTTTCCTCTTGCAAAAAAAAATAAGTTTAAAAAGTGAAAGTTTTTTCAAACAATGTTCTAACATCAGAAATACCTCAACCATTGTTATATATAGACTTCTTTATACAATGCCTCGGCCTCAATCAATAACCAATACACCTTTTCAGAGTAAGACACCTTGCGGTATTTTTTTGTTTTACGAATTACTTGCTGGAGAGCCATCTAGTGTTTACTAGAAAGAAAAAATAATCTACCTGAGAAGTTGTAAATATTGCCACCATAAATCTGGTGTCGCCACGTACCGATATATATATCCGTCTCATCTTTTACTTCTCTGTTTTACTCATGAGGTTGAAAGACTATTCTTTATTCAGACAACGCCTATGTAAAGCGATAAAATTGTCCGCCACTGGAAAAATTTCCTCTTTCCCCTTAACCACCGAAAATCTCTACTACTTTGGAGCAATTACAGATGTCGTTGTCTGTATAAAGAATAGTCTCTCAACCTCATGAGTAAAACAGAGAAGTAAAAGATGAGACGGACATATATCGGTACGTGGCGACACACCAGATTTATGGCGGCAATATTTGCAACTTCTCAGGTAGATTATTTTGTCTTTCTAGTAAACACTAGATGGCTCTCTAGCAAGTAATTCGTAAAACAAAAAAATACCGCAAGATGTCTTACTCTGAAAAGGTGTATTGGTTGAGGCATTGTATAAAGAAGTCTATATACAATGGTTATGGTATTTGTGAGGTCAGAACATTGTTTGAAAAAACTTTCACTTTTTAAACTTAATTTTTTTTTGCAAGAGGAAAAAATCTGTATATAGTTGTAATTGAATATGTACACAAAAACGAAATAACAAAAAAATCTAGTACTGACTGTGCTTCAGATATTATTCTTCCAAAAATAAGTTTATAATTAAATATAAACTTTGCGAATAATTTTTCAATTCTTAAAATATTTTTAAAATATACAGTTTGCTAAATAACAGAAAACGCTTTATTGGTGTTGGTAAATCTTTCCTAAATCCCAAAGTTTATAGAGAGAAACCTTATAATACGGCTACCGGTTTAAAAAATAGCATTCAGACGTGAATCGATATTTGAAAACACATTTGAGATATATTCATGGTTCCTGAGATAATAGATAATGCGCTTTAGATCATATACGCTACGCTAGAAGCGACATATAGGTTCCCTAACAACACAGGGATATCCTAGAGGTATGTCCTTTTTATGTACCTTGGTACAAGGACATGATTGGGACATCCAGTGGATGACCCATCTGGTATATCCATAGGTTGTCCCTTTTATGTCCCTGATATTTCTGATATCCATTCACATAAGAAATATCGAAACTGTTTAAAAACCTTGTTTTCTTTTTATCAAGAAATTGAAAAAAATTGTTCAAGAATTTCTGTAATGTGACTGTTTCGCATGAGCAAATATTGTTAATGCATAATACCCTTTTTAACTTATTAATCTGAATCTCCAAGGATGATACAAATTATACACAAATCTTAATAAAATTTCGTTCTGTAATTTTATCCTCAAAGGCTTGAAAGGAACAGTAAACTAAAACCAGTGATTTCATATTTGCAGTAAAGTTGTTTTGTATTGAACATCTTTGGATTTATTTATTTTTCCACATTTTCCATGAAATATTTCATGAAAAAAAAACAGAACATTAACATCCTTAAGAGTGTCCCTTTGGTGTCCTTTGTTGGAACTTGGTACATCCCTGGGACGTACCAGAAAAACATCCCAATGTGTCCTTTTTTGGAAAGTAGATATCCCTGGGATGTCCCTATAGACATATTCTGACACATTTTGAAATTTCGTCGAGTAGGAAAAATACTATGCTAATATTTTTGCTATTTTTTATCCCCACCTATACTCGTCTCCTTAAGACTTAAGACTCACAGGTTGTGCGATCGGGAGAACTAAATTCCTTACATGATTTAATATCAATCTCTCTCTCTCGCTCTCTCGCTTTCTCTCGCTCTCTCTGTTGTTGAATAATCCATTGCTTCTTCATTTTCTCAGCTATAGTAACCTCTCCACGGAGAAAACAAAAATAATGGTTTAACGAAAAATAACTGCCAGCAATCGCGAACAATTAAACATTTATGAACATTGTTAACAAATGACTTGAAATCATAATTTAATGTCAATGTCTAAAGTGACTGTCAATAGGTAGGGGAAAAGTCCCTACAAAGACATTCCATTACTGTCAGTTTTTAAGGAAAATGAGTATAGTGACTGTCTATCTCAAGACAGTAAAATCTTTCATGGTGAGACCAAAGATGCCTGTAACACTTTTGGTGCCTGTAATTACTGTAGATTCACCAACCATATCACTTCTCTGAAAGGTCCTGGTGTGAGTCGTAAGTTTCCATTGATAAATTCATGTTCTACTTTGGGTAATGTAAGCATCATGTCTAATACATGCACCATCGCGAGTAATTTATTTTATTACAAATAAATAAATACGGCAACATGGCAGCCTCAGAGCTTTTTTCTGATTTCCAATCGCCTTCTCGTTCTGATCTACACAATTGAAGTAATATTTGACAGCATTGTAAGCCTTCATCTCAAAATAGAAAAGTTGGTATTTGGGAGCAGTGCTCAGGGCATGGATTTTAAAATCCCTGTATTTTTTTCTATTAAACATTAAGAGCTAAAATTTACTGAAAAACTTTTTTTCGTGCAATCGTACGCGAAGTGAGTACTTCGCGTTCTCCACAGCGGCCGCGAAATTCAATTTCGCAGCCGTTGCCCATGGTAACGGCCGAAAAAGCAAAGGTCACTTTCAAATTTCACATTTCTACAATACGAAACTAGCAATGGTATTATTTTTTATTAAACACATTATTAATTTTTAAAGTAACAAATACATACTTATTCAAGATAAATATGAATTGTAATTGTACAGTTTGTATTATTACTTGTATTTATCCTAGAAGTTGAAGTAACAAGATACTGAAATATCACTATCAATGTCAGACATATTTGCGTTTTGTCAAGAACTGTCAAAATATTTTGTATATTCAAACACGGTCATTTCCACAGAAGCTGTGCTTTTGTTAATGAAATTGAACTCCTGTCAAGATTATCTTGCCTCGGCCGCAAGCGGCCTCGGGGATAATCTTTCTTTCGGTCCGCCAAAAAGGTATTTCGCAGCCTAGGCATACAAATAACTATTGTATCCTTGAGACTGCATATGTAGAAATAGAAAATTAAAAACATTGTCACTCAACTTTTACAAAAGTGTGCAGCAGGTCAAAGTAACGAATAAAAATTTTTTCAAAATTACCCGCTTGGTAGGAAAATGGTTTGAGCTTTTGCTACTTTACCGACCGTTTGCGTAGTACTTCAGGTCCGGCAGATACGTCATCCACGCTAACTAAACCGTGCGCCGGCGTTATCTCTAAGCGATGTAGCGTGACCTTGAACGGCACGAAAATTGCGAGAATGAACCTTAGCGATTTCTTATGGGATTTAACATGGGGAATGCGGAGGAATGGGTGCTGCTCTTTTACTCGTGAGGACACTTTTATTAATTGGTTCCGTGGAGAATCTTGGATATTTATTTCTAGCTTCTACTGGAACTGGACAATCACTCGACCGACAGGAAAAATC
Source organism: Neocrepidodera transversa (assembly GCA_963243735.1). Classification (NCBI taxonomy): domain Eukaryota; kingdom Metazoa; phylum Arthropoda; class Insecta; order Coleoptera; family Chrysomelidae; genus Neocrepidodera; species Neocrepidodera transversa. The sequence continues at coordinate 26,867,548 of OY725345.1, read as the reverse complement.
GACCGACAGGGCAATCGACTGACAAGGATAATGGACCAACAATTTTAACATGTTGCATCTCGATAAGTAGCCAAAAATATTGATAATAATAGTAAAAACATGATTCTTATCAAAACGTGAAAATACAAAATCAAGTGCGACACAATTGATATACGAATGTGAAAAATCTTTCAATATTATTAGGAATTTTGTATCTTTTATACTGGACAAATCACCTTGTATGAGCTAGAGAAAATAGTAAAACTGATTCTCAAATAAATATCAACAACGTAAATAGTTTCATTTATACAGGGCCTTCTGAAATATTTTTTAACAAATTCAAGATTGGTGCAACCATAATAATGAAGGGCGATTCAGCCTAACGTAATTTTGATATACAGAACGAGTTTGAAAAATCCATATCTTTAAAATTACTAGGCTTAATATATATTTTATACTGGACAAATCACCTTGTATAAGCTAGAGAAAATAGTAAAGTTTGTGCACAAATAGATATCAACAACGTAAATCGTTTCGTTTTTGAACAAATTCGGGATTGGAGCAACCATAATAATGAATACTAATAATAATGAATACTAAATATTCTTTCTCCACGACCATTATTGAATGAATTCCGAAATCATTTTTAATAATAGAATCTAAAGATTCACCCTCTAGAGTCTGAATATTTATTCAAAAACACTTGCTTCTTATGTATTTTGCATGTATTTTCATTCTTTATCAAGGTAAAGAATGGATTTTCTGTAATCGAAATAAACGATATGGGATTGCCATGGATTTCAAAAGTGTCACTGTCAGATACAAAATGGCGACGATAATAATTATTTTCAAACAAGTTTTAATTTAAACAAAATAATGAGTGAAAAATCAAGTGAAGTAGATATAGAATTTAATAATATCTAAAATTGCAAATTATGAAAAAACATCAATGCACCAGATTTTAATTTCGGTAAGTGTACCATAACACTATAAATATTACTACAACAAATAACTTGTGTTCAGGTTTAATTTAATTTAATTTTGATTCATACTTTTTGATCGTGGAGAAAATATAGTCTGTTACTCGGTTAGAATGAAAAAATTCGACACTCGTGGTTCCTCACAGTCGCTCACGCTCGCGTTCGGAATTTTCCACTCGTTCGAATTTTTCATTCTAACCTTGTTACAGAATCTACTATTATGCACTTATCCGCATTACATACGGGGCCATTATTTTATGGTAACGGCAACAAGAATATGATTTTCTTAAAACTATTATTTTTGATTTCCTAATCACCCTGTAATTAACGTCATTTCGTTTCCTCTGTATAGGTATGCATATTCCAAAATAGTATAAGATTTACAGTGCAAAAAAAAATTAATGAAATTCTTTAAATTCGAGATATTCCATAAAGAAAATTTGAAATTTGGCAACTTCAATACACTGTATGACGATAACTAGCCATAGGATTGGATTGTACCCATGGACACTTTTTGTCAGAAGGACATGTAAAATAATTTTAGAATGTTTTAAAAAAATCGACTTGGGTCCATTTTCAATAAGGAGTGCACCTCCTCCTTTGTGCAGCAAGTGCAAATCCTGAAATTTGTCGTACTCTGCCCAATAATGTGCGACTTCATCTCTTCTTTGTTGGCGCTTTACTAAGTTAATTTACTACATATTTGGTACTAAAATTTTGAAGTGTCACATGAGGTAAAATTGTAATTTTTTGAAAAAATGTGTCTGGTGAGAAAGTGGTTTGGTTCCCTGTTAATGCTTTTAGAGTTTTCGAATAAAAAAACTTATAAACCGGTTTTGTACGTCCGTCTGTTAGCCTGGTTTAACTCGAGAAGGGTGAGAGATATAGACAAACGGACGACAGCAATCGATTCAGAATTGTTAAAAACCCCAAAAATGATATTAAGCTTTGACCTATGTTTACTTTCCCGCTACTTATACCATATATACTGTAGTATATACGGTATATACCTATATATAAATTTATTTTCGTAACATTATCTTTTCGAAAACTCGAAATTACTTGTTAAATTTTAGTAGAAAAATAATAATTAAATGAAAATCATTTTATTTTTTAGTAAAAAACCTTTGTTCAAATAATTTTTTTGAACAAAATAAATTGCAATTATAGTAGTTAGTTTTTCCAAAAGTCATCAGTTAGCCATCTCGGAATGTAATGGCAGAAGATAATATCCGGCTTTTTATTGCATAGGCTTTACTTTTAGGGGTTCGTTAGTAAGATGGCGAAGTTTAGGGAAAGTATTATATAATAACAATTCTATTAACAAAAAACTAGTTTATTCTGTTTACATTAACACGAAATTATTAATGAAACATTTTGATATAAAACTTCTTAATTATAAACATATCTTTAGCACTAACAAATCAGTTCAAATATCAAAAATTTCAAGTTCAAATTTTAAACATGGGCTAATCATTTTCAACATGAAAAAGTATAAATATATGTTAATAAAAAAATCAAAAATTTTAAGTGTTATATACAAACATACATATAGCATTAGAAATGCATAGTTTTATTCAAGTTGAGGGGATTTATCAAACTGCAATTAAATATGTACATTGTAAATAGACAAACACCCAGTACTAGGTAGAAAGTTGATGACAGTATTAGGGTACAAGGGGGAGATAAATTTAGCAAAATAGATTTACAACAAGCTTAGTTACAAATTTAATTACGTCTCGAAGACAGGAAATATCTTACCTTAAATATTGGAGAGGCTGGTACAGAGCTTATGTTAATAATTTTAGTCACAAGCCTGGCATGCCCCTGGCCGGTGAAAAACACGCAAATTTTTTGCAAACATATTTTGAAAACATTTTTTTGTCGTAAGCAAAAAATAAACGTATTGCGTTTCTATTCTGACTTCACATTAAAAATAATTAAGCTGTTGCGGTGGTGGACTAACTGGAGTCAAGAGCAGTGGACGACGCTAGTTACAGATGGAAGTATATGGAACGAATGATGCAGACGGGCAGAAACTAACAAATTATACGTACAAGGTGCAGTGTGTTTCGTCTTGTTTCGTCGGGCAACGACAAAATATTTGGACCTTCTACTATTTGGTTTTCAGATAGAGGCAGCAAAACCACCAAAAGCAAAATGATGATTTGAAAATATTTAGCTAAACACATCTTATCTATAGATAACATGGACATTGCTCAAGCTTGGTCATTTGTGACTAAAACACACAAAGAATTAGAAAGAAGCAGAAATGAGTTGGTGTTGATGTGGTTAAAGCAGCAAATAGGTTCATACTGTTTATGTCTACATTTATTGAGAGAAAAATCAGCCTAAACCCTTCCTGCTGACAAATTAAGTATTGAATCGGAAAACTTCCCAAAAGAAGGAATCGAATTGCTATAAAAAAATCATGGTCATTCTACAGAAGCTCTTATCAACTTAAGTGAAGAAGATAAATTAAAGATAGAGTTTTTATGTTGTCCTGGATAAAATGAATCAGACGATTCACACGAGGTTTTCAAATCAAAAAGAACAATAGTTGGACTTTTGCGAAAATTTCCTGATCTGAAGAAAAAAAGGCTGCCTGTTAATGTACTTGACAGAGTTTGTTCACTTATAAAACAAGTTGATAAAGAAAATCTAAAACAAGAGTTAGTATTGTTAGTTGACGTTTGGCCAGATATAGTCTTCCATATATGAAAATTTTGAAGAGCAAGAACTAAATCCTGAGTGTGATGAGTCTATATCTGAATAAAAAGACGAAAAAAGGGTTTGTAAAGGAAAAGAATGTAGCGGGTGCATGAAGTATGTGTTCAATGCTATACATGGCCACAACACGTACTCAGTAACATATACTGAACTTTATAAAATATATAAGTTTATTTTGACAAATCCCTTTAATAAAAGTTGTGACACTGCTTTTCCTCTTTTAAGTTCATTAAAACTAGACTTAGATCAACCACATCTTGAATCTCTTCTACTGATGAAAAAGAAAAGTTGCGTCAATAGACAATGATTTGATTATTAGAATGCTTTGTGAACAAAGTGCAGAGTTTAAAAAAATCTTGGTGGTTTAGATAAATATTTGTTTTGAGTTTTAAATCAAAAATATTAAGATATTAAAACTCATTAAAGTAATTTCATCTCTCAAAGTAAATGTATTTGTGGGTGGCAAAACACCCGGTTTATTGCGCCCTATGCGCATTTTTCAAGCGGGCCATCATTGGTCGCAACAGTCACTAACTACGATTGTCGCGTGCATCATCGTTTCCACAATCAATTGTTATATTAACTGTTTAGAGGCGTGTAAAAAAATATGTAAGTTGTAGCCAATTATATACATATTAAATGTTCTGTAAGTTTTGTGGCCCATAGTATAGTATTTAACACCTGCAGGAGATGAAAATTATGATAGCGATATGAGAATAGCTATATATGTAATAGAAGGTGGATTTTTTTTTAATTGATAAAGAAAGTCCCTTTTCAATATTTTTGAAAATTACTGACCAACACATGTAGTCAAAATACATACATAATTATTATCATCAAAATATTTTTACTGTCTGTTTTGGTTAAAGTATGTATTTTTCGCATACAAAATATAGCATAAAGTATCAAAAAAAATCACCGTCAAAATTCCCCAATATTCCTCCTCGTTTAAAATTCTTATTTGTGAAATCTGATACCAAGACTAGTTTTCGACATATTAAATATTCAATCAGTAAAATAACTTTTAGTAATAACAAATATTTACAAACAAGAGGTATTATAAACTAAATAATTTTTAGACGACTGAAATTGAAAGTAGATTTTTCGAACTGTCAGTTTTTAACAGAAAGTTGGCAGTTGCCGTAGATCGAGCGTTTTTAACATTTTGCCATAAGAAACAAGCAACCAAATCACATGGTTTTATGTTCAATTATATTAAAACATGTTATAAAAATGATTAGTAACCAAATAACCAGATAAAACAAAGATCAATTCGTTTCTTGATAAGAAAAGCACGGATAAATTACCTGTTCTCATTTGTTTAATTTTTTCTTAAAGATAAGTACATATTAACGAACTGTTATAAAAATTCATTATCACTGAAAAAAAAAAATTCGAAATATTACTACGCCCGAAATATTACGACGCTAATGCATTTTTATAAGTTATAATCAAAATAAAAGTTGCTTTTCGAGTAAAAATGTTGTGAGCATCGGCTTCACTCTGAATATCCACAGTCTCTCTTTCATGCTCTCTCTAACCTTAGGCTATCTCTATGGCCATGGCCATGGCCATAAAAGTGCTACCCTGTCATTATTTTAAAATAAAGTATGATTTACTAAATTAATTAGTACGACGAAAAGCATATAAAAATATATAGTCTATTCAAAACAAAAACCGTTGCACGTCATCGATGATATGCAATAAGAAAAAACATCCTTGTCGGACGTTATGCTTAAAAACAATTATATAATATATAGTAGTAACGAACGTGACATTAGTTGCACCCCACTTCATATAAAAGAGATTGCCAAGGCCATAAGTTTAGATTTACTTCTCAAAAAATCCAAAATAAGATATGAAAGACAATATGATGTGTCTATCAATTGGACTAAAACAAATAAGATTGAATCCTATTCAGAACATGTATTCTTAGCGTACTTTGCCGATATAAGTAAGGATAAGAAAGCGACAACTATGTGGTCCATTTATTCCATGCTTAAAACCTTAGATCATATTCGCTACGCTAGATGTTAGGTAGGTTCGGGAGAGGGGGAGCCAGTGATTGGTCGTTTTCAAATTTCGACATACTTTGATCAATGAGAAATCAGTAACGATGTAGTTTGACCAATGACAAATCAGTACCCGAGAGTATGCTGTCATCTTTACCCCTCTTCTACCAAACAAATACTACATGATGCGGTGATCCAAGCTTAAAACCGCCCTTTGAATTAAACTTAAGAGCGTGATTTACTTTACGAACAGAAAGCTATAAGTAGTATAAGCAGTAGTTTCCTAGTCCCCCGTTTTTCTTTATTTTAATTTTTAAGAAAGCAAAAAATATACATAAAGAGGTAAAGGTTAAATCTAGAATCCTAATCACGAAAATTTTGAAAATATGTTTGTTTTTTTCTGAAAAAAATTGTGAAAATCATGAAAAACCTAAAAATGTTCAACAAGTTTGCGATTTTTTTTTCAAAAAAAGGAGATAAATTTTTTTAAATTTACGAGAGTAGGAGCATAGATTTAACCTTTATCTACGCATAAATATTTTTTCAGTTTTTTTAATCAAAAATAAAAAAAAATTGAGGTACTACGAAACCCTTACATTTTCTAGAATGAGTCTCGTTTCTGTTTAGGAAGTGGCTCGCTCCTTCACGGAATATTAACAAAATCGAGTTTTATGAGTGAAAAGAAAATACTATCTGCTTTACTTTTACTTTACGAGGGACATACAAAATCTATTAAAAAAAAATCTCATCAGGTCTTATAATTTATTTTTCACTCATGTCTTATAACATTATTTTTATATTGAATTATTAAACTTTTTACACTCTTTTCTTTTTTTTTAATTTTATGTCATAACGTTTAACACATATGTCGAAACTTTAAATTTGTGCATAAATTTCAATTTGAAATCCTTTAACACATCTATAAATTTAAATAGATTAGGATGAGGCTTATAAAAATGCGATTTTAAATGTGAATGGAAGAATTCACATAAATTGGAAGGTGGAAAAAATTTCACGGAATATTGAATATTGGAAGTAGAAAATGGAAAATGGAAATTATAGAACATGAAATTTCCTAATAATTTTGTCTTTACTTTTTTTCCGAATTTCGCATTATTTCGCCACTAGTTTTTGTTTTAATTTTTAAATAATTTTTTTCTTATTGAATTAATTTTTTTTAATGATATTTTAACATTAAAAATTTTAAAAAATGTTAAATTTGTAATAAAAAACTTTGTAATTGTGATTTTTTTCAAAATTTTATTACAAAAATTGTGGAATTTTTAAAAATGGCTCAAAAAAATTTGAAAAATTAAGATTTTCATTATCATTTCGTCCGTAATCCGCTTAACAGGTAATTAAAGTACATCGTTTCGTCCGATAGGCAAAATTTTAAATATTGAAAACATATCGTTTGGTCCGACTGTTTTTCTGGTAGATGAAAATTCGACCAATTTTCATAGCTATCCCTGTAGATACCGAGAAACGTGGTCAAAAGGGATAAGGGATAAGCCACGCCCAGAAACATAAAATTTGCTTTCTCCGACCTCACCTTACCCTTCAGGTGTATCTGTTCGTCAAGTAAATCATGCTCTTAACGTATATCAACTATGATATTAGCAAATACAACAAAATGGTTGCTTTTTTGAAAAAACAAATAAAAAAGCTTTATTAGATTAGTTTTCCAAGAAATAATTTTAGGTTACTTTAATAATCGTGGTATCTGGGGATTGTCGTCGAGGTGAACTCACTAAAATGTGAATTAAGGACATAAAATGGTTTAATTATGATTATTTCCCTTGATTTATATCAACCAATGAAATGTCACAATTTTTTAAATTCTGACCAATCGGAATCAAATATCAGCGACTATTTCACTAGACCCAATAGCAGCGACTATCTCCCTAGAGAAATAGTCACTTTGATACGTCACATAAAAATGTCAAATACTTCTATCATTTTTTTTGAGTTTTCAACTTTAATTAGTATTCGATTTAATTTCTTATTATTATTTCAGTTGTATTCCTGATGTATGTGTTCTGTTAATAGTTTTTTTCTAATTTACTTAACAGCAATTAATTTAATTTTCACGGGAAATAATCTTCGTAAATATAACACGACCTTGATTAATACTCTGCTATTTTTTGTTGTTGCTAAATTTCTCGAATATTTTACAATTTGATTCGACATAATTTTGGCATTAATAAGCGATTGATTAAAACCAATATTAATGCCAAACTTATGTCTCATCAAATTGATATTAAAATATCGAAATTTAGACGCAACAAAAATAGCCGACTACTTATCAACGTCTTGGTATATTACTGTTGATTATAAAAATCCCGAAAACAAACATTCCACGCACACTTATTGTTTCAAATGGTGGGAAGAAAATCTTATTACATAGTATTCTGCGTCCATCAAATGCAACAACAACACGTTTTTTCTTAAAATACAACAAAGGAAAATGTGTAAACCAGGCTGAATAGGTATGAACACTTTTGGAAACAGACGAAAACAAATAGCATTTTTTTTTAACTTTTCGATGTATTTGTTATAACGGGCTTTAACGACACGTACATTTTTTGTAAGTCTAGTTTTAAAGGGGAAGAGTGCACGTCCATAAAACAGTAAAAAGCACCATACAGAATCGGTTAGTTTTGAGTGTCAAAGGGCGTAGCTTCGCACCCTTTTGACTTGGGGTCACCCAAAATACATCGGGCGATACCCAAATGTATGACGATGTCAAAAAAAATTGCCACCGAAGCAGGTCAAACTGTTTAACTGATACTGGAAAAAGAAAATTGGAAGAAATGGAAAAAATTAGGGCAAAATATGAATAAATTGGAAAAATGGGGAAAAATGGGAAAAAATGGGAAAAAACGGAAAAAAACGGGAAAAATGTGAACCAATAGAAGAAAGTGGAAAAAAAACAAGAAAAAAACAGGATAAAACAAGAAAAAAAATGCAAAAAATAAGAAAAAATAACTATGTCCACATCTACTAACAAACACTAACGCTGCAAACTCATCACTAACTGTGCAAAAAAATTAACCCATAGTTATTAAAAACTGCCAAAAGTTCACCATTAATTATAATGTTCATAATTAAAGTTTATGTGTTCCAAAAATTATGTATATTGTTAATTGTTGTTTGTAATTAAAATAATATGAAAGGTCGTAACAGTCGTCTAAAAAACAGGGATGTATATTTCGAGCTGAAATGTACTTTTCGTGCTTTTTGATGATTGCAACTTTCATGCGCAAGCTTCAAAAATACTTTCCGCTCTTAATAGACAATATACCATTACATACTTTATATTATACCATTGTATTAATTGGAGGCAGACCAATAATATTTATACTTACAGGGTGATCTTAGTTGAACTTGCGAGATGATAAAATCAAGAAACACTAAACAGTTACCAAACAATAAAAACTAGTTACATTTTATTAATTTAATAAAAAATCTTTCGTTCTCGACATTTTACAAATGAGAAACAAACCTTGTAGTCATACATTATTCAATTAAAAGAGATTATAATTCAGAAATCACTTCAATAATAAGATTTTTTGTTTATCATTACAATAGGTGCAGAAAGGATCGGAATGCATTTCTCGTGTAATACGGCACCTATCATGAACTTTTTTTAATTGAATAATGTTTGACCCTGTATAAGGTTTTGTTCCTCATATCTAAAATTTCTCAAGATCGTAAGATTTTTTTATTAAATAAGTAAAAGGTAAGTTTCTAGTATGTGGCAACTACTGTTTGTTATTTGTTGATTTTGTTATCTTGTATTTTCAACTTAGATTACCCTGTAAGTATGAATTGTTTTAATTTGACTTCAAATAATACTGTACAATGTAATGTGTGTAAAAATATTTAATCAACGATATTTTTTAGTACCAAAAACAGAAATTTTACAGATTAAACATTTAATATTGTAAGTCGAAATCTAGCCATAGGATAGGATTGAGCCCACACATATTTATAAATCAGAATATTAACTACTGTAACATATAAAAATTTGACGGGGCTCCTGTTTGTATAAGAAAAGTGTGTGGTTCTTTCTAACAATAATACCTTACACAATGGAGTTTCCCAATTAAGGAGATCAACTAGGGCCAGTAAACCCCCAATTAGGTTAAACCTGTTAGGGAAAAACTTATCTGTCACTTGACAGATTTGAAGTTTTACTGTCATCAGATGTTTAATTCAAAATAGGATAAGATATATAATTTTATATTGTGAGTTAAAACAATAAAAGATCATTTAGTATTGCAGTGTTACATAATTACAGTCATATATAACACTAAAAATAAAAAACTTAACTCAATATAAACTATTACTAGTCTGGTTTGAAAATAATACAGTGACTTACGTACACAGTGTATCATATGACACTGTCTCTGTATATAAATATAAATCACTGTCTATTATTTTGCAACACGTGTATAATAATCAGGCCACGGAACTTGGGTGACAGTAGAGGCGCATTTTCTACTTTATACTAGGTTTGTTCCAACACGAATTTCTGCATCGTTTCTAAACCGTTTTGAGATCGTTCTCGTTCCATTTTGTAAGCATGCGCTTACTTCGGATAGATTCGTGACGATATAAAAGTATGTAAACGTTGGATCAGTTGTGATCGGCTTATGGATGATTTGCCACAACCTAATAAAATGAATATAAAATGTAGCTAGATACTTGTTCTTATCTAAATAATTTTTATTTTTTACTCTTGTTTCGTTAAATAATAGTTAAAAAGCGTCATGTTTACTCATTTATTAGATCAAACGATCATGAGAATGAATAAAAATAATATTAAAAAACCGACTTAATAAACATCAAAAAACAACAAAACAAATCAAATGACTAACAGCAGAACCTTTGATGGATGGAAGATGACATGGAACAACTCAAAATCGGCTGACAATATACTAAATGCTCATGCCAATCCACACAGTCACTAATTTTGAGCATGTACCGAAATTACCGTCCTAAAACCTTGACAAACACGATCACAAGTTTCTTTGGAACACAAAAAAGATCGTCAGATTACCGTCACCTCTCTGTTGAAACAACTTTTATCTACGGCTCATGAGCGTGGCCGTACGGTGACGGTCTTTAGACGTGTTGGAACGAACCTACTGAATATTTAAAATAATTTACACAAAAATAGATAACACATTCAAAAACAAGTTACAAAAAGTTCTAGTTGTTTATTGTAACAATATTTTCTTCATAGGCGAATCATACAGAATCTAACAAAAGGTAGGTCATAATTTTTAACTTGATGATATTTTTATATTGACAATACAGAGACGAACTTAGAATTATAAAATTATTGTAAGTACCAGTTTTTTTTTGAAATTATTACTATAACTTCATATATAAATAAAATTTGATTTATCTGAATTGGAATAAATACAGTTTTATTGGAATCTATTTTAATATTATATTTTTATTTGAGTGATCCAGTTAAGAATGTTTCGAATACTATTCTTCTTATAAGTGAATAGACAATGTAACATCAAGCAAGGTAAAAAAATATTTAAATATACATTATTGTTCAACATAATTTTCTTATATATGACAATCAGTATAAGATATTGCATATTCGATACAATCTACTTAATGCAGAAAAAAAACACATGTGCAAATAATTTTCAAAAAAATGTTTTGATTTTTAGAATCTATGAATGATAATTATTTAATATCAATTATTTTCTTTAATATCCATATCGAATTATTTTCATCCACAAAAACGGTTAAATATATGACTAATACTATCGTTACACCCTGTATAAAATAGCCTATAAATTATTCACTAATTGTTTTAGTAAAGAAATAAAATTTTGTAACTCGTTTTTGTGTGTATTATTTATTTTTGTGTAAATTATATTACATATTGAAACGAGACTATTCCTATGTTATACGTGGTGTTCCAATTTTCGACCGACAACACTTTACAGGTGATAGCCCTTGACAAATGATGAAAATGAGTTAGGTACATAAGCCCCTAAGATTCTTAGTTTGCGATATTTCACCTACCGTAATTTTTTTGTTCAAAATTGGCAGTCGATTTACTTTTTAACAGTTTGAAAATTTAACAAAAAATATGCTTGGCGTCCTTCATCCAGTGGCGCACAATAATGGGTAGTGGTAACTTCGGCCCCTCTATTTTTTACGACACTGTATAAATCGATTTTTTTTTTCATTTTATTCAAATCTTTGGTTATTTATGTTACAAAAAGTTATTAACTTTTATTGCTCTAAAATCAACAATTTTGGAGATATTTGACTTTGAAGAGACATCTACAATTCGTCTTTTCTATCGTCGATGTTAAATCTGGATTTGTTCATTCACAATAAACAGATATCTGGAGCTAATATACATAATACAAATATTTAGAAAATAGTTCATCATTGGGCAGAAATTTTTGACAATACCACATCTTAAATATACAGGACCGTATTCTATTATTTAACAGTAAATTTCAGTACCTGCATGTTTCTTGACTGGCATACATACATATTTTAATGAAAGGAAATTTTATTATAATTAGTGAGGAATAAGAATACGAAAAACTATTACATATTAAATTTATAGTAACTGTTCAAAACTTTGACCGTTCACTCCACAGCACTTCCTACAACCTTTTCTCATGTCAAAACGCACTCATTGAAAAATGATCTACATGTTATAATTATACGGAAGAAAGGCAGTACGGTTGTTTAAACAAAAGTTTCCTAAATCACCAAATATCTGATTATTTAACTTACACTGGCATTGAGAAAAGACCGAGGAAAAGTTAAAATTTAATAATAAAATAGAAGGATGCAATAAAGCAAAAAACAACAATTACTACAGAAAAGTATCGATATTTTCTGCAGCCCTTATACAGTTTGACCCAACAGTTTTTCAAAGAATGCGTTTTGAAATGAGAAAACGTTGTAGGAAGTGCTGAGGAGTGAACGGTCAACGTTTTGAACAGTTACTATAAATTGAATATGTAACAGTTTTTTGTATTCTTATTCCTCACTAATTATAATAAAATTTCCTTACATTAAAATATGTATTTATTCCAGTAGAAAAACATGCAGGTACTGAAATTTCCTGTTAAATAATAGAATACGGTCCTGTATATTTAAGATATGTTTTCAAAAATTTCTGCCTAATGATGAATTATTTTCTAAATATTTGTATTGTGTATAGTAGGTCCAGGCATCTGTTTATTGTAAATGAACAAATCCAGATTTAACATCAACGATAGAAAAGACGAATTGTAGACTTCTCTTCAAAGTCAAATATCTCAAAAAATTTTTGATTTTAGAACAATAAAAGTTAATAACTTTTTGTAACATAAATAACCAAAGATTTAAATAAAATGAAAAAAAATCGATTTATACAGTGTCGTAAAAAATAGGGGAGCCGAGGTTACCACTACCCATTATTGTGCACCACTGGATGAAGTACGCCAAGCATATTTTTTGTTAAATTTTCGAGCTTCTAAAAAGTAAATCGACTGCCAAGTTTGAACAAAAAATTTTAAACGGTAGGTGAAATATCGCAAAAAAAATGATTTTAATTTTTCAACTTTAACCAGCTGTATCACGCAAACTAAGAATCTTAGGGGCTTATGTACCTAACTCATTTTTCATCATTTGTCAAGGCATATCACCTGTAAAGCGTTGTCGGTCGAATATCGGAACACCTTGTATAAAAATAATTTCACACTTCTTAGTATCAAACAAGATGAAGGAAAGTTTAATTTTAATTTAAAACATTTTTATCGTCTCAAATAAATATGGTCTTCCTACTGTAAGGAATATGTTAAAATACATGATGTTTATATTAATGCACCTCTACTAATGTCATCCAACTTCGGAGGTATGATAATAACATAATATTAAAAATTATAATACAGTATTTACTTGTTTTTAAAAGTTTCCATAAGAGCTTTGCCCAATTGAATTTCCTTTTGCTTACTCTCTTTAATATCTTTATCTAGAGCAATCATTTCATTTAAAATTTCTGGATTTTTGGGTTCTAATCGATGTGCTCGATCTATTTGTTTTTTAGCGAAATGAAATTCGCCCAACATTCTAAGACATTTTGCATTGTTAAAATACATTTTAGCTGTTATTTTGATGTCTGTTCCTTTTATGAGTTCAGTAATTTTGTTAAAATTTATGCATCCCTTTTTAGGCTCTTCTATCTTGGTATAAGCCACCAAAAGATTTGAATACAGTCTTAAAAGCAGTTCTTGTTGCTTTAGTTGATCTTCATAAGTGTCTAACTGGGACATTTCAAGTTTAGAAGCCGCTGTATTATATTCTCGAATTGCCCCAACTACATTCTTATTATATAAGTCTTTTCCTTTGGCGCACAAAGCTAAACAGTAATCATAAACATACACAAATTTCTTCTTTTCATCACTTGATAACGTATCAAAACGCGCTGCTGCCGCAACGTTTACAATCTGTAACAATTCGATTTCAAATAACACCTCAGTATTCGGAGGCACTCTCTGCAGACACCCAAGTTTACCATAAGCAAACATTGGTTGTATTAGAAACTGAGACTTTTCGTTAATTCTCATACTCTGCACTGCTACATCTAAACCCACAATTACTTCACCACAATTCACACTAAACTGGTGAGGTTTCAATCTCGCGTAGGTGGAATCAAATGGTTCAGCATTGTATTCAATATAAGCATTGTAATTCACTCTTACAATGCTGTTATCTTCAGGCTTCTCCCCATATCTAAAATATAACAAATATTCAATGTATCTTGGTTTAAAATATTAACAATAATGATAAAGTATTTTTACTTCTAACAATCAATCAAATTATACTTTATCATAAAATATAGGATTGTATACAACTTCTCTCAATATACAGGGTGTTTCATAAGGAATGTTCAATATTTTAATCATAGGTTCAGGACCTCCAAATATTAATATTTTACTAAATAACTCTGTGTCAAATGTTATCTACTACTAAGATACAAGGTGTTTAAGTTAAAATTTATTTTGCGTTTTTTGCAATAGTTTCTTTATTATTTAACGTATTTACTTGAAATTTGGTAGTTATATTTTTTTAGTAAATCATAAGCGTGTTATCAATATTGAGATTAGACAAAGAGGGCACCACCTACACTCTACTGGATGCAGAAAAGTATCCATTTTTTTAAAATCTTGGCCTTTTTTGTTTTTTTTCACCCTATAAATTTTAACAAAAATGGTATACTTGTTTTAATAGCATAAATGCAACCCATTTCGAGATATTAGCTTTTAAAATTTTCTAGCCACAGTATTTCTTTAGTTTACTTTATGATATTTCAACATTGAAAACGAAAATGAAAATGTACAGATGTCAAATAATTAATTGTTACATATAAGTTAATGACTGCAGTGTTAATTTTGTTCACCAAATTCCATCTAAAGTAGGTAACTTCAACAACATGTATCTTAGTAGTACATAACATTTGACCCAGTTATTTAGTAAAATATTAATATTTGTAGGTCCTGAACCTATTGGTAAAATATTGAGCATTACTTATGAAACATTCTGTATAAAAATAAAAGCACAATTAAAACTGTCGTAAAATATCTAATTAGATGAAAATATGTTCATTAAAAAACTGGAAGATCATAAACAATGCTTTTGCTGAAAAGTAACGCGTTAGATAAACGTTCCCGTTCCTTTATTATCCATCTCACCACTTCTCACCGTTATTATTGCACATACAAAAAATGTTTTCAAATAAAAGATGTGTGATTGAGATCGATTTTTAAATAAAAACATATTTTATCACATTAAACAACACTAACAGCAGCAACAAAAAAGAAAAACCCTAGTTTTAAAGTAACACGTTACTTTTGCAGTAAGGCGTTACTGTAACAAGGTAACGATTTCGCGTTACTTTTACAAAGTAACGCAATTACCGTTACTTTTCGCCCATTTTAAAAAGTAACGAAATTACTAGTAACGCGTTACTGAAAAGTAACGTTTTAGTTTCGTTAATACCCCGGCTCTGGTTGGAAGTAATAAGTTAGTACACTGTAATTATCAGACAGTTTCTATAATGAATAAACTAGTAAGACATACTATTTTATGATGTATCAAAGAAATTTGCATTTACATATTGCATTTGTTTTACTTGTGAAACTAATATAGAATAAAACCAATCTTTATTTAATTGAAGATCTTATTATATCACATATTTTAAATTCTCCATTTTATTTCTATGACATGGAAGTTGTGAATAATGTAAATTTTTGACAATAAAATCTCAGGCCTTTTAAAAAACACCTTTAAATTATTTCTGTGAGACTTCTAAATACAAATAATATACAAACTGTTGGTGTGACTAAAATTATTGAAATTTCAAATTCATTTACTTATAGTCTAGAAAAGAAAAGAATGCAGTAATTTAATAGTACATGTTCTTGTGGTAGGAATTGTATTTTCATACGACCTTATTAAAAAATTTGATGGATTTATTCATGCATCCATGGTACAGGTGAAAATATTACTTTTTGATAGATAAAACAGGTTTTATCAATACGATGCCGTATCGTAAGTGATTTTTAAAGTAAAAATTTTATATTCGCTGCATAGTTTAAATACAATTTTTACAGGGAATGGAGAGTATAGTAGAAAATATTTTGAGCATAAGTACGAGAAAATGACCTGACGGACATAAAGCCTTATCTTTAAGATATCATAGTTAAAGTGTTTACTAATCTTTGAAAATATTTCAGTACACTTACTGTAAATGAAGTAGCCACTAAATGTGAGACCTATACTGGAGTGTTAAGTAAACAATTATTATATTTTCATAAGCAAACAATTTTTCATGAATTAAATTACATGTACGAGACATGATTGTTTGAGAAATGCTGGACATATCGTGTCAATAGTTTAGCAGACCTCCATAAAAAGTAAAAAACAAGCATTTATATCTTATGGCTTAAAAAATCCAATAGAAAAAAGAATGATTTTTTGACAGGTGGATTATTAACGAGACAAAGAAAACAAGAGAGTACCATTAAGAAATTAATGGATTTATGAAAGTTGATTTCAGAACATGATAGAAAAAATTCCAATCAACTTCGTTCTTGTTATGAATAATACATCCCATCACACTTGATTAAGTATGTCCCTCACCTACAGTAATATAAAAGAAAAGACTGAAAAATTGCTGAATTCTAAAAATATTAACTTCACCGTCATGGCAAACAAACACAGAATTAAAAAAATATATTGTAGACGAGATAACCCAACAAAAAGGAATTGATCTCAGATTTTCAGCTTACTATTTGAAGTTAAATCCAATTAAATTGATGTGGACACAACTAAAGGATTTTGTTTCTCGAAACAATAAGACATTTTAATTGGCTGATATTCGAAATTTGTTGTTGAGGGCAGTTTTAGATATAAATGGAAAGATCAGGGAAAATTGATTCAATGACATTAAAAAAGTGAGAAATTTATTTTGGAAAGCGGATATGGCAATTGAAAATCTATAAAAAATGTAGTAATTAATCTGACCTGTATATACATTGATAAGGATACTAGTAGTAATAGTGATGATATGGATTTTTAAATATAAGACACGATTTGATGTACCATTTAAGTCAACTATGCCTAAAGACATAAAATAGTTGGTAAGTAGAATTCATGGAAGACATCCATAAAATGGTACTGGTCTTCTACACTTATGAAACGTGACATTACATCCTCACTTTTACTGCACTCTGTTTTTCTCTGAATTATAACATTTACAAATTCATGGGCAACAGTATTTTATAAATATCATCGTGGCGCCTCCACAATCCTTAAGTAAACAACAGACTTTTGAGACTGTTCTGTATTCTTGGTATGTGGAGAGGTTCATAACCTATTAACTGTTCAATTAAAATATCTGTATATTTGTTTCTTTAACCCTGCAGCACTCGCGCTAAAAAAAGTATGTGAGCATTCGCCCGTGAGAATTTCTCTCGCAACCTAAATTTAGCTTTTTCTCAAGATTGATTATGTGATAAATAGAATTAAACCTGTTTAGATTTCTAAATATTTAATACCAATCACATTAGAAAAAAATTATGTTTTATTAAATAACATACAATTCCTCACCCTATATGTTTGTAAATCAAGCTGTAATTTGATTACATACAAAAAATATTTATAAAATAAGGTTTAAACCAAAAAATAACAAAAAAGAGTATGTTTCATCCATTTCAATTACGCTACAACATATAACGCGAGATCACTCGCGTCGGTGAGCAAAATTCTTACATACCCTGTCGATAAAAAAGAACTACTATATTTCAATAAGCAAAATGCATTGAAGGATAGACTGATCAAAGTATCGTAAACTAAATACTTGAAAAGTCAATGGTTCAAAAATCGTTGAATAATTACGTAATTACTTAATGTAAAAAGAATGAGATAATTAAAAGCAAACTAAATGTAGTAAATAAAAATTTAACGTTCCTTTAGAAAAGAAAAAAACTACGTTCTGATATCTTAATATAAAATTAGCAGAACTATGTTTGAAGAAATCCAAAACTATATGTTTGAAGGTAGTCCCACGAAGTGAAGAAAATTGAGATATAAAAAATCGTAGTTTTTCTTTTCTAAAGGATCGTTAAATTATTTTCTAAATGAGCATTAAATTTTTATTTACTATATTTAATTTGCGTTTAATTTTTCTTTTTATATTAGTTACGTAATTAATCATCGATTTTTGAACCAGTGTTCTGCTAGCTTTATATTAAGTTAGCAGAATGTAGTTTTTTTTCTTTTCTAAAGGAGTGTGTAACTTTTAATTACTACATTAAATTTGTGTTTTATTTACACTTAATTATGGAATAATAATAATAATCGTGTTCTGCTGACTTTGCTCTGCCAGATTAAAGCTCCGGCCAGACGCTCATACTTTCCTTCGAGCCTGGTTTGTACAACCAGTTTGCGCAAACTTCAGTTTACAACATTGTCGTTATATTTATTCACATGTAAATTTAATTGCAATTTTAAATTAAATCACTTATAAATCCTTATATCTTGACCTCTCTTCTATTTTCTTCTAATTACTACCATTCAAATTAAATTTCCCAACTTGATTTCCTTTTTCTATAAATTTTCTATTATCCAGTTACTTTTTTTGAAATAAAAAATTATGCTATTTCAATTGGTAAATATTGTCTTGATAGTTTTACTTTACATATTGGTATGTAAATAATTTTAATTATTTGGTATACATTTTTTTTAAATTATATATCTGACATTATACAGGTTTTATGATTACTCTTCTTTATTATTTTTTTTTCAACTGTTTTTTTTTAATTAAAAAATTTTCTTACTTGATTAATCATAAAAAAAATTCAAATCTTGCCCATTACTATTTCTTAAATTTTCTTTTAAAATCATTCCAACTTTTTTTTATTTTCATAATGATATATGTGCCAAAAATAAAAATAAGATTCTTCGTATTCCACACTTGTTGATTTAAAATAAATTATATGCCAATTATAATCAATAAATTCTTAAAAATCAAACTTTTTAACAATAAACTCTGTTCATAAAATTCAAACAACATAAAATTATTCATGCTATGAAACATTTTAACAATTAACTTATAAAAAAATTTATTCAAATTATTTTATTACAAGATATATATAGTTCCGAATGATATAAATTTTCAATAGAAGTGCGGCGGCATGTTTGATGTGTGGCTACACGTTCATGCAAAACCGTGCAAACCAGAGTTTGCACAAACTAAATCTTTAGCAGAGCGACGATTCCGAGAGTCGTACTTTTTGGTATGTACGGTATACAGTTTTGCCGGCTACACGTAGAGACTTAACTGTGCAAACTGTTTGCGCATACCAGGCTCGAAGGAAAGCATGTACGTCTGGCCGGAGCTTAAGGGACATTAATTTGACACAAGTGTGAGTAACTTTCTCATAGCGCGAGTGCTGCGGGGTTAAAAAGCAGGATTACTTTATAAAATATTAATCAAATAATCAGAACTTGAAGAAATTGCACTGGGATATAAATAGGTCTTTAAATAGATTATCGTTTTTATTTAAAAATTGTATCGTAATATTAAATCATACCCGTCTCGTATTATTCTTTTCTTAACAGCACCATTGTCCAAAAGATTAAGCATTTTCGACGCAATAATTTCAAATGGCTGTCCCTGTACATATGCATCTTCATCCTGAAAATCGCCACCAGCTACCTGCATGTTCATGAAATTTAGTAAATTTTTTTTATATTCTTTATCCTCCTCCGTATCTTTTTCGACATCATCGGCGACATCGGAATTGACGGTGAATTCTACACCGTCTTCCATTAAAGCTCTAAAAAAATTAGTTTTAATTAAACTTTATTCAACTTACATTTGTTAAAATACGTACTTCAAACTAATAGGCTCGTTAATAGACATAATTATTATTTTTATTTGAAAATAAAAACTTGGTATAATTCCAAACGTATTCTAAAAGATTGAGGTTAGAATTAAATTGACATTTGCATTTGATATTCGACAGATTTTGACAACTGCACATACTACCAATATTAATAAATCATTTGCTTAAACGGAAGATTAGTATCAAAAAAATAATCGTGTATTTGTAAAAACACAAGATTATAGTATTAAATAATAATTGTAATTGTGTATCTAGAAATAAATTTATAATTCAAGGACAACTTCAGATATGTATGTGTTAATATTACAGATTATTTTTATAACTTTGACTATCAACAGTTAGATGGAGCTACACGTTTGAAAATGAAATCGTTATTTTATCAGAACCGATCTAGGGAAGATTTCGTTTTAGTGAAATTTAAAAATATATAATATTGGACACTATATTACTGAGGCCCAAAAGCCTCAGTATTAGTTTCGTGATGGCGAAAAAAATTTCTTACCCACTTTTTATTACTTTTCTCCACGTTTCCGACTTATTCCGTCAATCCGAAAATGCAAAAAATCCTCTCCGGACGTCTGGATGTCTATGTCTGTCTGGATATAAACACTGTAAATTTTGAACGAAAACTCCGATTGAGTTCCGGTTTCACTTTCTGGTTAGTTTTGTCCAGAAGAACTTTATTGAACTTGAGCAGGATCGGACCGCCCCTTCCGGTCCACCAAACAAATTAAAGTTAACTTTTGAACTAAAACTCCGATCGAGTTCCGGTTTTCACTTTACCTGGTTAGTTTTGTCCAAGGAAGAGCTTTATTGAATTTGAACAGGATCGGACCGGCCCTTCCGGTACCCACCAAACAAATTAAAGTTAACTTTTGAACGAAAATTCCGATCGAGTTTCGGTTTTCACTTTACCGGGTTAGTTTTGTCCAAGGAAGAATTTTATTGAATTTGTGCAGGACCGGACCGGCCCTTCCGACACACACCATACAAATTAAAGATACTTGCATGGGAAAACTTTTTTTAAATTCAAATTTTTAGAACTTTTTCTACTTCACATCATGTATAATATATGTGAAAAATTTGGCTAGTATCATAAAAATCAAGGTCCCAATAAGGGATAAACTTTTTACACTGCAAATTAAGATCATGTATAATAGTGTTCTACATGTATTTAGCGCCAATTCTTCACAGCATAAAAAGTGTTCGCTCGATGGGCCGAAGTCCCGAAACGGTGCACGACCACCGTTTGAGCGTCTCTAGAATTTTATAGTTATTTTTGTAATTGTTAAATTCGAATTTTTTACACAAAATTATAATTTTGGGTGTTATACTAGTTTCTAATATTTATTTTTGTGTGTTAATGTATGTTATTTGTTGCTAAATTCGAATTTGTTTACAGGAAGTTTTCTTCTACTGCGTTCCCCACTTAAATCAACTACTTTTCAAGTGAACAGTCCATTCTTTACTCCTACAGAATATTCTTGTAAATTCGCGGTATGGATTTATCAAGAGAAAATGGAAGGGGGCTCCATCAAAATAGTAGGCGACAGAGAAAATACTCAGTGGCTCTTAAAAAGTATACCGGGTGACGATAGCAAAAGGTGGCGCAAACATGACATGTCCGTGGGCAAAATATCCAAAAACTTCACAATCATCTTGGAAGTGGTGCCTGAAAATGCAACTGACAAAGCGACTGTGGCTTTTGACAATATTCACTTATTTCAATGTTATCACAGAAATGATGACTCATGCTCTACACTTCAGTACAAATGCAAGGGTACAAAAGATTGCATTAATAGTACGAGTGTATGTGACATAACCAGAGATTGTCAGTATGGAGATGATGAAGCACAAAATTGTGGTAAGTATATAACATTTTTTTATGAATTTTACTGTTATGTTGACATATATGGAATGTGCGGGGTTGGGGTTGGAAATTACGAATTTTTTCAAGATGGCGGCTCCAATGATGTGATTATGATCAGACTCCATTCAAAATTAATATTTGGGGGTTTTTGGCGTCGGAGATAAATAAATTGAAGATGGCGGCTACAAGATGTTGGTCGACATTTATGATTATGGACCGATTCTATTCAAAATTGTTATTTGGGGATTTTTGGGGTCGGAGAATGAATTTTTTCTCAAATAAATGAATTCAAGATGGCGGACAAGATTTATGATTATGGACCAATTCCATTCAAAATTATGGTATGTGGAGGTTTTGGGATTGGAAACTTAGATCATATAGGGCTAGATCTAGGATATAGATTAGTTTGTTTGGTAATGAAGGAGGAATAAGGTGCCCGACGATCTCTTGGTTGATATAAATACGCGAATAGTATTTGATATAATTGAGTTATCTTTTCAGATAGTCGTGTCTCATAAATGGGTAAACAGGACATACGAACTGTTTGTTGCTACATAACTAATATAATGAATAAATAGACAGAAATAGCAAAAATAAATGACGAAATGTAAGTTCAATGAAAATTTTGAATCATAAATTTGTCGAGATATAAATAATGACTTAACCAAAAAATTAAAACCTTTTTACATCAGCACGCTACTGATTCTGTGGCACAGCTTGGTGCGTCTTACCTCACCTTGCCTTTCCCCGCAAGAACCAAACAAAATGTTCAGAATAGTATGTCTATACATACTTTCCTTAATATCTGCCCAGGAAACACAATTATATGGGAAATATGTATAAGTTACATATTTTTCAATACATAGAATCAAATGTTATATAACAATGAAATAACAATTAGAGAATATTTATGTATTAAATATCGACAAACACCGTATCATACAGAGAGCAACTAATTTATAAGGAATACATAACAATTATATTTTCTAAACATATTCTATATGTAAAATGTATGTAACAACTGGAGAATAATTACGTATTACATATATAAAATAAATGTGGTTATCTCCAAAATAACTTTTTAAAAAAACAAAAATTTGAAAAAGCTTTAATTTTTGAGTCTAACTATCAATACAAGAAACAGAATAGAACTGAATAATATAAAAATATAAGTTTTTAATTTCTCGGAGATTTCGCCGTGAGAATGCAACCTTGCACTTTTGCGGTGTCGTCTTCCGTTGGGTTAGCTGAACTCTTATCTTAACTCCTCCACCGTCAGATGGAAATTCTGGGGCTGGCCACAGGATTTTGAAGTTGAAGATTCGGCGTTGCGGTGCCTTGTATACCAATTTCAATTTTTGGTTCTTGATTCCTTCGTTTTCTGTAAACTAGTTTAAAAATTGCAAGCAAAATAAAAATTACAATTATAATGTAAATAACAATAGTCCAGACGCTAATTCCTTTTGAAATAAGTGGAATTGAGATTTCACTGATTTTATGTTTTTGTATTTCTAAAGCACTTTGAATGTTTTTAAACTTATCTAAATCTATATTGTCTAATTTAATTGGCTTAAATTCGGCCGTTAAATCTAATAGTTTTGAGTTTTTAATGTTTAAATGTGGAAGGTTAATTAACTTGAACTCTTTCCGATAATTTTGATAGTTCCGAATTTGTAAGCCACTAATATACACTTCACAGTCCGAACTAAGTTCTAAAATAAATGTTCCTCGAATAGGGATACTGTCTTTGTTAGTTCCGCATTTTTGAGTAACTAAAGTTTCTTCAGGAGCGATGATAATCCAATGATTTTTTTCCAATCTTTGAATTTTTAATTTGGGCATACTAACGGGTAGCTGCTGGCAATTTGTGACGTTCTTGAAGTATCTTAACATTTGAATTTCACATGGGACTTCTTTGGTAATTGTGACAGGGCCGTACTGCTGGCACAGATAATTTTCTGTAGTAATTTCTTCACATTTTTTGTCGAAAAATGAATAGGAAAGGTCATTTAGGATTAAATATTTAGATTGTGGTAGGATTACATTAAAAGATTCTTGTGTCGGAGTAGGCAAAGGATACATATGAAAATAACTGTAAATTTCGCTTTCTACTATGGGAATTTCTAGAATAAATACTATTTGGTATTCTTTACTGTAACTTTTTATTTCCATTATTTTTTCATAAAGTAAAATATTATCTAATTTTGCTTCAAAAGGTAGTTTATTAACTTTTAAATGTTTACTTATAAGAAATATTTCGTTTAAGAGCTCTTGAGGTTCAATGATTGAATTGTGAAATGTATTTAATTTTGAAAACGTGATAGCAAGTTCGATTTTTTCTAAAATATTGTAAATCACTTGATAAACTGGGACAACTTGTGAAATTATTGTGTCCGTAGCAAAGTATTGAAAATCTGAATTTTGATTTTTTAGGCTGGTTTCGATTTTTTCTATACGATTAATTATTATTTGTTGATTATGTGCCAAAGTGTTTGTATTATTTTTAAAGTTTTCTATGGAATTTTGTAAAAGTGTTATTTGATTTTCAGCTAAATTTTTTAATTTAGATTGATTTTCTGAAAGTACTGAAATTGCTTTGTCATACTTTTCGGCATCATTTTGGTCTAAATTGCCTGTCAAAGATTTAATTATTGAACCAAGTCCATCTAATAAACCTCTTTTATTTCTCTTAATATTATTAATTGGATTTAATTGATTTATTTGAATATTTATTTTTTGTTCTAAATTTTGTATAAGATTGCAAGCATTATGAAATTCATTTTTTGTATTATTTCCTGTATTATTTAGTGCAAACGACTGTTGTAATTTTTTAAAATTGATTTTTATTATTTCAAATTCTTTAACAATGTTTTTAATATCAAAAATTTGAACAAATGACCAAAAATCGATTTTATTTTGGGCATTTCCTAATTTATAAGGTAAAAGACCAGGATTATTGTTGAGGTTATGGAATTTAGGGTAACTTAATCCGCCGTAGAGGTGGATGGATAACCTGTAACAAGTGGAGGTTGTTTTAATTCTTTTATATGAATAATTTCTTTTTTATTTTTATTTCTTTTATCAGTAATTTCAACTTTATTATTTTCTAAAAGTTTAGTAATTTCATATGGTCCTAAAAATTTATTATTTTTCTTGTTACGATATTGTGAATTTTGTTTAAAAACTATTTGATTTATTTTAAAATCGTGATTTTTGTCTCCTTTAACATTTCGTTTATCTGTTATTTTAGTTTTTTGGCTTTCTAGTTTATCACTAATATTTTGGTAAACGCATTCGAGTTTTTTCTTATGGTTTTCAGCATAATCAGAGTAAAAGGCAGTTGGGATAAAAATTTCGTTAGGATTTCGTGAATTCGTATGTCCAAAAGTTAACTCAAATGGAGTGTAGTTTGTTGAACTATGTATAGAATTATTATAACCAAGAATAGCATAGTCTATTAAATCGTCATTTTCGTTAGGATACATTTCTTTTAATAGTCTAAGGTGTTCTATAAGGCTTGAATTAAATCGTTCTGCAATACTGTTAGATTCGTGGTGTGCCACTGTAGTAAAGTGAATTTTGATTCTGTGTAAATTTAAAATTTCTTTAACGGTTTCATTATTAAATTCAGATCCGTGATCTAGTATTAATTTTTCGGGTATTCCAAAGGTAGAAAAATATTTTATTAGTGCTTTGCTTACATGAATTGCGGTTTTGCCTTCTATGTGATAAGCTTGAGCGAGTTTTGAAAAAGAGTCTATTATTATTAAGTAGATCTTGTGATCATAAAAAAATAAATCTACATGAATTAATTGAAAGGGTTTAGATGCGGTTTCTGTAACTACTAATGGTGCATAAGGGGGATGTCGACCATATTTAGCACGTTGACAAATTTCGCAAGAATTTATATATTCAGTTATAGTCGTTTTCATATTTTTCCAATAATAATTTCGTTTTAAGTATTCGTGTGTTTCATTTATACCACGGTGGTTTGTTTTACCTTCGTGATGGTGTTTAGTTAGCATGATTTGTTCTTCTTTTTCGGTTACTGTATTAACTCTTTTTAAACATCTAATTAATTTTGGACCTTTTTCTGAAAATTTTTCTAAATAAACTTTACTGAAATTGTTGTATAAAGAATCGTTGTGGAAATACATACAATACGTTCTTTTCATTATTGTGTAGTCTTTAAGGAATTCAAATATTAATTTTTCATTATTTTCTTGTGGAATTTTAACATTAATAATTTTATGATTTTCGTAAGTTTCTTGGCTAACGATTAATTTAGGATATGGATGGGGTGTTACTATAATTTGGTTAACTTTATTATTTATTATTTCATCGTATATTTTAATACCGTCATTAGTTGTTTCATTATAAGTTGTATGTTGTGTACTTAAGTCAGTGTCGTAGTCGTCGAGTGTTTCTGGAGGGTTAATTTGTATGTCAGAAATAATTTTAATTTTGTTTTGTTCTGATTGTGAACTTGTGGGAAGTTGATCCGGTACTCTTTCGGAAATAAGGTCGGTTATAAATTGATCTAATTCTTTTTCATCAGAAATTTCACCCGGATTATTACATATTGACTCATTTTCTAAAGCATTTATAATTACTCGAGAGAGTGCGTCACAATTTGTATTTAAAGTTCCTTTTTTATAAACAATATTATAATCAAATTCTTCTAAACGAAGTCTCCATCTTATTAATTTTGAATTGGGTTCTCGTAAATTAAATAGCCAAATAAGTGGGCGATGATCACAATATATAGTGAAATGTTTTCCGAATAAATAAGGGCGGAAGTACTTGCAGGCCCATACTATTGCAAGTAATTCTCTTTCTATGGTACTATACTTTTGTTCAGAATTATTTAAAGTTCTAGATGCATATGCGATTGGTCTATCGGAACCGATCGGTCCTTGTGACAAAACTGCACCTAAAGCCACACCTGATGCATCTGTTGTAAGCACAAAAGGCTTAGAAAAATCTGGGTATTGAAGTATCGGTGCATTGATTAAAAGATTTTTACAAGTATTAAATGCTGAAATGAAATTTTGATCGTGAATAATTTTAGCATTCTTTTTTAAACATAATGTTAATGGTTTTGTGATTTTAGCGAAATCTTTAATATATTTTCTATAATAACCTAATAAACCTAAGAAACTTTTGATTTCTTTTGTCGTTTTCGGAATTGGGTAATTTTTTATAGCAATAATTTTGTCTGGATTAGGCTTAACGCCTTCTGGAGTAATAACGTGTCCCAAATAAGCAACTTCTTTACGAAGAAATTCTGATTTGTCGAGTTGTATTTTAAAATTAGCTTGTCTTAAACGTTCAAAAACGGCTTTTAGTCTTTCGATATGTTCCTGAAGTGATGTAGAAAAGATAACAATGTCGTCTAAATAAACAAGGCAAGTTTCGTTATGTAGTCCTCTTAAAATATTGTCCATCACTCTTTGAAAAGTCGATGGTGAGTTTTTTAATCCAAATGGCATTCTTGTAAATTCGTAGTGTCCGTTTTGTGTTGAAAAGGCAGTTTTTGGTATGTCATCTTCATGCATTTGAATTTGGTGAAATCCACTAGCAAGATCAAGAGTACTAAAATATTGACTTTTTCCTAATTTGTCTAGAATTTCGGTTATGTTGGGTAACGGATATTTGTCGGGTATTGTTTTCTCATTAAGTTTTCGATAGTCGATAACTAAACGAATTTTACGTTTATTTGATTTATCAAGGCGCTTAGGTACGCACCATATGGGGGATGAAAATGCCGAATTAGAGGGTCGAATTATACCTTGGTCAAGCATTTTTTCAATTTGTGTTTTAACTTCTTCTTTGTAAACTTCTGGGTATCTATAAGTTTTTGTAAATATTGGTGTATCGTCTGTCATGTTTATTTTGTGTTTAATCTGATTAGTAAATGATAAGGGGATATTTTCACAATAAAATATATCGCGGTATTCGTAACATAAATCTTTAATAGCTTGTTTTTCTTCGTAATTACAATGTTCTAAATCAATATTTTTTAAATTTGATTTTAAAATACGGTCATCTGATTCGCTTAATTCGTGATCAGTTTCCATTTTTTCTAGAAAATTTATTTCGTTAATATTAAGTTCCTCAATATCTAAAGGTTCTGAAATTTCTATTTTTCTTAAATCTGTACTTGAATTTACTATGGTTGTGAAAGCAAAATAATTTTTTACATTTACTAAAGCAACGGGTGATTCGAGATTAGGAGCAAATTTTTTATATTTTAATAGTCCGGTGCCTTCTTTCATTTTTACTGGTATTTTAACAATTTGTTGAGTTCTAGGAGGTATAACTATTTGAAAGTTTCGAACTTTTAAATTTTGATTAGTTTCTGTGTCATCTTCGCTTTCGTATATTATTGGAATTTTAACATAAGGTGTAATAATTATTTTTGAACTTACATTTACTGAAGCTTTTAATTGTTTTAATAAATCGATGCCTATTAAACCATCGTATTTGTCACTAAATTTAAAAAGATAAAATTTATGATATTCCGGTATCTTAAATATTTGGAATATTGGAATTTCTACTACTTCGTCATGATATGTAATATTATGAGCGCTTTGAATGTGGAATTTTTCTTTAAAAATATATCTAGAGTAAAACTTATATGCTAAATGGGGATTTATTAAACTACGAGTACTACCTGTATCTATAAGAAAATTTGCTTTAAGTTCTGGAATATAAATGTAGGGTAAATTAGCCTTTGATAAATTTAAATTTATTATGTGGGATTGTTTTGTGGGGCGTCCTGTGGAAAATTTATATTTTGACCACTGATTTCTGCAAATTCTGATTGATTAGTTTGATTATTAGAAAAATGATAATTTTGTTCATTATTTTGATATTCACAATTTTCAAAGGGATTTTCAAATTGCTGATTTACATCTTGAGCAAATAATTCAGTGTGTGTAAAATTTTTTTGTGGAATCATTCTTGTATTACCTGACGAGGTGTCCATTGGTTCTGGTTTAAATGGTTTATTGTAATTTGAAAAATTTCTACTTTGATTTGAAAATGGTCTATTTCTAGTAACTTGACTTTGTCTTGTCTGGTAAAATTTTTGTTGATTTTGTGTAGGAGTGTAACTATTATTTCTCCATTGCATTTGATTATTTTGAGTAAAAGGGCGGTTATTATTATTAAAATTATTACCAAAATTTTGTTGATTCTGAAACGGTCTAAATTGTGTCGATGCCGGTGGTCTAAATTGATTATTTTGAAATGGTTGGACATTTTGAAAAGGAGGATTAAAATTTTGAGAAAAATTAGGACGAGTATTTTGAAAATTTTGTCTAGTAGGAGTTATTCGTGGGGTTGGTTTATAAGATTGAAAATTTAAAGAATTACCTCTGTTTTGACTGTATAAAAAGTTTTCTTCCTCTATTACTAATGACATAGCTTTTTCTAAACTATCTGGGTTTCTTAAACGTATATTGTTTTGTAATTGACCTGTTAAACCTCTAATAAAAGTCTTAAGAGCTAAATCTTCGTAATTTCTAATTTTTATTGTTTTTTCTTCAACAGGATCGTTTCCTAAATTTAACTTAGCTATAACTAAACTACGCGCTTCTTGACAACGCATGCCAAAATTATATGGCGATTCATTTTTATTTGGACGTAAAACAATTAAATCTTGGACCAAGCAATCTATATTCCTTTGATCACCGAAACTTAAATTAAGTGTTTCTTTAATGTCAGCCCAAGTTCTTAATTCAGTCCTTGAACCTATAAGCATCAAAGCTCTACCTACTAATTTTCCCATTAATGCACGCAACAAAAAGTTATTTAGTTGTACATTATTTGCTTCATAAAATTGATTAATTAATGTTTCACAATTATCAATAAAAATATTTAATGTATGAGGATTCCCGTCATATTGGGGAATGGTATCGATATATAATTTAAGTAGTTGGTAATTAGTATTATTATTATTATTAGCCATTGTTTTTGTTTCAATTAAACTATTTTCTTGAATACTAACTGTTTGAAATAAATCTATTAAACTTTCTATAATACTATCGTTGCTCATTAACTGTAAAAGATTTGCAAGAAATAATGTTGATTCCCAGCGAAATGCAAAATTACAATTAAAATATATGTAAAAAAAATAAAGGAAAAAATAAAAGGAATTTTTCGACTTACAGTACTATGAAGAAAATGTTCATTCTTCCCTCCAATAGAATATGGGCGATGTGGTCCCTCTTCCTTGGACAACTTCCAAAATTTCTGCACAAGTATTTTCTGGAGCCACTAATTTTGGGTTGCAAATAAACCGTAGATACGGACCGGTTTCGCGATTTTTATCGATTCCGTTTTGCAATCCTACTGACTGCGCCAAATAAATGTGGTTATCTCCAAAATAACTTTTTAAAAAAACAAAAATTTGAAAAAGCTTTAATTTTTGAGTCTAACTATCAATACAAGAAACAGAATAGAACTGAATAATATAAAAATATAAGTTTTTAATTTCTCGGAGATTTCGCCGTGAGAATGCAACCTTGCACTTTTGCGGTGTCGTCTTCCGTTGGGTTAGCTGAACTCTTATCTTAACTTATATACTTCGTTTATAAGGAATACATAACAATTGTTACCTAATAAAAATATTTTCCGTACATATCCAATACATAAAATGTATGTAACAATCGGATAATATTTATGTATTTCACATATATCAAATACGCAAATTTATGTAACATCTAACTGTGAATAATATAGGATATTCCACCATAATCGGGTCGATCCCTATAGGAAAAACTAATTATTATAATTTTCTTCTTAATAAAAAAGTAGACCCCATTTTTTATGTACAATACAAATAGACATGTAGAGAAAATATAGGATATTTAGTAAGATAATGCATCAAAGGTGTTTTACATTATACACTTCCATAGGAGTATAAAAATTTTCTGTAACAGTCCACAAAGAATTTCGATCTTTTTAAAAATAAATCTAGTTTTTGTAAAATACAACTGCTTAAAAGTACCCAACAATTGTTTCATGACTAGCAACCTAAATCTAAATAAATAAATAAAGCAATTTAAACAGTTTAACAAAATCTTTAATATGTAAGTATAATTATTCAGTCTCTATTATTATTTCTTTTGCAGTCTCCTTTATTTTCTGCTCCCTTAAAAGCCTCTGTTTACTCAACCGCACCCATTCTGTTAATTCATAGATACTGCTCCAATATGAGAGCTGAAAGTATTTACACATATTAAAAACTTGTTTCAAAACAATAAAACTTTTTGTTATTATTTCAACTATGTTAACAATAATAAATAAATTTTATTACTTACATAATATTATTGCTGTAAATAGTTAGTTATCACAAACATTTTTCTAAACTTTTTGCCGACACACGAAAACGAAAACGAGACGCTACTTTTTTAGGTTATCTCTAACTTTAATATTTATATCACTGAAGTTTCGTTTTACTTACATAAAAATATAATTATATTGGATATATACCGTAAAAAGCAAAACATTTATGTAAAATATTACTTTTGGTATATATATCAAAAGAATCACCTATTTAATACATAAAAAATAAACATATTAAATATATACAATAATTTATATCACAATAAAATAAATGGTGGGTTATATTATTTATGATATTAAAGTTACAGGTAATATATATAAAAAAGTAAATGTATTTAATATATTTAACATATATAAAATTACGCAATAAAACGCATTGTAATATATGTATATATATTACAAATATTACATCTTTAATACATTAAAAACCATATGTATTTTATACAAAATATTAATTCTCTAAATACTACATAAATATTGTTATATAAATTTTTTTATATAATAGCAAAGTCATATATATGTATTTATTTTATATAAAAAAAGTTCTTTCTCTGTTATGTTAGGAATGTATAACTCGAGTTGCCACATTATCCAATATTTGGAAGAAGAATTCCTTTCATCAAACAACATTATGCAAATCAAATCTTTAAAACACATAATTATTGGTGAATATTATAATATATCATATTTAAGATCATTTGTCTCATAATAATAATTTACAATACTTAAATTTTAGGGACCTTATTTAAATGTTTTTATAAGGGCTTCTACATGAAACATAGTTATATATACGTAATTTACTTCACATCGACAACACTGTTATGTCATTCATCAGATTTCTAAAGCGTTGCCATGTGTTTTAAAATTTATTTTCTCTCTCATTTTTTGTCATGCAATAAAAAGAAAATATCTTATGGAAACGGCTACGTCGCTTATATGTTAAACGATCAGTGCTTAGTTAGGGAGTGGCTTTGAGATCATATGCGGTACGTATTGGCGGGAACGGGAATACATGATAAATTATTTTATTTATTGTTTTTCTTTGCGGACCTCTGTAAAAGTGAATCAGCAGCTAACCAGCTGTAACAACACTTCTGCTAAAAGACATCATTATTCTGAAGAATTAAACTCAATTTGAGAAAAATTTTCAGGTTATTCAGTGGATCAGGCGGTAAAATTTTATGGGAAATTAACAAAAGCTTCAGAACGCACAATTTACTGACCTAACTTTAATTAAAAAATAAAAAAAAATTGCATTAAATTAAAATGTCGTATATCTATGTAAAGCGATAAAATTGTCCGCCACTGGAAAAATTTCCTCTTTCTCCTTAACCACCGAAAATATCTCTACTACTTTGGAGCAATAACAGATGTCAACATTCCATTCACATTCCTTAAGACATTCCATTACTGTCAGTTATTAAGGAAAAGGAGTCGAAGCTTTAATGGTCTAATAGAGATTACGAATTTATTCAAAATGGCGACTTCGATTCTATTTAAAATTGGTATTTGTGGGGGTTTTTGGTGTCGGAGATTATGAATTTTTTGTCAAAATAAATAAATTTAAGATGGCGGCTACAAGATGTCGGAAGAGATTTATGATTATAGACCAATTCTATTCAAAATTGGTATTTTGAGTGTTTTTTGAGACAGGTCATCTTGGATGCCTGGGAAAACCCCGGCAAAATATAATATTCTTCGTAGTAGATACATTTTAGGTCAGATAAGATTCTGGAGTTTGACCTTCTTGCTCGCATTCTGGACTCAGATCATCAAACATGTCCCGATTCTATTGATTCTATCCTCTGTGCAAGTTTAATTTTTTTTTTGAATTTCATTCTATTTTACTCTTTCTTCGGCCTTTTTGTTTTTATTTTTTTCTTGCTGTTTATTAGCACTTTCTTTTTTTCGAATATAGCTTTCACTGCATAGAAGTCGCCACAAGTGGTATATATGTTTTTTTCTTCTTCATTTAAGATTTGGTTTCCTTTCACCTATCGATCTAAGTATGCCATTAAAAGGTGATGGTACTTATTCACCTAGATCTCCATTTTAGCTATTCTGCGTAGGATATGTTTTTTTTTCTAGGTGAAGATGGTTGTTTGATTTCGATGTTGATGGGAGCTTATAATTCAACACAGAGGTAGATGGCATCGTTTCTTATTCCTCTTCTTGTTGTTTTTTTCTACCTTGAACTTATTTTAGGATATTTTTAAGATTTTCTAGCTCACTCCAAATTGGTTTATAAAATTTGAAAAGATATATCCCTGTCATCTCCTTCCCAGTCTTCTACATCTGTTACTCTAAATAATATTTTCTCTATCTATATATTGTTCTAAAATGTTTATCCCATTCTGCATATCTCTTAACTGATTTTCAGTTGTTCCTCTTTTGATGTTCTGTTTATTTTTAAATGGTGCTGTTGCATCCCAGGAAACTAAACCAGTGTTTGAACATTTTGGCGTAATTGCCAAAACTTTTATAATAATGGGGCATTTTCGTTCTTATACAATAAATGTATGTTCAAAAATATATTGAGTTTTTAATACTGCCAAAATAATTTTAATAAAATATATTTTTTAATAGATTTAATGCCTTTTGGATCCCGTTGTAACTTTGAAGATGACTGGTGTGGATGGCAAAATGTAGATGTTAAAGTTCTCTCTTGGATCCGTCACAATGGATCGACTCCTACAAATTTTACTGGACCCAACTTCGATCATACTTATAAAAATAGTACGGGAAAGTATCTTTTTGTCAATATGATGACGGACAATGCAAAATTCGCTACTTCAGCTACATTGAGAAGTGTCGACTTCAATCCACCTCCTAGAGTACATGGAAATTCCTCTTCTCGATATTACAATTCATGTGCTGTAAGTTTTTTTTATTTTGATCATAAAAATGATAAATATAGCTGTATTTATAAAAAATATGTTCAAGTAATAAAGATATGCCGTGAATTCGCTACTCGCCTATTCTACATTTTTATTATATGAAAAATTCATAACTTTATTTTGTGCAGATTCGATTTTACCTTCACAAGTTCGGAAAACACTCGAGTGGTATTTCATTACAAATAACTGAGTTAAAACCCTCAGAAAATGTTTCATCAGAAATTTTGTGGAAATATGCACTTTTTGGGGATCAATGGATTAGATATGTTATTATCTTGCCAAATATAACTTACAGGTACATACTATATTTTTAGATAGATTGTATATCAATTAAATTAAAACATATTTTAGGTATTTTCTTCATTTTGAGGCAAAAAAAGGTATTCGATACTTAAGTGATATCGCTATTGATGATGTATCTCTAAGTCCTGAATGCTTTGGTCTTAACATACCCAAAGAAGATCTTAATGGTTATAATTACTGGGATGAGAGAGAGGGGCATGAAGCTAAGAAGGAAATATATAAGGACTTTATAAATAAAACTTGTAAGTTAATTTAATCTTTCAATGCTTATTCAAATAAGAATCTACTATTTTTTTAATTTTCAGACTATCAGATAACAAGCTGTAATGCAAAAGGTAGATTTGGACCAACTCAACCTGACTGTACGAAAGCTTATAATGGCACTAAGATTAATATTAAAGTGGTACATGAACCCGGATTGACCGGAGTACAAAAGTGGGTGGTACCAATTACTGGATATTACACGTAAGTATTTAAAACAATATTTTTTAAATGGAAAATTGTTATCAATATAAATTAAATTCTAGTTTCATACTGGCTGGCGCCAGTGGAGGTAAAGGCAGTTCTTCTGTGGGCTCATCTAGAGGTGCCATGTTAAGAACTATATTAGAGCTCAAACAAGGACAGGAAATATTTTTGCTAGTTGGACAAGAAGGAACTAGTTCTTGTGTAAAGGTAATATAAACGAAATATATTTAACAATAATATTTATTCAAATTTATTTGTTAATAGTGTACAGAATTATAACAAAATGCGATTTATAATTAGTTCAATGCGTAATGTGTAATTTTCCATCAAAACTCTAGATCGTACATAAAAATGAATCATGTATAAAATTTTTGGACAATGGACCAAACCATCTGCTAATAGGTCTCCAGCCCACGCCTAAAAAAGTTTGTGATAACCTAACCGTTAAGACTTCTTATATATGTTCTTTATGTCTAGTCGGACAAATATTATTTTATTTGAAATTTCAGTTAGATTTGTCCTTTTCTCGTCATGTTGACTGTGAAATATATCTTTATTTTGTGAAAATTTAGAAAATTAACGTATAAAAAAATCAATGACATTTATACTAAATTTTAATTATAACAAGACTTTTATACGTACAGTGGAGGTTTTAACTATACTGTATCATGGTTTAGGTTCATCTTGATGTATTTTGGACCTATCAGTCAATAGGTAACACGCAAATGTTTGTAACTGCACGTTTTACTATTCGAGACGGAAACTTTGTGACATCCTTTCCAGGATACAACTTTATGATTCTATCAATGCGCCAATTTCTATGAAATATAAAACTGAAATAGTACACCAAAATATTTGATAAAATCAGTCTTCTCAATATATAACCAAATAATTAATTTTTCTAATTAATTGAACTTAAATTTTTACAAAACGAAAGAGTCTAGTCGAGAAGTGAGTTTTTTAGTTAGAAGGGTAAGAAAAATATGAGCGATGGCTCATTCGACGCGGATTGAAATTCTGAGAAATGTGTCGATTTTTTCCTGCAAATAAAAATTGTAATTGTTAGGTTATTTTAGGTTAGGTTAGGAAAAACGGAAAAAAGCCATTTTAGTTTTTAATGATTACTTAAAAACTATACAAGATAGCGGGAATTGCAAAAAAGATCCTTTTTTTCCTGAATCGGGCGTGGGAGGTCCCACCTGCACTGAGGCTCTAGGCCTATTGTGCCCCGCCAGTTTTCACATCAGTCTAGTACTGAGTAAATTTCCAAACAAAAACTTTTGATTCCCGAATCTCTAGCTCTAATACTTATAACTTTAATTTGTTGCTGAAAATAGGGTTCCGCGCGACCGTTTCGGGATGAGTACGCCACCTTTATAGTGACTACCGCATCTTAAATAATTTTTTTAAAGCACTAAATATTGATTTAAAAATTTGAAAAAATATGGTGTCATTTAAATAGTTGAAGAAAGAAAGTCCCGTTGGAAAAAAAAATTTAAATGCATTTTTGAAAAAGCTAGTCTATTGTTAATTAACTATTTTCTTTTATACCTCTGTCTTCATTGAAAACTGGACAATTGTTTAATTAATCACCCTAACCCTATTTTCAGCAACAAATTAAAGTTATAAATATTAGGACTAGAGATTCGGGAGTTAGAAGTTATTTTTTGGAAATTTCCTCCTCTGTAAGGATCATTTTTGCAATTCACGGTATCTTCAGGGACGCGCCATCCATATGAGCAAGGTTGTGCGGCGCACGACGGCGCTGATGCCTTGAGGGCGCTTTTAGATAAAACCAAAATATTATTTTTTCTGAAATCACTATGCTTGTTGGCCTCGGCTTAACGCCTCGGCCTACAATTTACATTGTCGTCCGGGAATGTATCGCTTTTACTACTAGATAAACAATACTATACCAATAACGGCGGTGAAATTTTATTATGTAAAAATTAGGAATGAAACCAGAATTTTAAACCATCTTAAAACATAGTAAAGCTCTATTAGTTTTATTTGCCTCTCTACAATTCCATGAACTTTTAAAACATCTGCAAAGCAAATGGGCCTAGAAGAAAAAAGAAACTACATTTTATTGCTTATGATCATGATTTATTTTTTATTATTTTTTCTTTCATGTCGTGAGCCCTATGAGCTTACAGAATATGTATTTGTAAGTCCTGATTTGGTAATATAGTGGATTGTGAAAAATAATTAAAAAATAAGGTAAGCGATTATTAAGTGAATTCAGCTTTATTTCTATTATTTTCGTAATTGAGTATATAATTAACCATTCAATTATGTGTTCGGTATATAAGCAAATTATAACAAAAATCATTATATCATAGCAGGCATTTTTTAATAATATTGCTTCTGTAAATGGATTTTCTCCACGACCATTACTGAATGTATGAATTCTGAAATCATTTTTAATAATAGAATGTAAACATTCACACTCTAGAGTCTGAATATTTATTCTATAATACTTGCCTCTTATGCATTTTGCATGTAGTTTCATTCTTTATCAAGGTAAAGAATGGATTTTCTGTAATTGAATTAAACAATATCGATTGCCGTGGACTTCAAAAGTGTCAGTGTCAGATATAAAATGGCGACGGTAATAATTATTTTCAAACAAGTTTTAATTTAAACAAAATAATGAGTGAAAAATCAAGTGAAGTAGATATAGAATTTAATAATATCTGAAATTGTAAATTATGAAAAAACACCAATGCACCAGATTTTAATTTCGGTAAGTGTACCACAGCACTATAAATATTAATACAATGTAATACAAATATGTCAACAAATAACTTGTGTTCAGATTTAATTTAATTTTGATTCATACTTTTTGATCGTGGAGAAAATATAGTCTGTT
Source organism: Neocrepidodera transversa (assembly GCA_963243735.1). NCBI lineage: Eukaryota > Metazoa > Arthropoda > Insecta > Coleoptera > Chrysomelidae > Neocrepidodera > Neocrepidodera transversa. The sequence continues at coordinate 26,829,630 of OY725345.1, read as the reverse complement.
ACTCGGTCAGAATGAAAAAATTCGACACTCGTGGTTCCTCACACTCGCATTCGCTCGCGTTCGGAATTTTCCACTCGTTTCGAATTTTTCATTCTAACCTTGTTACAGAATCTACTATTCTGTTGCGCAATAAATGATTTATTATTTATACAGGGTGTTTTCAAATTATGCTTACAGCGTTTGCCTGTAGATATACCTGTCGTAAAATTGGACAAAATTAAATAAGGAAAGAGGAGTCCAACATATTTACTTTTTTAAATAAAGGCGTTAAAGTTATGAAACATGAAATGATTTTATTTGATAACTTAAAAATTATTGAATATATTGACTTGAAATTTCTCAGGTTTGTCCTAAATATAAAAGGGCATAGATTAATAAAAAAAGTTGGTTCCATTCTTGATCCAGTGGTGTGCATTTTGAAGAATATGTCACCTTTCCCCTCCCATTTTTACGCCCCTATTATTTTTTTTTGTATTTCTCAATGATTTTCACGTAAAAAATGCACAATTTTTACATATCGTTTTATAAGATACATATTTATTTAATGTGTTTATGATAACTCATAACATATATAGGATAAAGGCGCCTATCAGTATTTCGCACGACAGCGCCGAAGAGTACTTCAATCCGCGTCGAATGAGCCATCCCTCATATTTTTCCTACCCTTCTAACTATTTTTCTCAGAAAACTCACTTCTCGACTAGACTTAAATGCCGATCCATTATTTATGACTAGGAAAACTCTGGCATCAATCTCTAGACTTTATATACCAGCTTGAATTCAGAATTAATCGATTAGCGAACTGCCAAATTACAAAAAATCTGACTATTCATCCTGGAGAGTCACTAAAATTTTAATTTTGAAGTATCACAATCAAATTGATTCCAATCAAATTGATTCTTAATAATTTGTAAAATTTAATATCATTATCAGCATAGTAAGATACTAAAAATAATAAATAAATAGTGTACCCATTTTGGAAACCAACTGCTGAAATTGCAACGTTGTATCTGGAAATCGTATTTTTAATTTTTATTAGATTTGTAAAAAATAAAACTGGGAATGTAATTGAATTTTTAGAGCCTTGGAACTTTAAAGAACTCTTCTTGTCATTCGGATCAAAACAATGTTACCGGTATTCGTGGCGTTTTAAGTACCAACATCAACGATAGTGGAGGAGGCGGTGGAGGTGGAACTTTCATATTTCTTGTAAGTAAAATATATTTATAATTTTATATTCAATAAACAGTCCAACATTTTAGATCAGTTTTAATATTAATTACATAAATATTAATTATCTTTTTAGCGTAATCGAACCAAGGAAAAAATGCCTTTAGCAGTTGCTGCAGGCGGTGGTGGATTAGGTCTGGGACGCTTTAGCGTTGATAATATAGAACAACATGGACGTAGTTTTGATAAAAATAGATTACCATTTACGGGGAAAATGTATGGAACGAAGTAAGTAGCAAACAGTAGAATCAATGTATACAAATTAATTAATTTTTAATAATTTTCACAGAAGTGCCGGTGCTGGCGGAGGTTGGAAAATGTACGATGGATTAGTAGATTCCATGCATAAAGTTATGATGGGAAGCTCCCTTGTGGCAGGAGGGATTGGAGGCAAGGCTTGTTATAACTCGACCGATGAACGTGGAGATGGTGGATTTGGCGGAGGAGGTGATAATAAATTTATTAATCAACACAGAGTGAATAGACTAGTAACATTTTTTATACTAGGTGGCGGTTGTATTTACGGTGGAGGTGGAGGAGGTTATGCTGGAGGCGATGCTCCATCAACCAATTCATCTAACGGAGAAGGAGGATATTCATATCTAGATTTCTCCAAAGCTCTCCCCCATCTTACCTTCGTAGAAAGCGGTTATAATACTGGACCTGGATACGTACTTATTATACCAGAAATTGATGGCTGCGAGTGTGATTACAAATGTCTTGCTCTGGATGCCATGAGATCTGACATTACGTGTATTTGTCCTCCTAGATGGATCTTAGCTGAAGATAAAAAAACATGCAAACGTAGGTTTTTTAATATAGGTATTTTTTTTAATAATATATACTATTAAAATATTTTATTTCCAGCGGTAGACGATCCACCTGTAGAAGGCCCTTATCCAACATGGTTCGTTGTAGTATTAATAGTCACAATATTTTGCCTAGTACTCGCTTTTGGAGTTGTATGTTTCGTTTTATGTAAGTATTTTAAACGATATATACTACAACTGAAAACACATAAATACTAAGCGCTATATCTATTCTGTCCATTATAGGGAAATTTTTTTATTTTTTTTTAGTTCTATTAACTTCTTGTATTACTCTTACTACTATTTATATAATTATTAAAATATCGGATATTGATTGATAGTGCATAAGGTGGAAATAAGTATGTATTTAATCGGACAATTTAGTTTCTCGTCCCCTTTAAATGTGTGATTAAATCCTTATTTATATTTAGATGCACTTCATCCTTTCTTTCACTCTTCTCCTGCTATATTCTACTTATTCAACCTATTTGGTATTACTCTTCTTTTCCCTTAACCACTATCGCAGTAAGTCCATTATTTACTGCTCTGCTTGTGCTACTGATTTCGTAGTTAAGATGTTCGTTCCCCTTTTTCTGTATGTTGTTTTCTTTTCCATATATTTTTCCGTGGCCTCGTTCCTATCTTATTCCTTTTGTATAGAAGTTTCGTTTATATGGATTTTTAAATAAAATACAAACATTACATGCATACATTTTGAGTTAATAGGTGCTCAGTTGTGCTGGATTATTCCTTCGTCGATGAAATTTTGATTTTGTTAAAAATAATTGCTATAGGATTTAATTTTCATATATTCGAGCAGTTATTTTGAATCTAGGGCATTAACGCGACGGATAAAACCACGATGGACAGAATCGCGATAGACAAAACCGCGATCGGACAAAACCGCGAACGGACAAAACCGCGAATGGACAATATCGCGAACGGACAAAACCGCGAATGACCAAAACCCCGAAAAGAAATAACCAAATACGGAAACAGACAGGGTAGTAGATTCTTAACGGTACCCATAGGGCACACATCGATGTGATCTACTGAACACCCCATCTTTTTTTTATTTTATTTATATGAAAACAACTTTCCCATCAAGTAAAATGAAAAAAAAACGTTTTTTGCTTCTCAAAACTAACCGACGCATTGTTATCTCACTGTAAAAATTACTTACTCGCGCAATTTTCCTCGCCAGTGGTTATTCCCTGTCGCGGTTTTGTCCGTTCGCGGTTTTGTCACTTCCCGATTTTGACCGGACACGGTTAATTTGTCATACAATTTTTTTAATTTCGATCATTATATTAATTCTTCGAATTACTGCATTTCTTCACCAGTTCCTATTAGGATTTCTACACATTATTTCTCATCTTTTTTCTTTTTTATTTTAGGGCCTTCCTTTTTAGGGTTCCGTACCCCAAAGGGTCTATCACACCGGTCTAACATCTAAACCGTTCAAATTTTCACAGTATATGTGTCTTGTTGACCCAACTTGACGAACTCAAAATCGTTGATTAATGACACCTATTAATGAATGATTTTCTATTAATCAACAATTTTATTATATGTAACCCAATGTACACCGCTCTTATACATTTATATTGGCAGTGACATTTGAAATCAGATTACTGTTAACACTAACTGTCATTGTATGACATTATTTATTTTATTGTTATAATTTCGTTAAATTCTATATATGTTTTAAATAAGATATCTTTATTTTTGAAAAGTACGGTCAACGGAAAAGTTCTGTAACGAACTCGTGAATTAAATTGGCGATTAACAATCTCGAACATTAACTCGATTATTAATTGCCTTTATTAATACACTTGTTCGTTAAATAACTATTAAATGTTTTAAAGGTGGGCTACCATACAGCTAAAGGGAGGCGATGAAAAAAATTTTTGGCCTACCCCATCTAGTGAGGTATCGCTGAATAGAGCTCATTGAGTAGATAAAAGTCATATTTTTTTTTAATATTGCAAAATGTAGGCATGAGAAGCCGCCAAAGTCAGTATTTTTTACAAAATTTGATTCCGAAGTATTTTTTAACTTTCCATTGACCTATGAACTTGAAATTTGGTGATAATGTTTATTGTTACGTATATTTTACCAACAAATACCAATATATTAATAAATATGATTTTTTCATTACCATTCCCTCATTTTTAGGGTTCCGTACCTTTGTATTTATGCGAATTGTGATATTCGATATTTTATTATTTTTATCTGTGCAATCGTATTAGTTTTATTAAAAAACGCATTTTTCGTCCTATAATTTTTTTTCTATCTTTGTCGGTTACCCTGATATTTGTTCGTTACATTTCAAAATTTGTTAATATATCTTAAGTATATATGGGGATTGTGATATTCATAATTTTTTTTTCTTCGTCGAACACACATGCGCCAGGTTATTTTTCTTTTCACTTCTTTAAATCTTTTTACCAAGTATTTTTGACATATTAGTTCGATTAAAATTTTAAAGTCCTTTAAGAAACCTGCCTCTGCACAACTGGCTTATATTCTACATTTGGTACGGAACCCTAAATGTGCGAAGTCCGACACGCACTTGACCGATTTTTTATTTCTTCGTTACATACTGCATCGAACCATTTTGTCTCTTTATCTTTTTTGTTTTTCTGGAATTATTTTGTTGCTGCTTTCTTTACAGTTTCCTCTATTTGTTTCCATTCCTTATTTACATTCTACTTCTGTTCTTCTACTATATAGGTTCCTTCTGCTTTTTTCCAGATATTTTCTTTTAATTGTTTGATTTTCTATGAAGTCCGACACGCACTTGACCGATTTTTTATTATCGATATCTGTAATATTTCTCTAATATAATAGTGCTGCTTTTTACAGATAACCGGTACCAGCAACGAGCAACAGGTATAATGAGAAGAAAAATACTTTCCGGTGCCGATCTACAATTAGATAGGTTGAGAATGACGTCTGACAGTATGATGACCGAGTATAATCCGAACTATGAGTTTGGAGGAGTAGTTTATACTCTAAAGGATTTGAAAGATATACCTAGAGAGCAATTACGCTTAGTAAAGTAAGTAACATAAAATTTAATGATAAATAAAGGTTTGAAATTCTATATACATGTATAATTTTATAGAGCGCTTGGCCAAGGTGCTTTTGGTGAAGTCTACCAAGGCTTCTACCGACAACGGCCATGTGACACTGTGGAAATGCCAGTAGCTGTCAAAACACTTCCTGAAATGTCAACCTCTCAAGCCGAAATGGATTTTCTGATGGAAGCACTCATCATGTCAAAATTTAATCATCCGAATATCGTCCATTTTATTGGAGTGTGTTTTGATAAACATCCGCGGTTCATAGTGTTGGAATTACTAGCAGGAGGAGACTTGAAGAATTTTCTAAGAGAGTCTAGGCCTAAACCGGTAGAATCTGTAATATATAATAGTTTATTTGTGCTTATATTATTATTTTTATAGGAAAGGGCTAGTCCTTTAACAATGAAAGACTTAGTTTTAATATCTGTCGATGTTGCCAAAGGCTGCAAGTATCTAGAAAATAACAGATTTATTCACAGAGATATAGCAGCAAGAAATTGTTTACTTACAACGAAAGGACCCGGAAGAGTCGTAAAAATTGCTGATTTTGGAATGTCAAGAGATGTTTACAGGTAATTAATTAAAGATAATTTATAAAAGAATAGCCATAGTAACAAAAATTTAGAATCTATTTTATGGGACTAGTTTTTTGTAATTTCATTATAATAATTGTAATCTGATAAAATTAAAACAAAATTGATTATTTTTTTTTTCAAGTGTAGTAGATTACATGAAACATTCTTATTTCAGGGTTGGTTTGCTATGCTATATCATTCCTTCCAGTCATTCTTTATTATTTTATATTCTATTTATATCAATAATACTTTCAATTTTATATTTCTACCTTTTTATCACCTTTCTATTATCTCAACCTAGAACTTGAAAAGGTGATTATTAATAATCTGATACTTAATTTACTATATTATTTTCTTTAGACTGAGGAGTTAAAAAAACTGTTGTTATCGTTCATGTTTTTTTTAGCAACTGACCTGTTTAATTATTTATCTTTTAGTGTATAGGAACGATTATTGAAAGATAATTTATCTCTCATCACCTTAAAAACTATCATTTTAGTATGTAGGTTTTCGCCACATCCTTTCCATTACCATTATTCCACTAGTATCATTATTAAAAAACTTATGTTTGATAAATAATAATATATTTAATTATTTAGGTCAGATTATTATAGAAAAGGGGGCAAAGCAATGCTACCTATAAAATGGATGCCGCCAGAAGCTTTTCTAGATGGAATTTTTACGAGCAAAACCGATGTTTGGTCATTTGGGGTTCTTCTATGGGAAATATTGTCCATGGGCTATATGCCTTATACAGGATGTGCCAATAGAGATGTAATGCAGTTAGTAACTAGTGGTGGTAGATTAGAACCACCTGCAAATTGTCCTGGTATGTAAACATTTTAATCTAAATATATCACAATCAAATTATTAATAAATTTCGATTAGGACCTATATATGGAATTATGACACAATGCTGGCATCCAGCTCCAGAACACAGGCCGACATTTGGAACAATTCTAGAAAGGTTGGGATATTGCACTCAAGATCCCCAAGTTATGAATGCGTCACTGCCAGTTTTTCAACGTCCGCCGTCTTATGAGAGAGACACGACTCTCATGAGACCTTCAGGGTCTGAAGAAAACTGCTTACAGGTAAATAGTTTTGAATGTTTTGTTGAAATGGTGTTTGATTTTGGTTTTATTTTGCCGAGAAAATAGGTACTGATGAGCTACACCTGTTTATAATTGTATAATCTGTTTCAAAGAGTAAATGTATGTATGTGTTTATTTCTTTTGTATATAAATTTAAAAAAAATACGGTTGTCAATATACTCTTAATTGGTCTACTGCGAAATTTAACAAAATTTAAAGTATAAAATATTTTACATATTTATTCTTAATGTAGAGAGAGCCTATTGTACTACAGCTAGATGTTTTCTATTTTGGTGGTCTCTTTCCCATGCTCTCTACCTCTACATAATCCTTTTTGTATATTACTCTATATTATCACAAAACAATTAAATAATGTGTTACCCATTGATCATTTCACTATTTTCTATTAAAATAAATAAATATAGATTATCTTCAAAATGTAGTTATTTGCTTCACCTGATCGGTTACGTGCGCACATCAAAAAGGACGCCGGTAAAAAAAGATCGCGAGCAATTGAACGCGCGAAAAAAAGACGTGTATGAAAATATAGCTAATTGTTTGTACTTAAATGCAAAACACCGTAATTCTGTTCCAAATAATTGGATTCAACTTTCCTTCACAGTTTATTGAAGCTTACGACTAATAACTGGCGTTATAATGTATATGAAGTCGATTTGACCATAGCCTTTGTCTATTTTGTCCTTTGGTGACGTTGAAAACATTTTTTCGCGGACGAACGTAAGAGCTGCCCGTTATCGCAGATGTAGAGCAAAATTCGCGTTTTCAGTGTAAATTTATTGCAATGTTGCATGTTTCTCCACAAATATTGCGTAAAGTGGATTCTGACTTCTGTTTTTAATGCATGAAAGAGTTGAGTGTATGTCTTGTTAGTTTAATTTGGGAAGAGCATAAACAGTCGGTATAACGTTGCTACTGTACGGCATGGATTGCATACAACTGAGCAAATAATAGAGGAGCATACGAAAATGTTCCATTAGCATATCAGTGATCACAATTCTCTATAAAAGAATTTTCTTTTGGTGGACAATATCAACATTCTTCGTTCTCTTGAACCACTGTCGAATAAAAGAAAAAGTTCGTCATTGCTGATTTTGATGTATTTATTCGGAATAACAAACTCGTTTAAATTTTTAGGATTTTCAGAAATAGCTTCTTTTTTTGGCGTGTGTGATGAATAGTTCGCTTTAGGAATGAAATGGAAGGTATAACTGATCAGTAGCACCCAAATGAACTTCTTGAGAAACAATGGCTAATATACCTTGTGTTATTAGTTCAACTTGTAACGCGCACGGCACTGGGTTTAGAATTACTTTAAAATTATGTGAGAGGCAGCCGTACCAGTTATATAACCACCGCCTAAGATGGAGTCACTCGCGGACTTGTTACGCCTACCCAGCCGACCTTATGGTATACGGTAGCCGATGTCGGTCGAGTTAGTTGCAGTGGCAGCCCGAAGTCAAAGTTGCTGTGGCAGTTCCAATTGAAGTAGCAGTCTCTCGACCTTTAGAGATAGATCAACCTGAAGGGAGGGAAGCATATTGTACCATATCGAAACCGTCAATCTGACCACGCCAGCCTAGACGTACCAGTACCGTCCGACATCACCGATAAAGAGCGTTACATACCTTTTTGTTCGCCAGAATTTTGTTATAAATAATAATAATAATTTCTTTTATTTTGTTAAAAGCTGTATGTGCTTTTAATTTGAATGAATTTGCAATATGGTTGTGACTTGTACTTTTCCCCTCTTCTTTTCCCATTGTGTCAACTTTTCCGACACATTTCCATTGATTGTATAGGGCACACTTCGAAATTCTCTTTTAAAATATCACTCTTGACAAAACGACAAGTTTACGAATAATAAACTTGAATATTGGACAAAACTCTTATAATACATTCAGGCCATATTAAAATCGAAGTAAGTAAGGAAGGTGTAAATTGAAAAATGTTTTTCTTCGGGATTAAAAGATAATTCAAATTACTTAAAGTGTCAATAATTGAATTAGTAGGTAGTAATTTCCGAGATAATAATAAAATCGTTATTTTAAAGATAGACATACTTTAAAAATAGACTAATATAGAAATTTCAGAACAAAATTGTCTAGTTAATTATATGAAAAGAAGTAAATTTTTCATTGACATTACTGTTTTGATAACAAATAGCTACATTTTCCTACGCGCCTTTTTCGTGCGATCAATTGCCGGCGACCTTTTTTCGGAATACCGTTCTAGAAGTTCGTCTTTAATATAGCTAAGTCCTTATCTATGTTCTTTCACTAATCTAAGTAATTCTGATTTATACATTCCTTGGCTGTTTTTTTTAGCTCCATAATGTTGTAAGGTATACAGGTTTGACCAATGTTTTACTCAACATAGGATATTTCATATATGCCTTTTTAAAGCATTTTTAATTTAAAGCATCTTTGGGAAATATTGACAAACGGAGAGATTCATGCAGTCTCTAGTCGATTATCGAACAAACTGAATTCAGCTTTAGCTGAATATTGATATTATCAGATTGTTACTTTACAATAAATTTGGATAACGTTTTGTACAAAAATATATTTTTTTAAATCTTATTTTGTTTTTAACAATTTTATTTTTGAGAATTTTTGATTTTTTATTATATTATTTTTCCAGATTTATTTTATTTTTAAAGCCATTAGTTGAAAATGTGAACACATGAAATAATTGTCAATATACGAAAATAGTTGGCCATAATAAATATTTTATAGAGGGGACGGTAATATCATTCCCCTAGTTATGGAATGGAAACGGACTACACAACAATAAATTGTTGTTGACTTGCACATTTTATTAAAATTATAAATACAAGTAAAATTAAATAAAATTCAGTTTTTTGTTAACTTTCGAGTAATAAACGTCTCATAAAAATTTCGTTTTTTAAAAAAACATTTTCCAAGTACAAACCCGTCATTGGCGCAGTCGCAAAGTAGGATTTTCCGGAAATTGTACGTATTGCACGAGCAATTTTTCGTTTTAACGATTAACCGGAAAAACGAACAAATTTTGGTGCAAAAACTGTGATTCGAACGAATATCGAATCGTGAGCTGTTTTCCTGTTCGAGTGAATATCGGGTAGTGAGAAGATAGTTCCAGTTAGCGTTACCAGAAAATTTTGGAGTGGACTTGGAGAAGAGAAAAACGAAATTTTCAAATCCTGGGAGAGGAACACACATCGTCCAACCCTATAGGAATTAGGATTAAGAAATGAAGATATTCTTCGTAGCGTAAGTGCTTATTTCCTTTTATCCTTTAATTTTATAATTCCCATATTTCTAGTAGTTATCAAAAAATATATTAATAAAATAAATTTTATATTATTATTTTTATGAATCAATACGATACACTAGCAGATTTATTAAATAATAGTCTTAATATAAGTGATTCAAAAAGTAGTTTAAATATTTCAGAAAGTAATAATTTAAGTTTAGAAATGGCTCCACCAGTAGAACAAATTAATTATCAACTGCTTAAATTATATTTAGATTCAATTCCCGCTTTTGATGGAAATCCACATACTTTAACAATTTTTGTAGGAAATTGCGAAAGTTTAATTTCTGTTTTTGCAAGTCAAACTGACAATGCATTAAATACTTTTTTATTAAAAGCTATAATTGGTAAACTTACAGGGAGAGCTCAAATATTAATTGGTTCGCGTACAGAGCTTAAAACATGGGCTGACGTTAAAAATGCCTTAAATTTAAGTTTTGGAGATCAACGCAATATTGATTGCTTGATACAAGATTTAATCAATTTAAGACCTATGAAAAATGAGACACCTTATAATTTCGGCATGAGATGCCAAGATTCTAGAAGTCTCATCATTTAGAAATTAAATTCATTAAATCTTAGAGACGACGAACGCACTATTAGACTTAGTAATTATGACGATTTAGCCTTAAAAACTTATATTAGAGGTTTACCTTTGCCAATACAGACTAATGTTCGACTAAGGGAACCAAATACTTTAGAAAAAGCCATGAGTTTGGTTATTGAAGAAGAAAACTTCTTATACTCAACTCAAAGATCAAATAATATAAATTCAAATGCATCATTTAAACCTAATTTACGAATGACTCCTACGAGAAATCCAAATTATAGAAATTCGCCCACTTTTACACCTAATTTTAGCAATATAAATGCTCATCAACCAATTTTTCAAAATACTAGACCAATATTTCAACCAAATACACAGCATTCTCAATTTGCAAATTCTTCACAATTCAGACCGAATTTTAATTCGAATAATTCTTATAATTGGCGTCCAAATAATAATTTTCCGACCCAGCGTCATCCATTTTTCCAAAATCAATCTAATAATTATAATCAAATGCAACAAAGAAATTTTAATCAATTTCAACCGAATCGCCCAAATAATTCTCAAAATTTTAAACCAGAACCTATGGACACGTCCTCAGGTAATACAAGACTTCAACCTAAACAAAAATTTACTTCGACCGAACTTTTCAATCAAACGATTAATAATTCTCAACAATATAAACCAAATGATTTTGTTCAATTCGAAAATCCATTCGAATACCAAAATGATCAAAATGTATATCATACTGAAATTAATAATGACATTGACCCGAATTTTTATCAACCTGAAACACAATACTTCTCAAACGATTATCTTTCAACTCTTACTACTGACAATGACCTATACAGGGAATCTTCATTCCCAGCTGATAATATTAACCCAAGTCAGGATTTTCGCGAGAACAAAAGTTCAAGCAACCAGACGTAATATTAGTTAACGCTCTAAAAGCAAATTTACCTTATATCGAAATTCCAGAAATTAATGCAAAATTTTTAGTTGACACAGGGAGTTCAAAATCTTTAATTAACCCAGAATTAGCTTACAAGTTTTATAGAAATTTCATTTTTAAAGAAAAATTCAATATTCAAACTGCACATAATATATCTTATCACGACGAAGTCGCTAACATTCCTCTGTTTACAATTTTTAATTTGCAAGAATATCATAAATTTTATCTATTTAAGTTCAGTAACAGATTTGATGGCATCATAGGCGTAGATCTATTAAAACAATTAAATGCTAGTATAAACGTTAATAAAAATCAAATATTAACCCCAAATGCAATAATTCCTTTAATTTTAGACACAGAAATCACTGACAATAAAATTGACAATTATTCATTAACCATAGCAAGCCGTTGCAAACAAATAGTAAAGTTGCCAGTTAAATGTAAAAATGGGATAGGTATACTTGATTATCAAAATTTTGGAAAAGGCATTGAAATGCCTAAAGCTTTAGTAACTATAGAGAACAATTTTGCCATTACAACGATTACGAATATCAATGAAAATTCAGTAAAATTAGACATTCTTGAACCATTAGACATTGAAATTTTAAATTTAGTAGAAGTAAATATTTTAGACAGAATAGAAGACGAATACGATCAGGATTTAACTAGAACTCAGGATAATAAATTAAAAGAAAATTTAAAAAACATTAGACTTAGCCACTGTAATAAAGAGGAAAAACAATTCCTCAAAAATCTTTGTTATCAATATAGAGATATTTTTTATTGCGAAGGAATTCCTTTAAGCTTCACCAATCAAATTAAACACAAAATTAATTTGACAGATAATTCTCCAATATATACAAAATCATATCGTTTCCCAGAAATTCATAGAGAAGAGGTTAAACGACAAGTATCAAAAATGTTAAATGACGGTATCATTGAAAATTCTACTTCCGCATTTTCATTTCCGGTTTGGATAGTACCAAAAAAAATCGGAAGTGGCGCTGTGTTATTGATTACCGGAAGTTAAACGAACGCACGACAGATGACAAATATCCTCTACCTAACATTACCGAAATTTTAGACAGACTAGGTAGAGCAAACTACTTTACTACACTTGACTTAGCTAGTGGGTTTCACCAAATAGAAGTGAACCCACAAGACGTAGAAAAAACTGCTTTTAGTACTCCACAGGGTCATTTTCAATTTAAACGGATGCCGTTTGGACTTAAAAATGCCCCAGCTACATTTCAAAGAGTTATGGACAACGTTTTACGCGGACTGACAGACGAAACATGTATTGTTTACTTAGACGACATTTTAATTTACAGCACATCCCTTCAGGAACACATAGAACGACTAAAAACAATATTTGACAGACTACGACAACATAATTTAAAAATTCAACTCGACAAGTCAGAATTTTTACAAAAATCAGTAATGTATCTAGGACACGTAATTACCCCTTCCGGCGTAAAGCCTAACCCAGAAAAAATTTCTGCAATTAAAAATTTTCCCATACCAAAAACACAAACCGAAATAAAAAGTTTTCTCGGACTATTAGGATATTACCGACGTTTTATACGAGACTTTGCTAAAATTACTAAACCCATGACAAAGTGCCTTAAAAAGGGTGCTCAAGTAATACATGACGAAAATTTTATAGACTGTTTTCAAACTTGTAAAGAAATACTGACGAACGACCCCATACTACAATATCCAGATTTTACTAAACCTTTTATACTGACAACGGACGCTAGTAATTTCGCTATTGGTGCAGTATTGTCACAAGGCAATTTACCCAACGACAGACCTATAGCTTATGCATCTAGAACACTAAATCAATCAGAAACAAATTATTCCACAATTGAGAAAGAATTGCTCGCAATTGTGTGGGCATGTAAACACTTTCGACCTTATGTATACGGAAGAAAATTCATTATATATACTGATCATAAACCGCTATCTTGGTTATTTAGCTTAAGGGAGCCTAACTCCAAATTAGTAAGATGGCGATTAAAATTGGAAGAGTACGATTATCAAATTATTTACAAAAAAGGAAAACTTAATACTAATGCCGATTGCTTATCTCGCATATCAATTAACGCCCTAGAAAACGAATCAATTAATAATAATCCTGGAGATTCCGGTGATGATATTTTAGAATATTTGCAAAATTTAGCCGAAACTGTTCCGTTAGAGCAGCAACCTTCGACAAGTAAAACAAAACCTAAAATTAACGTAATATCAGATATAAAAATTAAAGATGCTAACGACAGCCCAAACCATGACACACGACACGATTTAACAACTCCTGAACCTGACTGGATACAGGATCACAACATTTCTACCGACTCTACACAACATTCGACAGCAAACGAAACTACAAACAACGGTATACCCATTTTAGACGAAATCATTAATAATAAAGCTCACCAAATAATAGTTTATCCAAATTTGTATCAAAAAACTGACGTAACTCACGAAACATACGAAAATTTAAAAATAATTAAAGTAAAAATCCCCGAAATAAACAATGAAAAATTTATTTTCGAATTCTTAGTCGAATTCACCGACCTTAAAAATACCTTTTATCTTCACTTTAATAAAGACAATCTATATATTGATTTTAACACAGTATATCTGAAACATTTTTCGGAACTTGGACCAAAATTAGTTAAATGTACAAAATTAATTAATACTGTTTCTAATCGGGAAGAACAAATTCTCTTGATAAGAAACTACCACGAGGGTAAAACGACACATAGAGGTATAAATGAAACTTTAGAAAAATTACGCAAAAATTATTATTGGAAAAACATGAAACATACTATTACGAATTATATTAATACATGCACTTTTTGTCAAAAAAATAAATATGCTAGACAATCCTCATATGTTCCGCTAATGCTTACAGAAACCGCAACAAAACCATTTCAAATTGTACATATAGACGTATTTACTTACGACGGAAAAAATTATTTAACAGTAACCGATGCTTTCACTAAATTAGCCCAAGCATTTTTCATACCAGGAAAAACTGCAATTTACATAAGTAAAGCTCTTATAAAATATTTCACTTCATTTGGCGTCCCACAATTAATAGTAGTAGATAAAGGTACAGAGTTTAATAATGAGACAGTTAAAGATCTTTTGGCATTACACAAAATTAAAGTACATTTTACAACTACAGGTCACCACGAATCAAATTCTATAGCCGAGCGAATACACTCTACTTTGATTGAACATTTAAGACTTTTACGCGAAATTTACCCAGACGAAAATGACTTAATGGACTATGCGATAATTGGATATAATAGTTCTATTCACAGTTCTACGAAATATACTCCATTTGAACTTACTTTCGGACACACTGACTCTAGAAACCCAAACGAAATTTTCTTACCTCATAATTTTTATACAGACTATATCAATGGTCATCATGAAAAATTAAAACACGTCTATAACGAAGTGCAAAAAGCTTTAAACGACAAAAAGAAAAAAATAACTGAAAAAAGAAATAGCCAAGGTGAAACCAATAAAGAGTTTCAAATTGGTCAAACAGTATATAAAGAAAACCCAAAAAAACGAAATAAAAAAGACAAAAGATTTTTAGGCCCTTATCAAATTACACAAATTCTCGATAGAAATCGCGTAGAAATTTGTAGAAAACAATTAAAACATAAAAAAACGGTTTTACACAAAGAGACAATACATATTAAAGAATTAAAAAAACCTCCTATTGCAGGTTGTTCTTCTTCTGGATCACCGACGCAAGACAAGACGCACCCCGATTCTATAACCTGAATGACAATCCAGGACTTCTTCCGCTTCATTTAGGTAGAGCACAAGTTAAAGCCGACTTTTGGACATTTATACATATTTACGACATAACAAATATCACTCGAAACTTTATAACACTAACAAACTAATACAATAAAATAAACAGTTCTCTTTCCAACTCTTCCCCACTATTTAGTTTCAAACAAGAATTTCAAAATTCTTATCATATGATTCAAATAATTGAAAATAAAATAACTTTGCAATTAAGTCAATTAAATCCTTTTTGGAATACCAGATCGAAACGATCACTCTTTGATGGTATCGGTACAGCAATTAAATTTTTAACAGGTAATTTAGATGAAAATGATGCAAAACGGTACGATGAAGCCATTTCAACATTATTTAATAATCAAAACAAAATTAAAACTTTAGTCGAGCATCAGATAACATTACTGCAATCTTCTGTTCAAACTTTTAAAAATAGTTCCGATTTACTAGCTCATAATCAAATAATATTAAGCTCTCGTATTGAGGAAATACAAAAAACGTTAAAAAACATTAACATAGAAAAAATAGAAACATTTCATTATTTTGCTTTAGAAAGAATCGCTTCACAATTTTCAATAAGTTTTCAAATTATTTATGACATATTAGAAAAAATCGAAATAGCTATTAGCTTTTCAAAACTTAACACGTTTCACAATGCAATAGCAGATCCTAGGGAATTATTTTCTGAAATATTATCCATTAGTAAAAATCTCAAAAATAATAAGTTCCCTTTTGAACTATCATTAGATAACATTTTATTACTTGAAAAAATAATAGAAATTAAAAGCTATAGTAAAAATAATAACATTGTTTTCGTATTAGAAATACCAATAGTAGAAAATAACGATTATAACTACTACCACCTTTATTCTTTACCAACCCCCTCTACAAACTCCTTTAAAACAATAATACCACAATCAAAATTTCTCCTTTCCAATGAGCAACACTATGCACTTTCTGATGTCAGATGCTACGAGGTAACTCAAGAAGAATTCATTTGCCAAAACGTTCAAACATTAAGAATTACCCCGAACGCCCCATGTGAGGTTCAACTACTAAAATATTCCAAAAATTTGAAGAATTGCCACCAAATTCCAGCCGAAATCAACGTAGTCAAAATTCAAAAATTAGAGAAAAATCAATGGATCGTCATCACCCCGTATAGTGTAGTTGGGATTCAAAAATGCGGTAAAAATATAGACAATGTGCCTTTAAACGGTAGTTACCTAATCGAACTAAATAACTTTTGTGAAGTGTCAATAGACAATATTTTGTTAAAAACATTTGAAACAAAAATGCCTTATTTTAAATATATCGAACTGCCTAATTTAAAAATTTTAGAAAACAATTTTACTTCAAAAACACTTAATTTAAACCCAGTGAAAATAGACTCAGTTAAATTAGACGAACTAAACAATATAGAATTAGCCTTGCAACAAGATCAATCAAAAATTCAACAATTAGATATATCTCCAGTGCATTTTAAAAGAATTAGTTTTTACACAATTTTATTGTATGTATTAGTTATTATAGCAATTCTGCACGCAGCCTACAAGTTTTGCATCAAAAGAAAAAAGAAGTTAGAAAATTTAGAAGTTCAGCCTAGTAATCCAATCGACCTCAAGAACTTCCCTTTAATTTCGAACTCTGATGTAACCCCATAGTTCTCATCTTAGCCCGGAGGAGTTATGGAATGGAAACGGACTACACAACAATAAATTGTTGTTGACTTGCACATTTTATTAAAATTATAAATACAAGTAAAATTAAATAAAATTCAGTCTTTTGTTAACTTTCGAGTAATAAACGTCTCATAAAAATTTCGTTTTTTAAAAAAACATTTTCCAAGTACAAACCCGTCATTCCCTACAATAAGTTATTTTTCACGTGGATTGCCGCTAGAAGAAACAAACCAAACGCACAGATTATTGAAGTGACGATTTGTTAAACATTCAAACAGTTATGAAACATTAAAGATGAAAAAAAACAATAAAACACCGGAGCAACCGACAAAGACAAAGAGAATCGTTGGATTGAGGTTAGGTCGATCACTGTCTTTTTGCCTAAAAATCCCCTAGGGTTTCACATGGTTCTGGCAGAGTCGTTAGGAATGTCAGGCAATTCAACACACATATGTAGGCAGTAGTGGTTGCCTAATAGGTAGGTGCTACAATTTCTTATTTTAAAACTAAACATAACGAAGGTAAAATCCATCCACACGTTTGGTGAATGTTTCGTCTTATTTTTTCTCATTAAAATGTCGCATAAATGCATTCTTCTCCCTCTTATTACAAATTTCATATGTTCCGTAAAAGTTTGGCCAAACCTGTATTGTCCATTAAAATTAATGAGGGATTAGCTTTAACGAATCCCTTTAGACTGTCAACATGTAAAACGATAAATATTTTTCCTTTAATACATCCGGGTCTAGTGTAATATATTAACCTGCCAAAATTTAATTTAATTTTCTACGTTTAATCTAAAAAAAATGTTTTATTTGACTAAATAAATCTAAAATCTAATCGTTTAGCGGCAATCAGAATCCGTCTATTGACATCTTTAATGTATTTAAAACTCAACTCCAATAACAGTACTCTTAATCTTCAATAGGTAATTTGTTTATTTTGCATGGATAAAAAAAATTCAAAAATAAAACAAAAAATGACGTTTTGAGTGACATTTGACAGTCGACCTGTACGTGTTTGCAGTCGTAGAAATATACCGGTTGTTCAATTTGAATTTCCAATTTTCATGTCATTTCCGGTCAAACCGGATGTTGGCTATATTGGATTATTATTTTAAAAAATCCAAAAATATCTCTATAACAATCGACCAAAATTTGGTATAAATCTATTAACCCGTTTAAAAGTTATAGGGGTGGCCCATGAACTATTTTACACCCGGTATATATCTTTGAATCTTCTTATCGTCTGTCTTTGTTAAGCAGTTTTGATTATATCTATGACACATGTTCAAACCTAATCTAATATTTTGAAGGTAACATATTATCACTAGTACAAAATTTACTCTTTGACTCAGATACTATTTCCCCAGAAAATCATCCAAAAGGGAAATAGCTGCCAATGTTTTGTGTTTTTGTGTTTATTTAAGGTGGTACCTACATCCTCAGACTATCTTATACCAAACCATTTAAACCCCAATGCCCCTGACCAAATTGAATCGACCTCTTCCGTGGAAAAATTACTACCGGATAATTCAGATAATTGGGAAACCTCCTTCATTATGCCCCATTCGAGATCCACACAGCCCTTACTATTGGAAAATATTAAAGAAGATGAGGGTGCCACATGTGTAAGTTTATTTATGAAGAATACTTTGTTTTCTTTCATTTTTACCGCCTAATAGAAACAGCTACTTTCAAATGAAACAGATCAAAGTTGATTTAAATAAAATAAAAATAACACTCTTAGAAATCTAGAAAACGGATTTTTGTTAATATTGAAAAATCAACTTCGCATTTTTGTGCTCTGATTTTTAAAGCAGCTGTAATTTATGTATTAGGGTGCCTCAATGTCAATATTTGTAACTCTAATCGTACTACTTTGGATAATATAAATATTTTAATATGTTACATATAAAAAATAATGACTTCAATTATTTTAATCAATATTACGACAGCTTTGAGATAGAGCCAAGCCTGTATCCGTGAATGTGAAACAGGAACCTTATTCGTTTATTGTAGCTAATCGAATTTATTGCTGTTTTAACTCATAGTAATAATAGCTTTAATATATAAAAGTTATGTTTAATATTTTTACTATTACGTTTTTTGCTTTAAGTCAAGCAATTTAAATGTTCGTTTCTGCATTCTAATTCATAATTTTATCAATTTTGTATACAAAATTAACATCGGGGCACTCGAGTCTATCCAAAAATGATATGATAATTTTATATTTTGGTTTTATAAATAATAAAATAATAAAAAATAATAAAAAAATGCTAAAACACGATCACTTTGGAAATATATTGATATCGTCGTTTTTTAGTAGTTTTGATAAGTACTAGCTTTTGGAGTAGCTTATGTTAATATGGCAAATTCTGACGAGGGTCCGAGGTGTCTGGTCACATTTTTCTAGATTCACAGAAACACGTTGCAAGTCGTAGTTTTTGAGAAAATCTCTTCAAATTTCGTGAAAAGACACCTTCTAGTACTGTTACAAAACTGAAAATCGAAATAATGGAGTTTTCCCGGGCTGTTTTTCCGAAAACGTCATCATTTTAAAAAATTGATGAAACCGTGACATATATTTAAAAAACAAAAAATACTTAAATGTTAGAATTAAAAATCTCAAGTCTTATTTAAACTATTTAAACCTTGTCAAATTGTGTAAAAGTATACGTTAAAGAACTATGACAAATTCTATTGAAAAACGTCATAATTTTTTAAAATCGATATCAATGAAACCGTAAAATATGTTCGAAAAAAAAACAGGAAAATGTAGTGATTGATTAACTCAACAAGTCTTATTTAAACTATTTTGCCAAAATTTGTTGAAAAAGTTGGGGAAAAAAATAAAATCTGAAAATTTATTCGAACAATTAGCTTCCGAAAATCTCTGAAAAGAGGCGGAATGTTGAAAAATGGTACTTTTTGCTGTACTTGAAAATATCTAAGAAAAGCTCTTATCCATTTTTCTTTAATATTAATAGGATCACATATTTCGAAAACTGTCCAAAATTGATCTGAAAAATTACCAGGTCTAGTTTCGAATTATGTCAATGAACCTTTTTTGTCAGTCTTGAATAAACGAGTATAGGCGATGATAAATTTTAGCAGGAAAAATATAACCATATTACTTAATAAGATGTTTCAAATATGTGTGCAGAATATGTATATAGCGGAAGAATCAGAGAGGCGGTGTTCGTAGTCGTCGCATTCACTACACCCTTGTGGTTAGTTGCTTGGTATATTCTACCGAATTTGTATCCACTTTAATTTGATTGGGTATATATCGACTATGTCTCACCCATCCTTGCAATGAGTCCGAGTGCAGGGAATATTGCACCTGATCAGTACTTGATCCCTTGCACACTTTTCCATCAACCCACTTGTTATCCCCCTAACACGCCCGCTATATTGAGCATGTTGGGGGGCTGGGTACAAGAACGTAATGTTCCCCGCTCATGGTCTCTTCTTACCTATCTTTTGGCCGTATTCCACCCCAAATTGCATTGGTGTCTAGAGAGTCAGTTTGACCCTGTCGCGGAAGGATGGATTGTCGGTCTGTCGTGTGTAGTCTTCGCTATATCATTCCCTTCCGTGACATATACGGGCAACGTTTACCGGCAGAATTGTACAGCTCCGTGAACGTCACGGTCTCTGTAAAAAAAATAAATGATTTTTTTTGTACCTAAATTGATTTAAAAAATGTGCATTAAGGGATTAAACTTAAAACAGATTATTCAGTGTCTTGATCAGCAATTTAATTGTGCACGTAAGATTAAATTGATTGTCCTTTGAGATTTTTCAAATATCTTTCTTAAGCTTTTGTGAGTCTTGTTCTTTAAGAGTGATATGTTAGATGTATTTCTCGATTGTTCATTTGTATATAAATTACTACTAAAACATACTTAAGGTTACCACTGTAATCTAGTTAAATTCTCATTTTCCGCATGTATATCTGCTTGATAATTCTTAATGAAGATTACTTCTAAGATTCTTTTAATCAGTAGTTTTTGTTCTCCAATATTGGCCGCGCTTCTTTTTTGATAATATTTTCACTTAATAAAGTTATGATAATTGTTGAATGATTCGAGTCCAGATCGAAGTTTTCCCTAACTTCAATGAATTTGAGTCAAACGTTTCTTGAGAAGAATAAATAATTTGTTAGTTATCTTTATAATGATAATTACAACCAATTTCTAGAATAATCTTTCTTAATTCACCATACTTGGTTGTGATTAATGTTTATTCCTTATTAAAATTTCGTACGAATAACATCTCTTTGAACATACAATGGCACAAGTATTTTTAGTTTACTATCATATTACCTGACAAACTTTTTTATTGCACTCACTATTGTTTATTTAGTGTATATAATTGACAACAATCGGTCATATTCACTTATGGCTGTTTATATGCTAGGGCCAACGTGGTTCGTGCCTCGTATCTGACAGTGAAATTTTAATTTAAAAATTTCAGTGTTCGATACTTGGCTCGAATAGGTAAACCGCATTAAATATTAATTTAATAAATGTCTAATGCGGAGCCTAGATTTTCAATCCCCCTGTGTCACTGTGCCGATGATGGTGGTGAGGTTTTCCGGGTTTTCCTACACCTAGCCAAATGGCGCCATCAATACTCAGTAAGTCGCCCCGGAGCGCCACGGCAAATAATAATAATAGCCATCCCTTCCCCGCACAAGCCATTGGCTTCAGGGGGTTCACTCGTAAGGGGGTGAAATGTAGGGCGAGTATTATTATTATTATTATTATTATTATTATTATTATTATTATTATTATTATTATTATTATTATTATTATTATAAATAACTCGTTTGACAGAGGAGTGAAATTCTCAATATTACTACTAGTATTTATATAAATTGATTTGACAGTACCTATATTCGTGCACCTATTGACCGCTCTAAAGAATATATAACCAATTTAGCAAGCATGATTATATCTTTTCTTAAAAAATCTAAATAAAGTTTTATTCAGGTGGATCAGCTCTTATCGATTGACAACACTACGTCCAATCCAAAAGTGTCTCCGATATCACTTCCAGGGAATATTTTATCTCAAAGTAATCACAACAACAATACAAAAACGGACTGCGGCCTCAAATCGGGGCTATCACTAGACGCCGGTGCTTTAGCTAAACAAGCTATGACACCAAATTCTAACAAGTATGCAAACATCAATACAGGAGATGGCCCCACTAGTAATGGAGTGCTACAGAACGATCCGTTTTCTAATCACATTGGTCAAAAGCAAGAAATAAATTGTTAGGTTTGGGTGTAGCAAGAAACTTTTCGTTCTACTTATTCATAAAATTTTTTTTTTGTGATAATGGTTGTGAACTGCAATATTTAATCTTTTCAAGATCAGTAAATATATAAAAGATAAAAAATCATTTTAATTATAGTTAGAAAGAAGAAATTCTGCTACGTTTATTACGGCATATCGACATGTAAATTGAGATGAAATTTCTAGATTTTTACACTATTATCTGTACACATTCTTAGACTTTCGGCAAAACACATTGTGTACAGAATTTAAATTAGTTCAAAGTGTAGGATAAGGGATTTTTGTATTTAAAGATATTGTACAGATATTGTAGTTGGACAGGAATTTAGAAAAGTTAATTCGAGGATAAATGCAAATTAGTTTTTTTACATCGTAACTAAAACAGAGTGGGCACCCCAAACATTTTAAAATTGAAATGTTGAATTACAACATACTGTACTGCCTCAACGTTAATAAACATTCTCAAATTGTATGTTTAACTAAAACCTGTGAAAAAAATCATACTTAACAGATTTTTATATTTTTGATAAGTGCTAGTTAGATTATTTTATAAATTATTAATTTATCCATTAGCTTTTTTAGCTTGTTTATTATCAGTTGGTTCGGTGATAAGTACTAGAAATAGTAATGATTATAGGTTTAGAGTTTTTTAAATTTATATAATTCAAAAACCATTGAAAATGATTTTTATAAAAAAAGCTCATTTTTCTTTTAAATCTGCAATCTTGTTTTTTTATCCGAGGTTTCCTACATTTTTTTTAAAACAGATAATCGGTTAATGTATGATTATATAATGTCGTTTTACAATTTTACTGAATTCTGTAAAGAATAATTTTAGACCTTCATCTATTACGTCAGTTTTGATGACAATTGTGGTATTTTAGACTTTGGGCGTAGTGAATTTAATAGCTGCAAGTACTTCATATTTTTTCACTGGTGATAACTTTTTTATTGCATTTTTTTATCTCTTATATTGAACGGGTTACTTTTATTTGAGAGTTTCTCATTCTAATTTGTTCCCTCTGATATTGGGTAATTTGATAGGGTTTTAAGCTGGTTTTGATTATTATGTATTTTGCCACCAGTTTGTCAATGGGGAATTCAACAAAAATATAACCTCACGTTTTTTCTTTATTAACAATTAGAATTAATCAAATAGAACCCATTGATTTTAATTATCTACCGTAATTTGAGCTAGATTTTCCAATAAATTAATTTAAAAATTGAAATTTCTAATTATTTGAATATGCCGCCATTACGATCGTGACGTCACTTATGTGCAATGAAGTTACCGTCAAGCCATTAACTGCAAATGGGTAAAGAAGAGAATACGAATGAATAACATCTGTTAAATCTCACTTATACAGACAAAGATGGAAAACCATATTATATGATAATTGGATAAAGATGAAAACTTGGACCTATCCACTGTGAATTCGCATTCAAAATCGAGAGAGATAAATAGATATTAGATTCCGCTGTTAGATAAAGAAAACGACTATTTTAACAAGATCAGGTAATAATTTGCTGTTTGGTACATAAGTGCTGGGCACAAGCGTTCCTGATTAAGTGAAAGGTCGCGTCCGCGTCTGTTTACTGCATAGTTCACTGTCATTGTTGTAGTTTGTACTCTGTAGATCTGGTTGATGTTGATAATTTTCCGTGTTTGTTTGTATTCGTAAAGATACGTAAACAAAGGCAAAAGTAAACACTATTAAAAACATATTGACCAAACGACACATTATAAGCAAACGTCATCTATATTTGAAAACGTCAATTTTATTTAAAGAAACTGGCCCACGTTAATAATATGCTGCAGCTATTGCACATAAGTGACGTAGGTTCACTACAAGTTGCATAGATGCAGTAATTTTTAAATATCAAATTAAACATCTTAAATTAAAGAAAAAAACAGAAAAAACGATTTTTTCATAAAAAGAAATTCATTTTTTTCTCAAATAATGCAAAAAAAGATGGACTAATATTTCAAGTTGAACTCCCCATTGGTGTGTTAAACCTCTATATAAAGACGTTGACGAAATTGACTTTATACTACATAATTTAATCACTGATAAGCCTTTTAATATAATAATAAACCTAATTATTTTATGTATTAATATTTCAATGTTTTAACTGCTTATTAAAAATAATATCTAGGTACTTTAGAGAACAAAAACAATCATGTTATTTTTGGTATCTCAAAAGGGATATTTATATTTAAGTTTTATTCATAAAGAATTTAGTTGATTTAAAAAAATCCCTTTTATTTGACGCCGAGAAAAATAGGCCAAGTACACTAGTTTAGTTAAGAAATCCTCGCTAACCCCAATCAAATTTGTAGAATTACTACAAAAATATTTTGTTTTCTGAAGTTCTCTTTCTGAAATATATCTACCGTAAACTACCAGTTTAATTCGAGCAATTAATTTTTTTTCTGAAATTATTTTAATTATGATAAATATAACAGGTACCTAACTTAAGAAAAGTATATTAACTACAATTAATACGGCAATTTTGCATTTCGCACAATATCGGCTTTAATCGTCACAACATCGTGCACATTTGTGGCGTCATTTTTGTTCGAGACCTGGATGATCACTTGTTGGTGTTAGGTACAACAAAATAATAAAATCACCGTGCATTGCACAGGCAGCTACGAGCCATAATTCGCGATATTTGGTTATGTGTATAGTGACTGGTGACAAGTTTTTTATTAGTTGTGTGTTACAAAAGCGTGGTTTAAAAATGTAATTTGAAGTAATTCTTATAGAATGGGGGCTCGGGGAATACATCCTTATTTTGTGTTTAGTTCAGACAAATTGGATCATTGGGACTATAACACTTGAAGTACCTATATTCTATCTACACCAAAATAATTGGAGAATATCGTATGAATAATTTGTATAACTTACCTCTAAAGCGGTGCAGGAATTCCCCGAACCCCCATTCTATGAGAAGTAGTTCAAATTCCATTTTTGAGCCACGCTTTTGTAACACAAAACTAATAAAAGTTACCACCAGTTACTATACAATTACTGTTAATAATTTGTTTAATTGTGTTAAGTAAAATATTTGGATTTCTAAGGTGATTAATATTTGGTTACTAACGGTTACTATTTTCTATTTGTTATTAAAGTATTTAATTACCTTAATGTTAACCAAACCTAATGATTAAAATTAAAGCCCTTTTTATTGTCATAACTAAACATTTGTTGAGTCCTAATACGTACTAAAGTTTTTATTTACTATAATTAAATTCTTAATAATGCTGAATAAACTTTTTCCTCAGTACGACGATTGCCACTAAATCAGTCTCAACATATCCCCACCAAAAATTTGTTAAAAAATATGTAGGACATCTTGTAGTTTTAAGTTTCTAAATTTTCGGTAAAGAAAGCTTACACTTAAAAATTTTAAAATTAAATTTTTTACAAAATCTGATTCAAACCATACTAATTTTAAAAATAAATTAATTTATTTATCGAAACGTCATTGAACCGAAACTTTTATGGAACACATGGTATTACAAAGGTAGATTTAAGGTTAGAAAGACTATACTGTATTTGTGTACAGGGTAATGCATATAATTTAATCTATGATGTTATTTTCGAAACTAAATTTTAATGTCTTATATATAATATTATAATGAGCGACTGAGACAAAAATAAATAAGTATAAATGGTGAAAAAGTTGAATGTTGAATGTAACAGTACTTGTTAATTTTTTATAAGCATTCTCAACTGGTTGCTATAGACCATAAATTGCTAGTAGATATAGTATAGACCAATTAGACATACGTCATCATCTCCGTTACAAAATGGGCTAGTGTGTCAAAATAAAATTAAGGTTTCCCCTTAATAAGTCGATGTTTTATTCAAATGAGATAACCAAAAACTACTTTTTTTCACGTGACAATAAATATAATGATTTCATTGGTTTTATATTGAAGCCAAAAAATATCTATATAATAAAATGTAATGCAACAATCGATATTAATAAATTAAATTAGTGATATGCTCATAAGATTATGCATATTAACGTTTAATTTTTTAAGATCAGTCCTTATATCATAATATACTATTTGATCATTTTTCCCGTAACACCTAAAAAATTGTAAATAATCTTACAATTTTTCTTTCGGTAGCAACTTAAAAATAAAAATTGTAAATAATCCTAACATATTTTTAAACTAATTCAACAAAATACGAGAAGGATTTGTTCTCGTTGGAAACAGATAAATTTCATCAAACCTGAATATAGATTGAGAAACTACTCTAAATTGCTTAAGTATTGAAGATGCTTCTAATAAAGTTTACGAAGCATTAAACTACATTAGTGGTTCCTATATAGCGAGGGTCGCGTTAATAAACAAGTTTGGGAAGCACTGAATTACACCGTTTAAAATAGTACTAGTTTTCCTATAAATGAATCAACAGTAATCTACTTTTTATTTTATTATTTAATCCTATGCATTCCCTAGACTTTTTTCGTGGTATGCATTGCGTAGCTTTCCCTATGGCTTTGCGTTTGCTGCATTTATTCTAGATTTATATTTTTCTGTAAGTGTCTACACTGCTGAATAGTAGTTTTCACAACTTCTATTTTTATATTCTTCGGCATCTCTTTTTCACTTTACTTTTTCATCCTATTAAATATTTTCCCGCTTTCCCCATTTTTTCGTCCAATTCGTTGTCTATTTTCTATACCATACCATTATTTTTTATGATCAATCATAAATATACTTATAAAATTCAATCTCCTTGTCTTATTTTGTGTGTTTTTCGTTCTCTATAGATTTTCATACTTTTGGTTTTATTTACATTTATTTTCATGTTTACGTTTTAAAATTCTTTTTTCAATATTTCCAAGTGGTATTGCTTCTTTCTCAGTCTACTATTATTCCTATATATAGCATATATTTTTTATTGGTGTTTCTTCCATTTTCTACTACCTTAGTCTTAACGGTTTCATCTTTTTCGTCGCTTCCTTTATGCCGTCGTGTAATATAATTAAAATAGAAATGGACTTAAAACATATTCCTGTTTAACTCCCACGAACGTGACATATTCCTTTCACTCTTGTATATTCTTGTAACATTTTTATTATTTTATACTTTATATATAGTTTTAAGTATTGATCTTTTATGTAATGCTTACATATATGTTCCCTAATTCGATCAGATGATCTTTCCAGCTCCATGAAGAACATATTACTTTTTCATTTTTGTATTTTCTCTTCTAAAATGTTTCCACATCTCGTAGTCTTCATTCATTTTTGTTTGTTATTATGTTCTAAATCTCCATATTTGTTTTTAATTTTTTGTTTTAGTTTTTTCGTCCACAGTTCTGTTCTTTGTCTATTATTTTTTAACGCGTTACATCCTTTAATTCCATTTCTTTCTATATATGCAAATTTTCTTGTTAAGACTGAAAAATGGTCTGGCAAAGGTTTTCTCATTCACAAAATGTTACTGACTATGAATTCACCGGCGATTTTTCAATTGTGTTTGTTATTTTAAAAATTCGTCAATCTAAAATGCAATATGAAGAAGAAATCATCAAAAGTAACAATCATACACGCTTCTACAAATTTATTCGTTCTTAACCAGAATGAAAAGTTTATGTTCTTCAACTTGGAATGGACTTATATTGTTATGAGTTTTTCTACATGTTTTACATTACAAACCTCGTCTTGACTCTCATTACTAATACGACCCTTACTGACCTTTACTAAATCATTTGCCCATTACTCTCATTACTAATACGACCCTTACTGACCTTTACTAAATCATTTGCCCAATCACTTAAGTACAATCTAAGTTATATTTATCAGTGATAATCGACCTGAATGTTGCTTTTAAACATTTCCAATTGTGTCGTTTTACATATGGGAAAAACAATTCGAAGATATCATATGACATAAACAGCAAAGTGCTGAATTGAGTCACAAACGATTTTGATCTGAACAAAAAGCTAAAGTGCTTAAAAAGGCAAATTCACTTCAGCATTTACTGATGTGAACACTGAAAGCTACAAAACTCTTTTAAATTTACGCAATAAGTTCTAACCTTTTGCGTGATTGCAGTCCACTACGTCTCGAATATTAAAAGAATCAATGTTAGATCTATCATCGTTCACAGATTGTGGAGAAAGAGGCTACGAGTAATATCATATAGGGTACTAGAGAAGCATTTCGAAGTACTTTAGGCTATACTTTTTTCCAAACTTAGTGGTTTGATACATGGGACTATTTACAAGAAGATATGTAATTTGTGTACAAAATGCGAACACTTTCAAAAACAGATTTGAAATGAGAGGAAACACTAGAGACCTGTGCAATCAGAGAAGCAATGTTTCCTAAACCAATTTAAACAAGTCTCTTTTTTCTTTTTCTCGCCAAACCTATTCTTCTATTATTTCTGTCAATTTTTTTTTATAATTAAAACCAAAGGTGGAGGCGTAGTAACTATTGCATGATTTATTGTCACGTGAAATTAAACTTTTTACCATTAATAAAACGGAATTGGCAATTTATTTTGACTCAACGTCCATCTTCTCTGCGTGACGTAACCACGAATATCTCTAGACATTTAGAGTTCTTTATTTGCATGATACGCTTAACAGGTACAAAGTGCGCTCAGAAAGGTTAGAATTATATTGTGATAGTTAAGAAAAACGGGGGAAATGTTTTCTGGGTTAGTATGTACTGGGCACTTTGTATAAACCGTTATTTGTTGCCAAATAGTATCTGTACCTATATTTATAGGATTCCTGAAATATCTTTCTGGTGGAATTATTTTTTTTAAGTAGAATATTCTTGAATTATAGTGGAGATTAAGAATGAGTACTAAGATGAAATAATATGTAATGTCTGATTGATTTTCTATACTTATAGAACAAAAAATTTAATTCCATTAGAAAAGATAACAAAATGAATTTTAAATTATGTTATGTTAATATTGGTAAATGTAAGAAAAAAACAAACTTTATGGTTGTGTATAGTGCACTTTTTATTACGAAAAAATCAAATATTAGAGCTCAATGACAAATTATTAATACACCTTTTTTATTTAATTATTTATTTAATTTTTAAATTGTATTATATTTATATTCTGTTGTAAAATATAGATTTAGTGTAGATGTTAAATATAAACGGTATGTTTTTAAAATAAATTAATAAAGATAAAGCTTTACTTAAACCTAAGTCTTGTAAATATATGAGTGTATATGTTACCTATATCCAAAATGGAATATTCTGATTTATACTGAAATTTGGAAAGCCACATTGAAATGGCCCTGTAAAATTATGGAAACGAAATAATAATATTTATATTTTATCTAAAATTTTAAAGTTCACCTTATCATGGAAACCTGAAAATTAATTTTATAACATAAAAAATTTAAATATCTTTCAGGATTTTTCATGAAAAGAATAAATTTATTAGGATTATTTTCAAAATCATCAAATATCCTACTCTAGAATATTCATTAAAAATAGAATGAAAAGCAAATTAAAGAGGCTATAAATATCATTCAAATTTCAGTAATGTTAACCCCAAAAAAATTAAGAACTATTTTTGTTGAAGCTGGTGTTGTTCGAAAAATTTAGTTGCTAATTCTAAGCTTCGTGTACATAACCGCGAAATATTTAGAGAAATCTCTAGTAATTTTATTGAAATAAGACTGGTTATTTAATTGACACAATTCCAGTTTCAAGATAAGTAACTCTGCGAAATGTAATATTTGACAATATAAGTTTGTTGTATGTATTTTAGAGGATTTTCAGAATATATAGAACACGCTGTAATTGTTATGTTACATTAAATATATAGGTGTTACAAATAATATTGTGTTTTATTTATTTTATTATTGGTTCGCATAAAATAGTTGAATTTGGCCATGTACTTCCGAAACATTAACCAGCAACAAGAATTCCCCATACATTTAATTAAAGAATTTCTATATAATTTTCATATCCACCAGATGATGGACAAAGCAACTAAGGAAGATCTAATCTTAAATATTGAGTGCTTACCATCAGTGTGCCGAAATATGGCAAAATTAAAAAAAAAAACAAAACTGATCTTTTCCAGGTTTAGGCACCATGATGGCATCAGCTTTTTTCCATCTTTTTGGAAAATACTAAAAATCAATATTGCGTTTATGAATGAGGTTAAGTGCACTAATGCTGTGATTGGAAAGTGTTTAATGATTCTGCTTGAGATCTGGTCGCATCCTGGTGCCTTGATTATATCCCTCACTTATTCTGGTGAAGTGCGGGATATGACCAATTCTGGGTTTGTCGGAGTCTTTATGTAGTTTTGAACAGTTTCCTCGACCTGATCTACAAAGTCGTCGTCTTCGTCCTCATGCTGATTTATCACGCATTCCCTTTCCATGATATATTTGAAATCGCCCGCTTTTTCTCTAGCGGTGTGCACTAAGCGATTCTTGCCGTGCAAAGTTGGGACTGGTTTTATGTCCTGTTTTTGAATTCTTGAGAGGTTCCATAAGGCCGCTTTCTGTGGGTTAAGCTCGTTAATCCATCGTTTCCAGTTTTCCTCTAGATACAGGGTGATTCTTATAGAGGGCTAATTAGAGGTTTCTGGAGAAGTAGGCAGAATTCAAATCTGAGAATTTGGGATATGAGGTTTTCGGGATGCCCAATCGATCTAAAATATTTAGAGCAACCAGCTACTTCCGGTTATACCGGAAGTGAAATTTGTTATTTTAAATGGATTATATTTTTAGATTTGTCCTGAGAAGCTGATTTCAAAAACCTATTACACTTTTAATGTAAACTGATTAGTTAGCATTTTTCCAACTTTAAATGATTGCTACCGCCAAACGACATAAAATCGGATAAAACGGCAAAACGGCTTACATGTCCCTATCTTAACTTTTTAAGTTCTACTTGATGGTATAAGAACATAATGTATACAAGGTGATCAAAAGTACACACATTTTGATACCCTGTATACACTTTCTTCTTATGACAAAAAGTAGAACTCAAAAAGTTAAGATAGGGACATCTAAGTCATTTTATCCGATTTTATATCGTTTTGGCCATAACATCATTTAAAGTTGATAAAATGCGATTTTCAATTGTCTATAACTTCAAAACTAATAAGTTTACATTATAAGTGTAATAGGTTTTTGAAATCAGCTTCTCAGGGCAAATCTAAAAATGTAAGAAAATATAGGGTGTTCTATTTAAAATAACAAAGTTGATCAACGAATAATAACCTTTTGTTGTAAGTAATCACTTCTACCAATTTCTTGTAATCTAACTTTGTATTTTGTCTTATAGGCCTGATGATGGCCATTGTTTGGCCGAAACATGTTGCTATTTAATTGTCAAAAACTTATACATCTTATAAATTATTGTGATATGACTTTATGTCTATTATTCCTTGAATAATCTTACGACATTTGAGTATGGATAATTTGCTGTTTTTGAAACAAAGTTGATGTTTACTTCCGGTATAACCGGAAGTAGCTGGTTGCTCTAAATATTTTAGATCGATTGGGCATCCACGAGAACTTCATATTCCAAATTTTCAGATTTTAATTCCACCTACTTCTCTTGAAACCTTTAATTACCACTCTAAAAGAATCAC
Organism: Neocrepidodera transversa; assembly: GCA_963243735.1. Lineage (NCBI taxonomy): Eukaryota > Metazoa > Arthropoda > Insecta > Coleoptera > Chrysomelidae > Neocrepidodera > Neocrepidodera transversa. The sequence goes on along the minus strand of OY725345.1, from coordinate 26,797,579 downwards.
CCTGTATATGTTCCTTGAGAGCCGCTGAGACTTGCTCGCGCAGTCGACAAGTGGCTGTTCTCTTATCAACGATATCGCGTGTTTGTTTGGCCTTTTTTGTGCTCTGATCTTATTTTGAATTATGGTTTTTTGATCGTCGCTGATATCCGAGTAAATGCCCCGTCGCTCTCAGCACTTTGTGCCTCAAGTTTCTCTGTACTTTCTATACGGGAATATGTACCTTTTTCATGTCCTTTACCCCTCCTAAAGGCGAGCCAGTTTGTCGTTTTAGATGTTTATACGTGGGAAACTTGGTTTCCTTCTTCTATTTCCAGTAGGATAGGTATATGTTCTTCTTCGGATTCGTGAAGGGTAGAAATTTATTAGGGGAAATTATTATCCCTCAGGATCGCGATGTCTAGTACGTCGGGCCTGTGGTTTAGATTCCCTGGGTAGTACTTGGGCGTCCAGGGGGCTATCGCGTGGTAGTCGGCATTATTTTGGAAAAAATCCAGTAGAAGGATACCCTTCGTATTTGCCTGAAAGCTATTCCACACGCGTAATTCAGCGTTTAGGTCCCCCATAATTTTATTTTGAAGGGCTGCATCTAGATTCACCCTTTCTATAAACTGAAAGAGATCATTTTTGTGTGATTTGATGCGTCTAAAATTACAGAAGGTTAATAAAATCTGGATCTTTTGGCCTTCGTTCCGTGAGTTATTAGGAAAACCAGTTATTTACATTTTAATTTGATAATTTGATTTTTGTCTATCTGACTGAACACAAATTAAGGTGCTGAGGGCTTGTTTGTATTTTGTGCTGAAGGCACTAGCCTAGTTGGCACTAAGTTTTTTACACTAGCGTAACTCTTTGTAGGCGCTGTCCTGGGCATGTTATTAGGACAACCTCTATAATTGGCGGGATGTGAAATTTGCACAATTGGCTTTTTCTGCTCTAGGACGTAAGTTGCGAATATGGTTAAATTACAATGAACTTTGAAGTGGCTGCTTTTTTCGTTGGCGCATTTCACTACATGTTAACCTTAGTGTTTTGGTAATATTGCTTTTTTACGTTAATAGTTATATCGTTCGATAACATGATTTAAAAATTACACAGGTTAGACACTCAGACATCCCAAATTCGTCCATGTTTGCGCATGAAATTTCACCCTGTAAACATGTACATAAAAACTACCATTATGATTTAATTGAAGAAGATGGGTAAAAAAAATGATACCCAAACGTTTTTAGTACCAAAATGTAAATAACATTCACTTAATTACGTATTTACGTCAAAAGAAAATAAAAATTACCAAATAATGGTTATTAATCTTAAAGGTTTAAAATCAAACCTAAACTAAATACGGTTAAGCTTTTTAAAATTGAAATAAAAATAAAGAATATTATAATTACAAAAATAAGGGTACTTGTATATGGTCAAAATTCCTATTTTTTGCCCGCCCCTGTACACCATTTAGAAATTTGAAAGTTTGACGCTTGAAATAGCAGTTTTACGCAATGCACCAACTTTTATTAAGAATAAAATTTTCTGTCAAATGAATAATAAAAATTTTTCCCATATGGTGCAGACTTTTTGAGTCGCACTGTATTATCAGTGGAACTTTTGGATGCATTATTGTTATTGCAGGTTTATGTTACTAGGCTTTTATATACCTAGTGCTTCATTTACAGTCAAAGAACGAATATGGCAAACATAGAGAAAGTATACAGTGGCAAATGTAAATACGAGTATAACTTAGTTAGTCATATACAAGTTGGTATGTAAAATAAATGTTATAAAATTTTTCATAAGTTGTGCAGTGCTTTATTGTTATTATTGAATAAAATGCTAACTAATAAATGAATACGTAACTACTTAAAGCTATTACACAATACATCTTACAAAACTTTTTTTGTATTATTTAAAATAAAGTCTAAAAATGTTGATCATGTTTATTCATATAATAACCTACTATTTTTATAATAAAGGGCACTTCCTAAATCGAAAAAACTTTGTCCTGTTTTTAGAGCGAGGATTACTTTTACTCCAAACACAGCGCAATATATTTTTAATCAGTCTATAGGTGAAATTAAATAAAAATATGTCAAAAAAGACAATAATCTCATATAGGGTGCGTTCCTAAGCATTCACAACGCTCAAAATATTCTTTCGGCCGTTCCACATGACGACCACGGTCGTTGTGGTCGCGGCGAAAACGTCACTCATGACGTCATTATTTTCGCTCATGCCAAACTCACAACGACCCATTTGAAACGGTGGGTCGAAGTTTACGTTGGCCTGGCGCAATTTTTAAAAGTTAAATAAAAACAAATATTGTTCTTGAAGCTTATGTTTTTCCAGCAGATGCTTAGCGCTGCCTTAATTATATTAATTAAATTTAGTAAAATTAATTTAGTTTATATTCAACAGTACCATTTAACATAATCTAACTTAACATCTTTTCTCTTTGAGCTAGTGCTTTATCTTTTCAAACTCGCCATTGGTAATGTTTACATCAACGCAACGCTTGAAATGAGAAACGACCCATTGCCCATTCCACTTGAGTGTAACGCTCGCAAACAAGTGGAACGGGAAAAACCGTGGTCGTGAGCGTGATTGTTGTGTGTGCTTATTGGAACGTACCCATAATGACACATTAAAAATTTTTAATGGCACCATATCCTGCGCAATGTCTAATCTGATATACTTCAACCATGGTTCGATAATTATGATTGACGATCAAATTGACTTTTTAGAATCGTTCGTTTTGTCATTCGTTCGCCAATGATAATTGGCAGAATGACACTGTTTTTCGAGGGATTTCAGGATACACAGTGATCCATTCAGTAGAGTCAAGATTCTTTTGATTAAATCAAAAGAAGTCAAGAAAAACAGAAAAAAAACAAGAGAAGAGATCAACATCAACAACAACAAGAAAAATCATTATTTTTTTCACCACCTTTGTCAACTATACATTTTTTAAAAAATCCCTTATTTTTCTGTTACAAAAAAATAAACAAAAGACGTTATGCAATATCGTACGTTAATAATTTCATGGTAGTTACTGGACGTCTCTGAAGTAGATCAGGCAACTACCATAAACTTACCTAAACGTAGACGAATCAAAATTTATTACTTTTATTACTTTAATTACAAATCTTCCATGAAATACCTTGGAGTCATTACAGATCAACATCTGCGTTGGTCTGATCATATAAAACACATTATTAAGCGTTTAAGAACCTTAATATATAAATTGTATACATTAAGAGATATTTTATCTAGAAAAAATTTAATAATACTTTATAATTCTTTGTTTAAGTCGATATTAAGATACTGTATTATTGCGTGGGGAGGAACTTTTAAAACCACACTTTAAACAAAGTACAAAGTAACAAAAATTATAGACCTAAAATCACTTTATGTTTTTCAATATTTAATACGAATGCATAATTCACTTGGCAATAAATATCCGCAAAAAAATACGTGTTTAACACGAGCGACAAGTAATATGGAATTAGGTGTTCCTCTTTTTAAAAAAACATTAACCCATCGAAACTATTACTACTTCGGTTAAAAGTTTTTTAGGATGCTACCAACTCGCCTTTAGAATATTTTAGACAAAAGACGATTTAAAAAAGAAATAAAAAAATATTTAATAAATTCTTCATATAATTTCTACAAGCTTTTATAATAAAAATCATTGAAATGTCTGTGGTCAACTTCAACATAAGTACAAGTTTTCAGTATTGTCAAAATACTATTAGATTAACATCAATTTGTGTTAGGTACCTAGCTGTACAAATAAAAAATAATAAATAAAAAAATAAAAGTTTCCTATTTTGCGTCAGTCTCCAAATTTTTTTTCACATTTTATTTGTGTTTATTTTATTTCAAATTATGTAAAATATTACTTGCTGTACTTCCCGTTATTGTTATTATACAGAATGTCCAGAAACGCTTTTCAAAGAATGAAACCACGGAAAATGTCGGTAAAGCCAGCAGGCACTTGACGACAGAACTACATGAAGTATTTACCAAAATTATCGGCTTTTTATCGGCTATTTAAATGCCCAAAAAAATATTTTTTCCGCTCCACTAATTTCTTTTATTTTTAAGGTTCTGCTAGCTTTACCGTAAAGCTAGCAAAACCGCCGAGAATTTTAAAAACAATTATACCAAAATTATCGGCTTTTTATCTGCTATTTAAATCCCCAAAAAATAATTTTTCCGGAGTTCAAAGGGGTTCCGAAATTTACAGACCTGCATATATATAGAGCGGATCCAACTATGAACGAAGATCACCTGAAGGAAATAGTAAAAACCCATTTTCCGGAAGTGGCTGTGAAAAGCCTAAACTCTAGGTACCCATCTCTTTATAGTTCCTTTAAAGTAAGTGTATATAGTTATAATTTTAAAGATGCGATGAATCCTGAAATTTGGCCTCATGGAGTGCATATTCAGAAGTTTTTTCACAGTCAGAAAGCGAGGTCACCGGTAACCTAAAGAAGTGTGAGTATGAAGATCTTTTGACATCTGAAAAATTGTTTTATACGAACGATAAAAATCCAAATTGTCGTAATTTAAATTGTTTTAATGACTCAAATATGTTCAGTGTGTTTCACTTAAATAGTCAAAGTTTAGCAAATAAAATTGAAAAAATTGATGCTTTTTTTAACCAGTTTAGATTTGATGTATTCTGTGTTTCTGAAACCTGGCTGAATGAGGCAGATTTACGAAGTATAAATATAGATGGTTACTCACTATCGTCTTATTTTTGTAGAACAGAAAAAGTACATGGTGGTGTGGCCATATTTTTAAAAAACAATATTAAGTTCCGTACTCTTAACTTGGATAAGTTTAATGTTGAACAAACTTCAGAATTTTTTGGGATCGAAATTACTGAAATAAAAACTTTAATTATATGTTTGTATAGGTCTGGGAAGGGCGATATCAATTCTTTTTTTGTGAATTTTGAGAATCTGCTTACATCTGTTTCGGATACAACAAAAAGCATTGTAATTGTTAGAGATTTTAACATTCACTTTTTAGGGCGTTCTGATACCTTGAATGAATTGTATTATTTGTTCAATTCCTATGGTTTACGAACTACGATTAACGAGCCTACTCGAATAACTGCTACATCTTCAAGTTGTATTGATAACATTATTACAAATTGTGATGAAAACAGCATTATAACTGGGGTGTTGGAGCCTTGTATTTCCGATCACAAAGGCCAGTATATCACAATCAATGGTAAGGTTGAGCGAAATAAACTCTCATACTCCAGAACAATAACCAAAAGTGGACTTATAAAGCTAAACCAGTCTCTCTTAGAAATTGATTGGAACAGAGACACTTATTCTGGTGATGTGAATTTGGATGCCTCTTTCATTGTAGATTTACAGTAATTTAATTCAAAACCATTTTCCGTTGGAACGTAAACCTGTCAAGTCTAAAAAATCCCCCATTTCTTGGTTTAATGAACATTTAAAAGAAATGAGATGTAATTTATCTAATCTTAAATTAATAGCGGATTCCACTAGAGACCAACAGGCTTTTGATGCTTTCAAAGCATATAAAAAACATTATAGTAAACATTTAAAAATCCGTAAAAAATCAGCATACGACAAATTTATAATTAATTCCGGGAATACGTCCAAAGCTTGTCGGCAAATAGTTAATTTTGAAAGAAATCATAATCAAACTAGTTCTAATTTTACTAACATATCATCTGATAATTTCAATGATTTTTTTACAATCGTGGCTGACAATGTGATAAAGTCCCTTCCTACTACCTCTAATATTGATCTATTTGACTTCAAAAATTATCCTGCCCCGTGTAGTTCTTTTTTCTGTACCCAGTAACGGAATTGGAAATTTTGAATACGATTAAAGCCTTAAAAGATTCAAAGTGTGTAGACACTCATGAAATAAACAGTCGAATTATAAAAGAAACAACTGACATGGTTTTGGTACCACTAACCAATCTTATAAATGTAATCTTCGCCACTGGAGTATTTCCAGATGTTTTTAAATACTCTAAAGTTATTCCCCTTTTTAAAAAAGGAGATAGCTCTGCTCCTGATAACTATAGGCCAATTTCTATAACTAGTGTTTTCGGCAAAGTAGTCGAAAAAGTTATGAAGCAGAGGCTCTTTGATTACTTAAAAACAATTTCTTTTGCGAATCCGAATTATTATGGAATTAGAGGTGTACCCTTGTCACTCATTTCATCGTATCTGAGAAATAGATTGCAGGCTGTATATATTAATAATTCCTCATCTAAATTTAAAATAGTCACCCATGGGGTGCCACAAGGTTCTGTACTTGGGCCGCTACTATTTATTATTTACGTCAACGATCTAACCAAATATATGTGCCCTTGTAAAACTATTCTTTTTGCTGACGATACGACTTTTATCTCAACTGGAAAAGATCAGTCTTGTTTGTCAAATTCTACTAAGGATAGTATTGACTTATCAAAAAAATGGTTTTGTGCTAATAAGCTTATGTTAAATGCTGAAAAAACTCAAAACCTTAATTTTGGATGTGGTAGTTCCTCATCGAAGTTTTACTGTGTCAAACTGTTAGGAATTAAACTTGATAGTAATCTTTCATGGACCTGTCATATCGATATGATTGCTAAAAGATTATCTAGTGTGTTGTTTTTGTTTCGGCGTTTGGCCTTAGTTACCAATATTGAATGTTTAAAAATGGTATATTTTTCATTGTTTCATTCTCAAATAGGTTACGGAGTTATTCTTTGGGGTAATTCATCAGCTGCAAATAAATTATTTCTTATGCAAAAGGAAGCCATAAGAATCATAGCAAATGTTGGTTATCGTGAGCACTGTCATCCACTTTTCAAAAAATTTTCTATTATGACGTTACCATCATTATTTATTTTTAATACAGTTCTCGAAATTCACAAAAATAGTGCAAATCTACTTAAGCAGTCTGATGTCCACCAATATAATACCAGACAAGCTGGAAATCTAAGAAACCATAAATTTCGATTATCTAAATCCCATAAAAATTCACTGAACTTTAACTTGTATAATGTTTTGCCATCAAATTTAAAATGTTTAAACTTGTCACAATTTAAGAGAAAATTAAAGCTATTTCTTCTTCAGATGTGCTTTTATTCGGTCAGTGAATACACTGACTATTTTAATTTAAAAAATAAAGAACATACATATATAGTTTAAGTGTGTCAATTGTAATAAGTATTATTTGTAACTATATTTTACATCTGTGTGCTGTAATATTTTTGTATTTTTAATGACTTGCTACAAATGTATTTTATTGTATGTATAGTAGTGAATAAATAAATACCAAATACCAATACCAATGCTTCAACATTTTCTGCTCCAGTATTTTTTTTATTTATACTGACGAGGTGCATACAACATTTTATCGCCAACCATAAAAATTTATAATTGAAAAAAGATATTACTTATTACATTTTATTACGACAAAGTGAACAGAAAGAAAAATGCTTTTAAGTGACAGCTATATACTATTTCTGTTTAATGTCAATGTCATAGTCATGGCTATGTTGATAAATAACTATAAAAATCAAGCAAGTCGGTTCCTCCCCAGATTTCTGTTTAATGTCATATTGATATATATAACTGTAAAAATCAAGCACTTTACCTGCCGCAAATGCGGCAGGTAAGTGTTTGATTTTACTGTAAAATAAAATGTTTCTTTACTTACGAAAATCGCTATGGTAATCTATGACTTTATCGACGGTTGGCGATAAAAACAATTATACCTAAATTATCGGCTATTCAAATGTCCAAAAAATAATTTTTCCCCTTCCAACATTTTCTGCTCCAGTTTTTTTATTTTTAAGGTTCTGTTAGCTTTACCGTAAAGTTAGCAGGACCGTAGAGAATTTTAAAAAGAAAATTATTACAAACTATAAAATAATACATACATACATACATAATGTACAAAAAGTAATGAATAGTACAAATACTAAACATCAAAATTAATGAAAATTATCCTGGTTAAGCCAAGACTCATTTTAATTACTTTTAAAATTCCATGCAAATTTTGATTAATTTTGATAAATTTTTATTTACGATAGTGGTAGGGTTTTCCGGGTTTTCCTTACCGTAAAGTCAAATGACGCCATTAATCGTCAGTAAGTCGCCCCGGAGCACAAGCTAATAGCTTCTGAGGGTCAATCACTACTCGTAAAAGGGGCTAGTGACGTTTTCTTATTCGTCCTTCGGTGTCTTTGGATTCATTATTATTTAGGTTCACAACATAGTAACTCCATACATAAGAAGGTAGTTTAAATTTGCCTATAAATATTGTCTAGCAAAAAACGCCGACACAGGCGCCTCTTTGGCGGCGTCGGCGGCACCCTTGTTTAGAAATTAGTATTTGGGTACTGTTCACAAATATAAACGTAGTTTATTTAAATTATTTTTGATTTAAAATGCCAGTAAGATTCTCCAGTTTCATAGTGACAATAAAATTGCACTTGAGATAAAAAATATGGGGTTAATTTGTATAATTATAAATTAACGAATTACGTAAACAGAAATCATATCATTATCTCTGGATTTAGTGGATTACTAGGTTTACCTATATTGAAATAAAAATATAAAAATTAAATAATTTAGTAAATAAATTTCAATTTAATATGTTTTTAAAAGAAGAAGAGTATTTAATAAAATCATCTCGTTTTCAAATTATAAGTCATTTGTGCAAGTGAAAGGTTTGCAAATATAACATATACTGACATATAATAACAAACTCTCTTCATTTCGCTGGTAAAGCTAACAGAACCTTAAAAATAAAAAAAATACTTTAGCAGAAAAAATGTTGAAGCGGAAAAATTATTTTTTGGGCATTTAAATAGCCGTTAAAAAGCCGATAATTTTGGTGTGTAATTGTTTTTAAAATTCTCTGCGGTTCTGCTAGCTTTACGGCAAAGCTAGCAGAACATTAAAAATAAAAAAATTAGAGGAGCGGAAAAAATATTTTTTGGGCATTTAAATAGCCGATAAAAAGCCGATAATTTTGGTAAATATTTCATGTAGTTCTGCCGTCAAGTGCCTGCTGGCTTTACCGACATCCACGGAATCTAGAGCTGATTTACAGAATCTTGATAAGTTCTATTGAACGCAACAGGTGGTACTCCCAAAAAGTTCGAAACAAAATCGAATCAGTAGAAACACCAGGGTTTTTAGACATCTTAGTATAGGCATAGTACAACCATTGTATACAATGGTACAACCTAGTAAAGCGACTCTCGGTTGGCGCCAAAGTTCGCGTTTTTTCTTCGCGCAGGCATCGTCGCCATCTTCTCTGTACTAATCTAATCATATTCTCTCCAATAGTTTTTTTTTTCGCCATTGCTGTATCCAATGATTATTTATTTACAATTTGTTGAAATTACTATTTTATTTTTATTTATTTGTAGAATAAAAGAGGCGTGGTTTATGATGGTCAAAAAATAGCAGATTCCATTTGACTGTAGTAACTTGCATTTTATATTCGACCCATAGATGGTGTGCCCGCTTAATTTTACAACTTTGAGAGTTTTTGTTACATTATTTTCTGGACTTACTCAGATAAAGAAATATATTCAATAAAAAAACAAAACGTTATATAAAACTAAATAGTGCTAGTTTTGTCTATTTTTCAGTAGTTAGTGCGCTGGTGCCACTTTTGGCACCACTGTACTACATTTGACAACCCTGAAAATTAGTACGGCTAAAATAGCGTCAAGGCTAAATTTCTGTGCCTAAATAGATCAAACGGACCGCCTGAGAGTCGCCATACTGATAGAATATATGTACTGTGGTATAGGTATTCAAAAACTGTCATTTCCATAACTGCTGTGATTTTGTTAATAAAATTGAACTGCTGTTGATTTTAAAGCTATAATATATATTTTTTCTTCAACCACTATGCAAAGCACACTTTTCTACACAAATTTTTATACGCAATGCAGGCCTTTTCTTAATTTCTTTGATATCCGTGGGAAATAGTAGTTTGTACAACAAGTGCGCAAAGCGTTACTTTTCCCACGAGTGCAAATCTAGCGAGTGGGAATAGCTATTTGTGTATTAAGAGCGGAAAGTGATACTTTGCCGCTTGAGGCAGAGAGTTGCCCGCGCGACGCGTAGCGGAGCGCGGGCAATCTGCCGAAAGCGGCAAAGCACTTTCTGCTCGAATTGCACACAAGATTTTTTCTACGATCACATTATTTTTAGACAAATAATTTAAAAAAAAAAACATGAAAATACACTTTTCATAAACTAAAAATGACATAATGACGTTTAATTAATTTCATAGTCTACTATTTGCACAAAATAGTAAGTAGTTACTTAAATATGCAATCACTATTGCATATAGGTGTACCCAGGTATATCTAGGTGTACCTTCTGACTGTTATATTTTTACTAGATAAATTTTATAAAATAAAGTTTAATTTCGTTCGAAATATCTTCAAATATTAATATTTCAACTAAAATATTCAGACTGCCCTACATTTTGTTTTAATATACCTATTATTTACTACCTTTCTTTAGTTTATTGTAAATGAAAACAGGCGAGCGGAAAAGTACGCGCTAGAGCGACAATAATGTCAAATTATTACAGATCACGGAAAACATCAACTTTGCGGTTAGATTTGAGTGTGCAAAAGCCTACTTTGGGTAGTGATCGTAGGAAAAAGTGCTTTGCGTACGAGTTGTACACAATATTTTTTCTACAACCACATTTATTAATAAAAGAAAAACAGTAGCTTATATAGGTATTTTACTTAAACTCTTTGAAAAGAAATAATTAAAAAATGATTATTGAATACAGAAAAATTAATTTGTTTATAATTTATAAATTAAAATAAATAATCAAATAAATAGTTTACTTACTTTTAGTTTCAATTTCAAATTTGAACTCCCAGAAATTCACTATAATGTTAAACTGTCAAAAAAAGTTGACAGAGGTCATAGCTGTCTGTGTTTGATATTTCCGTGGGGAAAAGTGCCATAGCGCGTACCTTTCGCACGGTAAATTATTACTTTTCAAACGGATATCAAAGAAATTAAGAAAAGGCCTGCTTTGCGTATAAAAATTTGTGTAGAAAAGCGTGTTTTGCATAGTGGTTGTAGAAAAACTACTATTTCCTACGGATGCTTAGAAAATACACAAAAACGCACTGTCAACTTGCCTCGAAAAACGTCAATTTCAAACAGCGTGTGTAAACGTTTACACACGCAGTGTGCAAAGTAAAATGACAGTTCAACTACTCATAATAACATAACATATATCAATGAATTGAGATTAAATCTAGCACGCGGACACTGTCACTCTACTGACAGTTCTCATTTCTCATTAAAATAGGAAAAGTATAGTGTGTAACTCGTGTGAAATAGTATATTATTCATCAAGCATAGAATAATAGCCATAATTCTATGCGAGTTGAAGACTATACTTTCTCCACGACTATTTAAGAAATTACATAAAAAAATCATAGTTTTTATCACAAATCCTTAATTGACACTTCAAATATTAAACTTTGACTTTTTGTGTATTTGACATTTCAAATAAAATGGCGACTTATTAGGAGGGTGCTAAGATGCGATTGGTTAGTTATTTTCAAAGCAATGTGGTTTGTGTTGATATTAATGTGAATTATAGAAATCAAAGGATGTGATTGGCTAATTAGCGTGGATTCTAAAATTTATTCTTCAAAATGTGGTAAGAATCAGCTTATTCTTAAATAGTCGTGGAGAAAAGCACTTTTCACACTTTGTGACTTTGTGGTACTCGGTTTTCAGGCTCGTGTCACAAACCATCACATGCGTGTGAAAAGTACTATTTTCAACACTTGTTAAACAATATACTATATTGGCAATGATCTAATTTCATAATTTTAACGATTGCACGAAAAATAGTGTGTATACCACGGCCACGAAACTTTTTGGCGACCTCAAGATTATCTTGCCTCGGCCGAAAGCAGGCCTCGGCGATATTCTTTCTTTCGGTCCGCAGAAAAGGTATTTCGTGGCATAGGCATACTTTGGCGGACACTATTTTTCGTGCTATCGTTAAAATTATGAAATTAGATCATTGGCAATAAATATATTGTTGCTTTAAAATCAGCAGCAGTTCAATTTCATTAACAAAATCACAGCTGCTATGAAAATGACTGTATTTGAATATACAAAATATTTAGACAGTTCTTGACAAAACGCAAATATGTCTGACATCGATAGTGATATTTCAGTATCTTATTGCTTCAACTTCTAGAGTAAATACAAGTAATAATACAAACTGTACAATTACAATTAATATTTATCTTGAATAATATAAGTATGTATTTGTTAATTTAAAAATTAATACTGTGTTTAATAAAAAATAATAACATTGTTAGTTTCGTATTGTAGAAATGTGAAATTTGAAAGTGACCTTTGCTTTTTCGGCCGTTACCTTGGGCAACGGCTGCGAAATTGAATTTCGCGGCCGCTGTGGAGAACGCGAAGTACTCACTTCGCGTACGCTTGCACGAAAATAATTATTGTAGGTCACAATAAGTGGACTTACATCGGCTCGAAAAACATACGCTTTCCCGCCAAGGTGGACAAATTACTATTTTAATTAATTGATACTTCGTTTATATTTTTCTATTTTCAACTAACCAATGTTATCTTGATTTCAGCGGAAATCAGATTATGTAGCAGTCTGATAAAGAAAAAAAAACAAAACATGCGATAACTACCTTATTATTTATTTCTAAAGAAAACAATTAAAATTCAGATAAAAACTATGAATTATATGTTTGATAATAGGTATTTCATCGAATCATTTAAAAGATTTAACGAAACTCAAAATCGTTTTATTCTAAATAGTTTATATTTAAAATTGTAAAATACTCAGCTAGTGTAAATTGTGTTGCCTACCATTAAGATGCTCTTCTCTGCATTACAGCGTTGCTAAGACGATTCATTTAGAAGGAATTTTTACTTTCTATAAGGAATTTTGTTGCACCAGATAATTTCTACGACTTGTATTACTATATAATATATAAAAATATATTAGGTATATGTATAAATAAGAAATAAAACTTTTGTTTGAAATGTCATTACATTTTTATACAAAAGTAGATTATAACTCTTTTCTGGATAATTACAATTTTATTTTGGATAAGAGGTAAAATTTCTATTCCACATATTTAGCCATTTTTAATACAAATACAAAGTTAAAAGCTAAAAGGTGTAACACAAGTAATAAAAAGAAGTCGGCAACGTTGCATAAGCATTAATTTAAAATTCGCTGTGACTAGCCTCACAGTTCCGGTATCCATACCAATCCCCCCTGAAAAATAAAATAAAGTAGAATGATGCTATCGACAACCGGGATTTTTTAAAATCCCGGCTAGTTTGCAATAACTGATTGAATTATCATTGCTGAATATGTATTATTTGTTGTTTTTTTCTATACAGTTGGTATAAAATCCAATTTGACTCGCTATTATAAATATAAAAACTTTCTGATTTCAATAAAGAAATATCATCATTTGTTTCATTTTATATTTGAATCGTGATTGGTATGAATACCTACCGGAACCGGGAGGTTAGTCACACTCACACTATTTAAATAAAATTTTGTTTTTTGTTGTGATTACGATTACAAATTACGTAGGTACATTAATTTACATGGTTAATAATAACAGGGAAATAAAGTTAATTTTTGGGGGAAAACACATACGTTCTTTATTAAAGTAAATATTAGTAATATTCTGTAAATATTATTATTAGATAGGTAGGTACAATAGTTTTCTGAAAAACTGATATTGATGATAAGGAAAATCGTAAAACGTTGATTCACATCAAGATACTATATAAGAATAAATTCAATTGTTATAAAGATAAAATAAATAAACAATGAAATAACCAGATCCTTAACACGACCTTGAAAATGCGAGACTGCGAAACTGTTTTGAGTCATCCCTTCCATTTATATTTTCGTCATTTCGTAATTTCGTTTTCTGTTTTCTTGTAAAGTTGTGTTGTGAATTTGCCGATTTTCTTCACCGAAGTGAAATAATGTTAAAATCAATTATTCCCAGACAATTTTAGTGTTAAATCATCAGCTGGTTAACTGTGTCATCGGTGTTAGGTTAGGTACGTGAACATGATCTATTTTTTGTTATTAATTAATGAAAAAAGGCCCTTAGGTGCTGGAATGACTAATTTTCGTGCTTATGATGAAAAATTGTGACATATATTATTTGTTTTTCATTATATCTGTAAGCCTAACCTTAAATTTAACGATTAGTTATTCGAATCCTAATTGTGTATCAACATGCGAATTAATAAAATTATTTTAATTTAATTAAATTAAATTAATCGAGCACATGGAAAAGGTTGAATCATTTTAATTGTCATTGTTAAATTAAAACAAGGCTAAAGTATATACCTAGTTAATGTTAAACAAAATATTCATTGTACTTATGTGGCTGTTTATTGCCAAAAAACTGATGGACCGCTATTTTATGTGATCCAAAATGTTTGTATTTGAATAATACTGTTATTGTTAATTTATATAGTAAAAAATAGGTAGGTTCATTACAAAAATATTTGTACTTATACCTACTTTTATTTAAAATTAATGACCTACATTTTTTGTGGTTTTTCTCCATGGTATATTTACCTACATTTTTATTTTGTTTACATAGTTCTATTTTTAAATGAGATAATTACCTAAATTATTTTTATCCTTTTTAACCATTTAGCTGCAACTAGATTCTGAACTATATATTTTTTTTTAGTTAAAATATTTGATTTTGTCCACCACAATTTTAGATTTCCAGAAGTATGTTTATAAATATGATATTAATGACATGAATGGTACTTTTATGACCTCAGGTTGTGACGTAGTAAATAATTAGTATGATATTAACATTCTTCTTGAACAACTCACTTTTATACAGAATTTTAAGGCTAGATATTTTATTGATAGTTGATTTAAATGTGTTCCATGAAATATCTGTACAGGGTGATTCTGGGGGAAACTTGTAGACAACTAAAACCTTTCTTTTTTTTGAACATAGTTTCTGTGCTAACTAACTTTACGACTAAACTGATCGCTATCAATTTTTTACACTTCATATATCTTAATAGTTGTTCTTTCAAATATGTAAAATTCATAGTTGGCACAAATTAAATCCATGGTGATTTTTAATGTGTGAAACTCTAGCAATAAATTCTACTGCTTTGCTCCGGTTAACTTAAAACCGGAGAATCACTGGTCAACACAACGACCGGGTATCTCCGGTTTTTTACATTTAAACCGATTATTTTCTGGCAAACCTATTTTTTTAGTACAATTTTACCAAAAAAAAAAAAATAGATAACTCTAATAGCACAGAGACGTTTAAAAAACGCCTTAAAAACGTACACGAACGACCGTCGGCACGTTTTAAAAACGTTCGTTATAAAGTACCTGAGAACGTTTATAAGACGTTTTTCTCTAGTGCAAATGTCACAACTTCTAACGTCATATAGACGTCGAAAAAATACGTTTTAAAAAAGTTTCAAACCGGACTAAATAAATGGTTTGACAAAAGACGTTTTTTAGACATATTTTCGAACGGCCATTATTTTGCCTAAACAAAAACACAAAGTCTTTTGAACGTTTTTTACAGTGGTTATAAAAACGACGTACAAAAACGTAACTTTCTAACTTTTTATAAAAACTTCTGAAATACTTTTGGATACCTGAATAACACTTTTTAATAAAGTTTTTAACGGTGGTTATAAAAACTTCTGAAATACTTTTGGATACCTGAATAACACTTTTTAATAAAGTTTTTAACGGTGGTTTTAAAAACGACTCAAATAAAACTATTTTTCTCAAAATATACTTTTGTGGACCCAAAAACGCCTTTTGAACGTTCTTTACCGTGGCTATAAAAACAACTTAGAAACGCGTTTATGTATAGAACGTAACTTTTCGACTTTTTTTGAAAACATACTTTTTGAACGTTTTTACTGGTGTATTTATAAACGACTCAAATAAAACGTTTAAAGTTTCTTTCTCAAAATTTTGTGGACCCAAAAACGCCTTTTGAACGTTTTTTACCGTGGACTAAAAACGTTTAACGAACGTAACTTTTTGACTTTTTAAAAACAAAGTATTATCCATACTCAAATGTGTTGGAGTTGTTTTATTCATTATTTTTGACTTTTTTTGAAAACATACTTTTTGTAGATTTATAAAAATTAGCCTGGACATGGACGTTCAAAAAAGGTTTAGTAGTCGTTTTTTATCGTACTGTAGCGTTACAAAATGTTTTGTTTTTAATTTATGAGTTCGGACATTTTGTCGGCATATTTTGGACGTTTCGTCATGTCCATTTTAAAAACGTTCTTGCAGAAACGTTTATAAAACGTTTTATTTTGGTTCTCGGACGTTCTGACGTTAAATGAACCTTAGAAAAAATGTCAATCGGACCTTTTGTGCTATTAGGGAAACACATGATAATTTTAAACTCTCTTTGTCGGGAATTTCTTTACGGATAGAGACAGAAAATTATTCAAATTGATATTATTCCTTCAGGTCGTGTTAATAAAACCCAATTTTTAATTGTTGATTTGTATTTTGTTAACGGTTTTTTGTATTTGTATGTGTTTTATTGGATTTTTATTTTTTATTTTATCTGAAATGAATGTTTTTTTTATCAACTGAATAACAAATTAGGTTTATTTTATTGTATAATTATTACCTAGTTGATGACGTTGATGTTGATTAAACCAACGTTTGTTGATGTCTTGTGAGTTGTCACACTTTCATTAAAAAAATATATTTTAATTGCACAAAGAGGAAGATTCTCAAAGTATTTATTGAAAATGACGGAGTTTCGATAAATACTATAAATATGTGCCAATAGGTGGCAGCACCATCTCATATCTCGTGGTCGGGTACTTTAAAAATATCCGGTTTATATCCGGTTTTTATCCGGTTTTTTCTGAAACCAGTGAAAAAATAACCGGAGTCGAATTTTTTCTCCGGTGTAAAGCACTAGTTTGAAGTTAGCGCCCGGCGCTAGAGCTCAAATGCAGCTCCCCCCCCCCCACTACCAAACCAAATTCATACGATACAAAAATCCTAAGAACACTTATATGAACACATTTTCTATTTCAAAACTAAATGTTTAACACCATCTGATATTGCAAAAAAAACTTAGATATTTAACTATCTAAAGTTAAAACTAAAATGTAGAACCGTAATCAAGGAGAAAGCAACCCTAATAATTAAAAAAAAAATCCTATCTCTAGTTAAAAAGTCATAACTATAAGTAAGTGACATTCCTAAATATAAAATATTTTTAACTAATTCTTGTTTTTCCTAGATAGTTTAACCAAAACATAGAGAAAAAATACTTCCACCCCAAAATAACTGTTTTCTCAAAAACGAACTTTTGGTGAAAAATGTTGAGGAAGGAATATTGTATACACCTGAAAATTTTCAACTTTCTGAAATATCTTCATCATAGTAAAAAGTACCCCCACTCCATAATTTAGATTTTTTTTCTGTATTGAGACAGAATGCGGTTGATGAAAAATTCAAAGGAAGAAATGTTGTATACACCTCCAAATTTTCAACTCCCTGAAATATCAGCATCATAGAAAACAAGGAATTTAGATTATTTTTTTCTCAGAAACCAACTTTTAATACATTATGCGATTTGGTGGAAAATGCTGAGGAAGGAATATTGTATACACCTCCAAATTTTCAAATCTGGAATATCGGCATCATCGAAAAAAAGTTCCCCCACTCCATAATTTAGATTATTTTGTTTTCTCAGAAACGAGCTTTTGAGACAGGATGCGGGTTGGTGGAAGAAATGTTGTATACATATCCAAATTTTCAACTCTCTGAAATATCAGCATCATAGAGTGAGAGTATTTTTTTTCTATGATGCCGATATTTCAGAGAGTTGAAAATTTGGAGGTGTATATAATATTCCTTCCTCAGCATTTTCCCCCAAACCGCAATCGAGCTGAAAAGTTCGTTTTTGAGAAAAAAATTATTAAAACTTTGGAGTGGGAGTATTTATTTATTAGGGATGCCACTTACCTACAGTTATGACTTTTTAACTAGAGATATACATTTTGTTTTTAATTATTAGGGTTTTTTCTCACTTCTATATTTTAGTTTTTAACTTTAGATAATTATGTATAAGTTTTTTTTGCAATATCAAATGGAGTTAAAACACTTGGTTTTGAAAGAGAAAATAATGTGTTCATATATATAATATAATAATCTTATGATTTTTGTATCATGTGAGTTTGGTTTGGCAGTGGGGGGTGGGAGCTGTATTTATGTGCTAGCTCCGGACGCTAAGTTCTCGCGAGTATAAATTCTAGCAGAGATGTTTCCTAAATAAAAATAATTAAAAAAAAATATATTCTACTATTCGTCCGGATCAAATAAAAAGGTATAAATAAAATTACATTTTAATAGTGAAAGCTACCCCTAAACAATTTCTTTTATAAGGGAAGATCATTTTCATTTTCAATTTTTTTTTCATATTTTGATTGTTTATACGCATTTTTTTTAAATTAAATTCAATGTGCATAACGCGTTTCAAACAAATCCCAATTTCTATGGGAAGCTCATTTCTTATTTTTAAATTTCTTTCCCGTTTTGATTGTTTATACATTTCTAAACAAAATTTGTGAGGCAACCCCTTCTCATTTTTTTTGTAACGAAGTTCCTTAATGCGCCTTGCAGTAGGATTAAGGAAAAAGCGTTAGAGTAGAAAATCAACTTCACAGTGCGAAAATAGTAGAATCAATAGAAATCCACATATTAAATCACGTTAAATAACGTAAGGAACTTCGTACCTGACGGGAGTTCCTCACCGCACAGTTTTTTTAAAATTAAATTCGAAGTACGTACACCATAATGTGTGTAACGCGATTCAAACATTCGAAGCTAATTTTTTATTTTCAAGTTCTTTTACATTTAGATTGTTTATACAATTCTAAACAAAATATAAAAAAATTGGGTGGCAATTTTTTTTTATTTAAATTTTTTGTAATTTGTACTTTTGTTAAGTTTTTCAACTCTGGAAGCACATAATGCGTTCTGAGTGGTTTTAAGTTTTATAATTTGCCACCATTGAGTTCTAATTAAACGTATTACCTTGTATGTATTAAATATTTTCTCAAAAAATCTATATCAAAACATTAAAAACTCAAATTTGAATTCGGATTCTTGATCATTTTGTATCTTTTAGGATGTTTGCATGATTTAACGTTAGTAGAGTACATGAAAAAAAATATTTGACCTGGATTTTTTATTTTTCTTTAAAACCATATATTCGCTTAAAAATAAAAAATCGGCTGTGTCACCCCAGAACTTTCCCGGCTCGATCGTAGATAATAGGATTATTTTAACTACAAAATACTGAGCATTACATTAATTTGTGAAACACATTAAAAATAGCGAGCCGATGGTGATTGATATTTCAATGTTGATAATGACATAAGTTGCGCATGCGCACATTGTATATTACACTGCTACAATTATGATCCCCTAAAATCATGTGTGAAAACTATTGGGAATTCGGGAAAAATTTTCATAAAATAATTGTATGGAATTTTATGCTTTACAACTTTGCACTGAAACATTTTGCACTTAAGAGCATAATTTACCTCCAATTTAAAAAAATGGAAAATCCTAAATGTTTATTTTTCTCGCCATCTAGCGGCGAAACTATGAGGAATTCAATAAAAAGTTAAAGACAAAAGTTAAAGAAAATTTGATGTTTTAGAACTATGCACCAGAAAATTTAGCACTAAAATGCATTGTTTGTCCTCAAAATCAAGAAAAACTAGAAAAAACCTACATACACATTTTTTACGCGCCCTCTAGTGGCGCAACTATTGGAAATTCTAAAAAAAGCATGAGACAAAAGATGTAGGGAATTTTATGCTCTAAAACTTTGTATTAAAAAATTTTGCACTAAAATGTATTGTTTGTCCTCAAAATCAAGAAAAACTAGAGAGAACATACATGCACATTTTTTATGCGCCCTCTAGTGGCGCAACTATTGGAAATTCTGAAAAAAGTTTAAAACAAAAGTTATAGGAAATTTTGTTCTCTAAAACTTTGTACTATAACATTTTGCACTAAAGTGTATTGTTTGTCTTCAAATCAAGAAAAACTAGAGAAAACCTACATGCACATTTTTTACGCGCCCTCTAGTGGCGGAACTATTGGAAATTCTGGAAAAAGTTTGAAACAAAAGTTGTAGGGAATTTTATGCTCTAAAACTTTATACTACAACATTTTGCACTAAAGTGTATAGTTTGTCTTTAAAATTTAAAAAAAGTGAAAAATTGTTACATAGGCATTTTATCAATGTCGGCCTTGAGGACCTTCTACTGTACCAATTTAAACCAAAATCTAATGGTCGCATTCTAGGCACACACCGACCCTCCATACCAAATTTCAGCTTGATTGGTTAAACGGTTCGGCAGTTATCGTGGAAGATTACACACAGGCACACAGGGGGACCTCAAAATGGATATTTCCATCGATATCTCGATTTTTTTTTTTGCTCGTTCACCTTACTTTCCCTTTGATGGGTCCGGGAAAGTAAAAAATCAATGGCCACATAAAAATGTGCGTGAGAAAGCGCCAATGTCCTAACAATTACATTCAGTGAACGTGACATCGCACATTTTAATCATCTATTGCAACTTTTTGTTCAAAAATTAATCAGCATTGTCACTGTCATTAAATATAGATGATAAAAAAATTCAAGCACCCTGTTAGAAAAACAAGGAAGCCTTTTTTTAATCACTTGGATTTATAATGGGATTTATTATTCTCAAGCGATCTCGAATAAAATAAAGTCAATAATATATGAATCTATTTATAACATTTAAGCGTTATTGAACAAAACAGGATGGACAAAGATAACTATTTAATACATTAAAGTATTCTCCCTCTACAATACATTATTTATTCTTGCATTGCAATTAAACATAACCGAGAAAAATCTTGGTTGGTGTTCACTCATGATGCTAAATTTATTATACTGGAGAAACCCGTAATCAAAAAAATCCAATAAGTTACATTCTGAATCATCCAATATAATTATTGGGTTTGGTTTTAGATCATTTCAAAAAAAGTAGTGCGTGGATGGAAGTTGATGATCGGAAACTAAGAAAATTACTATTCGACTAACAGACACGTAAAATTAGAATTCGGAAAGAGATAAATTTATTTCCTCGTTGACTAAATTTATTAATAAATGTATGCAAATGATAATAACATTATGTATAAATGGCAAATTGAAACTTAATTTGAATTAATCAGTAGATCCGACAGTCTAAATTTGAATCATTTTTATTAAAGATCTGACAGATCGGGTTTTAATAAAAAAATATGGAAACCAGTCAAGGAAAAGTAGTTAATAATATAACTTTCACTCTATTTTGTTACTAAAATATTGTAAAAAATTACACAATATTTACGAGCGTCAGTACCAGATATTTTTTAAAATCTAAAGAAAAAGTTTTTACTTTGTCATTTTGATTTTATTAATTATTTGAATTTTTGGTTAAAATGCACATATGGACATCTAAAACATATATTCCCTCTAAAAGAACTTTTTGTTTTTAAAAAGTACATATTTTTTTCGGAAATCTGCTGCATTTTTATTTCTATTTCTACTTTTTGAAATATAGTTTGAAGGTCAACAACAACAGCCACAATTTCAAAATAAACTATAAATCTGTACCTGTTCAATGCCTTATACGAAGATTTTTAATATTTTTCATCTACCTTAGAAGGAAAATGTAAAACTTTAAATATTTTATTATTTAACTAATTATTCAGGTATGGCGCCTCTAGTTCTTTTCGATTAATACGGTTTTAGCGACCTTGCCGAATTGAATTCATCTCGTATGGAACCAGTTTGTTTTAAAGGTTAAATTTAATTTTTTATTACCTATTATGGTCGAGATCTTATTAAGTTACTTTATTGGAAGCTGTTATAAAAATAATATATCTGAGTTTTAAGATTTTTTATCTGAAGCAAATCGACCCTGTACCACATATCTACCCACATTAATCAAAAATACAATGATACTACTTATCGCGCAACCCAAATATAATCTGTTAACAATTCCACTGTTTTTATTTATTATTATTAAAACAGCATTTTGGACTAAATAATTGTTTTTGGGCTAATCAAGATTTTTAAAAGAACAAAATATTATCGGGGGTATTACCACTGGAGCTCAGATCTGGCTTGTTATTTTTAAGTTTGATTTCGAGTATTTATTTTCATTTCCAATTTAACGAAATCTTTTGAAAAAATACGACAAAGAATCTTAAAAATACTCTGCCCAAAATCTGAGCTCGAATGATATCCATAAATAAAGAAATATTTAAATTATAATATAATTTAAATAATAATAATTTTCAATTTCTATATACTTCGACGTCTAAAAGATTTAAACTGATATCACACAATAATAAATAACAAACACACATCGTGGTATTATCGATTTTTTATCCAGTTATATTTTCTCTTCCTCCCTCACTAGCTAAATGTCCGGTACTATTTTTGTATTACTATATGGCATTTTTACATAAATTAACACTAGGAGGTTTTAAAATTTATAGGCAAGTATAGATGTTGATTTTTTTTTCTTCTGGTAGGTAAATTGTTCATATCTGTATGAGGTGTGCGTTATAATTCCAGCATTATTTTTTTTTATTTTACAGTAGGTTAGGTTGGTCTAATTTATTTGGGAGTTGAAAGGAGGCGAAAAAGGTTTTTTTGCAATTTTATCAGCAAAGTTGTAGTTTATGAAAAAACCTATTATATATATTTCTATAAGTCACTTTTGACCATAACCCCAAACTTTCCCAAAAATTCGTAAATTTTTTTTTGTCATAATTAACCAAAATAATTTTGAGACAAAAATATTAAAACTTTTTTTTGTCAAATGGTACAATGAGAAACAACTGCAGTTCCCATTCAAAAACATGGTCAAAAATTGAAACAACTGAAAAATGACTGTTTGTCGCATTCAGCGGACGAAACCGTTGTGAAACTGTTGCAAAACCCTAGCGGAAACGTCCGGTGGCACATACGCTACAAACTCAACACGTTTTGGAGCGGACGCCATTTTTCGGAGCGCTTTTAATTTGTGCTAGCTGGCGGTAGCGAAGTGAGCAGAGACAAAGAAATAAGAAATGTTTGAATTTGTTTTTGAGGGTGATGCAAAAGTTGGAAAATAATAATGAGAAATACCAAAGGATAATAAACTATAGAAAATACCATGCCACTATTATCAAATAAACAAGTACATTCTTAATTGGATTGGATACACCTCGTAATTGTAAAAAAAACCTAGAGAAATTGTTTACTACACTTTTTAAATTTAATAAAAAAACATTTCTGTCTGTGTGTAATCTTCCACGATAATTGCCGAACTGTTTGACCAATCAAGCTGAAATTTGGTATGATGGGTCGGTGTGTTAAAAGGTCCTCAAGACCGACATTGATTGAATACACATTAAAGATTTTTTTCTTTTTTTTATTTTAAGGGCAAACAATACACTTTAGTGCAAAATGTTCTAGTACAATGTTTTAGAGCATACAATTTCCTACAATTTTTGTATTAAACTTTTTCCAGAATTTACAATAGTTGAGGACAAACAATGCACTTTAGTGCAAAGTTGTAGAGTACCAAATTTCCTTTTGTATTTAACTTTTTTTGGAATTCCTCATAGCTTCGCCGCTAGAGGGCGAAAATAGTATATTGTTTAACGAGCAAGGAATGATAGTTATTTCCCACGAGTATGAAGTTTGCAGCATGAGCCGCAGGCGAATGCTGCAAATCATACGAGTGGGAAATTAGCATTCCATGCGAGTTAAACACTATACTTTTTCTACGGCTGTAATAGATAATAGCGAAATGATTTAATAAATAACATGAATTTCAAATTTAACGTCATTCAAAATTTCTATTTAAGTACAATTAAAATATCAATTACACTTAGTATAAATGAGAAGTTTTGAAAAATGATTTGTAGGACTTTTCATATTTTTCCTTAGATAATTCTGGAATTAAACTTAAACATGCCTGATTTGCGGCACAGCTATATAAATATACGAAAATAGAACTGTCATTACTTGAAATTGGCATTCCATGAAAGACCTGATTTATTGAAATAATTACACAATAAATTATTGTGTTATCAGATACGGAAATGAAATTGGAGACATACAATGTACCTCATTGATCTATCAAGAACAGTTAAGAAAGAGCAGTTTTGTATTATAGCCGTAGAAAAATATACATATTTAGGCTTTTTACATTTTTTTTATTTTGAAGGCAAACAATGGAGTTTAGTGCAAAATGTTCTAGTGTAAAGTTGTAGAGCATAAAATTCCCTACAGGTATGCGCCCGATTATGTCATTATCAACATTGAAATATCAATTGGATAGACGTATTCACCGTTGGATTGCTATTTAAAATTTGTTCCATGTATTAATGGAATGCTTAGTCTTTTGTAATTAAAATACTCCTATTCTCTATAGCCGAGCCGGGAAAGTTCTGCGGTGACACAGCCGATTTTTTAAATAAGGACCCAGGTTTAAATCCCCGACGAATTGTTCTTTTTTTTTTTAAGTAACAAGGTTGAGTAATAGTCGGATCGGGCTGACTTTTTGAAGTTATTAAATTTGTAACCGCTAAATTTTTGTGGAAGGATGTAGGGGAACGTAATAGAAAAGACCTCTCGCCTCGTGTCAGTTAAAAGCACTGTCAGATGGTTTTTTATTTTAAACAATTTGGATGGAAAATTGGTTTTTTAGACTTTTCGGAAAAACTGTGCATATTAGAGAAAAGTGATGCACAGGCAAAATATGCGCAATCAAAAGACCAATAAAATGACTTCTGAAAGATCAAAATCAGACAATCCGTTCAAAAGTTATTGCAAAGAAACCGCAAAAGAACGTGTTTTTTTTTAGCTTTTTCTCAATTGTTTATAGGATTGTTATGAATAATTAAAATGCAATAAGTATGCCCAAAAGTTACGAGTGTTAACGTATCCAACAGGTGTGCGCAAGATGAGAGCTGTGCAATAAATAGTTTTTGAAAAATCCTATTTATTTATCCCGTTTTACTAATTATGCAACAACTTTAAGCCATTATTGTGAGAAAAGTTATTATTGAAAAAGGTTCTACAGCACGTCATTTTAAAGTTGAAGAACTGAATTAGACTTGTAGTTTAACAAAATGTTGATTTTTTGTCGAAAACTCTTTTGAATTATGTAAATAAACATGTTGTGGAAAAGAGCTTTTGAACGGATTGTCCGATTTTAATCTTTCAGTGATCATTTTATTGGTCTTTTAATTGCGCATATTTTGCCTGTACATCACTTTTCTCTAAGATTCACAGTTTTTCCGAAAAGTCGAAAAACCAATTTTCCATTAAAATTCTTTAAAATAAAAACCATCTGACAGTGCTTTTAACTGACACGAGACTAGAGGTCTTTTCTATTACCTTCCCCTACATCATTCCACAAAAATTTAGCGGTTACAAATTTAGTCCATTTTACCATCATCTTTAAGTCAGCCCGCTCCGACTATATGTACCACGAGACTTAAGTGCGTTTTAATCCCACTCTCAAGATTAAAAGTGGCACTTTAGTATCTTGGTACACATTCTATCATATCTATAAAATTAATAGATATTGATGAACTATTAGACATAAAACATTTATTTAGGTTTTTTATTTAAACTTAAAAGTTTCTAATATAGAACTTTGTAACACCACATATAACATTAAGGATAAAATAGCTACCCTTAATAGTACGTTTTCGAATGTTTGCACCCCAACCTTAACATTTGGCTCGCAATAACGACGACGCAACGAGTTGCTAGTCGTAGGCCATACACATGGCGCCAAATAAATAACATTCCTGTTCTAAATTACGTTTCGAATCGTTAAAACATTAGCTTATAAATGTTTTGGGGTAAGTTTCTTTTGGAGATTGATAGCGATAGTTTAGATTAGTGAATTCATTTTGCATATTCAGTCAAATATTATAATGTTTTGATAAGTTTTAATTACTTGCCATTTCGATGTCCCTATATCAGTGTCGGCAAGAAAAACCTACGTAGCATTTATAAAAACAAATGTTTTTTTTTCAGTGTTACCCATTCGTACGCGACCCTTTTGTGAACAAACATGAACTATCATCCACATGTCCCTGTTGTGCCGTACCAACAGTATTTCAACGCCTACCCTGTAATTCACTACCAGCAACCTCCCTGTGCATCTAACGGCTACGGGTGGCATGGAAATGGTTACGGTTGGCAGGTAGACCCCAAAGCATGGCAGCAAGCACCAGCGATCCTTTCTGAAAATACACCTATCGCAGAGGAACCTCCTATTCAAGCTGAAAAAGTCACCAAACAACATGCATGGGTAAGTTATATTCAATTTTTATTAGAATGCTTTCATATTTATCGAATTTTATGATTTTTTTTTAAAGATAATATACACTGCGCTGCAAAATTAATGCATAAATCTATATTTTACAGAAATGTCTTTATTATTTTTTTTAAATACAGGCAGTGATTTTTGGCAAATGTTTATACAGGGTGTTTCATAGGTAAAGGTACATATGCTAACTGTGGATAAAGGACACTTAGATGAATCCAAAAAATCTATATATGATGGGTCTAGTTCGCTTCATTATTGAGTTACAGGGTGTTTTGTCAATTTTGCTCATTCTATCACCCCCCCCCCCGTATTTGGAACCATCCTGTGTATTTGTCTGATATTTGATATTTGGCAAGTTTGTTTTACTCCATTAGGATAATTAACAGACATATAGTGACCAGATTGAAAAAATAAAACTTATATCTGAAATTACAAGTTTATGCGTTAATTAAACGGTGCAGTGTAGTTGGAGCTTGCCGATATGTGCAGTGCCGTGCAAAACGTTGTTAAAATTAATTTTTTTCACAACTACAAAAAATGCTTGCTGATTATTTGAAATATTTTCTGCCAAAAAATTGTAGAATTAACAAGCCTTACAAAGGAAATCGACAAATGCTAAATAACAAAAAAAATGGTTCGACTATAATGAAGCTTGACCTAAAAACTAGGTAATTCCCAACAGTGATTCGGGAACATGTATGCATAATTTAGGGTTTCTGTTTTCCCGATATTTTAAAATTTCTAAGAATCGAAACGAACGAAATTTCACAGGATCCTGAGAAATCCAAACCAATAGAATAATTTTTACATTTTTATCAATGAAAAAAATCATTCTATATAATATAGTGATACCTATGTAAAACGAAATCGCACGATCGTGAACCGATTTTCCGGCAATACAGGATTCCGCATTGCGCAGGATAGATAAAAAATAGTATATATTTAGTGGATTTAAAAATTTAAAAAAGTGTTGATTTCATTAATAAAATAGTCTAATCTTCGTACATTTAATATATAATTATTAATATTGTTATTATTATGTACATATTATTATTTATTTTTAGAAATAATATAAATTATTGTTTATTTTACATTTCTATTAATGTAAGTTTCTTGTTTCTCGTCGGTCCGCTCTCTATTCTTTGAGTTAAATCCTCTAACGCTGTAACACTCCTCAAAGCTTCGAAAAAATGTTTTATCCGGATTCTTCAACTTCTGTTCATGTAAATAAAAAAATAATTTAAGAATAACGTTTTGGAAAGCTAATGAGAAAAGATGAACGTATATTCAGCCATACCAGCAAACAAAACGTTTCTGGGAATAACTCCTAAAGGAAAAGACGTGATGGTTTGAAACTTAAGTGAGATTTTCAAATGTAGCGCAGAGAAGATTTTTTCGGCGATAACTAAAGAAGTAAATATACGCACAGACCAATTTTCAACGCGTCCCACAATTTCCAACGCTTTGTCGAAGTAAGAGAGGTGTGAAAATGTTCAATTTAAGCGGTAAATTGAAAACTATTACCACCCCACCCTTATGAGATAAGTCTTTTTGATTTTATCAGCGAACTCGACTCTAATTAAGACGAATGATAAAAGATTCGGAAGATGAAAAACAAATTGAAGACCGCTAAAAGTGAAACTTACCCAGAGATAAAAAAACGATTCAGAAAAATAATCAACAAAACCGAAAATCCTGTGTGTCTAATTTTGTTTTATTACATGAAAAAATCTAAATTTGATTGTTTAATAAATAATTCTTTAATAAAGGAAAAGAAGGGGGCGGCATTGGACTTGGATTTTTGATAGATATCTCGGACTTGTGTGGATTTTGTTGAAGATTGGGCTTCGGATTTGCCAGTGCATTTCCTGGTTGTTCTTCGGCCGATCTCTGCGATTTATCTGCTTTTCTTCGGTCGCTCTCACTCGTTTCTGCGGTTCTTCTTAGTGATTACCGGGTCCTTTGATTCAGTTGGTTTTTCGTATCTCGGATTGTATTAGTTTTTCGGTTTCCCGAACCTGCTCTTGGGATTCATAGTCCAAATCCTCTATTCTTCATCTTAATGGCCCCATGTACTTGTAAATTTCCCTTCGGCTATTGAAATCTTTGATTTCAAGTGTGAGTTGCTACGCGTCTCGAAGAAAAGATCACTCGAATTTGAATACTTTCGCCTTAGTTTCCCAGAAACTCGGATTAACTAGGCGTCACCTACTTTTTCAAATGCTTATCGTATTCTCCGTCATCGATTACGTCTACTCCAAGCAGAAAAACCATAGGTGAAGCTAAAGATATGGACGTTTTTCCATAATTTTAGGGTTTATTCTCTTTATCTCGGATTTTTCTCACCGGATTCGTAATCTACTCGTCGACGAATGGTGTCTTAATTTGCTCGAGAAACTTAATAGATTTGCAAGAAACCCTCAAAATAAGCAAATTTGGAGTTTTCTTCGATGTTGGCCATATTTTAGCACCTAAGTTCTGTGACAACCCATTATGTTTTTCATTTGATTGTGGATCCTTACTTTACTCGTCAAGCTAAAGCAAATGGTGTATTCATCTGCGTAAATTCAAGAAATTCGCAAAATAGGCGAAAATCTAACAAAATTTGGATTTTGTCTCTATTTTGGCTATATTTTGGTCCTTAAGTTTTTTAACAATCCACTATTTTCTACATTTGAAAGCGAATTCCTACTCTACTTGTTAAGCCAAATCAACGAGCTTATTTTCGGACTCCTTAGAAACTGCACAATTAGATGGCATTTTTATCTGCTTGAGAGACCGTGCAGAATTTCGAAAAATTCGGGATTTTACAAAATTTCGACTTTTCCGACAACACTTTTGTACTTTTAATTCTAAAAATCCGAACTACATTTTTTTCTAGGCTTTTTTGCCAAGCCTACGGTTTGAGAATTTCGAGAGACGGCGTAGTTCTCCAGATCGTACCAAATGTTGACATTTTTGTTTCAGAACACGTTTGTTCCACTTTAAAGGGTCTGCATACCCCACTTCCATAACACCTCCAGACACGTGCGATAGCTCATTCGATTAGTTGCTTTCTATTTTTTTTGTTAATCCAGACCTGGATTTTTCTTGTGATTAGTAACTGGCTCATTTGGTTTCTGAATAAGAAACATGTGTACCAAATATAAAAGAAATGTACGGGGTGGTTCGACAGTTACGGCCCCAGGAAGAAATTAGCAAAATCTGGGTTACAAAGGCCGCCAGAGCCAATAAATGGCTATTCGCGTTTTAAGTATTTCCGTTTCCCAATGAAACATATATATAAAATTATAACTTTAGCATAAGTATATTTTGAATGCAGTAATTTTGTTTTACCTTAATTGAATTAATTTTAAATTGTTTTTGCCAATTTTATTTAGTATTAGTTTTAACTAGGTAATAAATATATTAATTTCAATTAAAATATCTTCGCAATGAAACGAATAATCAGCATGGTTTTGATTATTATCTAAATATTTCCCGGGAGTCGGGAGATATAAAAATGTAGAATTTCCTGGGAATTATAGACAGAAACCCTAGTGCATATTATCTATTGGTTCATCTCATCATTCTATCTCAAGTCTACAATAATTTTGTATGGCATAACACAAATCGGCCTGCTTAATCTATAGTAGTTTGGATTTTTTTACACAATAATGCTAAGACTACTTGATCAGTTTAAAACAGTTGACCAAGTTGGATACGTAATCGGACAATTATTGATATGATTTTATAGTGTTGACTAAACTGTTCTCAGAAGTGAATGTTAGCTTTGTTTTGGTTCTAATTTAAGAACAACAACAACAAAATTCTTCAAAACAAATCTCTTCTTACTTTCTGAAAACCAGCTCTACGTTTGGGCCAAAACTACAAAATGTTTGATGTAGGATCATCATTACAGCTAGTAGTGAAACTTGAATTCTTTATTTTAGTAATCTCAAATCACTAATGAACCACCGTATCGTAATGACGGTCAATCAAGGACGTCACCCGACACACGACTTCACGACTAGCGTTCCAAGTGACAAAATATTAAACAATAATTTTGACAGATGTGACTTAAATCATTTTCTTTATG
This sequence comes from Neocrepidodera transversa, assembly GCA_963243735.1. Taxonomy (NCBI): domain Eukaryota; kingdom Metazoa; phylum Arthropoda; class Insecta; order Coleoptera; family Chrysomelidae; genus Neocrepidodera; species Neocrepidodera transversa. Next base: position 26,766,997 of record OY725345.1, on the reverse strand, counting down.
AGATTTAGTGAATGTGTATACTTTAGCTCTCTAATATTAATAATTAAAATACGAGGCGAAACACTAATTTATATTTATTTTAATATGAAACGTGATTCGCTTAAATAATAAGTTTGAACATATTTAAACAAAGCTGTAGTAGCTGCGTGGCATAGTGCCCGCTAGTGGTGCAGGAGGTCCGGGGATCGAATCCCACATCTTCTAATTTTTTTAATTTTTTTTTTTAAACACAAGTTGGATTTTTAAGACTTCTTTTAATAAAATAAATATTTTTTTTAATTCCACAGGCTAGCTTTGGTCAGTTAAAACTTCTAATGAAATAAATATCAAGACTTCTAATAAAATAAATATAAATTATTGTTTAATATTTTTGTCACTTGGAGCGCTACAGTCGTGAAGTCGTGTGACGGCCTGGATTGACCGGCTCGTGTATCGTAGATGTCTTCGACCACGGGCTCAATTTGATACTGACATTGACAGATTGATAACTGCGTTCGAAATCGAAAATATTTACACTTATGCAAAAGGCTAACAGAACACAAAATAGTCTTAATTTTATAGCCCGTACTCTTACATGATTATTCTTTATTCAGACAACGCATCGCTATAGTTTACTGGGCAATGGATTTAAGCTATTTTCGTGTACAGACAGAAGTAACTTAAAGCGGTATTTTTATAACTTAAAGTTATCTACAAGTTTATAGTTTTTATTTGCGTCAACGTCAGCATTAATTGTATAAAAATCCAAACTATTATTTAAAATATGATTTACTCTTATTTCTTTTTTTTTCTTCTATTTATTAGCACCAGTCGCGGTTCTTTGATCCGGTAAGTGACAGTTATGTGTTGAAGCACGCTTTTTAGATAGCTTTTGAGCACTATGTGTTAATTCAAAATTTGTATATAACTTATTGGTAATTACTATTGGTTTTTTAAGAAATAATATGCGAATATTAACGTTATTATTCAATATAATTTTTATTTATTTATATCAGTCACGACCTGCTAGCTCGGTAAGTCAACTTCTCTGTATTCATAATGACGCCTTTATAGTTTAGGCTCGGCTCAGCGCTATTAACATTTCTAGAAAAATACAACCATAGTAAAAACGATGTGAATATTTAAGAAAGCTAAAAGAAACAGGAAAGAGGGACGTACCATATATTGCGATGAAACTTACATCCACAATTTCCATATCATATCTAATATGAGACGACGGTAATAATAAATACACCAATCTAATAATTATATATAGTAGGTGCGTTCGATATAGCAAATCTACATGCTCAAAGTGCTCAAACTTTTCGAAATCCGTTCGTAATTGAACTAATTATCACTCTGAAAGTTAGATTCTGCGTTCGATGTTCGTATATACAGTGAAAAGTGAACTTATCCATTCGCTCCAGCTCCAAACTGAAATGGCAACTGACACAGACCGTTGTCATTTCAAATTGTTGTTTTTTGTTTGTAGAGATGTTAATCAATTTTCGTTGTTGGATTGTATTGTTTTATTAAAAAAAAAACAATTCTAGAAAAAATGGCTGATGACAATAATTCAACTGTTGTCGTTATTAACGACATCGATGGATGAAATTTACCAAATTGTAGATATGCACTATTTATTCAACAAGAATGGTAAACAAGTAAAGTACCTATACCTTTTCCAGGGTTTTATTATTGGGTGTAAATTAATGCAGACACATGAATTTTATTTTTAGAAAATACCTATCTATCTAGTTCGGTAACAGCAAAATGAATCTTTGTGCTCGTATCTCACGTGACTACAATTCAGATCTGCTCTTTCTACTCTGCGAGAAGTAATGCCGAACGTACTTACTGTAGGTTCATCGGGTTTCGTCTGCTGGGCTGCGTTCAGATTTAAAGTGCGTTTTACACCCAGGATGTTGTGACGTCTTATAGGAATTGTCTTGTAAATATGAACGACTGGGGCGTGATTATTTAAGCTATTATTTATTTTCGGAATCAAATTCTAGTGAAGAAGAAATTGTAAGAGATTGCAAATATATAGAATGAGAAACAGGATAAATAGAAGTAATCAAGCAAGAGTGGAAAATTTCATTCTAACCATCTCTAACTTCACCGCAATGGAATTTAGAGAAAATTTTCGATTAATACGTCCAGCTTATGAAAATCAAGTTTACATAATCTCACCTACCTTTGTAATAATACCAAATTATTTTTGTTTCTTATTAAATTGTTTTCATCATCTTGAACAAGATAATAAAATTTTGGTAGAGTCTGAATCCATTTTAATCAGATTTTAATTTATTTCATTTATTTATTTAATAAGGCAATTGCCAATTTTATGATATTTGTGAGGTTAGAAAAACATTCATTCCATTTAAAAACATTGACTTGTGCTCAAACTGCTCATGTCGGATCAATTTTCTCCAAGTATTCACTGCAATGAAAAGTTGTCGTCTAGACGATAAATAATATGAACTCAAAAGTATGTACACTCGGTCTCTAAATCCCAACGAAATTTGACGTTCGGTGTGCACTCTGGGCGTAAATCTGAACGGAGCCCTGCTGAAACAATACTAATATCATATATGTAATACTCCTATATCGCCAGCTTGAGAGAAGTGTGTCGCCGATAGTAGAGTGTAGACGATCGTTTCTCTCTCACGCAGCCTCGGGTAGTCATAGGCGTCACAGCTGTAAAATCGCCTACGTTTGCTTAACTTTCCTTTTCTCTACGTTCCTTTTTCACCACGGGACACGACGCCAATGCAATTTATGTATATGGGCATGCCCATTGGCACCCAATTCCGATCTTGCATCTCCTTCTGTCGGAACGCTTTGTTTCTACAGGCAAAGATAGGACGTTGATTGCATATATGACTAATATTAGGAAACAAAGGGTGCATTCGGTATTGTACATTTTTATCGTCTACTACATCTTTTAGCTCGAAAATCGTTTGGTAATGTCACTCTTTACGATTTATTCAACAGATTAGTACGTTCGGGATAATAATAAAACTTAGACCATTAAAGCTTCGCTAGACGTAGTATTCTGTACATTTTTTTTTGGTTCTTGCGGGGAAGGCACGGTGAGGTGAGACGTACCAAGAGGTGATACTGAAGCAGTAGTGTGCCGTTTTAAAAAGGTTTTAATTTTTTGGTAGTCGTTTATATCTACACACATTTTCAACGAACTTACATTTTTTGTCTTTTAATAATATATCCTTACCTTTATTTTGGCTATTTCTATCTATTTGTTAATTATATTAGTTCTTTAACAATAAACAGTTCGTATATCCTGTTACCCATTTATGAGACACGCCTATGTATATTTACATGTCAAATGTTATTCGCGTATTTAAATCTATTGTATAAAATTGTCGTGTCGCTGACTGACTGACTGACTGACAATCAACGCACAGCCTAAACCAGAGGTGATAGAGACGTGAAATTTTCGGGGTAGTTTCCTTTGGTAGCGTAGGGGAGCACTAAGAAAGAAATTTTGAAAATTCGTACTTTAAAGGGTTCAAAATTGGGGTTCAACAAATATTGAGGGAGTGCAAATATTTTTTATTATTTGTCTCTAAGTAATTTAATTACAAATAGGAGAAAAAGTATAAATTATTTATCTCAAATCAATGTCTACGGGTTAGTCGGATTTTAAAGCGATTAAGGGGTAGTTTTTAACGACCGAAGTGATGAAAACAATTTTAGTTTTACGACTCCCTTCATTTGAATTTACATAAAAAGGTAAAAAAAAAATTCCGGCATTTTTCAATTGTACGTCAATTTAGAGGTGGATGTCACCCCTTAGCAGACACTTTGTGCTTAATTTTTATGGGCGTACTAAATTCGCTTATTTTCATCACAATTAGCACATTATAGAGCATAATTTGGTTGTCTCATAAAAATTGTTGCGAGAAAACCCCCAAAAGGGTGGTTTTGGCGATTTTAGGAGTGACGCAACCATTTTAGAGCCGCGGTACCCCGATTTTCATTATCAGCGTCCAAAAAGCAAATTGTCCGCGTTGATGTTGGAATAAATAAAACTTTCCTTCTTATATCTGTTTCCTTCCCCTACTTTTTAAACTCTGTGATGAATATTGTATTAACTATTGAATATCTCGAAAACTATAACTGGTTTATCCACTGATTAGATTTTGTACTTTTTGGGAGTACCACCTGTTGCGTACAATAGAACTTACCAGAATTTTGTGAGATGGCGCTGTTTAGAATTGTTAGTGTCTAAGGCTTTTTTTTGCGAGGTACCCTTGAAGCTTCGGTGGGCTGTTTTACCGTTCCATTTTCGCGTAAAAACGGTACTGAATTTTTGCCACAGCCTATACTCAACGGTTCGCCAAATCTCTAACCTCAAACGATATTATTAATTTAAATTTTTACGTTTATTGTGAGAAAAATCAGAGAAACTGAATGTGTTGAAATTTTTATAAATTATAAAGGAAAAGATGTTCCAGCTCCAGCAGTAGTCAGGTTATTTCCATCTTCATCATTATTAAAGAAAAACTTTACAAACTCATCAAAATAAGTATAAATCTAACATAATGAGATCGTAGCACACATTGTTTGTACGGCTTGTGTTAAAAATTCCATGGTTTTATTCAAGAAAAATTGAAATGTAAACAAATAAATCAGTCAACAATACCGTTTTCTGGAACCGCTGCGTTTTCACGAATTCTTGCAAAAAAGCGTAATAAAATGAGAATTGAAAAGGATAGCAGATATACCGCGGAGTATTCAACGGTATGAGATCGGTACCTCGCAAAAAAAAGCCTCTAGCTTAGTTTGTCACAGATCACTTAATGCAGATGAGACGACAAATAAATTATTTTCTGCCAATGTCAATGCGCATTTTTTTATGTATGTGGTATAAAGCCGGAGTCTCATGCATCAATTTTCCGATCGTCCGATGGTACGATGGCGTTCCTATTGGTTGAAAAATTTCCCGCCTTTTTTAATCCGAATATTTTTAACTTTTTTCCGACGTCGGACAAAGTTAAACTAATTTTAACTTTTTCCGTTTTCGGATCGTTTTTAAATAGTTCTAAATAGTGTATAAGTATCGATACTTTTCGTCAAATGGTACCGTACTGTATTTTGTGTAGACAGTGTAAAGCTGCAGATTCGAGCATTCGTGTGTATTCAGTACCAGATTATAAATACACCCTGTGTGATCTGTGATTACAATTTACTATGAGCGACGTATGCGCCATCTAAAATTTTTAATCTTATTTAGAATAAAAATAAAAAAAAATAAAACTGCTATCGGAATCTACCAGGTTAATCATTAATAAAAAATTGCATTTATTTCTCAAAAAAAAAATATATTTATTGAATATTTGTCTCCAAATTGCGAGCACTTTCCGCCCAATAGCTCCTATTATCATTTGCGCCCGACATTATTTAGGCGGGGCAGGGGAAAGAGGTACGAAGTAATAGAAGTACCGTTCTTAAGGGGTTACATGTTAAATAGCTACGTTTCTAGATAAGCTTGAAAAACATTTTGTAAACAAATAATGCAAAAGCTACAAATGGAAATACCGAATATATTAGTAATGTCTACATAACCTCTAAACACATTACCTAAGAATTGATCGATCTACCGCTTTATTCCATGACTTTTTACAAACTACATACTTCCGAACCATTTTTTAGTACTTCAAAAGCAAATAATGCGTAAAAAGTATCAAATAACAAAAAATAATTTCATTTACAACCTGACAATTTACTGACAATGACAAGATAGATCACGTTGCTGCCAAATGGTCTAAATTTCAGGCGACGTAAGAGGAAATCGCATTTAAAATATTTGTAATCACTCTGAAAATTCTAGCAATCTGGCAACATTGAAAACTTGTCTCCCATAAATAATATTGAGCACAACTCAAATATGCGCAAGGCGCGTCTACGTAGTAGATTAAAGGTCTATTCGTAGTTATTCATTTTGACAATAAACAGATTGCTACTAGATAAACACGCAGTATGTGCTACTATCCTTAGTTTAAATTTTGCCCACAGAACATATTTTCTGTGTCTTGGGCACACATCATAATCGATGCTTGAAAAGGTAGGCTTTGATCCACATACATTTATGTCAAATATTGTGTCCTGTCACAAAAGTTTCATTATTCCAAATTTTAAAGTATACAATGTCCCATGAGTTGCTTACTGCAGTCATGTTTTCCATGCCCACCAATAGGCTGTGCAAATCCCTGTTTCCCATGTCCGCCATGTAACCCATGCGCTCCTTGTTTCGATCCATGTTTTCCATGTGTTAACCCTTGTTTTCCATGCTGGCCCTGCAAACCATGCCCATGTCCACCACCAGAGAAGCTCGGTATTCCACAAGCTTTTCCGGATATACCAAAAAAGAAAAAAGGAAAAGGAAAGAAAAAGAAACCATCTAATTCTGAAAAATCAACATCTAGCTCAAATATAGAAGTTGAAGATGTAGCAATCGGTAACCCTTGTAGATGTTGTAAACGATGTATGTGCATGGGTCCTAAACCAGACCAGCCGTGCTATGTGGGGATAGGTCAGTGCTGCAAAGCATGTCCTTGCAACGGATGTAGATCCTGCGCTCCTCCTCCTTGTCCGCCTCCTGCTTGCACATGCAAAGCACCGCCGCAAAAAATATGCACCTGTTCAAATACTCGATCCAAGTTAACAAACTCTTCACCAAAAGCCTGTAGTTGCGGCAAAGGTGGTGACGAGATGTGTGGAGAATCCTGCAAAGCGGCTCAAATGGACACCGAGTTGGTAAAGTGCGAAGTATGTGGTCACAGAAAAAGAGTCGCCAAATCACCGATGAATAATCCATCGATGCCAGCGAGAACATATGATGATGCGACAGTTTCAGGACTAAGAAAAGGTCCAGTTCCTTACGCATGTTGTAAAAGCAGTGATGTACTAGAAAGTAGATTTAAACCACCAGATAATACTAGAAATTCTGTGAAAACTTGTAATGGTTGCGGTAAAGAAAAACCAGCCCCTAAATTATGTTCTGGATGCAGATCTTTAGGATTTTAAGTTTTTCAAGAATCATATATCGAAACTTGAAACGTTGGCATACAATTAAGTTAAAGTACAGTGGATTATCGACGTTTTCGATAAATTTACATTAAATATTTGGCCAGTATTAGTCCATAAAATATATTTGACAAAGATCTTGTCTTGTATCAATTATTTTATAGGAATTAAAAAGATGGATGACAAACGAATGTTTGTTGTTGCAACTCTTAATTTGTGCAATAATTGCAGCACGTTTATTGCTAAAAAGAGAGAATGGAGACCTTTATTTGAATTTTGTATTCTTCATATTCTAATCAATAGTATCTTTTGCCATATTTAATCTATTTCTTTGAAAAAAAAAAAATCATAATCAAATATCTTTTATGTTTAGTCTAATACCGGCCTTTTCATTTTTTTAAAAACCTATTTCTCGTAGTAGGTTAAATATGGTAATTTTACTCTTCATTTAGGTCAGTACTGAAAAAATACTCCATATTGAAACTTTTTTCATTAACTTGTACCTACAGGGCAATTCAAAATTAAACATCTCCTTAAAAACGTATTATAATAATAATATTAAGTGTTCATATTAATGCTTCAAATGCTCCCTAATTAATACACATGATTTAAACGCTAAACAAAATAATTATTCAATTAGAAGTTAATTGGGACCAAGGTTGCGCAATATTTTTACTTTTCATTTAATTACACATAAAATTTATTACAAAAAAGATTCATATTGCACTTAAAAATAATTGAAAATTCAGTTTGAAAATGAAAATAAAAAAAACAATTTTCTCCCAAAATTATCCATTCTGCATCTACACCACTAATAGAGTCAAAAAATTCTTTGGTCTATTAATGGATAATAAATAATTTGTTGTTTTCAGATTAGAATCTACGTTCATATAATTTTTTCTTTTTATTATTGTGGGGGAAATAATACGCATTTAAGTGGATGCCTTTAAATTGAATTAAAGGTTTGTTAAACGTGCTACACGATACATACAGAAAGATAATTATAAAATATCATACAGGAACTACATACAAACCGAACATAATTGCTGCAAATATTTGTATTACAATTAATTAATAAATGATGACACATTGTAAGTTGCTTTTACATAAGTGAGTTAAATAACTAAAATTAGCGGAACGGTTTGATCTTCAAACATGTCATTTGCAAAGAACATCTACTATAGGCGTTCCACGTAAATAGCTTAAGATCAACTTGCTTTTGTATTTTGGCACCTGAGTCCTAGATGGCTATGTCAGTATAAATAATTAATGTAGGTTGGCTGCAATGATTACATTTCAAAGGAGGGTATCGTTTTAAATGGGTGTTTTGGGTTTCTCATGAAAAAAATTTTTATGTTTCAAAAACTTGAAAATCCAAGAGAGGAAAACGAAAAAATTTGTTTTGTATTAAAACTATAAGCTTAAAATGAATTTCCATTGCGAGAAATTCTAAATTACCTGATTTTTAGGGTGTATACTGACAGCTAAAATTATTAATAAATAAAACATATTTAATGGAAAAAATCACTTTGAAATGAAAAAAAAAATACGTAGAATGAATCACTAATATTTTTAAAACTATTACATCTGTCTAAAAAAGCCCAAATATTTAACAATTGTTAACTGAAAAATCAAAGAACTGGAAAAGTTTGACATTTATTATTGATATCCAAGTTGTTAAACCAATTTTTAAATATGGCAACATCGCATGTCTTAACACAGAACCACAGTAGCTCCTATATGAGGTGGAGCTTTTGGGAAACAAATACTCATGATTGTGCGCATGCGTCGTTAATGTTAGATTAGGTTTTTTCTGATTATTTAGAATACAAATGAAAAAAAATATTATTTTAATTTAACGGGGGTTAATCAGTAATACAAAATTGCATTTATTTTGCATTTCACAAAATAAAAAAAAAATTATGGAATATTTGTCTCCCAATAGCTCCCCCTACTATGAACCTTATACTGTGACAGAAATAGCTCCTCCTACTATAAGCTGTGACAGAACTAGGATTTTTATATTTTTTTTTACACTGTGACTAGCCACACTCGTTTAAAATGTGGTATATCTTTTAAAAGTTTACGTAATGAATTAAAATTATTATTTAAAAAAAATCAAAGAAAATGTCAAAACTGTCATCAACAGTCGATCAACAGCGCCACCAACTGGCTTCCAAAATCGGGCCATTTTTTATAACATTGAGATATGCCTCCTTCTATACCCTCCATAAGACACACGTGGATAATTTTAGAAATTAGCAACACGTGAAACGTGATTCGCTTAAATAATAAGTTTGAACACATGTATGCAAGAGCTGCGTAGCCGCGTGGACATGGTGCTCGCTAGTGGTGCAGTAGGTCCGGGGATCGAATCCCACATGGCCCTTTTATTTTTTTTTTAAACAGGTAGATTTAGATAGTAAGAATTCTTTTAATATATTTTTTTAAATATACAGGCTAGATTTAGATAGTAAAGACTTCTTTTAATAATTATAATAATTTTTTTAAGTCAGATAACCATGTTTAATATTTTAACGTGTGGGGAATTTCTGAAATTATCCACACGTTAACGTGTGTGTAGTCTCGGCCTTTTTTTAACTTTAATATATTTATTACCCGTATTGATAAGCAAAGATCAGGATTTAGCAGATTTTTTTACGATCAAACCTTTAATTTCAAATATTTAATATTTTTGAGACGGCTTAAGGTAGATCAGTTTAAGAAATAAGCGAAAGATGGCGCCAGTCGTCAATTTAAGTTTGAATTATCTATTTAAGCAAAGATGGCGTTACAATCGAAGTTATTTATTTAATTATATGCTTACCTTTTGCTACAAAATGCCCTATAATTATTGTGTCGCAATGTTCAAGAATAGTATTTTTAATAGTGATTCAAAAACTAGAATAAAAACGTAATTTCGACGCTAACTCCCCCTTGGTTATTTATAGTATTGAGGTGTAGTATTGCCGGTACTACAGAGAAAACTGTCGACTGTAAACCGAATTTAAATAAATCCGAGTGGCACCATCTTTCTCATTTTTGTTTAACTGATCTACCTTCAGTGACAGATTTTTTTTAATTATAGATGGAATATAGGTTTAAAAAATAATAAAAAATAAGGGTTAAATTTTTATTACTCAGGTTTTTAATGGCCCATTAACCTAAAATCAAGCAAACACCCCATTCGTGTAAGAAGTTTAAATGTGAATCTTTTTATTGATATAAATAGGATTACACTATAACGTCAAATAGAATATTACTAACACATTTTTTAAAAGCTTTATTCAAATATTTATCAATCTTATTTTTTTAAATTAACGTGAAAAGTATATTTAGTATTGTTTGAAATATTGAAACTTCGATATTTTAAATCAGATGAAATGCCATTTAAATTAATACCTTTGCTCTTCCATCCATTTGATGAACTTGTCATAATCTTTAGTGTCTTCTGATGTTTGCTGTTAGGTATCAATGTTAGAACTTATTTTTAAGTATATACAACCTGTAAAAACTGTGGTGACAACAATAAATCTTATGTGATAGATTGCAAATTAATTTTTGTATTTGTCATTTCGATGACAGCTGATGACATCACTAATTCAACCATTTTACATTATTATTTCTTATTTCCATTTTTTGTAGTAATAATACCAGTATTTATGATTTTAAAGTGTACCAATAAAAAAAAATAGCAGAAAGTATTCGTGGATAATTGGTCTTTAAAACACTTGACCTATTTCGAGAAAAATCGCGCGTGTTCTATTAAATGACAGCTGGCCGCCATGTTGCCAAATCCTCCTTGTCAGTCCTTGTGATTTCAAAATTTCGAAATTAAAAAAAAGTATGTTCCGGGGCGTTTTAAAGAAAAAAATTTTGGGAAATCCATTTTTTTTTTTAATATCTCTTAGTGAGAAAAATTTCGTACGGGGTCGCAAAAAACCCAAAAAACGATACCCTCCTTTTATTGGAAATTTGTACCAGTGTTGCCAATCTGCGATTTTCGGGTATTTTGCTGCTTTGTGGGTATTTCAATTGCCGGTAAAATTCGGGTATTTCTTTCCATCTTCATCTCATTCACTGTTTTGATGTTTGTGGAAGTGAGGTCACTACCACTAAACCTAAAACTTACGGAGACAGGTATCTTACTTCTCAAAAAATACATAAAAATAGTAATTGGTTTGCATTGAACACACATGGCAACACTTCCACATAAATCACGTCAGATGTCAAAATCAAATAGTAAAATCAAAGAATACATATATACCAAGAAGCGAAGGCCGGCGAAAATTCTTTGATTCTTTTCACTTGTTTTACCCCGCTCTTGATCTATCCGTTCGGGTACTGACAAAAGCAAATGAACATAACTCGCGCATGCGCGTCCAAATTTCGGTCCATGCAAATACCGTAGCCTTCACTTCTTTATCGCTAGGTATTCTTTTGTAAAATAGAAAATAGCCCTGGCAGCTGAGGCCTCATAAAAGGAAAAAGAAGGAGAGTATTATTTATTCTCCATTTAAGGTTTAAGCTCTTGTTTGTTTTGGCAAATATATATTGTATACATGAATACACTGAAGAATAACCCTAGTTTCTAATTTTAGTCTTCCACAGAACATTTTTTTAGTGATTGGCGCCAAACGAAAAGGGGGAGAAAATCTCTGGCAAACACTTCAAATTGTAAGTGGGTAAAATGCGGGTATTTTGGAATTCCACGGGGGTAAAATCCATGTATGTAATACTCCTATATCGCCAACGTCCTATCTTAGCCTGTAGAAACAAAGTGTGCCGACAGATAGAGATGCAAGATCGGAATCGGATGCCAACGCGCATGCGCATATACATAAATTGCATTGGCGTCGTGTCTCGTGGGGAAAAAAGGAACGTCGAGAAAAAGGAATGTTAAGCAAATGTAGGCGATTTTTATTTTTGAAAATTCTACAAATGATAAATGCATATACCATACCATTGTTTATTTATACGTTTTTATTACAATATTTCTTCTGCTGAATATATAAAAATAACAGAAAAAAAATTCCGTACAGCTGTGACGCCTATGACTATCCGGGGCTGCGTGAGAGAGAAACGATCGTCTACACTCTACTATCGGCGACGCATTTCTCTCAAGCTGGCGATATAGGAGTATTACATGGTAAAATCGGGTATTTTGGGCCAAAGTTGCGGGTATTTTGTTGATTTGACATTGGCAACACTGATTGGTACAGTGAACTCAATACTATACGCAGTTACCTCAATACTATACGTACCTGAGGTGGAAGTCTAGAGTATTGAAGTGTTTCGTTAACGAATTTATTCGGTTGTCTATTTCCGTTAGTGGACCAATAATCCGTAGTTAAACTCCCACTCCTAATTTAAAGATAATACTTATAATATTTTGATTTATTCAGCAATTCTCATTTTGAATGAAAACAACGTAAGCCATAAACTTCGTTAGTGACGGATTTTTGATAACAAATTTATTCGGTAGCTCCAACCCAACCGATCTTTTACTTTCCCGGACCCATCAAAGGGAAAGTAAGGTGAACGAGCAAAAAAATATCGAGATGTCGATGGAAATATCCATTTTGAGGTCCCCCAAGAAGAATGAATTTTTTACTTGTTTTAAATTTTAAGGAGAAACAATACACTTTGGTGCAAAATGTTGTACAAAGTTTTAGAGCATAAAATTCTCTATAATTTTTGTTTCAAACTTTGTCCAGAATTTCCAATAGTTGCGCCACTAGAGGGCGCGTAAAAATTGTGCATGTATGTTTTATCTAGTTTTTCTTGATTTTGAGGACAAATAATACACTTTAGTGCAAAATGTTGTAGTACAAAGTATTAGAGCATAAAATTCCCTACAACTTTTTTATCAAACTTTTTCTAGAATTTCCAATAGTTGCGCCACTAGAGGGCTCGTAACAATGTTCATGTAGGTTTTCTCTAGTTTTACTTAATTTTGAAGACAAACAATGCATTTTAGTGCATAATTTTCTTGTGCAAAGTTGTAAAGCATCAACTTTTCTTTAACTTTAGTGTTTAACATTTATCGAATTCCTCATAGTTTCGCCGTTAGATCATGTAGCAGTGTGATATACAACGTGCGCTTGCGCAGCTTATGACATTATCAACATTGAAATATCTAAAGGTGCGTTTCCACCAAAAAACAATTACAAACAAACATTGGCAAACATTTGTGAACGTTTGAAAACGTTTGGAAATGTTTATTCGGTTCTGTTTGTCTAGTTAAAAACAAAACAAGAATTCGCGAATAACAGTAGGTTTGCGAACATTTGTCAACGATCCATACTAATTGTACCGCTAAAAAGTAAATAATCTACTGAAAATACGTTTCCACTAAACGCGCACAAACAACAAATCTCTTTGAGGTACCGACAGCGGCCGGAACGCCGCTGTTCGTTTGCAATTGTTCGCATATGTTTACAAACATTCTTAATTTCGTTTCCACCAGGCTTATAAATTTGTTTGCAAACATTGCTGATTATTCGCAAACATTTGCAAACGTTTTGCGCGCTTGGTGGAAATGCACCTTAAGATGTCTAAACTTAGGAATATCAATTCGGTAGACGTAGTCACCATCGGCTCGCTATTTTTAATGTAGTTCCATAAATTAATGTAATGCTTCGTATTTTGTAATTGAAATAATAATAATAAATAACCTATTATCTACGGTCGAGCCGGGAAAGTTCTGGGGTAACACAGCGATTTTTTTAAGTTAGCTAACGAATTCTAACCTTTAAATCCAAATGTCAAAAATGCGTACCGGTGGATAATAATTGTTAAAGTTCATTTCATAGCTTTTCAGTTGCACGTCACCAAATATGACGTCATATCATGTTTTCGGCATGTCTTCGATTACTAGAGTTTGTTTAACCATCCTTTGCCGTTACGTCATAATCTGTGACGTATTCTGCTGTTTTACGTTTGTCGTATATTATTTGAATGTTATTTTACACTTAACCTCAAAATTAAAATATAACTAATGACATATGTTAAGGATCGTTTGCAATGACCCATGTTAAGGTGCTTTTGTATTAATAAATTGGTAATGCCGAAAACTGTATTTTGCTTTATGAGTTGCGTACCTTTTTACATAATTGTAATTTTTTTAACTTGAAACCTCCGTTTTTTTAACCGATTTGTTTCAAATTTCTAGTTTGAGGATATTTAACGTCCCTTAGCATGATTTTTGACTAAATTAAAAAAAATACGGATGATCGAATCTTGATTAAATGGCGAATTAAATTATATATATTAAAAAGGTATTATACGACTATATTTTTGGGGTGAACCCAAAGTTTATTTAAAATTAGATAGAATAACTACTTATTTTTGTAAAAATTGTATAATAATTATTGTCTGTGTCATTGTGAGAAATACTTTCGTAAGTATTCCTAAAAAATGAAAAAAAAAACACATGTATTGGAGAAAACAGGCAATAAATAAATTTATTTCTGAAAAACTCCCAATACAAATAGGAAAAAATAGTATCTTTTGCACTCTGACCATACCATCTCTATCGCATTATACTGGCAGTCATAGGGTGGAAGACGTAAAACCGATGACCATGTTTTAGGGCTAGTTCATCCATTCTGAATAAAATAAAGAATCATTAAAATTGGCAAACATATGACATATTTTAAAAACATGTTCCGAAAATATCCCATCTATATCTTTTTTCTGGTAATTGCCTTTTTATTACATCCCATAGTTGATCTTTCATAGAAAATTTTGGATAGTGAATTTGCTTCTCCTCGAGCCACTCCACCACTGATTGCTTCGTCCAACTTTGATTTCGATTTTTCTCGACAAGGCCGCAATGATACGATGCATTGTCCATGATTATCAATGAAGGCTCAGATAAGTTTGGCAATAGTTGTTCAGTAAACCATTTTTCAAAATTTGTGCAATTCATTGAATCATGATAATCGCCCAACTTGAAAACAAGACTGGCATTTTCCACAAAACCTTCCCCGGCACCTAAATGTAGGACAATATATCGAACACCTCCAGTTTTTTTTTCTTGTAGTTTTTAAAGACTCTCTTGCCAGCTTTTTCTAAATGCTCTTTTACTGAAAATCCAGGTTTCATCTAAGACTACTGGTTTCAATAAAAAATAGTCATTTTCATTTTTTGTATACTCCGACAAAAATTGTATTCTTTTTTGCCTAACTGAAGATTGCTCCTTTAGATATTTTCGATTTGATATTGCGCATTTCCTCCACTTAAATTTCAATTTGGGCAAAGCACCGACCAAGGAGCTTAAGGATATCTCAACTTCGTTAATATATTTAAGTTTTTTTGTAGGAATCTAATTTTGACGTGTTCTCCTGTGGAAACAAAATAAATAGGTTGAAGCTTGAAAATAGCAAAATAAAAACTGAATTTGCACCTACCTGCAGAATACATCGCGTATACTCGTGTTCTTATTGCATGTTGATGTATGGTAAAAATGGAAGATCCTCGAGCAGAAACATGTCCAGCATGCACTTTGATTTCGTAGTCTTTATCTAGTAACTATTTTTTGAACGGTTCTAATAGATATGTCTAGAGCATCAGCAACACGCTATAAAATGTAATAAAACCAAATCAATAAATACATACATTTTGCATAATATACGTAGATACTTACGTTGCAGACTGCATTAAATGGTAAAGCGGTTTTAGAGCATCTGTTTCTCTTGAAAAGTAATTAATCAACTTCAATATTAAAGTTTGCTCTTTCTCATTATACTGGGAAGGCATTTTGACAATGAAAAATTAATTGAAAAAGGCGAAAATAATCCAAAATACTCAACAAATCAAAATGTGACAACTTAACTGTCAACAGTAATAAATAATTTACATTAGTTAAGAAATACGTTAATGACGTCATAATTCCGTCTCATCCATTTCATGATGGAGAGACCAAGATGGATAATGTATGACGCAACGGCAAAGGATGGTTAAACAAACTCTACATAACATTTGATGGCGACTCTACAAAATTGTGACAGTTGTCAGGATCGTATTCAGCCAAATAGGAAAAGGCTAATTAATAAGAATTGTGATATCAAAAGTTTGCAAAATAAAACAAAATGTTTTTTTAATTGATATTTGTTATCATAAATAATATAACATTAGTAAATAAATTCCTAAAATTAGTTATTATAAGACAACAAGGATCACTTGCCGGATGAAACTTACAAAAAGAAATTGAAATAGAACTAATGGAAGTACTGTTCTGATTCAAACTGTCAGGCGTACACTTTGACGTTTATATCAAAAATAGCTAAAGAGCGTGTTCAATATTTCAATTTGGCTATGAAGCCATGACGTGTAGCAAACGGCAGCCAATGAAATGCCTGTATTGTGTCAATTGTAGTTATTTAATATCTACGTGTAGATCTCTCATGATGTTGTTGCCTTACGAAAATTTATAGTGGACGTACCTTTTTTTGCATTTCTTTCAACTTAATACGAGATAGATGCCGTATGACGTGCAACTGAAAGGCTATGCAATGAACTTTATATAAATTATTTTAATAATTCAGAAAGTTGAGTTAAATATACGTAAGATAATATTTATAAACAATTAGTAATTTAAAAAATATTTTTTTATATAATAAGTATGTATAATTCAATTTAATATAATTGATTAGGGCAAATTTAAATGTACGACTTGAAGGTTTTTCTTAACAATTCATAAATATATACCTACAAAATTAAGTAGTTTGGTAATTCAAATAACAAACGGTAGTAGTATAAAATGTGAAATAACTAAAAGAGACTACAGAGAAGCTTAAAAACCCACCGAGGTGGTCTTTACGTTTGTTTTAAAATGAAAAGACGTTACATACACAGACAAGATAGAATAAATAACGGCATCGTCTATTTTTTAAATGATTTATTATTGACTGTGTCTACGAACAAGATTTACGTGTGTGTATCACTGTAATTTTTATCACTTCACTTACTCCATCTTAAAGGCCACACCGGGAGCAGTCGTTTTCGTTGATTTAAATCCATCCTATTAGCGATCAATACAATTCTACTATAAATTAGTGCGATCGACAATGTGTCTAAAGACACCATCTACGGATTTATTTTACATTTGTCTAAAGATGGCAATCAAACAGATTTAATACATCTTTTTTTTAGTAGCAATACGTGTCTAAAGACAGCATCTACAACTACTCTCTACACTTGTCTAAAGATATCACACATTTTCATTCCTTTTTTAAGCATTTTTCTCTTCTTTCTTTCATACTTTTTTCAGTAGCTATTTTAATGCACCCCCTTTTTTTCTCAATTGTATCTTTCTTTTTTGCTCTTTTTCCAGTAACTAGCTTAATAATTAATGTTTTCTTTTTTTTTCTTTTTTTTAGTAACTAGCTCCATTAACCCCTTTTTTCTCAATTTTCTTTTTAAATTCACTTTTTTTTCAAATTTATTTATAAATTACCACTTCAAAAATTACTTCTTCCCGACTAACTGACACAGATCAGCTTTATAATGTTAATATCGCTGATTGTTACCCCTTTTTTTCTCACTTTTTTTAGTACTGCTTCCTCTTTTCAATAAAAAATCCCCCCCACCCTTCTAATTCTTCATTTTTTTCACTTTTCACACTTATTACTCCAAACTTATTTACATCATTTTTTCCCTTTTTCTTCATGTTTTTCCTTTTTTAACTTTTTTTACTTTTTTAATCTAACCTAACTACGATAACTGCCGAACTGTTTGACCAATCAAGCTGAAATTTAGTATGAAGGGTTGGTGTGTGCCTCGAATGCGACCATTAGTTTTTAGTTCAAATTTGTACAGCAGAAGGTCCTCAAGACCGACATTGATTGAATAAACATGTAAGATTTTTTTGCCTTTTCTTAAATTTTAAGGACAAACAACACACTTTAGTGCAAAATGTTGTAGTGCAAAGTTTTAGAGCATAAAATTTCCTATAATTTTTGCATCATACTTTTGACAGTTTTTCCAAATTTGGAAATTAATTTGTTCCATAAATTAATGTAATGCTTAGTATTTTGTAATTAAAATAATCCTATTCTCTACAGCCGAGTCGGGAAAGTTCCTGGGCGACACAACCGATTTCTGTTGGTTTGTTGTATTTTTAACGGATTACCCTGTATTTAAGGCATTGAACCAATTTAAATGTTAATTATTTATCAAATTGTATTAGATTTTCCTATATCTAAAACTAAAAATAAAGGGTCCAATTACATTATGTAAGAAATCATTTTTTTTATTAAAGCAATTTCCTACATTAACAATATCAACTATTTTTTGTGCATTTTGGTTTAATAACAATGTTTACATTTCTTGTCATAAAATTAGGTTCTACTTTTTTTATTTTTAACTTTTAACCTTTTATTTGATTTTTGTTCACAACCAAAGCGGATGGTTAAAATGCTGTTTTTCAAAAACTGTGCGTGACGAAATTTTTTGAATATTTTTTGCGTAATCACACCAAAAACAGTTGTTAAAAACGAAATATATATTTTCGCAAGTTTGTTATATTGACATATTTAATTATAAATAGAAAACGAAATTTTTATTTAAAATTTGACTACTAGTTGCTGATTATCCTATAAAAATTCGTGGTTTTCTTGTCGTACCACCCAACTCTACTGATGTTGGATTTCTGCTAATTTTTATTTGTGGTAGACCAAATGCAACATTTGAACAAGTACCATAGCACCCTGAACCATAGCATACATTCGGTGAGACTGTACATGTTTCATAGTCAATTTCATAACCACATTTTTTCAAATTCACATTCTGAGTGGTAGATTTTTTAACTTTACATTTTCCGCAGTCACTACAACGTATCACATGGCTTTTAGATTTTTTCTTTGGAGAGTTCACTTCAATATCAATGTGTTGACAATTAGTTACGGGATAACGAAAACTACATTTTTTTGTTTTAGTAACTTTTTTCGGACAACACGGTTCTATTTTTTTAACAGGCCTTATACAATCACACGCACAGGGTTCACAAACTTGCCTTGGACAATAAGGTTGTACCCAACAATTTGGAGTTGGATAACAAGTTCGCGGTAAGCAAGGGGATCTTGGTCTATAAGGCATTAAACTACAAACTGGTGCTGGAATACAGGTACATGGTTTATTATATTTATAAGGATAAAATGGCTTTGGGGCACAAGATTGTTTTTGTAAACAAGGAGACGTTCGTACACCAATTGTATTAATTTTGCGGTCAAAATACAATCTGCAATATTTAGGAATTTTCGCCTTTGGTCCAGATAGTTTATTTCTAAGTTCTGGATCACATAATGTAGACTTATCTTTAACATTTGTAATAATCGCAGATGTATTAACATCAACAGTTTCATTAATGGCTTCTACACATTTAACAGCATAGGTGGAAATATCAGATTGAGTTACGATACTAACTCGTTTTATTTGTATTGGTGAGACACATCTGGAGAGACATGATTTTGGGGATGGAGTACGTGGTGTGGTTTTCTTAGGTGAAAGAGTGCGAGATTTCCTTAATCCATTCTTATCAGCCGGCGATTTTTTTTGTTTACATTCAGAAAAATTGCAAGATTTCCTTATTATAGGACAACAATTAGAATTATTGGAACACTTATCAGCCAGCGATTTTCTTCGCTTAGACTCAGATTTTTCTGGCTTCAATTTCGAACAAGTAGTTTTAACATTGGACGAGGATGAATAATATGAACCTGATTGTTTACTACTAGAAGAATAACAGTTAGAAGAAATACATGAACATGATTTCTTATTAGATTTAGGCTGGCAATGCATGGGACATTTTAGACTTATTAAATTTTGAGTAATTGTCAAAAATTGACGTAAAATTTTTATCTTCTTTTATTTCTGTGAATATTAGGTCGGTGTTGTTTCAGACATTTCTGCAGCTGATACTTTTAAAAATTAACTCGAAGCATTCAATAGAGATTATAACGCTGTCTAGTGGCTAAATTCTCTAAATTTGTGATTGGAGTCATAAGGTTCATACTTATATTTATATTTTTAAACAAATTAATGTTTTTAGAAAAAGTATAGAGATTTTTTTAAAATCCTATTTAATGATAGGTCAGTAGCACCTGGATGATAGGCTAGATAGATCAGAAAAAAACTAACCTGATCTCGCACCTCACTGTTTATAAGACAGTTCTTTAATATCTAAAAAGTATTCACAGGTTTGCATTTGGCGCAGTCTAGTTAGTCCTATTTTAAATACATAAAAATAATAAGTGTTTTATTTATATTGAGCCAATGGGGTGTTTTTTTTTTACTTTAATATGTTTATTACCTATATTGACGAGCATATACCAAAATTTCGGAAAATTTTTGGCGTTCAGTGCCCTTAATTTTGAATATTAAATATATTGTTATGAAATTGTTCACCCTGTATAGGGAATTTTTGAAATTAATATTTTTTTTTAAAAAGTTAATTTATTAAAAGATTATTCAAAGTTAATTGTTATGTTTGTTAAATAAGATAGGAGAGTTTGATATGCAGGGGAAGAATAGGAAACGAAAAGTATTATAGATAGATTGGCAATAAATTTAACAAAAGTGAAAGAATCTTAAAATTTTTAAATAATGAATGTTGTTATAATAAAATTGAAATTTTGGAATTGTCATATATGAAATTTAAGTCAGATAGTAAAAAGGGAATATAAGGTTAATAAGCTAAAATAAGGCTGAGGTAGTTTTTAAAAAAAAAATCAAGTGGTAAAGAAAATGATAAACAAAAAAAAAGATTATTGAGAGATAATTTTTTTGGAATTGTCAGAAATAATTTTATGAAAAAGGGGACATTGAATGGTTAAAGGAAAAGAGATGTAAAAAGTTATATATTATATATTAAAATAATTAGAAAATATAGTTTTAATTAAAAAAAAAAAAATGTTAAAGAAAATTTATAAAATTTGGAATGGTACTCAATCAGTAGTAAAAAAAATTTTGGAGGAAGACTAAACTATATCAAGATTAAATTTTGGGAAAAACATCTATAATTGAAGAAACTAGGAAATAAGAAGCAGATATTTGGAAGAAGAGAAAGAAATCATAGTTAGAACTAATCATATAAGAAAAACACAAGAAAAAGGAATATAGCAGGACAGTTTATAAATTTTTTGATATTGTTTGTAATGTTTATTATTTTTTTGACTAGGACCCAGCCAAAATTCTGAGAGCATTTGTAAATATCATTACAATATGTAAGACATCTTAAGGTAGTTGAGAAAACAGTATCCTGTAATTACTTTTAAATCCATTAATTCTCTATTTCTGTTAAGATGGCGCTACAATTGACGTTATTTATTTAACTTTACTACAAAATGCCTTATAATTATTTTGTCGCAATTTTCAAGAATAGTATTTTTAATAGTCTTTGAAAAACTAAAATAAATACGTAACTTCGACGCTCCCCCTTGCGATAAGAGAAAACAGTCGGCTGTAACCTCAATTCGGATAAATCAGAGTGGCGCCATCTTTCGCATATTTTTTTAACTGATCTACCTGAAGTCGTCACAGGTTTGATTTTTTTTTTAATTATAAGGCGAACACAGATTTAAAAAAAATTAAAAATATGGGTTAAATATTTATTGGTTAGGTTTCTAATGGATCATTTACCTAAAATTATGCAAGCACCATTATAGTAAATACAATTACAATTAAAACATCCTATTTAGCACATATTATTATTTATTTTATTTAGAAAAATACAGCGTCTTTTGTAAATTTAATAAGGCATGGAACTGGGAATGTTTAATAAGGCACGTAACTGAAATCGTGCGAAAACTGGAAACTTGGAAAAACGATGGGTTAGATTGGAATTTGGAGTGGTCTTAACTTAATGAGCAGTTTACATTGCATATTTGAAGACATATGTAATACTTATACTTGCCCACCCCCACTATTCCACCTCCATTGTTTCACTATCAGAATCATTCAAGTCGTTATCCATATTATAGGAGTCATATAAATCTGATTCCCCGAGCGAAATAATAACAGGTGGAATATTTTGAAAAGTACAGTTTCCCATGTATTTTGTCCAGTCAGTCAGTATTAGTGATTCGGTGTGTCTACAAAAATTTGTCCGCATGTCTGATGTACATTTTGAAAGAGCCTTGGACCATAAGTTCCTAACTCTGTTCTTATCTGAGTGGACAGAACTTATGTTCTTATTGCAATAGTCCTTACAATAGGATTATATTGACAATGATATGGGGGTAGTCTAAGAACTTGATATCCATGCTCTTTCAAAAGTTCGTCTATAAAGTATTTCTTTATTTCATGTCGAAAAGGTTTGATTAAGTCGTTGAGTTGTTTTTTCGTCATTTTACTATCAAAAGTTATGTTGCAGTTAGTCAACCATTCCTGCAATACCAATTTTTTACAAGAAAATGATGGTGCATGGTTTATCTAAACGCTCCGAATGATATGGAGCGTTGTCTATAACCACTACACATTTTTCTTGTATGTTGGACAAAGCAGGAAATAGTGTAATCTCGGTCGTTATTTAAAGAGTCTAATAAAAAGTCACATCCGTTCAAAAATCCCAAATTACTGCCTGCCTCTGAATGAAATTGGCTGGCATGCTCTTTTTATCAGACTCGAGTGTACCAATTGACGAACCTGGGATCCATTTCTGTATATCAAAGTTTCGTGCAGTACACGAATCTGATATTTTCGTTCGAATTTTTTAATTTTATAAATTTAATTAAAAATGAAATTTCGGCCGAAACAATGCGTTTTTGTTCAGTTAAAATTTCCCGCCCATTAATTTTCTTATACTTATATCCGATAGATTTTAAAAGCCGAAACAAAGATGTACGCCCTTGCTTATACCCGAAATTTTCCTTAACGTCGTTTAAAAGTCTATCGAGGGTAAAAAATTCGTTATTTGCATGGTACATTTAAATTTGTCGTTGAACGTCTTTCATATTCATGTATTTTTCAAAAGTTGTTGGTTTGACAGTTTTCCTTTTTTTTTGTTACATTGTAACGTATTGTCTTTTTCTTGTATAATAGTCCGTACAGTCCGTGAACCCACCTAAAACAGAAAAAAATTAACAGGTGTATCAGACACTTTAAGAAGAATTCAAATTTTACCAAAAAACACTAAGATACTCTTTCTATGTATAGGCATTCTGACGAATGGCAATCTTCCCGCTTTTTTTTAGTGCTCTTGTTTCACCCACGGTTTCGGTATATCACTAGATTGCCTCCGGCGCCAAATTTTTGGAATGGTTTACTCCACCGACTATCGATCTACGGTATCTAGAGTACCAGGATAGCAACATATGGAGGTTACAGTAATTCCAGGGGTCTGTTGTCGTAGACTATTTAGGGGTGCACGGTGTAAAACAGGCTTTAATTGTTTCACAGTGCCGAACCTGAATTTACCGGTTGCTGTTGTTAAAATAATAAAAATTGGAAATTACCATTTAACTTTATAATTATTAACTCTTGCCTACGCTTCACTAACTACGGAAAGCTATATTAAACCTTGCGGTATACCTGAGCAATAAAAATCAGATGCCACAGATTATTTGCTGATTAAATTCTTTTTAAAAAAAAATTGTAAACAATAATTCTTCGGTATATGATAGGATAAATAAAAGCAGTATAAGATAGCGTGTAATTCTACAAAATGTATGTGAAAATAATTTGCAGTTCTAATGGTGAAAATGATATCTACCCAGAAAAGCGGTATTAGGCAATATAAAATTTCCGTTGTATTTGTGTCTAAAATGCAACTATGTCGGTTCATAATACATAAATCAACATTAATGAAATTAACTTATAAAAAAAAATGTACGGTATTCAAAAAAAGAAACAAAAAAATTTCTGATTTTCCAAATTTGGTTCAGCGTTCTCTGAATAAGAGGCTCCCTATGGTCCTGCTCTATGCAGCGACCACTATAGGGCGATGAACCCAATCCCCAAAGCTTTCCACTTTTAATTTGAAGCGTTTCGGATAAACAGCCGTGTATGTCCCTGCTCTATGCAGCGAACACAAGGGATGTCACTCCAAAAACCTTCGGACCTAAAGAGTTTTAGATTTTATTTGTTTTAAACTTTATTAGTTTAAAACAAGTATGAAATATTTTACACATATACACAGGAAATATATTGAAAATTAAAACCTCATTGCAGCTAAATGATATTTATTTTTAACCAGTAAAATAAAATTGTACAAATGGATAAAATATTCTTACTTTTGATAAAAACGTACACAAATCAGTTCTTTATATCGGTCGGTCGGTATATAATTTTGATTTTAAGCGGCACAAGCAGAAGTAAAAGAGAGTGATTTTAGCGGCTCCTGGCCTTTTTAACAGTTTTCCCAGCCCCACTTGGCAAAGGCCCCACTAAATCAGAAAAATATGCGCGATAGTCTACGGAACTGATTTGTGTGGTTCGTCTCCACAATTTACAAAATTAAAAATCCAAAGAAGTAGGAAATCCAAAGAAATAGGAATTCCAAAAAAATAAATTATTTGTATACATGTTAATAAATTAAGAGGGGTATCAATAAATCCAAAGTAAAGCAGTTAATACCTTAAAAATAAAATTAGTTATATAAAGAATGTTGAATAATAATTAAAAAAATAACTTCGTTACAGCATGATAATTGTTCAACAATATATTCAAATAAACATCTAAGAGAATGACATTTTAATCTGACACAAATCATGATACCAACTTTGTTAAAAGCTCAGCATGTTAAACTTGATAAAACTAAATCACAGCCAACTGAGTTGCAAAAAGAATTGGAATAGAGTATAATCCTCTTAAAGGTTCTCTACACCTTTTCCAGTTGTAATTCAGAAAATGTGAGATGTAATTCAGATATATAATATGTATTTCAGAAACGCCATATTGTATTTCAGATATCTAACATGTAAAACAGAAAAGGAAAAATGTAATTCAGAATCGAAAGATGTAATTAAGAAAGCGTAGAATCTATTTCAGATTTATCACATTTGATTCAAAAAAGAAAATATGTAATTCAGAATTGGTATAATGTAATTCAGAAGAAGTACATGGTCTCTATATACACGCTCTCTATTTCAAATATTTATAATATAAAGTTCGTAAAGTAACAAATTACAAAAAAGAGTGCCGAGAAAACTATGCAAAAGAAGAATATCACTGTCCAACATTTACATTTTACATCGCCAAAACTGCTGTGTGATGAATCGTAGAATGTTGTATTACTCCTCCACAGTCCCCTCCCACTATGGTTTCTTTTGCTTGATCAAAGATGCTCTCTAAATAAACAAGACGTTGCTCTCTAATTCTGGGCCCAACTACGACTGGAATTCTTAGGTAATTTTTGACGAATATTTTAATATTGGACCATATAGTCTCAATGGAATTCAGCATTGATGAATAGGTCGCTAATCTCAGTACATAGTGACGCCCCAGTATTTTCAAACAGCCTTTCTAAGTCCGAATGACGGGGTGAGTTATCACAAACTATTACTAAATCATTCAATTGATTTCCATTATTTTCTCAAATTCTCTCTGGACCCACTCATTTGCTGTTGCGGAAGTGAAAGAACCGTTCATTATGTACTATTCCTTCTGCGCTGATATAGCGCCAATCAAGTTGATATTAGGACTTCTTGAAGCAGACAGCATTTGGACTGCCCTTACACCCTTACGGGCGCGGCCTTTTGCTCTTCGTCAAAATAGGTTTAAATTGGTCTCATCCATCTAAACAATTTGCTTACCTTCTCCAACATACATGTTAAATCGTACTTTCGAAAAATAACTTTTTAAAAAAAAACTACTTTTATTGGTTACAATATAAAGCTCATAAGCATGTGAATTACAAATAATAACTAACTAACTTGTTTACAAATTGCCCTTTTATATTAAAAGGATTCGCTGATTCAGCCCCCATAAAAACGGCTTATTATTTCTTATCATATGTAGGCGTTTCTGTGAATGCTATTACATATCAGCAGTTTTGGAAGAAGTTGATAACGTATTTGCGTTTAATTATTAAATGACCTTGAAAACGTATATAACATACATGTTTAAAATTTGTATATATTCTGCTCTTTTTCTTTTATACCAAATACTTCGCTTCGTTACGACTATGTAACAAAAACGTGGCACAACATAGATATTTAATAGTTTCGAATTACATGTAACGCTTTCTGAATTACAATTCACCAGTTTTGAAATAAATATTATACTTTCTGAATTACATGTTAGTGTTTTAAATTACATCTTTCCTTTTCTGAAATTCAATTTATATTTCTAAAAACATGTTCGCTTTTCTGAATTACATGATACCTATCTGAATTACAACTGGAAAGGTGTAGAAGATTCGGCAAATCCTAGTAGCGACCAATAATTTTTAATCTTATTTAAGGATATGTCAATAGCTACTAGACGATAGAATAGTAGGGACCAGATTTACTTGATCTAGCACCCCATGGTGTTTATTTATTTAGATATTTATTTCGGATGGAATAAAATATTATAATTTTTCGAAGTCCTTAAAAAAAAAAACCAGAAAAATATTGAATACGCATTTGGCTCGGTCTAGTTTTTTTAAATAGCTAAAAGCTCATTGATTTGCATTTGGTGCAATCTAGTCATTTTTTATAAATATTCAAAAAATAAAATAACTAAAAATTAGTGACTGGTTTGCATTTGGCGCAGGCGGTTCTTTTTTTTAATACATGAAAATAGTGACTACTTTATTTTTATTGAGGCAGTTATGATAATTATGTTACTTTGCGTTGTTCTTAAAATAAATAATTATCTTAAAGGTTCTCTACGAGATTAACCGTACTGGGCTGGTATGACCTGATCTATATTGCAAGCATTTGTTTTTGGGGATTCATACCTCTAGGAGATGGGCTTATTCAATATTAGCACTATTGTGTTTCGAGGTGAGATTTTAATTCTATGCATGTTGACACAATTCCGCTGATGAGTCCTTAAGGGACGAAACAGCTGTCCCGTATACGGCCCGATGCATAGAAATCAAATTCCCACACCATGCAAGTATTTTTACAAATCCATATTAAAACAGGTAAACGGATCTCCACTGGGATATGCCCCATAAACGTAAACAAAATAAATTGCGTCTTACTTGTCTCATATATTTCTAATGATACTTTTATGGTCATTAATCACAATAAAACAAATTAGAAAAGGATAAACAGTGAAGTGAAACAGAAAAATAATTACTATAAACGTCGTACTTTACTTTTCGCACTATGTTTTGACAACTTCTTGACATTAATAATACGCATACGTTTAATAAGTGAAAGTTACTAATAACAATTGAAACTTTAGACTATATATTGCTGACTTCTCAATATGGGATTTATAGCAAATTCCATTGGTAAAACTGGTGCGCACTGAGTGCATAATTTGTATTCTATTGGGAAAACTGGTGGAGGGTTTTGTATTCCATTGGGGAACTGGTGCATTCGAATTTGAACTCCGTGCAACATTTTCAGTACGAGCTCCATGAGGTCGTGCGAAGTTAGTGCAATTGTGAATATGGCGGGATTATCAAAAGGTTCAAAATTGCTAGTGGCATTATTCTTCATCTTCAAGTAATGATGAGGAAATAATATACGAAGTAATGAAGTAGAGGACAATCAGATATCAAAATGTTTTCAATGATTTGAAAAATTTACATACTTGTTAATTTAAGTATTTCATCACTATCGTCAAGTGGTAATGTTAAGTTAATGATTTCATTATTCAGTTAAAATGCAATAACATATAGTCCTGGAATAGAGTCATTCATTTCTAAAATGTAAATAAAAATAACCAACCTTATATCCTTCTCGCACAAAATAAATCAGCCTAACCTAAGATTTTGTATTCCATTGGATATGAACTAGTGCACATTATTTATGAACTGCTTTAGGTTTCAATGCAACACTGGTGCAAAACTAGTTTTACCAATGGAATTCGCTATTAGTATAGAGTTGCATGGATTGGTCATATTTCGCATTATTTTTAATGACAAATTCATACCAAGTGTTTTCATTACTGTCCTTTCGTGGTTACCGAAACAATTGCTAGTGTGACAGTTTTTGTCATTATATAAGTATTTTTTGTCGGAACTTCCATTATTTTTCATAATTTTGTAAATTGAATATGTAGATAAGTATGTGGGATTCGTTCTTAGATAGAACTACTCAGTCATGTGGACACTTGCATCAAAATTCAACGTCTTTCCGACATACCAAAACCGACATATTTTCTGTTGAATCCCTAAATTACATTCCAAAAGAAATTCTGTGCCATTTAGATCCTTTACACATGAAAGAGCTTCGACCGAAAACGAACCCCAAAAAAGGAGTTCCAAGAACATCCCAAAGAAGCAGTTCGAGCTTAAAGCAATACGTACCAATTCCTGTATACTACAGAGTTAACGCCGAAGCTTGTGATAAGAAAACCAGAATCGTTAGCGCCCCCGCGTGCCGGAAAATAAGAGATTGTAAATGCGGAATTAATCATGAGGAAGAAACAGATTTTGAGAAACTTGCAAAAAATTTAGATCAGCTAATACCAACGTCATCCAAAAAACCAGAAAATGCACTTCAGTCATTATCGCAAAAACTTGGTAAATATAACAACACTTAGATCTGATTATTAAAAAATAATGCAATTTTAATTAAGAAACTTTTAAAACAGGTAATTATAAAATTTACCCGTGAAGATGCTTGAATTAAGCAGAAATCCGTAGATCACAAAATATTAAAAAAGTAATTAATAGGTAAAGAACCCCGCACAAACCTTATGGAAATTGGCTCCCGGTCAAATTGGCTGAAATTTGGATATGTTTTTACTTTCGGCATCCTGAACAAAAGTCTCAATGGACACAAAGCTCAATTTTGATTATTTTGGCTCCTACGGAGCTCCAAAGCTCCACGGATTCACCATTATTTACTACTACTCTTCGAAATTTTAGTATTTGCTGCGTTAACAAAAAGTACCCTCCTATCTTTTCGAGGTCGCAGCATTCCAATCCAATGCCAATATAATAATATTGACAATTGTCAGCTGTCAACTAGCTGTCAAACAACAAGCAATAATCAAAATTGATAAAATCTACATGTAAATATGTTTTTGAGGTTGCTGAGTTCAAAACTGATGTCAAAAGACGATATTGACAGTTGACGGCTGTCAATTAACTGTCAAACAACAAGCAATAATCTATCTTTACACATTATCATGCACAGTCAAATATGTAATTAACGATAATAGTCAACTGTCAATATCGTCTTTTTGGCATCAGATTAGAGTTAGGCAACCTTAAAGACATATGCTTACATGTCAATTATATCAATTTTGACAGTTAGTTGACAGCTGTCAACTGTCAATATCGTCTTTTTAATATCAGTTTTGAACTCAGCAACCTCAAAAACAAATACTAAACTTTCGAAGAGATTACTCTTTTATAAGTAGTAAATAAAGATAAATCCGTGGAGCTTTGGAGCTCCGTAGGAGCCAAAATAAGCAAAATTGAGCTTTGTGCCCATTGAGACTTTTGTTCAGGATGCCCAAACGAACAACATATCCAAATTTCAGCCAATTTGACCGGGAGCCAATTCCCATAAGGTTTGTGCGGG
Source organism: Neocrepidodera transversa (assembly GCA_963243735.1). Taxonomy (NCBI): domain Eukaryota; kingdom Metazoa; phylum Arthropoda; class Insecta; order Coleoptera; family Chrysomelidae; genus Neocrepidodera; species Neocrepidodera transversa. Next base: position 26,737,328 of record OY725345.1, on the reverse strand, counting down.
GCAAATAATATCATGCCGCAAAATACATTGATCGGAAACGTTCAGTATGTCATAGTTTAGCTTCCAGTATCATTTTTTGGTATGGCATTTTATTATTATTATTTGTAAAGTCATTGATGGTGCTGAATTTACCTATCAATTTTCGTATATTTTCTGGGGTTGAAAAAGAACGAATTGACTTCTGCCAGTTTAAAAAAAAACTTAAAATATGATAGAAATAACTAATTAGATAAAGCATTACTGAATAAATTTCCTCATAATAAATATTTACATTTATTCACCTTCAGATCATCGAAATGTAGTGGAGAAAAAGATTATTAATCCAATCCTAAAATCTACGACTAATTCAGCTTTTGGAAGTCTTTACTCACTTCAAGAAAACGAATATACTTTTGTCAGTCCTGTTGATACTATAAAATTAACCAAACCAAAACCTTGCGATAGAAGTATCTGTGGTGAAAAGAATTCTCAAATCGAATTGCGTCAGAAAAAGCGAAACACTCAACAGAGGCAAGAAAATTTTTGGAAGTACTTTTGGGTAAATTTATTTTTTAAGTAGTTAATGATTCAATACGTAGTTGCTTTATCCAGCTTAACTATAGATAGATAGATGACTATCACACTGTTAATTCGAACTAATATGGTTACAGACTGTCCGTCTGTAAAAAGATTTAACAATCCTTAGCAACTGGTGTAGCGCAAATAAATCATTCATCAGTATTAATAAATGTAAAATAATTTGCACTAAAACAAATTCCATTCCTAGTCGACTACATATTCTAATTACTGGGATCACGGATTGCAAAAATTTGGGAATGCTATTACCATTGTATCACCATTGTCTAATGATACATAGTCAGTCAATGTCTTTGAAAAACCATTGGATCCAATCACAAGCGCCATCTATTAGACATTCGGATTCGATGAAAATATGTTTCGTAAGCTAGTCGCACCACAGTATAATGATTTATATACAAAAAGTGCGGCTTGCGGAAACGTCGCCCTGTTAAAGATTTAGTTTGTGCAAACTCCGGTTTGCACGGTTTTGCATGAGCGTGTAGCCACACGTCAATAATTCCGCCATGCTTCCAGTTGAAAATTTATTTCAAAAGGTGAGGTTGACAAAATGAGTGACGTTCGGAACTATTCGAAAGAATTTCTTACAGAGTTTATCGTGTTACCAAACGTAGCAATTCGATAAAAGCCTTTCATCCATTTTTAAATAACTACGCCAATCATCTGGATCTTCCCTTAATTCATTAATTAAATTTACATGTAAATAAATATTTCTATCTAGTAGCCACTTTTTACACCAATTAGATCTATAACGTTTACCACCTTTTTTAACCAATAAATAAAAAATCATTGATCGTAATAAAAACAATTCATCTCTGGACGACATTCCTACTAACAGCCACTAAAGGCGAATGTTGTTAAACTGAAGTTTGCGCAAATTACTTGTACCGTGTGGCCACCCGTAGCGTGTTCAGTCAGTTTGCACAAACTGTTTGCGCAAACCAGGCTCGAAGGAAAACATGAGCGTCTGGCCGGAGCTTTATGAACCAAATTGCAAGTTTATGCATTAACTTATACTCCAGGATAAGTAGAATAGACAAGGATTACAAAAAAATGGGTTTTAGCGACATCAATCGAGACTTAATAGGTATTCAGTTCTTTTTGATCCGCTCCATACAAAGAAAGCAGAAAATATTTTTTCTGACTAATCGATGACGTTACGAATAAATGGAAAAATAAAATGTTGTTAGGTTAATTAGATCCAATATCATAAATAAAAAAGCGATCTTAGAAAGTTGGTTCCTAAGTCCCTCAAATTGTAGTTTCGACCTACAGACGTCATATAGTTAACTGCCGCATGAAAAACTACTTCCGATTCTTTCAAACAAAAAAAATTGCTTCGATATCCGAATTATTAACAAAGTTAGAAGGGGGTGGAACTTCTTCGTGAAAACAGTCTGTTTCTACAAAAGAAATATCTGGATTTTATAAATTACCAAACAGGGATGGATTGATTTAAATCAGCTGATTTTTAAATTAAAGTCATGAGTTTAATCACACTAATTTTTTAATAATACAATGACCTAACTAGATTTTGGCTGTTTGCACTTAGCTTATATAGGAAAATAAAATTCGTATTTCGTGTAGATTTTTTTTATATTTCGCAATTTATCTACGATAAATATTAAAATTGACATAAATATCCGTTAAAAATTATAAAATTTACATTATGTATACAGAATTATAAAACATTTAGTTGTATAGAACATTGAGTTAAAAATTTTTACTGTTACAAACATGTGAATAGATAAAAGTGTTTGTAGGACATAAGAAAAAAATTTCATATTTCTGCATTTAGATTATGAAAATTTGAATAAAAATAATAGTTTCTCACCAAGTTTGTTCCTTAAATCCGAATGAACAAATCCAAAAATGCTAATAATTCTTTATATACCGATCTGAGGAGGCAATTGCGCAGAGGAATTGCTTGACTACCGACAGTTGTTTTGCAATTTCAGGCTCATCCCTTTTGTGATAACCACCGCTAAATTACATTCACGTTTTTATTATTTCGTCTGAAAACATAAAATCTTTAAAAGGCCGCAATGCTTATTGAACTGTATTGCTAATGGTAGTACTAAAGTGCTTCAGGACACTTCTTTAATGTTTTCTAAATCCAAGGTCTTTTCGTCTTGTGTTAACTTGTATTTTTGTTTCTGTGGATCCAACATATAGACTATAAAATGGTTTGGCGATAGTGTTTAGTTATAACGACATTAAAATGCTCTAAAAGGTGTTTTATTATAGGTAATTCTATAACTGCGTCAAATGTATCCTGTAAATGTTTTCACTGCTCTACAGCATCTGAAATAGTTGCATTTTTTCTTTGCAGGATATCAGTAGCAACTACAATGGACTTTAAAATGTTTAAATATTCTTTTGCTGAATGTTTAAGCCCAATATTGGAAACATTGGGTAAATTACTGGAATAATATCCTTCTTGTTTTCCTCCCAGATTTTTAATATTATGTCTTACTGAGTGATATATATCTCTAAGCAATCAGCAGCGATATTTCAACGTACATCACTTGGAAGTACTAATGTCTTGTCGCTTAATTGGCTGAACTTTCCTCTAACTACATAATTATTGTGAAAATACTTCACTATTTGGACTACATATTCTTTAATGTCCTTTACTTGTAGGTCTTTGCACAGTTTTTTGGGCCATTTTTTTCTTCCACTGTTTTTCTCATGTTGCGTTGGTTGTCACAAATTATGTTTCCATGTATTGGTATTTTGATTCACATGAAGAAATCAAGTCACAACATATTTTGGTCAAATATTCAGAAGTATGAGGTTTTCCTGATGTATTAATAGTTTCATAAAGAAACAATGTGCCAACTTCAGTTGTTACTGTTTCACATATTCACACACTACTCTGATTCATCTAAAAGGCTTGTTGCTATAGTTTTTCTTGATGACGGCATATAACTGAATAGATTTTTTTAATTCTGAGTTTTCAATGCACCTAAAACTCGAATTAGTAGCAAAAATTGTCTTTGCTATTTTTTTGTCAATCATGTTTCTCAGTTGTTGATACCGGAATTAGGAAATTTCTTATGGTGGGCTCATTTTCATTTTTTTCTTTTTTGGTTTTTTGGACCGGCTGTGAAATCACTGACACAGTTTGCGGATATTGATGTGGAACTCGAGGCAGACGACGTACTGGCAATACTGTGTATCAAAATTTAAGTGTCTAAATCTAAAAAGAAAAAAAAACAATTTACAACAAATACACAAAAACTTTTTAACCTAGAGCTAATAATTTTCAAGTTACGATTTTAAAAGTTTATTATGTTTATTATATCATTTTCAAAAACTCGAAAACTAATAATTTTGAGATAAAGAATTATAGGCCACTTTTTGACAACAGCAGAATTTAAAAAATATCTATAATACTGCGCTAAGGGCCTTAAGATCCATGACTTCAATTTTTTTAACCATCGTTCGTCACTTCTTTCTATCCAGGACAGTTTCTTCCCAATTAACGATTCCCACTTTCCTTAAGTCCTCTTTACATGCCTGTATCCACTTTTTACGAGGCCGTTCTCTTCTTATTATTTGTCCGGCGTAACCTTTTTACTCTGACTATTTGTCTAATCTCTACTTGACCATATTGAGTACCGCATTTGTTCTTCTCCATTTGCATGCTCTCTCTCCACCAAAAAGTTTCCTCACTACTCATCTATTTCAGATATTAAGCTTGTTTTCTATGTTCTTATTCATAACCTACAATTCACTCCCGTACAATACTGTAGGTTGTATTACTGTTCGATATAATCTTAGTTTCGCTACCCTTGAGACCTTTTTCGATTTCAGTATATTCGCTTCTCAATTGCTTCTTCTTCCTCACCTTTACCGGTAACTGTTACTCTCAAATATTCATCACTATTTATTTTTCAAAACTGGACTCTTGTTTCAATTTTAAATTTTCTTAAATCCCTTCCTGCATCTTTTTCCATTTCTAACTAATTTGTTTTATTCTAGTTAGTGTGCAAACCACGTGGTTTTATCCTTTTCTCGAATAATTTGACAATTCTTAGTAGCTCATTTCTTGTTTAAAAAAATTAATATTTTTATTTTTGATGTAGTGACTTAGAACTAATAACGCACAAATGATTCGCTCTAACTATAATTAATATTCATTAGCAAGCGAAAATGAGAATAAGTCAAGTGTCAAGTAATAATAATTACCATTAGGGAACGAGCGAAGCGAGCTTCCCTTAAAGATTATATTGTGTGTCCGTCCGTCTGTAGTTGTTGCGTTATCTTGCAAACGGGGAGAATCTTGAAAACAGTAAAAAATTCCAGACAGAATCGATTCGTTTTGAGTGTCAAGGTGCGTAGCTTCACCCCCTTTTGAATCAGGGATAATAAAAACACATCGGGCGATGCCCAAATATATGACGATGTTAAAAAAATACCGTTTAACTGGTACTGGAAAAACTAAATAGGAAAAAAGGAAAACAAACCAAGAATATCACAATGCAATGATTTATTTAGATCTGGTTTTTTTTGTATAAAACTTTTTGTCTTCCAGCAATTTCTATTTGTTATTTTTCTCTGACTGTTACAACACTTCGACACCAACTATTGTGTACTTCCACCCCCTGAAACAACCGCAAACATTTTCTTTCAAGAAACGTGTTGTTGCAAATACTTATAGTATGATAAATTGTACTGTATTTAATTTGAAGGTAAAAAACCTTTAGACAAAGTAATATTAGTTCAAAACAGTAAAATATTTCCATAAAATCAACTTTTGTCCTAACCTGTTACTAAATGTACGTTTTGCAGCATTTGGATATGCTCTTAGAATGTATGTTCAACTCATTAGAAATATTCACACGTTTATACCAAAAGTATTTAGCTGTGATAAAACTATTGTAATTAGTAGTTTCTATATGTATTAATTTTTTGATTTAAGTATTTTTATTAATTAGTAATATTTCTGAATAACTTCTGATGTTATTTCAGCGAAAAACATCCAAACAATTTTATTCCTTTAGATTCAAAGTATCCCAAAGTAAACAATTATTTTAAAAAAAGCTCTTGCAAGTTGTATAGTTTCCGAGATCTAACTTTACCAAAAACTTTACCGCAGAAAATTTCAAGATATTTTGCTTTGTTCTTTCGATTTTATTTATGTGTTGCTTTTATTTGTCAAATAAGAAAATAACCAAGTTGATCATTCATTGATTCATAAATGTCGCTGTAATTCAGAATTACATCAGTGACAAACGGACGAACAAATCACTTTCAGCTGATATTCAAATAGTGTTGTCGGGAGTAATACCACTAGAGCTCAGATTTGGCCGGTTTCATTTCGAGTATTTATTTTCATTGGCAATTTTACCTAACGGTCTCGTGATTTTGTCAAATAGGTCGAGTTAAATTTTCAATGAAAATAAATACGAGAAAGAAACTTAAAAATACCCTGCCCAAAATCTGAGCTCGCGTGGTATTTGGTAAGATAATTCCATGAATAGAAAACTCATCAATTCAATTAAACTTTATTTAACAAACTAAAAGAACAATAAGTAGAAGAATAATGTTTAGAAAGAATAATTGTTAAAATTACAATTATTATATACAAACGAACAGTAAATGCTCGCGTTGCTACGGTAACGTAATTTATCCAAATTTTTTATCCACTTGCAATTCTGTTCCTTCCTATTTATCCGATTTATCCACTTGCAATTCATATTTATCCGATAGCAAACTGACATTTTTGTATTAGTATATGGCATTATTTACATATGAGTGGAATTGTCAAATAATATTAATATTAATACAGAAGTGGAATTGCTTTATACATAGTGATTTTCCGAAAAACACTTGAAATGTTTAATTTGCTTTTTCCTTTCCACAGAAAGAGGGACTCAAAAAAGTGTTTTCTGAATACCTTTTCTTTGATACTTCTGTTCCATTGGAATAAATTTTATTATAGTGGATTTAATAAAAAACCTTTTCCTACTCTTTCGTCCACACGCTACTGGTCAGTAGCCAACCAGTAAATATATCGACAGGTGATTTATACACAACGAATATGTTGTATGAGATTTGATAATTACATTTTATATACCTAGATATATAAAAATTCTATACATGCTGTATTTTTTTAAATTTAAGAAAACGTTTTTACAATACAATTAAAAGCTAATAACCATCAAGTAATAAAACACTTTCGTTATAGTGCATCAAGACTATAATCTTAGAATCGATACCTGTTGCAGGCCAAGTAAATCGGGATCAAACATTTTGGCATTTAAGAAAGGTTACAAAAATGGAAGGGCACATAAAATTATTAATTAGTGTAATGCGATTTCATTATCAACACCAGATTAAATACCGCAAGTGCGTTTCCGGTCGGGAGTCGAGGGTTAGGCACGGTATCGTATCAAATCGAGATATATTTTTCAGTTTGCGTGAAACTTTCGTAAGTGATGTTCGTGTAAAAAAAATCCTAATTAAAAAGAAAGTAAAAATATGGATACGATTTTAGAAAAAACCAAACACGCCGTGAAAGGATTTCACCGCGTCGGTCCGGATACTAATAAATCGCGAACGGCTTTTACTGATGAAGACGGTCACAAAGTAGTACAGAAACGTACCGTAACGGTAGTTCAAAACGCGTCGGTTCTTAATATCGGAAAAATCAAACCGGTTGATTTGAAACTAAAAGAGACGGGAACGGGCGATAAATCTAGTGTTAAACCGAAAAAACCTGTTGCGGCTAAAGAGGGTGAACAGGGATTGAGAACTGTTACTGTAGAGAAACTTTTTAAGGTAAAGCTGAACTATGGTAACCTTTTTAATATAATATAGGTTACCTTTTATTAAAACTAGAATTTGCTTGATGTACATTGTACAACACGATTTTTAAACTAAAATTTCGATTAACTGTACAAATTTCTGATTTGAACCTTCGAATAATGACTTCCTCATAGTTGTGACTTAAAACTGGGAATTTCGTCTAGTACCACTTATTATTTCTGATTTAAATATTGTAATTGTAGAACTAATTGAATGCAATCAATAATGTCAATGACAAATATATCGTCTCATAGCCATTTAAAAATTGTTTAACCGTTTTATACCGTCATATGACTCTTACAGATTGTTTAAGAGCTAACAGATCCCACACTTTTAATTGATATCGTGGATAGAGAAATGGGTTCTGCTGTGATCTTAATAGAGCATTTGAGTGTGTCGATTATAACAAACTTGTTGAAGAATATCATCACCATTAACCAAAACTACACTTTTTAAAAACATTCGAATTACGTTCCGCTAACAATGTTAGCATCTTCAAAAATTGATGATTTGATGGTTACAGCCGTCAGATAACTTAGTGAACACAAACAATATTTCACCTAGACTAAGTAACGATTACTCCTACTTTTTTGTACCTTTTTGTGGCATTACTGAAAGAAAAACAAACGCATTTTAACAGCGGCGTCTGAAAAGAAACTGAATCATAAAACCAAAATTTGCATTCGTTAAAAAAATTATTTTATCCTAAAACACTAAGTACCAAATACTGACCAGTAAAAAGTTAGCGTATTGGAAACTTTATCATAATTTTTAATTTACAAAAGAACATTTTCAATTATCATCTTTGATAGCGGCGGAGGTAAACTTGCCACCAAATATACCTGACCAGAAAAGGATAGCTGTAATCATGTCACCGACCAAAAGCGTACTTTAAAAACACAGGTATTCTTGCCACTAACTATTTTATGAATTGCAATAGATTTTTAAAATTCAGAAAAAAATTATTCGGTCTTTATGTTTAGCTGGTTATACCGAAGATTGCCGGCCATTATTCAATATTATAAAGCTTCCCTCTATTTTCTTATACCAATGTCTGTTGTATGATAATGAAGGATATTTTTCCAAAAACGAGGATTATCATCAAAAATAGAAATTCTCTTTGTATACCGTACCATCGCCAGCTTTTAATAAAAACAGCCAGATGAAAAATTTTAAATTCAAATAAAAAACCAATTATTATTAAACTTGCCTTTTATTGAGTTTTTTTTTCAATAATTTTTTTTTGAATAGTTAATTTTTTTTAGAGTGTATTTTTTTATAATAAACTTTATTATTATTCGATTTCCTTTATTTTGTTACCTCTACACGTTTGTCTTGTAATTTTAGACTCATAGTTTTTATTGTAGTTTTGTACTGTAATTTTAAACTATTTTATCTGTTTCTACAACCTTAAATGTATAACATAACGTAGGCAATGAATTATTATTATTATTATTAGACAAATAACTTAAACCTCATGTCCAAAAGGTTATCCATAATCTCAAATGTGGTCCACCAATGAAGAAATAAAAATCAATGTCTAGTACCACAATTATATCTAATAAGTTGGAAGGGAAACTGGTAACTATATTATTAAAAAAAATTCCTGTCGGTAGGGTCCACAGGGGGAGGTATATTTCTGTTGTCTAAATTTGAGACTTTCATCCTTCCCGACCCCACGATAGATCGAAAAAAAAATTCAAACGAAATAATTAAGACATGAAAAAGTCAAATGACCTGTTTCAATATTTTCAAAAATAGCGGAGATATGAATTTTTTGAAATTTCAACCCCCTCCAGTTCCACCCCCTTGGGCCCGTTTAAAAAAAGTTTCAGACAAATTAATTTTATAATTATTAGAACATAAAAAAAGTCTCATGGCCTGTTTCAATATTTTTGAAGTTGGCGGAGATATAATTTTTTTGAAATTTCAACCCCTTCCAGGTCCACCCCCGTGGGTCGGATTAAAAAAAGTTTCAGACAAATTAGTTTTATAATTATTAGAACATAAAAAAAATCTTATGACATGTTTCAATATTTTTGAAAATAGCGTAGATATTAATTTTTTGAATTTTAACCCCCTTCAGTTCCACCCCCGTCGGACGGATGAAAAAAGTTTCATATAAATTAATTTCATAATAATTAGAGCATAAAAAAAGTCTAATGACCTTTTTTAATATTTTCAAAAATGGCGGAGATATGAATTTTTTGAGATTTCAACCCTCTCCAATTCTCACCCCCTTAGAGGTAGAATGGCCATTTGCAATAGGCAACGAATTACTGCCCCAAAGAATTTTTGTACCAAATTTGGTGTCGATTCGACAAAAATTGCGACCTCTATCGTGCCGGAACGGAATGTCTACACATACATATATTGGTATAAACTGATTCTTATTCTCCAGGTCATAAACGGCGTAGCGCCCCTATTCCCGGTTCTGGGTTCCGTCATTGAATCGATTACAATAGGTAGATTCCATATATGGAAATCTACCTAAAAATCATTTATCAAATGTCATGCGTCATCGATTATTTTATAGTACTTTGATGTATGACATATTCATTCGTTCAAGTTACGCCGTTATGTTAACTTATTAACATCGTTATTAATGTACTTTATGAGTTTTTACAAAGCTGGCCGCCCATGGGGTTGCTCATGGTTTACTCATGGTTTACTCCAACCCTTTACATACATTCATTTCCCTAAACCTTATCAATTTCTTGAACATCCCTCATCGAATCGCCGGTTTCGGCTTCCATGAGAATATTTCTAAAAATTTCCAGATCAAATCATTTAATGTGAACCCTCTACCTTTTATTTGCTAGTAAAATGTCCCCTTTCCAGTACCACTTCCTTAACTTTCCCTTTTAACACTTAAGTGCGCACATGTTAATTATTTTAATTTTAATGTATAATTTAATTTTAACAATTTAAAAGTCTAATCTTTGGTGAGTCTCTCCATTATCATAGTGCTTTTTGTATCTAATTTGCAACATTTGTATTATAGGCATTTGTATGCCGAAACTAGTTGCCAGTTTCCCTTCCAAATTGTATTAAACATAATTGTGGTATCCCTGTACCCCTAAAAAAAATAAAATAAAGGCAACAGCTTCATTGATATTTTTGCGTTTATTTAACTTTGTCTTATTAAAATGTCAAGAGTATTTTGATTTCAGGAATAACTTGACTATAGTATATTTTAATATACATACCCACTTTTAAAACCAATAAGATTCTCGACTCGGTATGTAAGGTATGTAACCTACTACTCTTGTCATTTTTCTTGTCAATAATCTTGTCAGGTACTTGCCCTTTTCTCTGGTGGCATATTTACCTGTGCAATTATATAATCCTAAATTCGCATGTACAAAAGGATTATTGGTGGTAAGATTAAATCAGCCCATTGATAGGCATTGCACTTACTTTAAACTTTATTTGATTATCTTCTTTTTTATACCTAAAATTTTACTTGGAAAATATTGACCCTCGTTTTAGATAATGCAATAATTCGGATACGGCCAGCTTTCGCCGACCAGCTTGCGCCCTCTCATTAACTCAGCCGGTTTGCGCCCAAAATTCTAAAGGTATCTGACGGTCGACCGATTTGCGCCCGTAATAAATAATCAATCCGTATCGCATAGCCATTCGAATCATAAGAATGAGAAAATAGAAAAATGAGAAAAAAAAATGTGAAAAATTAGAAAACAAAAAAAATGGAAAAAACAGAACAATGAGAAAAAATTTAAAAAATTAAAAACAAACCGAAAAAAAAAAACAAAAAATCATAAAGAATGATAAGAATCGATAAAATCTGAAAAAATTAGAAAAAATAGGAAAAGATAATTAAAAAAAAGAAAAAAATTTGAAAAAAAAATTGAGAAAGAAAATAGAAATTATTGGGACAAAATGAAAAATACATTTATAAACTACGGCAAAAACGAGAAATAATAAAAATTGTAAAAAAGCCGAATAAAAAAACGCGAACAATCACAAAAAAAAAACCGTAAATAAAGCCTCGAAAAACGCAAGAAAACGAAAAATATCACAAATAATCGAAAATCACTCGCAAAAAAATCACAAATAATCACAAAAAATCGGAGGAATAAGAAAAAATGAGAAAAACTAGAAAACAAAAGAAAGAATAGAAAAAACAGAAACATTTAAAAAATAAGAAAAAAAACAAATAATCATAAAAATGAGAAAAAAAACGAGAAAAAATTAGAAGAATCGAAAAAATTACAAAAAAAAAAAACAGAAAAAATATCTCAAAAAATCGCAAAAAGAATGACAAAAAAATCGCAAATTATCACAAAAATTAAAGGAATAAGAAAAAATTAGAAATCAAAATAGAATAGAAAACCAGAACTATAAGAAAAGATTAGAAAATATTGAAAAAACAAAAAAAAATCATAAAAATGAATAAAAAAACGTGAAAAAATTAGAAGAACCGAAAAAATCAGTAAGAATCGATAATAATAATAAAAAAAAACAAAAAACTTTGAAAAAAGAAAAAATTAAAAGAGAAATTAGAAAACATTTGGAAAAAATGAAAAATAAAATTGTGAAATACAAAAAAAAACGCTAAAAAACGAAAAAGAGGGCTCAAAAAACGCAAGAAATCGAAAAATACCACAAAAAATCACAAAGCAATCGCAAAAAACCGCAACAAAATCACAAAAAATTACAAAGAAATCACAAATTATCATAAAAAATCAAATGAATAAGAAAAAAAATTAGAAAACGAAAAACTAGAAAAAAAACAGAACAATGAGAAAAAAGAGGAAAATTTAGAAAAAACAGAAGAAAAAAACAAATTTTATTTTTTGGATCTCTATATTTTAACACTTTTTGTACATTACTTCTGAAATAATCATTTCCGTATAAAAGAAATTGTAACTAACAAATAATTTTCACAAAAGTCAAGAATGGTACTGAAAAAAATCATTATAATATAAATCAAACAGAGGTTATTTGTTTAGAGAAAAAAAAATTAAAAAATATTAAAGATACCTAACATTCACAGGCGAGATTATAGGTCAGTAGTTTTTGGCCAGGCGAGTTTAATGGTGTCATAAAAATCTTCTATTTACCTGATATCACTAAAATTCCAAATTCCCTAACACTAAAATCCAGCGATCATCACATCTGGCAACTAAGCAAGTGGTATTGGAGGATAATAAACATTTATTTTTTTATGCATAAAGTACATCTAATCGCCATCTATCAAACATTTAGTTAATTAATAGTTTTTGTTATGAAAATCATGGGGTGCTAATTCCGTCTTATTTTATAGTTTTTAGATACCTTTACTTCTCGAGATCTTTCTATTAATTATAATTTTAAATACAAAATAAACTCTTCTAAGAATTATTACGGTGAGCGCAAACAGGCCATCCAGCAGGTACCCTTTATACATTGGGCGCAAACTGGCTGAATTAATGAGTTGCGGTCGGGCGCAAGTTGGCCGACACCAATAATTCCAACTTTCGTTTGGGCCTTCATCTAAGCCGCACCTTTCGAGGAAGCGAATGTTTTGTTCCAATTGTTTTATGAAATACGTTTATATGGATCAACTACTATGGGTGGATGAAAGTCACCAGATGAATTGCACATAATAAGTGTTATAACTCGAAATTTGTCGATTTGGAGGAAATAATACTGACTGGACTAAAATTTTGTAAATAATCTTGTTTTAGGGTACTATTCAACATATTAAAAGTACCCATGTGTTAGACGCTACGTTGCGGTGTCCAAAAAATCGCATTATTAGAATTTGAGTTTTAAATGTAACCATATTGTTTTTGGCTTAAAATAAAATTTTCTTCTTCTAATACATAAAACATAGCTAATTCAATAAAATCCGGGCTTTTTAATCTAACTAAACCTTTAACGAATGTTTTTAATGCAAGTTCATTGCAATTTTGAATTTTAAATGCGCGTTCTCGTGTATTTAAGTTCATGGAAATTAACTTAGAAGTAATATAACTTATTAATTTTTGTATTCTTTGTCGAAAATTAATAAATGACTTATTTTTAAATGGTCTTAGAACTATTAAATCTTGAATGGTTGTTTAATTTGCCGAACTACTATATGAGAAAAATAAGATATGCAACCAAATTCTCGACACAGTTTCCTGCTTATTGAAAAATTCATTATGTCCGGGGTACAACAGATTCCCTTACTATTAAGATTTCATAAACAAGATACAAAGTTGGTTAAATGGGGGGAAAATATGTGTATTTTCAAGACAAATTGAATGGTTTTTCAAAATTAAAATATAGGGTTCGGTTTCCAAGATATTTGAGAAAAACCGCAATTGACATTTTCTGGTTTCATTTAATTAACACGTTAATTTTTAACGATAGAAAACACGTTATAAAACTTTTATTAAATACCATATATCGCTGAACATAGCGTATCCATTTTTTTAAAACAACGTAGTTTTTATTTCATCTTTGAAATTCCCATTTTTCTTATAGATAGCAACGCCATCTATCATAGGATGATGGGTATCACGGATATAGTAACTTATATGATTACAGAATTGATTTTTAAAATTATGTATTCAGAAAAAATCAAACTGATGATTTTTGTATGGATGAAACTTGTTGTGTGGTAATAATCGAAATGTATAGTTTAAAAGCTTACTCTTTTCTCTAATTTTTAAATAAATTGCGTATGCTCACCTCCACAACGTATTACGATGTGACCATTAACGGCGCTCAGTTGTACTGGCAGGTTACTTTATAGATGGATTGTATTTCTACAAGTTACTCTCCTTGTACCCATCTTTCTAGGTTCCCAATTCCCAATTCAATTTAAACTGGCGAAAATTCACAACGCTCAAACCCTCCATTGTTTAGATCAGTAAAACCACCGTTGAGAAAAAGATGATTCGATCTTTCATCAGACTAACCTAACCGTATCGTCTTTTCCTTCCCTAATATGTTACCGCGTTATACCAATTGTATAGATCTTTGAAATTATCTGTTTTAGCTAAATAAAGGATTTACACCTACTATTATATATACAGTTTTGTGTTTCTGTCAATTTCTTTTCTTTTTAATATAATTAATTATATCTGCTTTTTCTTCTCCTAAAGGAAGTTTCCACAAAGGGAATTAAACTAGTATTAGAAGAAAATAAATTAATACCGAGTAAGCAGCTTGGCTTCAGAAACGAGAATGTAACCATAGAACAGGTTCATAGAGATGCTAATGAAACACGCAGTGCCTTAGAATATAAACAATACTTGTATGCTGTCTTTATAGCTATAATCCAAGCCTTTGACAAGGTCTGGTGTCGTGGGCTTCTATGCAGAATCAAGAAGAACCTATTATACACCTTCTATGTAGTACTAAACTCCTATCTGACAGAGAGATACTTCCAAGTGAAATACCGTGAATCCTCTACTTACTTAAGACCTATAAAATCTAGGTAGCGTGCTAGAACATGTACTATATACCGCTGATATACCGCAAAAAATACAATGTTCTAGCTACCTTTTCAGATGACAGGGCCATACTAGCATCACATAGTAACACACTTACCGCCTACACATACACCTCATTCCGATCCAGCTGTGGATAAAGAACTGGCGTATAATAGCCAATGCGACAATCCTGTCCCAAAAGAATGCAGTAAAATACATGCGAATTCGTCTAGACAGACGTCTGACTTGGGCAAAACATATTTGGTATAAAAGATTACAAGTTGGACTGTTGTACAGAAAAATGTACTGTCATTTCCAATAAAAACTACTCAGAGCCGCAACAAGCGTCACCGCTTCATACCAAATTACGTTCTCCACCACGATCTACAGTTCCCAACAGTTGTTAAATAATGTGCGATATCAAGAAAGACTAACTCCCAAACATGATGGGTACGGATTTGCTTATCCAACAACCTCGAAAAATAGTGAAACGTGCTGAACCTTCTATCTAGTTCTTAATCTTAAGTTCCTGTCAGTACCCTATTCTATGTAAAGCAAACAGTGCAACATATCTTACTCGCTAGGAGAAATATCTTATGTCATATTGAGTCTTGTCAATCCAAGTTCTTGTTGTTTTGAAAAAGTCAGTTAAGTTAATAAAGAAATTCTTCGCCTAGGATTATCTTTTAGTATTTTTAGCTTGATATATTCTCTATTTTTTTCCTCTGCTTGTTACGTTGTGTTTGTTTTTATTGTAATTTTTACCAGTAGATAAGCTAAGTGCAAACTGCCGCATTTATTGATCATATTCAAAAAAAGCATATTCAAAAAATACACACTCACACTAGGTAGAACTCAAACTCATTATTTGATTGAAATTAATAACTAAAATACCTTCCCTTTCTTTTTTTTCCATTAACATAGTAGTAGTCGCATACCGTCATCAACCTAAAAAAACTAATTTCTAGTCCATGCACAACCTTTTGGTTTCAATGGAATATTTATTTCCTTACATTGTTTATGTAGACGCCTTTACAACTTGTTAAAATTTAATATATGTATGCAATTGTCAAAATAAACTATATTATTATTATTATCTCAACAAGGCATTTGACTGTGTTGACTCTTTATATCCGTTATTAGTAGGCAGATTTAAACAGGACAAACGGCATTGTATTATAAATGTGACAGAATAAATACGTAAACACAGTCAAATGCCTTGTTGAGATCAATAAATGCCCCAGTTTGCACTTAGCTTATCTACTTTTATCCATATTCAATATCATATTTAAGCTTGTCTGCATATATTAGTGCTTTTAATATAGCCAATAGTCTAATCCACCCCTAACTATTATTTTTGACAGAGCAGTTATTTTTATTTTAAAATGTTTTGTAGTCCTAAATTATCAACTTGCTTCGTAATTAATTGTAATGATCTTAAGTGGCACTGTAGAGCAATTTATTTTAATAATTGGATGGAACAAAAATTAAAATGTACCGTTGTGGGTTTATAAATATTTTAACATTTAATAATATGAATTAATTTAGATCCAATGCCAAACTATTCAATCCCATCAGTTGAATATGATTTACGTATTTAATCTTTATTACATGATGACCCATGATTTAATCTAATTTTATGATTTCTCAAAGTAGTTAAGATTTTATTATATTTGCTACAATGACACATATACTAAAATTTTATTCGCAAAATATATGGAAATTGGCTGTATTTTAAAATTTAAATAATTGACTAGGTAAAGCTCCAGCAACGCTTTGAGACAAAGAAATGGATGTTTCTTTAAAATATAATTTAAAAAAGTATAAAACTATGTGACAACTACATAGTTGGATATACTTTTTACTACAAGTTTAATGGTGTACACAAAAATAATAAATAAAAAAATTTATAAAAAGTAAATATTAGTAAACAAGCAACAATATAAACAAAATAAGAATTATAATAGAGAGAAAGGCTGAATCATACTTATATTCTTATATTAAGGAAGTAAAGTTTTCCACTTGGCATACAAAGAGGACTGCGAGTCGGTAAGCATACCTAAGAGAAGTGTGTATTTGCCCTATCGCTCGCTTTCTCGTTACATTCTTATGGTAAACAGAAAACTTTACAATAAGTATGATAATGTTTGAAAACTCATAGTCGTCTGTTACATTCCCCAAATAATATGATTTCTGGACGTACAAATAAAAACGCCGGTATTGGAAAATATTAATATGATATATTTTAATTAACAGGTAAATTACAACTGATTGTTTTAAGAGACAAAAGAATATCGAGAGTCTTCAACGTGCGCGCCAGGCATGCGCATTATAATATATCACAATATTATAGAGCGTATAGAATTAGTTCAAAAGAACGGAAAAACTCCAAGAAAATTTAATATAAATAAATAAATTATATTTAAGACTGAATATTTAAAAATAAAAGTATTTAATAAACAGAAATAAGTTATAAAAGACACATACAGAAAAATAAAAGGTTAGTTATATGGTTCGAGGAAATAAATAAAAAGAAAAGATTTTATAATTTTTTTGGTTTTACCTCTCTCTTATCTGGTTAATAATTAAACGTCATTTCTATTACCATAAGAGTCACAGTAAATTGAAAATTACTCTTGACTATAAAAAAGTATAATTATAAGAGATATTTCTTTTTTTTTATATAAACGATGAATGAATTATTTCAATTTCTAAAAAAATTATGCTTCGCTAAATACGTATTTTTGTTGAGATTTGTTTCTAACTAACTGTGCTGTTCATATAAATAATATCGTTATTTAAATAAAAAAAAACAATTAGTTTAATTTGATTTTTCTACAGTTTGGTGAGAGAGGTTCCGGTACACACACAAGAAGTGGAGAGTCCCAAGATTTCTACAAGCTGCGCGATGATTGTTTATCCAATAACAGCCTTTTCGAGGACAATGAATTTCCAGCCGCTGATACGTCCTTATACTTCAGTCAAAGACCTGATAGACATTACGAATGGAAAAGACCTCACGTAAGTAACATTTTCATAAAAATATTAAACATATGAATATTTTAGTACTTAAAAAGTTCTTTATTGCTGTTGATTTTTTAAATTGTGACTGTAGATTTTGAGGTGTAAATAAGTCATAAACAACGTAAGTACATGTTTCTTAATTCATCAAAGATATTTTAAAAGTTTCAAAATTTCCGATATCGCGCTATTAATTGGATTAGTTAGAAACTCATCAATCTACATGGCGTGCAAATGAATGTGTTCTTTTACTTTCCCGGTCCCATTAAAGGGAAAGTATAGTGAAGGAGCAAAAAAAATTCGTGATATCGATGGAAATATCCGAGCAGATTGAAACCATTTCCAGAGTAAGGTCTGTCTGTGTGTCTGGTGTAATCTTCACGATAACTGATTGAATACACATGTAAGATTTTTTGCCCTTTTTAAATTTTAAGGACAAACAATAAACTTTGATGCAAAATGTTCTGGTGCGAGTTGTAGAGCATAAAATTCTCTACAACTTTTGTATTACACTTTTTCCAGAATTCCCAAGAGTTTTCACGCACTCTTATGTCATTATCAACATTGAAATATCAATTCAGTAGACGTATTCACCATTGACTTGCCATTTAAAATTTGTTTCATACATTAATGCAATGCTTAGTATTTTGTAATTAAAATAATCCTATTCTCTACAGCCGAGCCGGGAAGTTCTGGGGTGACACAACCGATTTTTGTAAATCATAGTTAACCCGTAGTTGGTATATTTTTGATATTGGTTTTCCAATTTTATAAAGTTTATTGTCTATTGAAACTTTTAGCAACAATAAAATTTTCAGTTATAGAGCGTAAATAATTTCCGAAATTTTTTTCGAGGTGCAAATTTAAAAAAAAAACCGAGAGAAAATTTACGGGAATAATTCAAGCTCGCTGGAGATTCGGTCCGAAACTTTTATACCAAAAATTGTACTAAAAATTGTTTTAAAAATAAAATACAATTTTTGACAGTTTAGTAATTTATTTTGTTTTGAGTGTTTGGTGCCTTTATATTCTAATAAAATCACACAATATTATAGCACTAGAGGATAGGGAAAAAATGTAAGTCTGTGTTATATTGTGGCAATACGTTTATAGTATATTGTGAGCGAGTTTTGTTCCCGAGAATGAAAAACAATCACTTTAGTCTCGTGATATACATATGCTATTTTTTCACTTCAGGGACTAAAACTAGAAATTCATACGACACTTATATGAAAAGAAACACTCAACATTATTACTTAATCGTTATAAAAAGTTACTGAATAACCTACCTAACGGGGTTTTGATCTTTTGTCATCTTGACTATAAATAGGCGGGCGCTGGGCTGTTGCGCCAGGCTGACATAGAGATTATTTTAGTCCCAAGGCAGTAAAGTGGCACTTTAGTCCATATATAGAGAATATTATAGTTTTTTATGTACCAAGTTAGTTAAGTGATTCTTTATCGAACGAGTCTGAAATTATAAGCCGAGCGAGCGAGACGAGTAACGGGCGACTTCGATAAAGACACTTTACTGACGTAGTGCATACAATATTTTATCGCCAACCGTAAAAATCTATTATTTTCGATAAATAATTCGTGACAAAAGTTTAACTGTCAAAGCCGTAACAGCGACAAACGATGTCTGATTAATGTCTGGCTATCTTGATAAATATTAGCGACAGGTAAAACTGTAAGATAAAGTGCTTGTTTACTGCCGCAAATCGGTATGGTAATGCATAGTTTATTTGACGATTGGCAATAAAATATTTTTTCTCCGATTGACATTAAACGTCAGCTTTAGTGACATTTATCGATCATAGAAGTAACACTTTTACTGCCTAGGCAGTAAAAATGATTTTTAATGCCTAGGCATTAAAAAAATAATTTTATATCTCTAAATACAGATTAATCTCTTCTCCAAACAACTTAATCTTAAGATAAACGGATAAAAAATGGCGATTTTCAACTAAAGCAGGCACATGGAATCCACTAACCTCTATCTCATGGGCAATCAATTGATAAAGAAAATTGAGGCAAATTGAATGTAACAGTGGTGGCTTATTTTTCGGTAGATATTATTATGTATATAATTTAAGGTCTAATCGACAATAATAATTAGAAAATACGATTTCATTATTACCTATAACATACGATTATTAAAAATATTAATTTTAATTTGATTTTTTTTAATCACACTGTACAAAGAATTTTAATCGTTATGTAACATTCGTTTACATTTCCGTAACATTATGTTTCGTTTGATATAACATATCTTATTTTATCTAAACCGCACTGCATGCCACAGAAACTATGATATAAATAAGAATCTTTTATTTTCTATGATGTGTCAAGGACATGTATATTTTTGTTATTGCATTAAAACGCAAATGAAAAAAGCTTTTAAAAATATTATTTTTTTTCCAATTACTAAAAAAAACATTTATATGGCTATTTATGAGATAATTTAATGGAAATTTTATATTACTGCTAAAGAGCTTATATTAATTATTTTAGTGATTTAATTTGGGTGTTCCAAATTTCTTTTAACGTTTCTACCGTATTATTTCAAGTGAAAGACTGTTTAGTCTAAGTGAATAAGTTTAAAATGGAAGTCAACAGGTTGGTGAAATCCTAGATATACCGACACCTCCACTAAATTGAAATAGTTGTTTAAACTACTCTCCCAAAACAGCACCGTACTTAGTGCTTTGCTCTAAGCACTTTTAAAATCAGTACTTAGTGCTTAAAACAGTAGTTTACGATAAGGCTTAGTGCTCGCGAGCACATTCGTGAATATTTTTGAACTCACACTAGTAAGTAAATATTAAATCTCTAAGATTATCAATATCTCAAATGGTCCAATGTTCTATAAATGAAATAAAACTCCAAGCCATGTACCACACTTATGTATTTAAGTAATTAGGAAACGGTGACTGCTTTGGGATAACAAACCATCTTCAGACTTAGAAATGATACAATTATTCGATATAAGGGGGAGTTTTTGCAATGCACCCGCTAACGGTAACATTAACGCTATTCCATAGTTCAGCTAATGAATAGCGTTAGCATTACCGTTAGCGGATGAAACCCCCTGTGGTTCCTCAGATATGACTACTTTTTATCTCAATTTTCAATTGGCAATGAGGAACGATCAATATCAATTTGAGCAAAATTATTTTGAATTTCGTTGAGATATTTCAAATTTGCCTTAAAAAACTGTTTTTTTATTGTTTAAACTATTAGCGTACAAATATAAGTTTCTAAATTTTTTCTATAGAATATTTCGAAGTCATAACAAAAGGATTTAGAAAAATCCACGCAACCCCTAATTTAACCGAAATAATGCACATTTTCAAGCTATATGTATTTTGAAATATAAGCAGATTTCCTGATTTCCTGCTCCTGGTTATTTTTTTTTAATTTTCAAACGTTAAATACCCCTTCTCATGGCCCTATTTTCGCAATGGAGAGTTCAACTTGAAATATTAGTTCATCTTTTTTTTGCATTATTTAAGAATAAAATGAATTTCTTTTTATGAATAAATCGTTTTTTCTGGTTTTTTCTTTAATTTAACATGAAAAAATTGATATTTAAAAATTACTGCATCTATGCAAGTCTCGATTTTGAATGCGAATTCATAGTGGATAGGTCCAAGTTTTCATCTTTATCCAATTATCATATAATGGTTTTCTCCATCTTTGTCTTTTTAAGTGATGAGATTTAACAGCTGTTAATCATTCGTAATCTCTTCTTTACACATTTTCAGTTAATGTCTTGACGGTAACTTCCTTGCACATAAGTGACGTCACGATCGTAATGGCGGCATATTCAAATAATTAGAAATTCGAATTTTTAAATTAATTTATTCAAAAATCTAGCTCAAATTACGGTAGATAATTAAACTCAATGGGTTTTATTTGATTAATTCTAACTGTTAATAGAGAAAAAACATGAGGTTATATTTTTGTTGAACTCCCCATTATTTATCAGCACGTAATCGATTTTTGGAGAACATTTGGTAAAAAGATGTCTCCTCTAAATCAAAATATTTTTGTAAATTTTTATTTTAATTTATATTATGTTATATAATTTTCTTTTACCAAGTCGAAAAAACATTGACAACCTGTAAGAAATTCACCGATATTACCATCTAGGTATGTTGAATTACAAAAAGATGGAGCTTAGGAGAAGTTTCGTGAAATATTTCCCGGTAAATACAAAGTCGCGTTTTTTAGTGTTTTGATGAATTTCCACAATTTCATGAACATTAAAAAAATTATTAATTTTTGAAGGATGCGCCTTGTTATTTTGGAAAACTAATATGCCTACAATGGCAAACATTTATTTAAACGTGGAGAGGAGAGTATCAATGTGTAAAAATAATAAAGACAATTATGAAAAATTGCTTTTTTAATGAAATTTGACTTAGCGCTTTCGTTCAACGACCATCAGCCTTTGTCACACAGGGGGATCGGTTGTTACATTAACAAGTCATGTTTTTTAATTACTTGACTTGATGTCTTTTCAATTTGAGTTTTTTATGGGAGGCATCGCTCTGATGATGTTCGTTGACCGAAAGCGCTCAGCCAAATATCATTAAAAAAGTAATTTTTTATAATTGTCTTCATTATTTTTATACATTGATGAACTCTCCTCTCTACGTTTATTCGTTTAATGTGTACTCGTGATCCAGTATTTTTATTTGAAACACTTATTTGACTTTTTTTAAATATATGTCTTATACCCTGGTAATTTTTCATAAAAATCAAACATTTTTGTGTTCCTATAATTTTTTACTTTGTAAAACGAACAAAAAAAGGGTCAATGATATGTATTAGACCTTTAAAAACAAGTCCTCAGAATTTTCAATCACCGTAATCTTCTTAAATTTATGAAATACTACACTCATGTTTTGCCTTTTTTTCCGATCCATTGTGTCTTCCTTCCTAAATTGAATTTAAAGTTATTGCACATATTAGAACGTTTTACCCAAGACAGAGTTCCTTCAAAACCCAAATAAATTTTACAGAAAATTGGAAATACCGTTAATTTTTCTATATTTTGACATTGTATTTGATTGCGATTTTACGATTATTTCAAAACAAAAGATAAAAAATTAAAGAATACTTTTTATTTATAATAATAACATATTGATTTATTTTCAGGAAATTTCTGCTAACCCCAAATTTTTCGTGGAAGGTTTTTCGCGATTCGATATACAGCAGGGAGAACTAGGTGATTGCTGGCTTTTAGCAGCAGCAGCAAATTTGACCCTTTACAGACGTTTATTTTTTCAAATCATCCCAGATGACCAAGAGTTCGATGAAAAATACGCAGGAATATTTCATTTTCGGTAAGTTAAATAAATGAATAAAGTTCTCCATATCTCAAATCTGCTCGAAGTAACGAAGAAAGCAAAATAAAATCATACATGGTGGGCAATTTACGTCTGGTGCTTTCATAAGTTCATGAATAGGATAATTGTTGAATGGGTCTATGGGTCGCACGTTTATTGTTTTTCTCTACAATTTAGATATAATTGTTCTCGTTTTAGATCTAATGAGAGTTCGCCAAGTTTACATGCAAAACTTGTATATGGGTAGTTCTAAACGCTTTAGAGATTATAAGAAGAGCATATTATTTTATTTAGCGTTCCTGCGAGTTATTAGTAAACCAAAAGAATAGATGCTTCCGTAGTCGATCTTTGAATGTATTAGAATTTTGTATAGTGTATAGAATTCTACTATCATAATTACACTGAAGATTTAATCTTTTTTGACATGTTGCAGATAAAGTCTTGATGACGGGAGTTTTAAGTTAACGCCTGATCAAATGGTAGTAATAAATATTTCATTTCATTAGTTTAAGTCTTAAAACGGATAAGTTCTAACTTGTTTAGGGCTCTGCAAAAAAATAATACTTTTTTCAAAGGAGAATCTAAAACCACTTTTCTCCGACCTGGGCTTAAGTTTATTTAGTTAATCTTATAGGAGGTGTGTATTGTTTCAGATGATTATTTGTTTACGAAAATGATAAAATCATCTGCAAACAGTGTAGTCTGGATGGGTTTTTTAGGGTCTGTCATTTATTCTAAAGTGAAACAAAGTAAAACTAATGATGACATAACCTATTTTAAAGCCAAGTCAAGTTGATTGACATACAATGATGTGTGTTTATTACAGAAAGCTTTATTTTTGTCAGTTTTGAGCTCTATTAACGTACAACCAGTATTATATGTGGTTTATGGTTATTGTTTATATCAGATTAATGAACAAAACAACTACTGTTTGGAAATAGATAGTTAACGTTTTATTTATATAGGGTATAAGAATGAATAAATAATTCAGTCTCAACTTATTTGCGTCTGTCCCGATTGTCTTTTTAGATTATTTAGTTTTTGAAAAAAAATACCAGTAAAAATTGTCTTCGACTTGCGATAATAACGATGATTATCAAAAAGTTGTCCTCAACCAAACTATGTTACCGCAAGTTGTGGAACAAAAAGAAAAAGGATAGATAAAAAAGAAAACTGATGTTTTAGCAACTAGCAATAAACAAATAAAATTACTTGAATGGTAAAAGGAATTTCTTCGCCTTATGAAATCTGATGTTAAGCTTGTTTTTGTCAAGCTATCAGGTGGTGTTAATATTGGAGCAAAAAGTTGTATTACCAATAAAAATCTCGTGGATAATTTTTCAAGATTTCCTGATCACATTCCTGATGCTACAACAAAGGCGGTACAAAATAAACTGAAGAAAAGATAATTGCATAGTGAAACTGAAGAAACAGCACAGCTATCAAGATTCGAGTTATAGCAGCAGTTATAACTTTTATTTATCTACAAATTTTGCGCGAAAAATTACTCATAAAAGGACTTCAGGAATCAGATGCTCGCAGTAGCCAACAAGAACAAATAAAATCTGAGTATGACACAGATAGTGTTTTACAAGAATACTTGGGGTTAAATTAAATGTTAATATAAAAGAGGTATAATTTCAATAATCTGACAACCTTCTTAATATCTATAAAGTATTCTATTTATATATATATATATATATACAGTGTGCCCACGGATGGGGTATCCTATGGGTGAAAAATTTTTAATTTTTAGTTTTAGCGAAAAATGTCATTCTTTGTAAAAACTTTTGCTTGTTCTGAAATCTAAAATGCAATCATCAGATATCAATTTTTTTTCAGTAGTATACGAGGTTTGTCAAAAAATATGAATTTTACTCAAAAGTAAAGTACCTTTAAAGGAGGGTATCGTTTTAAATGGGTGTTTTGGGTTTCTCATAAAAACAATTTTTATGTTTCAAAAACTTGAAAATGAAAGAGAGGAAAATGAAAATTTGTTTTTATATTAAAACTATGAGCTTAAAATGAATTTCCATTGTGTGAAATTCTAAATTACTTGATATTTAGGGTGTATACGCGACGGCTAAAATTATTAATAAATTAAACATATTTAATGCAAGAAATCTCTTTGTAATGGAAAAAAATAAATCACTAATACAGCTACCCTATAAGTGTCAGTTGCTGCTTGTAAATTAAGGCCAGTTGCCTGAGCTACATTTCCAAATTTCCTAGGCCAGAGCTTGTTGGATTTTTTTGTTTGCTACAGCTACAGCCTGGCCTCAGGCCGCCTCATTGTAATTTGCATCGATAAATGCTGAAGAATATCGTCACTACTAACCGTAACTAGACTTTATTATCATCAACTCCTGATGATAATAACATAGTTAGTGGTGACGATATTCATCAACAAGGAAATAGCAGTTAATAATTATTATTATAAAAATTAATTTGAAACACGTGTATGTGTATTTGTATGTGCGATATTAAAAACTATTTTTGAATTATTCGCATGTTCATTCTTCTTGGTTGTTCAAAATTCGTGTAATTTCTTGACGTTTTATTTCACTTTGCACATGAATTTCGTTGTTATGTACCTACACTGCTCCATCTTCCGTCATAATTTCTTAATTTTCGTCAAAAAGCGGCTCTTGATAATCCCATTAGTCTTGTAGTTGCTTGGATATGTTATGTAATACTGCACAACAAACTATCTTTTAGGTACTTTTGTGATTTTCAACCGTACATTATTCGCCAAGATAAGAAAACGTTGTTTCGGTTGACCAAATACGCGTTCAATTATAACCCTTTCGCTATGGGTGTAATTGTACAGTTCTTCTCTCGTATTTCTTTTCCGAAATGGATTTAAAAGGTAATATGCCACAGCCTTTTTGTACGAAACTTTGTCTCCATATTATGGTGTCATAAACGCTTCCTGGCCATTGTGCATCAACGCTTATTATATTTTTTCAGCAACCGTCACGAAAATCCTATTTATTAAATCGAAAGTACAACATAAATCGTACCGAAAGTTTTACGGTATCTTCAGCTTCCTAAGATCTAGAAATATGTGCATGTTAACATATTAAATTTTTTTTTTGTTTTTTTAGATTTTGGCAGTATGGAAAATGGATTGACATTGTAATAGATGACAGGTTACCCACTTATAGAGGGCAATTAGTATACTTACATTCGACTGATGAGAATGAATTCTGGAGTGCCTTACTAGAAAAAGCATATGCAAAGTAACTATAAAGTCTCTAATAATTTTTCTATTATAATTTTTTATCAAAACATTTAATTTTAGTTTATCTAATTTAATTCCGTTTTAACCTGTCTCTTTCCAATTCAACTGTTCTTTTCTCATTTTATCATGTCATTTGTTTCAAAATCACTAATGCATTTTATCTTCAGTAACAATTCATAATAATATTCCAGATTAAATGGTTCATATGAAGCATTAAAAGGAGGTTCAACATGTGAAGCCATGGAAGATTTTACTGGCGGAGTTACAGAAATGTACGAAATGGATTCCAGTCCTCCGAATCTCTTTCAAATTATCATTAAGGCTTATGATAGATCTTCACTTATGGGTTGTTCAATTGAGGTAAGCTGTCCACATGCATAAATGTATTTTTCGTGCAATCGTACGCGAAGTAACTACTTCGCGTTCTCAATATAGTCCGCGAAATCCAGTTTCGCGGAAGTTGTCCATGGCAACGGCCGACAAAGCAAAGGTCACTTTCAAATTTCACGTTTCTACAATACGAAACTAACAATGTTATTATTTTTTATTAAATACAATATTAAATTTTAAATGAACAAATACATACTTATATTATTCAAGATAAGTATTAACATTAATTGTATAGTTTGTATTGTCACAGAAGATAAACTGATACAGAAACGAAGGTTCCTGATGTAGCGATGGTCAATATTTGAGTGACAGTTGAAGTTTCTGCGAAAAAAGTTCGAAATTCATAAAGTCGTCTATCTAGACTTACGAATTTTGAATATTTTTCCAGTGTATTACGCGGCAGAAACTTCAACTGTTACTTAAATTTTGATCAATGCTACATCAAAAGGGCCGACAGGAACCTTCACTTCTGTATTAGTTTATTTTCTGTGCTATTATTACTTACATTTTCTTTAGCAACAAAATATTGAAATATCCCTATCATTGTCAGCCATATTTGCGGTTTGTCAAGAATTGTCAAAATATTTTGTATATTCAAATACAGTCATTTTCATAGCAGCTGTGATTTTGTTAATTAAATTGAACTGCTGTTGATTTTAAAGCAATAATATATTTATTGGCAATGATCTAATTTCATAATTTTAACGATTGCACGAAAAATAGTGTGTATACCACGGCCGCGAAACTTTTTGGCGACCTCAAGAATATCTTGCCTCGGCCGCAAGCGGCTTCGGCGATAATTTTTCTTTCGGTCCTCCAAAAAGGTATTTCACGGCCTAGACATACAATAGTAGTTTTTCTACAACCACTATGTAAAACACGCTTTTCTACACAATTTTTTAAACGCAAAGCAGGCCTTTTCTTAATTTCTTTGATATCCGTGGGAAAAGTAATAATTTAGCGTGCGAAAAGTACGCTCTATGGTACTTTTCCCCACGGAAATGTCAAAGACAGACAGCTATGACCTGTCAACTTTCTTTGACAGTTTAACATTATAGTGAATTTCTGGAAGTTCAAATTTTAAATTTAAACTAAAAGTAAGTAAACTATTTATTTGATTATTTATTTTAATTTATAAATTATAAATAAATTAATTTTTCTGTATTCAATAGTCATTTTTTAATTATTTCTTTTTAAAATTGTAAGTTAAATACTGTTTTTCTTTTATTAATAAATGTGGTTGTAGAAAAAATATTGTGTACAACTTGTACGCAAAACACTTTTCCCTCTCGCTAGATTTGCGGCACTCGCCTGCGGCTCTTGCCACAAACTTCTGCACTCGTGGGAAAAGTGACGCTTTGCGCACTTGTTGTACAAACTACTATTGTGGGAAAAGTGCTTTGTGTACAAGGTGTACACAATATTTTTTCTACAACCACATTTATTAATGAAAGAAAAACAGTATCTTATATAGGTATTGTACCTTAACTTTGAAAAGAAAGAATTTAAAAAATGACAATTGAATACAGAAAAATCAGTTATTAAACATATAGTTAATAGTGAAATTTGAACAATTTTTAATTGTTATCTGGAGGAGTATTTTCAGTGTCGGAATTCGACAACTCGAAAGGTAAATTTTGATCTTGGTTCATAATTTCTAAAATTATGCGTAATAAATTAATTTGTTATAATTAATAAATTAAAATAAATAATCAAATAATTAGTTTACTTACTTTTAGTTTAAATTTAAAATTTGAACACCTAGAAATTCACTATAATGTTAAACTGTCAAAAAACGTTGACAGGTCATAGCTGTCTGTGTTTGACATTTCCGTGGGGAAAAGTGCCATAGCGCGTACCTTTCGCACGCTATAAATTATTACTTTTCCCACAGATATCAAAGAAATTAAGAAAAAGCCTGCTTTGCGTATAAAAATTTGTGTAGAAAAGCGTGTTTTGCATAGTGGTTGTAGAAAAATAATTATTTTATATATTTGCAGTTTGCAACATTTCTCTATATATGTTAAAAATATTAGATACTAGCAAATGGCACAATTATTCTTGTGTCTGATATAATAATCAAAGCTTGATAGACATCACTATTTACAAAATTTTTGCTTTACTGATCTTTTAAACTAGCCTAATGTGTCTCTGAAAATTAACTAAAAAAATGGACAAATTTTAACTATATAATGCCGGGTAAAGACCAAGCAGACAAAAGAACGACAAGATAAAGAAATTCATGTTTCGCGACAAAGTGGCGACAAATCCGTTACATTTTTGTCTTATTTTTGGTTTGTTTCCAAATTCGGAAACTTTTGCAAGTCCCATTTCGAGTTGGTAAAGATCAAAGGGTCTCTGTTTTGTCTGCATATTTTACGACAATTTGTCGGCGCAGTGTGGACAGTGAGTGCTGACAAAACTAGTTATTGCTAGTTAGTATGTCTTTTGGCAACTGCAGGACCAACAAGGCATATCAGAGTCTCGAAATCGTCGGTGGACATTCTTAGAAAATTCTTGAACGAATCTCACCACTTAGTCCAATATCATCCTCATATAACTGAACTAACAATTCATTTATGGAATAATTTTCTCGCTTTTTTAAGCTTGGTCTCATTCAAAAACGTTTGCATTTCATTTTTCCAACATTGGATGACTAGGAAAGAAGGATAAAACAACTGGCGGCTAGCAATAAATCTTCTTTTTTTAAATGTTCCTCCTTGTGGAAACGCCACATGGTTAAACAACGGATTCCCAACAACTAAATTTTGTTTCGTGTTTGTCCTTGTGGCGTGGACAGTTTGTATTAATTTTGTCTTGTCTGACTACCTAAAATTTTGTCGCAATTTTGTCGTGTTTTTGTCTCAAAATCGTGTCCCGTTTTCGTCTGCTTGGTCTGGACCCGGCATAAGATGTTTAAACTTGTGTTAGAGAGATAAACATAGAGTTGTTTAGCTCTTATGGTGAAGTCCGTACTTCCATGGCGAAACTGCTGCCAATATGTACAATATGTCTCCCGAAGTTGGAACCCTATGAAAACTTTTTTATTATTAATTTTAGGAAAAAGAGTTATTCTTCATAAAAAGTTCTGCATTGTCTAAAACCGGAAATACAACCATCAGATATCAAATGTTTTTTATGTACCTTTATTTTTGAGAATATTGACAATGGACTTATCCACTAGGAATGAATTTATTGGTTTTATATTAATGAATTAATAGCTTAAAGAACCTAATTGCTTATGCTGATTTTCATTATTCTTATAATATTCATTAATTAATAAAAATCAATAAAAAGTATTTAATACATTTTGAAAGTGGCGCTACTTTTGACCAATAATTGACGTTTTACTTTCTACAGCATTGCCAAGATTCTAGATTTGTTCGTTTTGTAGAAAAAAATTGACATACTTCTTTCCTTCTTTTAATCATTACAAATGAGAAAACGAGGGTTGCCAGTTTTATCGATATGACAATATAGCCAAATATAATCTGTTTCAATTGGGCCACGTCCCAAGCCACTATAGCCCCGATATTCAAATTTTAAGAATTAATTACAGCCGCAGGATCGGTCTCAGAAGGGCTCGACCCGGTGCAATGTGTTATGGTAGGCCAAAATTATAAAATAAAAATATAAAAAAAAATCACTGGATGAGTCCATTGTTATTAAAAAAAGTTGATCATAAATAAAAACTACGTTCCAATATGTAATTACATCCATTTACATTGAAAAATTAGGTTTTGTAATTTTTTACTAATTTTTATATTTTGAATGAACATTTATCTCTTGTGATTATGAACCACACGGTAAACTTTTCGTTTCTAAATATTTTCTATCAATTTTGCAATTTAAACACGTAATGTATGCATGTGTATTTATTTTGCACATATGAAAATACATACAAAGTTGTGTAACTAACAGAATATTAATACTAGAATTAAATAGAAATTTATTTTTAACTCATTTTACTACTAACGCTTCGACATATCCACCCTCTCGTTCAATACATTTAATCATTCTAAAGGCAAATTCACGTAATACATTCCTTATCATTTCTGGAGAAATTTCCTGGCATGTTTCTAAAATTATCCTCTCCAAATGGTCAACATCTTCTGGTAAACTTTTTCTTTCAAGTAGCCCCATAAAAAGAAATCAAGGGGGTTACGTCAGGGGATCTAGCAGGCCAAAAAAGATCAGAATATCTGTGAATAGCTTTTCTATGAAACATATGTTCAAGATATTCCCTAACATTCAACGTACTGTGGCATGTGGCACCGTCTTGTTTGAACCAAATACATTGACGTTCTTGTAATTGTAGTTCGTGCATTAAGTCATTGATGTGCGTTTGTAAAAACTGTAAACAACGATCGGAATTCATAGGTTGACAAAAAAAATCATATTAATCTGTTATTGTAAATGCCACACCAAACGTTCGTCTTAAAAGAGTATTGGTCATGAGACTTTATGGTATAATTGGGATTTTCTTCAGACCACCAGCGACAATGTTGTGACGAGACAGTTCCATTCGATGAAAATGTTGATTCATCGGAAAATATTACGTACCTGTTAAAAAAGGGTCCACTTCTTGGATGAGATAGCAAAAATCAAATCGCCTACCAAAATCCCTTTCTGTCAATGTGTGATTGATTTTTGATTTGAATGGCCTGTATTTATTTAGTTTTAAAATTCTTGCCACTGTATCCTTACTTACATTTTGTTGTATCAACGACTTCCTTTTGCGCAATGATAATGTTGGATTTGCTACAACAGACAGCATTACTTCAAACTGCGTATTCTCATTGGCAACCAGCTTTTTGGGTTTGTCTATAATTAAAAATAATAGCTGATTCTCTATGGGTTTTATAGTTTTCTCCCACAATCAAAACAATTCCCATTTTCTCTTCACAAGTTAATAGAGCCGTAATTTCTTGCATTTTATAAAATCTAACTAGCGATTTGACGTTTGATTAAATATCATTCTATACGTACATTACTAATAAATTAACAATGCTAATACGGAGAAGTTAAAAATAACAAAATATGTTTTTTCATGGCAGATGAATAATATTGGATATCTGACAATAGTTTTTAATTATGATCAACTTTTTTTAATAACAATTCTCAAAATAAAAGTACTTTACTCTTGAGTAAAATTCATATTTTTGAGGGGTGGAGCCCTTTTCGGCACAGTGGTCAGTTTTATCCGAATTTAATCTTTTGTCCCTTCTAAAGGTGTAGGTTGATTTAAATATTAAATAATATTTTTGTAATCTCTTCAATTGTGGGTTATTCCTAGATACAGTTTAAATAAAATTATTGTCAAATTATTGGTTTTATGAAGGGGGTTGTCTTATTTTACTACTCTAATACTCTTAATCGGTTATATTCAAATGTATCTATGTTAAGGCTCTTGCACGTACATTTACATAAGAATTAAGCAGTAAAAATAAGAAATAAAAATTAAGCAGTTAAAAATTTATTTTTTGTCAACCTACATTCGTTTGAAATAGGCATGCGTGCAAACATAAATCAACTGTCAGATGCCTTTATTAATATAATTATACATATAGTAATAACCTAATATTTTTGTAATTTTATTTGTACATATCAAAGTCAAGTCATAAAAAGGACCTTTATGGTATTTTCACGATGCGAGGATTTTTATTATTAAGTGAAAAAAGAATAATAAAAGATGGAGAAATTGTAGATGGTTAAAGTTTTACTTAATTTATTTCGGTCTTAGCAGATGGTTCAGAGACATTTTCAGTTTCAGATTGATAATTTTATTTTCATTGAACGCTGTCACTGTATTTTCGTCGTTTAAGGCCGCAGTTTCACTGTATTTTGACGTATAAAAACACGGGTTTACCAGTTCCAATTACGTTTCAATTTTACTGAACGAAGGAAAATTAAACTTTGGCAGCTTAAAGTATAATGTTTAAAGAATGGAGTCTCCTATTTTTTATTTGTCCTGTAATTAAACTGAGTTTAAAAAAAAATAAAAAAAGTGATTTTTAAAATCAGAGATAAAAAGTAGGAGACTTCATTCTATGTATTTTTGTTAGTAAGCTCCTTGAATATTTCTTTATTTTTATTCAGTATTTATTAAATCTAATTGGAAATACGATTGAGAAATATATGTCAAATTTATTTGTCATAATGGAGATTTTCGATAATTTCCTGTAATGTCTTAGTTCATACCCTCTCGAAAAGATGTCGCGACAATCAAATTAGATGACAATCATATAAAAACCATGTTGCCAAACTTTTAGAAAAATCTGAATATTAGGTATATTCGCGGAGCTAATTATGAACTAGTTCAGAACACATTTAAGGATTACAAAGGCCACAACGGGACAAGTTATATGTCCTATTCGGAATATATTCAGGATTTTTATGTACCGCGAACGCATAAAATTAAACTTATCTATGACATAATCTTTTGTTACTTAACAAAACAAATTAATTAATATTAAATTTTCACGCAATTAATTTAATGATACAGAAGAAATTATTTTTATGGAATATTTGTCTCTCATTAGGGAATATTTGTCTCCCAATAGGCGCAACTGTTTTGCCAAACTTTCCAGTTTCGCACTGCGTTCGGTATTACTGCTGGTGATAAGATGTCGATATTGATCATGGGACTCGCGAGTAAACCGAATTTTTATTATTTTTCCGAGCGCATCAATCTGTTATCTGTAGGTTACACCGAAATATTTATAGAGAGTGTCTAGAGGTCCGTCTAGTCGGACCCGGTGAAAACCCAATAGGTCCGTCAATCAGCTGTTAAGATTAGGATTAAAACATAGTTTCGTAATTTTGATATTTATTTTAGCGTTCCTAGTGAATGTATACTTTAGTTCTGTAATAATGGGTTCGTTCAGCGGTGCACAACCGTTGAGCGATGAGTCAACTTGTTCGGCTGAACGGACCGCTGCATCAGTGATTACTCATATCAACCGTTGAACAGCATTCGCAGCGGAAATAAACTACGCTGACTTGCCCAGCGCCTTATATGAACTGTCAAAATATTATGCATATTAGGTTAGAAAATATTGATGTTTTTGTTTTTATAGTAGTTGTTGAAATAGAAAACGTAGATAATTCAATAACAAAAAGCACAATTCCCTGTGTATTGGAAATGGTATTGAAAAGGTACAAATAATTTTATATCAATACTATGTTTAATCCATCCTTACAACAACATTAATGTCTAGATCACATTCTTACAGTTCCTCAATAACTGCTATATTAGCTCTAGCCATGTTAATCCAAATAAATAATTATTCTAAAAAACTGGTGTTCACTTAACAAACTTTCAAGGATTTCAAAACTATGACAGTTCGATTGGGGGTTATGTTTATGTTTTGGGAAATAGGTACACAAAGCGCTGTTAGCTATCGGAACGTTCAGCCGACCACGATCGTTGAAGAACAGCGGAATCAACACGTTTAGTGATTATTCTCAACGGTTGTGCACCGCTCAACGAACCCATTAATAATTAAAATACAAGGCGAAACACTAATTTATATTTATTTTATTATGAAATGTGCCCGCTAGTGGTGCAATGGATCTGGGGATCGAATCCCACATCTCCCTAATTTTTTTTTAAACTCAAGTTGGATTTTTAAGACTTCTTTTAATAAAATTAATACTTTTTTAATTCTACAGGTTAGCTTTGGTCAGTCAAAACTTCTAATAAAATAAATATCAAAATTACGAAAATATGTTTTAATCCTAATCTTAACAGCTGATTGACGGACCTATTGGGTTTTCACCGGGTCCGACTAGACGGGCCTCTAGACACTCTCATATTTATATTTGAAAAAATGAACCATCATGGTTTACTGTATATGTTGCAGGAGAAATATTTTTTGATTTTGATAATGTAAATAAAAAATTCTGTGCAGTTTAAAAAAAATCAAAATCTTCAACACCAAAAAAACCCCATGCACCAAATTTGAATGGAATCGGTTAATAATCATAAATTACGTCCACCATTTTGGAGTCGCCATCTTGAATTTTTTTATTTTGAAAAAAAAATCATGATATCTCCTATCCCAAAAGAACCCCAATACCAATTATGAAAAGATTCTAATCATAATTCCATATCTCGTCCGCCATCTTAAATTTATTAATTTTGAAAAAAAAATCAAAATCTCCAACACCAAAAAACCCCATGCACCAATTTTGAATGGAATCGGTTAATAATCATAAATTTCGTCCACCATTTTGGAGTCGCCATCATGAATATATTTATTTCGAAAAACAAATTCATAATATCCGACCCCAAAAAACACAAATACCAATTTTGAAAATAATCTGAATAATCACATATCTCGTCTGCAATCTTGAATTTATTAATTTTAAGAAAAAATTTGAAATCACCAACCCCAAAAACCTCCATATGGCAATTTTGAAGGAAATCTGTCCGTCCGTAATGAAATATCTGTAAAATATATTTGGGATTTATATTTATGATGATTTTACGTATTTATCGAAGATAAACAAACAAACAAAGTTAGTTTTACAGCATTGCCATATCCTAGCAGAGCTCAGAGATTTTCTTGCTCTTGGCATAAAATGAAATAAGATTAAAATTATATTGTATAGTAGACCAGATAAATAATATGAAATAAAATGTCACTACTAAACGAGTAAATAATTTGGTCAAATGTATGTTGAAATAAATCGTAAATAAGACATATTGCTACATCTGTTGAATAATAGATTTATGAAATTTGACATTAATATGACATATGTCACATTTAGTTATTGTTATGAATATTGGAGTGTGCCACTGCGGCCTTAAATAAGAACTATAGTATAACCGATCTTCACTTATATTCATCTTTATTCTACAACTAAAAACAAACTAGCCCACAAAAATATAGATAAATACAATAGCTCAATATCTTAGCAGCTAACTGCCAAATGGTCAAAGTTATCAACAAGTACTGTTTTTCATTGGTCAGAAATAAAATTTTCATCTTTACGAAAAAAAATTATTTCATATGTATTAATTTTTATTTTTTAACGTGCATTGCTAGATACCTAATCGTGGAGTGATAACGATCTCTCAAATTTTATTTTTTATTTTTAACTGCTTATTTCTTGTGTAAATGTACGTGCAAGGGCCTTTATTCTCGATATTTAGTTAAATACCTATGTGAAATTAAATAGTACACATATACCTAGCAAACTTAAAAACTCGAATTATAAAAAACGCCATGTTTATCTAACGAATTTAATAAAACAATACAAAAATAACACACTTTTAAGGTGTCAATTTATTAAAGCAGTTTCGTATCATTATAAAAATATAATATAATTTTTATTCGGTATTTTATATATTTTATGTAGCTATTTTATATTTTTCTTAGTGTTGTATTTTTTTTTCTAATAGTATTTTTTTTTTTGATTTTTCATATTGTTTTGTATTAATTATGAGTTATTTTAATTTGTTTTAAATATAGTTTAAATAAAATATTGTCAAATCATTGTTTTTATTTGAAGAAAAAAATTCTTTACTATACAAATCAAATCGAGATTATTTATTTGGAGAAAAAAAAATAAAAAAATCACTGAAATTATTCCCCCGCTGACAACATTGACCGCTGGGACCAAATGAACAACGCCATTTTTGAGACACCTTGTTATGAAGAATAACTTTTTTTACCTAAAATTAATAATAAAAAAGTTTTTCATAAAGCGATATATGTTATTCACTTTTAAAGCAAGAAACATAAAACTAAGGGGTAGTGTTATCATTGTATAAAGAGTAATATTACTATTACTCTTTATACAATGGTGTTATGGTACATTCCATTATTTAATTTACTAGTTTTCGTTGTAGTTCAGAGCCAAAACTTTAAAAAAAAAAGATTCTCTACAGGATAGCGATAGCGCTAATCGTTGTTAAAAATGATTACAAAACATGGAAAAAATGCACGCTTGCACATGTAACAATTTCAAAAGGCTTTCTGTCAGTAGATAGAACGTTCTTTAACTTTAAAGATTCAATAACTAAAGGTGATGACGTTTAGAATAAAATTTAACAAGTTGATTTCTTGTACAATTGTCACAATCTAAACGTCATTGTCGTTAGTTACAGAACCGTTAAAGTTAAAGGACGTTCTATCTACTGACAATTTGAGTTTTAAGGGTTGAAAATAATAAATAAATCTACAATTTTGTTTCTGACCGTTTTTCAACATTATATGGCTCCAAATTTTTCGAGATAATGGCGAAAACCCGTTTTTTTGAGTTTTTATGTCGAAAAAAATTTCAATACACTTGAAATTTTGATGAAATGTATATTTTGAAGTCCTTTATGTTTACCGATTTTTCAAGAATTTCAAAATTCAATAGTTCATGATATTAACGTTTTTCGAAAAAAAATGTTTCTAATTTTTTCAATCGAAAAATTGATCATAGAAATTTTTGATTTTGAATTTTTCAGGGACTCATTTTTTTTGTCTTTAAAGTAAAGATAAGAAAAAGAATAAAAATATCTTTATATTAAAAAACCCTGCTAAAATGAGAAAAACCAAAAATAGCCATTTGTAAAATACGCAATTTTTTAAAATGTTCTACTAATCATGAAATTTAAAGAACTTCAAAACATACATTTCATCAAAATTTCAAGTGTATTAATTTTTTTTCGATATTTAACTCAAAAATTAAACAAAACCGGTTTTTCTCTATTAGCCCCGGGCATATCGGATTGTAGAATGACACTGATGACAGTTGTCAATTCAGCCCGCTGGATAAACAAATGGTTTTGTATATCTTTTTTGAGAATAAAAGTCACATTTTAACATAAATTTTCCCGATAATGCCTCAATGTTGTGCGATTTTGAAATGTGGAAGTAAAAGCAGTATGGATAAAGTATCGTTCCATCGATTCCCCCAATTTTCGATAATCGGAAAAATATAAAACTTCTTTCTGAAAAAGGCATAAATTGTGAATTCAGGCAACCAGAAGGGCAGATTTAACAACTGAGAATATCTTTTCTGGGCATCCAAAGACAAAGTATTAAGATAATCACTTTTATCGTCCATAATAGGGAACTTGCATAATTTTTTTTTATTTTTTATTTATACAGTTTATTATCTGCAAGTAGCGAAAAAACATGTTAAAAGTCATTTAGTTCAGTATTTTATTTATAAAAAAATGTTTAAAATACAAGTCTGCATGGCGGGAAAAGTATAGATTTAAACGGAAGTGAAGTCATTTTATGCTAGAATCTGTCACCATCTAGCGGTAATTGGCAATAACCTTTGCCACTGACATACAACCTATTCAAAATGCCAAAACGGGTGTATAAGAAGTACAAGTGTTTTGTACCTTACCTGCAAAAATCATACAAAACCAGTTCCGGATAAAATATATATACACGTGCCACATGATAAAAATATACGAAATTTGTAGCGTGTGGCACACACACACACACCTAATGACCCCGAGCCAAGAGGATATTGTACCTAATCGGCACTTGATCCCCAAGTCCCCTGCCTCCTCCCCCAGGTTCTCCCCCCGACATGCCCGCTATTGTGAGCATATCGCAGGGTTGCATTTAAGGACCGAAGTCCCCTGGTCGTCATTATCGTCTCTAGTCCTTGATTACGCCGTATTCCACCCCATTGGGCATTGGTGGATGCCTGGCTTGTCCTCTGAATTTTTTTTTTGTCTTAGGGACGACCGAAGCCTCGATCCCTTTTACATCGTCTGTTTGTCCTGTCGCTTTGTGTGTGCTTTGTCAGTTTGTCATGTATTGTAGCGTGTGGCGTGTAGCGACAAGATGCCCAGATTTAAAATGGGGGTTAACAGCAATTGTTGCGAAGACCACTTTATTATGTAAAATTACAATATTATAACAAAATTCATTTAATTTAACAGAAATAACTTTTGCTAGCTCATATTTTTACATTTTTTTAATAAAATGATATTTTAACCTAACCTCGTTGTCTTCACACCCCTCATTGTGGCCTCCAATATTTAACAAACCATCCACCAGCATGTCCAAACCAACCTTCGGTAAATTTTGTGAACATGCTTTTTGATATCCAGTGAGGCAACTTTGTTTAGGAATTTTGTATTTTTATATATTATTTTAGTGACAGATAAAAATGACACTTGTAATCATATGTTGACGCGGAAAAATATAAAGCTCGTTAGGACGGATTCCCACTAGGCAGATTTTCTGTATCGAATTCTATTGGTCGATTTCGAAAATTATTTCGAAATCAACGAATAGAATTGGATACATAAAATTAGCCTACACATTTTCCGCCTGGTGGGAATCCGTCTTGAGACTGCATAAAATGACGTCATAGCCAATGGCAGGAGTTGTGGCGGATTTAAAAGTTATCCAATTTAGAACGTTTCTTACATAATTAATAAATTAAAAGTAATACCTTTTTTAACCTGTTTTATCGTCCTATATTACTTTTAGAACATTCTTAACCGAATTCAATAAAAAAATATTCATTTTAAGATTGATGCAAGTTCCTTAAAATTCAAATTTATTTCTGTTGTTTATGGATAAAATTATTGTTTGTCCAGCAGGCTGTTTGACAGCTGCCATGTGACCGATGCCTATTATTTCGAAAAATTTGAGGTTATGTTGAAGAATGGACTAAATGGTTCAGGGGTGCATTTTTTTGCTATCCTGTAGAGTATTTTTCGCTATTTTTATCTCAAAAATTCGGATTGACCCTGGACTATATAGGTGTAATGGGTTTTTGAAATCGACTTTGCAGGCCGAATCTAAATATGTAAAAAACACAGGGTGTTCCATTAAAAAAAAAACATAATTCTCACATGTATCACTTTCCTGGAGCACCTTGCATAGTTAAAATTAGTTTGTAGATTGTTGTCTTTTCTAATATACTTATCGCTGTGGAAACACATTTTAAAAAAATGGTTAGATTTTGCTCTGCAGACCGAGGCGTTACCAGTGGCCCTCCCTGTATATTTTTAGAACAGATTAAGAGAAAATAAATATTTTGGAGCAAAAATAATAGTCGATTCATTCTTGAATAACAAAACTTATCATTTTATAGGTTTTCAAGGATGTTCATTTCGAATTACTTACGCGCTGTTTAATAATGTAAATTGTTCTTTTAACAGAAATAATTATTTTTCAGCCTGATCCTCAAGTACTTGAAGCCCAAACCCCAGAAGGGTTAATTAGAGGCCATGCGTACAGTATAACAAGAGTTCAGTATGTAGATATACAAACACCTAATGTACACGGTAAAATTCCTCTTCTTAGGCTGCGAAATCCTTGGGGAAATGAAACTGAGTGGAACGGTGCCTGGAGTGATGGGTAAGAAAAATAATAATAATTTAGAAGAATATACAAAGAATAAATACAATGATATAAAAGTAGGAATGTCAGATATCTGATAAATACTTGTTTCAAAAAATAGTAAATATTTCGATAATAAAGTTAATTATTAAATATTAACTAGATCAAAAATTTCATTGAAGTAATAATACAACTTGTTTAACTATTATAAAAAACGGTTTAAAGCTAAGTTGGGATTAAACACATAATTATTTATAGAATAATGGATAATCTCCTGTTTTTAAATAATTATTTATACATTATTAAAAAATAGCATATTAAATTATATTTATCTGTTGTCGTGTTGCATGTTTTATTAATTTATAAATTCTGCAAATTATATGTTCAGTCAAGGTCGTTTCTTTAAATCATCAAATACAAATACCAATCAATTATCAATTCTTTTTTTGCGAAAAATCACGTATATCTCTTTAATAAAGAAACATAATGAGCGTTCATTCATTTCGTTTTTAATTTTCCAACAATACTGTGTACCACTATTAAAATGCAAAAATCTAATAAAGCACAAATTATCAATAAAATATTTTAAAAATTCAGAAGAATTAAGACTAAAACACAATGAAAATCTTATAGAATAACGAATGAGTTTTATGAAATAATCATTAAAAGTTGGATTATAAAATAAACGAAACATTTTATAATGATATACCCTTTACTCATTATAAATTTTGATTTTATCTCAATGGGAGGTGGTCTAAACAATAAATCATAAAATTTTACAAAAGAAACTAAGTATTAATAAATTTTAGGGCCTGCTAAAATCCAAATCTAAGCTTTGTTGACGTTAATTTTGAATGCTACCTCTTATAACTTCTGAATTTTTTATTATATTCTTAATTGTTGTTGCTCTTCATAACCATTATTCCATTTAATATCCCATTCTATCTTTTCCAAAATCATATTTCTTCAATAGCATTTTTTTTATATTTAAATAAAACTTATAAACTTTAATTGTTTATCATATTTTATTTTTTTTAAATTGGATATATAAAAATATCGATAAATCAAGCCTTTTTTACCATACATTCAATAATTCCTTCTCTTTTGACAAATATTACCAAAAATTATCACTTTTCGTCACTCCTTCGTATCTAATTAATTTCGTCTCCATTTTTTTAACAAAAAAAATCATTACTTGATTCTTAAATCTTGTCCAATTTTTTTTATACTGAATGATTTTTAAGTTTCATAGTTAAATTTTAAATTGTTACTTTTTCAAATATAAAACAAATTTTATTTCTATTAAAATTTCATAAGACCTTCCTTAGTTATCCAGAATTGTTGATTATACAAAAATGTTTACTTATATACCCAATTAATTTAAATTAACTCATTATATTTAACTATAAAAACCTTTCCAATATAATATTTATTTATCTAATAATAATAATAAATTAAATTCTATAAATCATACTAAATGGTTTCATTATAATATATTTATATTCTTTAGATTGACATGATTTTTGATCATAATTTTAAAACCAATAAACAAAGGACGAAAATTTAGTTAAATGTAAAAGTAATTATTATTTTTTAATATAATCTAAAATTTTTCGGGCCGGAAACCTAAAACATAAATCTTACTTCTAATTTTTAAATTATTATCGTGTCTTTCTTCACAATATGTGTGGTTAATCGGCGAGTAATAATTCTGTACTATACCGTTTCTTGTAGATAGTTTGACAAAGCTGATTTGAAAGTGGACTGTA
Organism: Neocrepidodera transversa; assembly: GCA_963243735.1. NCBI lineage: Eukaryota > Metazoa > Arthropoda > Insecta > Coleoptera > Chrysomelidae > Neocrepidodera > Neocrepidodera transversa. The sequence continues at coordinate 26,695,406 of OY725345.1, read as the reverse complement.
TTTTTATTGGTAACTGTATTTGATGGATTGTAAGTGAATTACAATTTGTAGTTAAAAAAACATATTACGTAAAATCAAGTGACGCCTAAATTGCAAATATTTTGTTCAGTAAATATATTTGTTGTTTTAATTCAATTTTACTTCACTGATAAACCAATACATTTCAGTATTAAATCTGTAGCTTCACTGTTCATTAACTTTTAATATAGACAGGATGTGGAATAGAAGCCGGTAAATTGTAACTTCATGTTGACTTCACAAAAATTTAAAACGGTACTAATGTTAGTTTGGACCTTTTTGGGCGATACATGAAAAGGGACTTATTGTGACGTAGGCGTTGCTATCGAAATTTTGACGTAATTTATTAACCATGATGGAGATGTGGATTATAAGGTTTGTTCGCTGTCTCCATTAACTACAATGTTGTAGATCTTGTGTCACTAATATCGTTAGGTGATTTCTGGTGTACACTATACTATGTGCGTTGTTAAAATGTTGTAGCACAATAATTCCAAATAAATTTACAACCAAATCAAGGTATTACACTTGATTTGGTGGAGGTGTGAGAAGTATAGTGTAAATTGATATTGGATAGTGTGAGGTTTTGGTAAAAGCATATTTTTTCTCCGTTCAATGTTATAGTTTATCCTTAGACCATTTACTAGTTGACTTCAATTTTCCATCCTTCTTTTGAAGTCAATATCTTGTATACAGACAGACACATAAACAAACAGTATCTCAAATAACTCTTCCAGGGTTTATTAAATAGCCGAGCTATTTTCTAAAGTATTATTGAGTTACTTAAATTGTAAACGATACTTGTGGTAAGTTCCATGAGCGTACGCCACTTCTATTGATGTTTGTAAACACTCCCCCGCACACACCGGTTACCACCTCACCATGAGAAATAGGCTTAGACCATTTACTATTAGACATCAATTTTCCATCCTTCTCTTGAAGTCAATATCTAAGCACAGCATATTGTGATATGTAAGTTTGTTTATATACAAACACGTAAACAAATAGTATCGCAACGCAAGTAATTCTTCGAGGGTTTAATAATTGGCCGAGACATTTTCCAAAGTTTTATTGAGATATTCTAATTGTAAATGATACTTGTGGTAATAGACCTCGGGCCCACGCCTAAAAAGTCTGCAAAAATCAGCTGCGAGATACAAAATTTTATGACGTCATAAATTTACCATGATCGAGGTGTCGGAAGCGCCAAAAAGCCCAATATATTTGGCCGACAATACGTTTTCCACTTTTGAATTAAAAAAACTTCCAATTGAAAAAAAAAACTATGTTTAGGTCGTTAATTTTTCTTGTGCATTAGCAATGAGTTTTGGAAGGTCCCAAAAGAAAACGCCCCCTACCCTGAATTTTCCAAATAAAAAATTTGTCCGACTCGAAGTAAAGAACATACAGACGAAGTATTAGCAGTTAGGTTATCAGAAAAAATTTCGTGCAATCGTACGCGAAGCGATTATTTCGCGTTCTCCACAGCGGCCGAGAAATACAATTTCGCGGCCGATGCCCATGTATACCACGGCCGCGAAACTTTTTGGCGACCTCAAGATTATCTTGCCTCGGCCGCAAGCGGCCTCGGCGATAACTTTTCTTTCGGTTAGCCAAACAGGTATTTCGCGGCCAAGGCATACAAATAACTATTGTAGTGGGCCCGAGGCCTATAAGTTCCATGGGCGTACGCAAATTCTACTGACGTTTCTAAACATTTCCCCGCTCACACCGGATTTCCCCGTACCATGAGAAATGTCATGAGAAAGAGACAAGATGTATCGACTTCAAAACATTGTATACAAAAATGTAAACATGTCATGACTTATAGTAAAATGGTCTAAGGGATTATCCAACAAAACAAGCAGTTTTGGTTTGATGAAAGCACCGATATAGAACTGACTCCATTATGAATGATCTTCGTCAACTAGTTATTGATTCATCGTCAGAATTCATGAAACTCAATGATTTCATCATCACTGTCCATTTTAAAATGTAAAAGAGATTAACAATTCAGAAACAAATAATAAGCATAACCTATCTTGGGCACAATACCAGCAACGAACAGATGTTGAATTTATTATACTCGACTCCACTACACTCATCGACACCGACAGGTGGAGTGTTAAAAGATGTAGTGTACAACATAAATTTCTTGCAGAAACAGCGAACAGACCTATAATGTAGATAATAGAGAAAAAAAATATTATTCGCTGATTGGACATAAAACGTTCGTGTTTTGAACTGAGATGATGCGTTTATTTTGTATCAAATTAACTTCCAAAGTTCTTACCAGAAATTCTGTTTCGTTTTATTGTATTCGTGCTAGAATGAACCTATATCTTAAGTCACCTGTTCACAATATATGTTCAAAATGTAATACCATCGCGCGCTTTTATCATTATCATTAAATGGCTGTGTAATATTTTGATGATGATATAATGTAATGTTTGTTTGAGTACTAATTTTTTATTATTTTTTTTTCCAATTTTAATACTCTTGTAGTTATAACTAACTTTTATGTACAGTATTGTATTCTCATTTTGTATTTAACCATATGACTTGGAAACTGCTGCATAATAAAGGCTATTCCTAATAATATTTCTTTAAAAAAAGCATACTGGTAAATCGTCAAAAAATATAAAACCCCCCCTTTGCGGTAAAAATAAAACGTTATATAATTTTTAGTGCTGTTTGGCATAAAAACATTCCTTTTTGAGAATCATATATTAATATAACAGATCCTTACTCTTCGCAGCAACATAAATCGTTACGAGGTGGTCTACCAAAAGCTTCTGACAGACAGCAATAATTTAATTTAGAATTAACAAAATTCATAATTGGGTGCAATATTTCTTGGTCACAAGTCGATAATCCAATTTTTTTAAATAAAATTATATTTACTAACAAGGTCGTTGTATAAGTGTGTGGAACATTTAAAATAAATTTTAATTACATAATTCCGAGATCTCGATCGTCGAAATATCGCTGGGTCGGAATAATATCCAAATTCACCCCATTTGCTGAGTCGCCCTACAGGAATTTGGAGAACTTCACACCTCCAAAAACTGTATTAAAATTGAATAAAAAAGTTAGTTCAGTAAAACGGTTGTGTAGTCGCCGACATTACCCTGACACCACTTACCTCGACTTGGTGAAATTTCGGTCAAAAACGTTGACCAAGTCGCCCTCACCACTGACACAATTCATCTGAACTTGGTAAAGATTTAGTCAAATACGGCAATCCAAATTTTGTATGCTTTCCCTACAATATGTGTTGTACACCACTACATAATGTACAAAAGTTTGTACTTAAACTACATATATATCGAAACACTAAAAATATATATGTTTATTTTAGTTCTCCAGAATGGAGATTTATATCAGAGTCGCAAAAGGAAGAACTGGGTTTAACGTTTGACAGCGATGGTGAATTTTGGATGGCATTTAAAGATTTTATGAAATACTTCAGTAGATTGGAAATTTGTAACCTCAATCCTGATTCTTTATCCGAAGAAGAATTACATGAAGGCAATAAGAAAAAATGGGAAATGTCTGTATATGAAGGCGAATGGGTAAGGGGTGTTACTGCTGGAGGTTGTAGAAATTTCTTGGGTAGGTCAGTTTGATTTTTAAATTTAGATTTTCTAAATATAATTTTTTTGTAGAATCTTTCTGGCATAATCCACAATATCGAATAACTTTGACTGAAGTTGATGAGGACGACGAAGAAGATAAATGTACAATGATAGTAGGATTGATGCAAAAGAATAGAAGACAAGTGAAGAGTACATCAGGAGCTGATCTACTTACTGTTGGATTTGCTATATATCACGTAAGTGTATTTTTTTAGATATACACTCCCAAATTCAAGTAATGTGGATAGTAATATAAAAATTTAATTGGTGCTTTGGTTTACTAATAACAATAAAAATTCCGGGTAATGTCGCCTAAAGCGTTTAAAATAAAACGAAAATCATTTCGGAAATCTTTGAAAGTTTCAACTTGTTGATGTTTCTTATATATTTACTGTCAGTAGATAGAACGTCCATTAACTTTAAAGATTCAGTAAGTAAAGGCAATGACATTTGGAATAAAAATTTCCGAGTTCATTTCTCGTACAATTGTCACAATCTAAACGTCATTGTCATTAGTTACAGAACCGTTAAAGTTAATGAACGTTCTATCTACTGACTGTTAACCTTTATCTGCTAAAATAGGTTAGTGTATTAGTGTATTATTATTTTCAAATCAGATATAACCTTAAAAGTATGTTACAACGTACCATTGTATATAGACTATATACAATGAACGTACCATTATTAACATTTTTACCTCTCGCCCTTCAGATAAGAGAGGTATAGTAATCATGCTAAAAATTGGATAGTGAGTTTTCAATCGATAAACACGTTTTAAGGTCCATAGAATACGATTTTGATATTTTCGCGATGATTTCTGTGTGTGTTAGGATGGATGTTGTAGTAACGATAACCTTAAAAACTACTGAATAAAAAATTTTTAAATTTTTGCATACAGGATTCTGATACCCTAGATTAGATCTGATTAGATTTTGGTGTCCATCGGACAACCGGAAGTGGCAGTTGCTATGAGTGATGACGTCATTACTAAACAAAATGTCAATAAAGTTTTACACATATATTTTGTATACACTATAGTTTATTTTCGTGTCATTAAAATTTTCAAAAAGTTTGCCATTGTTGCCAGATTTACAAATAAGTCAATTTTTTTCATACTTTTTGTGTTAACGTGTAAATTTTTGATTCAAATATGGCGAGAGGTCATGTGCTGGCCACATCAGATTTTTTATTTATAGAATTTGTAAAAGTTATTGTGATTAATTGTGATTGATTTAATTGAAAGTTGCAATTAATATAGCTTAATCCAAATTAATTACCAATTAATTTTTTAATCATTTAATCAATTGAATTATTAATTGATTGATGCCCAACACTGTTGATTATGATGTTTCTACAGGAACTTCAGAATCTGATTATGAGCCGATAAACTGGAATTCCTGCTTTCATGTGACCTCTCGTTTTATATTTATTGCTGCCACTATTCGTAGAACATTGCTGATATATTTTTATGATTTAAATAATGTCTCCCAAAATCTTTGTTATACCTCTTAACTATTATTTGATTTTTCTTTTTTTTCAGCTTCCCAATCCCGACAGGGTTCCGAAACCGCTCGATATGAATTTCTTTAGATATAACGCTTCGGTCGCTCGGTCTCCGTCGTTTATAAATTTGCGCGAGGTCAGCTGTCGGTTTAAGCTACCGCCCGGGTCCTACTGCATCGTACCATCCACATTCGATCCCAACGAAGAAGGCGAATTCCTACTAAGGGTGTTCACAGAAAAAGAAAACGTCATGGAGTATGGTTACAATTATGATAGTACTAGACATTTTGGCGGAAATGAGGTCGATGAGGACGAGGATGAAGAGGAGAGGCCTACTGCCCCCTCTTTTCCTGAACCTCACAACCCCACTTCCTATCCTTCTCAACCTTTTCCTAGCTATCCTGGAGGAGATGGCTTTTCTCATGCTCAGCCCAATTATCCAAGTCATCCAGGATATCCTAGCTCTCCTGGATATCCCACGTCTCCTGGATATCCATCTCAGCCTGCATATCCACCTTCTCATCCTGGATATCCGTCACATCCTGGATATCCCTCAAACTCAGGCGGATATCCAGGATATCAAGGGTATTCGGAACAAGGTCCTGGAGGTTATTACCCTCCTCCTAATCAATATCCTGGATATCCTCCTAGGCAATCCTCAGAGAATAATGATCCTATTAAAGGCATTACAAATTTCTTTAATAAGCTTTTTAAATAGTTTTTTTGCCAGCTATACCATTTGAGATTTTCAAGTTATAATGTTAACCATCTTATTAGGTAGAACGTAATCTAACAGATATATATTTCATAAGTATTAAATTTAACGAATCAAATTATAATCTTTTTTACTAAAATTACTTGGATTTTGTATTCATTGTAGGTTGTGTTTAACAAGTTATTAATTTTACTGTTAGGTTATTTTTACATTTATGGTTATCTGCTTTTCTAAACAATATATCAATTTTTTTATAAGCGCGATTAACTGACTAAAATATATTCATTTTTATTTAAACTTATGAAATTCTAGTTTTTCCTATAAACGTTTTAAGTCGTAGATAATTCATATTTTTATTGTTGCTATTATAACTATTTTCTATATGTTTACAGATTTATTCATTACGTGTTTGTAATGTACAATTAACTTTAGTACTTCCTAGATATTTTTTGGGATATTTTCAGTTTGCTTAAGTGTATCTTGGTAGTATTTATCTTTTCCTGTATAAACGTTATTTGGGAAACTGTTAACATCTTTGATACAGAGTCTTTTCTTTATTATGTGTATCACGAGGTGTTATTCTTGCAAAACTAGTTTGTTATGTTTCTTCCCAGTTGAGTATTCCTTAGTGAACTTACATCAAAACCAAAATTATGTTCCAAAAAGATATTTTCAGTTCCAGTTTTCTTTTTTCGCGTCGCTGACTAATTTGAATTTTGTAATTTAATGTACTTCAAACAACATATATAACATAATTACTTTTTTCTACTACCGTGCGTAAAGTACTTACTTTACGCACGCTAAGGAGTGCGTAAAGTTCACTAGTGCGTAAAGTAAAATAAAATTTTCAATTAACTTTTTTACATGTGCAACACATTTTTTGCAATATCCTTATGTTTCTTATCTTGCCAAGCTTCTATGTGCCAAAAATCAACTGGTTAACTTCAAAATTTTGAAAAATCACTCATGTGATTGTCGCACTCGCCTTTGGCTCGTGCGACAACATTCACATTCGTGAAAAAGTATCACTTTACACACTTGTTGCATAAATAACTAATTTGAAGGGGATTTACTTTACTAAGATTTGTGTGTACTGCAAAATCGTTGTTTTTCTGACGCATGGCAGAATAATACCAAATATACTTGTTTGTGAATCCAAAATGATTTTGGATTTTTTCGATCTCTATGAGCAGCTTTAGAATCATGATTTCGATAACGTTTCATCTTTTATTAAACAAGGTTCAAAATAAAAATGAATATATTACAATTGTTAATATTAATAATATATAATTTAGTACCGAATGTGCCTAAGACGTATCTATCCTTGTTTTGAAATTTTAAATAAAGGTCACTGTATATAATTTATAAACAAATAGAAATTATTACTCAAAATTCTTTATATACTTTGTTCGAGCAACTATACCTATCCTGCATTTGCTTACTTTAAGTATTAATTTTTCATTGCTTTCTCATATATTTGTTAATTGCTTTTCATCTTAAAGATTTCTAATTTGGTTTTGGTACTCCTACAACATAATTTAAATAATATAATTTAGACTATGTTATTTTCCAAAATTTATTAAATTAATTATATTGAAAGATTTTTTATGTTATACTTGAGAACCACAATCAAATTACTGTAACTGGATTCAGATTTTCGGACAAACCATAAATATCTTATTTTTATTTAGATTTTACATGTCAATTTATTACTAATTAAAACTTTATAGTTTTCCCTAGAGTTCGAATCCGGCACAAATTAAGGTTTTAAATACCTCAATATTAAACTACCACATTGTATTTGTTAAGCTTCCATTCTATTAAATGAGTTTGTACAGATGCATTTTTAAGGTTGAGAATAATTAGTATTTATTAATGTTAATAAAATAAAAAATAAATATAAATTCGGAAGTGTTATTTTAACATGTACAATTTTTCTTTTAACCCATCCTCGAGGATGACTTATAGAATTGTATTACTAACTATTTTGTTTTATAGGGAAAACGAGGAGGAAATAGGATACGGAGAAGTAGATGAGAATGTAAGTTTATTGTAAATCAAGCTCTCGCTTTTGCCTACGTTTTGTGATGGTACTTTTTTTATTGTCAAATTCCTTATAGTTTTACATTGAATCAAAAAGAAATGTGTAGAGTTGCCATACATCCGCTTTTATTAATCATTAAAATATTGATATATTATTACCAGAATTAAATAGAATCATATTCCATATCTCTTAAAAAAAATCCCGTCATTGTGTTGATCATATCACTCATAATGTAATAATGTCCTATATTGTTACTTGATTAATAATTGATAATCATTTACCATATACTGACTATCACACTTGGTACTTTTAATGCTAAAAATCTAGTAAGTGTGCTGTCATCTTTGTCATTGCTTTTGTACTGTAAATGTAAATTATTGAGCTGTCAAATTTTTAAAATGTTATTAATTCGTGATATAATCATATATAATACGAGTGGCATCTTGACTATCGAAGTTGTTTTGCGATGGGGGTTTTTACATGCTCCACCTTTAAGAGGTTCTTCAACTCGTTATCAATTCAACTGATTCTTAACAACCATCCCCTAATTTTTTACCTGTTACTTACTTTTAATTTCATGTAAATCACCTTGTCCCTTATTCCTCCTTCATGTACTAAGCGTTTTATAATATTTTAATTGTTACTTTCTGGTTGTTAACTATATTTGGCCAGAAGATGACTATAAACCGAAACTAGTCGCCGCCTTGTTAAGATTTTATAATATACTGTGGTACATGAGTTTTATTTTAATTAATCATTATTAATTTGAAAATAAAATAATTTAAACATTGATATAAATTTATATACATATTTGGCCAACACTTTTGCAGGGCATAGAGTATATATGTATTCAGAATTATTTTTCTTTTTAAGAATACCTGTTTATTTTATTTTCAAATCCATTATGGCTGAAAATGTAAGCATATCCAATAATTCTAAAAATTTGAAAATTTTTGGCCCTAACAAATATTTTCTAATTTTAAAACTAACCAGTGCATAAAAATGTAGCCATTTAGAATCAGCCACAAATACCTTCTTCCACAATTTATAAATTACTAAATAAATATAATTTAAAGTGAAGTGAGTCGCGCGCGAGCACAGAGCTCTCATCGACACGTTACCTAAGAGTGGTAGAGTCAATGTTTCGTCTTATTTTTCCCCATTGAATCGTTACATACATACATTCTTCTTCCTCTCATTACAAATTCCCGATGTTCCGTGAATAGCTGGCCAGATCTGTACAATGGAAGTAATACAAATATTTCTTTTACGTCAGATACGTAATGACTCATAATCAACTTTTTACCTTTTTAAAATGTTTGTACGAAAAATATCCACATTTACCGGTTATATTTATTTTACGTCATATACGTGATAACATATTCAACTTTTTACCTTTTCTAAACTTAAATTACCATGCAAATAAATTAGCAAACTTGTTACAACGAGTGAATTTAATACATAAACATAAATAATTTGAATGGATTAAACCAAAGTTCTACCCGCCTCTACCCGTTCCCACTTTTCCATCTAGTCTATAAAAGTGCCATCACAAAAATCTTTTTGTTTTTATTCTGGTTGCTAAGCGATTAGTTAAAAAAATTTGGACATCGTTATTTGATCGAATTTAAAATTGCTTTAGACGAAGGTAGAACCGACCGAAGAAGAAAAACTGGAATCTGATAGGGTGTACCAATTTTTCCTGAGGTTGTCCGGTATGGATAAGGAGGTAGATTGGATGGAATTGAAGGAAATCTTAGATTTTTCATTAAAAACAGGTAAGGATAGCGTAATGAAATATATTTTTTATAGTAAGTAGAAACAAGAATTTTAAAACGTTTTTCACATTGTGTAGTTTCTTTACTTACAACTTCCCGAATAAAATCTCTTATTTTTAACTTAAAGCAGAACTTCACTGTTTGATAAAATTGTGATCTTCCGTTGGTTTGTCTGTCATTCAGCAAAAATCATATACAGGGTGAAATTTTATATATGAACAAAACGAACTAATTTTTTAAGACCGGACCTGATTTTTTTCTAGCATGGTGGTGGTGTAACGTCTTACCAAAATATGAAACAAATCTAACTTACTGTTCAAAAGTTATGACCAAATGAAATTTCAGTCAAAATTCACAACTCCCCCTATATATTATTAAACAATGGTCGCATTCAGCGGACGTAGCGCAAAGCGCTACTGCTACCTATCGGTAGCGGTTGCGGTTGGGAACGTGTTGGACGTTCGCTGTCAAGCTGTTTTCGTTTTCTGTCAGTTTTTGGTAGTTTCATTTATTACAGAGACAGAAGTTCCTTTTTTTGTTTATTCAAAATGTTTTTTATTAAATTTAAAAAGTGTAGTAAACAATTTCTCTAGGTTTTTTTTACAATTACAAGGTGCATCCAATCCAATTAAGAATATACTTGTTTAATTGATAATACTGGCTTGGTATTTTCTATAGTTTATAATCCTTTGGTATTTCTCACTATTATTTTCCAACTTTTGCATCACCCTCAAAAACAAATTCAAACCTTTCTTATTTCTTTGCCTCTGCTCACTTCGCTACCGCTACCTAGCACAAATTAAAAGCGCTCCGAAAAATGGCGTCCGCTCCAAAACGTGTTGAGTTTGTAGCGTATGTGCCACCGGACGTTTCCGCTAGGGATTTGCAACAGTTGCACAACGTCCGGTGGCACATGCGTTACAAACTCAACATGTTTTGGAGCGGAAGCCATTTTTCGGAGCGCTTTTAATTTGTGCTAGGTAGCGGTAGCGAAGTGAGCACAGTCAGAGCGAGTTAAAAAAACAAATAAGAAATGTTTGAATTTGTTTTTGAGGATGATGAATTCTAGCCAGAAAGAGTTGGAAAATAATGGTGTGAAATACCCAAGGATTATAAACTATAGAAAATACCATACCAGTATTATCAAATAAACAAGAAGTATATTTGATTTAAATATAGGTTATATTGTATTCTTAATTGGATTGGATATGCCTCGTAATTGTTAAAAAAAAAAAACCTAGACAAACATTTTCGACTAACACTTTTTAAATTTAATAAAAAAACATTTTGAATAAACAAAAAATATAACTTCTGTCTCAGTAATAAATACAACTACCAAAAATTGACAGAAAACGAAAATAGCTTTACAGCGAACGTCCAACACGTTCGCAACCGCTACCGATATGTAGCAGTAGCGCTACGTCCGCTGAATGCGACCAATGAGAGCAGACACTTTTGACCTCAATACGAGGTAGGAGTATGTACAGTCCCTCTAACTCATCCTGTATAGTAATAACGAAACACCAAACACTTCGTGATTGTGCTTGTTAAGCTAGAAGTACGAACCTTTTTAGAAAACTCTGAAATTAACCGAAAATGATAAAATGACATTGGTCGCATTCAGCGGACGAAACCGTTGTGCAACTGTTGCAAAACCCTAGCGGAAACGTCCGCTGGCACATACGCTACAAACTCAACACGTTTTGGAGCGGACGCCATTTTTCGGAGCGCTTTTAATTTGTGCTAGGTAGCGGTAGCGAAGTGAGCAGAGACAAAGAAATAAGAAATGTTTGAATTTGTTTTTGAGGGTGATGCAAAAGTTGGAAAATAATAGTGAGAAATACCAAAGGATTATAAACTATAGAAAATACCATGCCAGTATTATCAAATAAACAAGTACATTCTTAATTGGATTGGATACATCTCGTAATTGTAAAAAAAACCTAGAGAAATTGTTTACTACACTTTTTAAATTTAATAAAAAAACGTTTTGAATAAACAAAAAACGTAACTTATGTCTCTGTAATAATTGCAACTACCAAAAACTGACAGAAAACGAAAACAGCTTGACAGCGAACGTCCAACACGTTCAAAACCGCAGCCGCTACCGATGGGTAGCAGTAGCGCTTTGCGCTACGTCCGCTGAATGCGACCATTGGCTCATATATTAGTAGGGGCACATGCATTTCAGGGTTTTTTATGAATATTTTGCCACAAAAAACACCATGTCAAACATCTCGCAGTATAAAATAGTTGTCAGTTTCTTCCGATTTTAAAATTATTGTCCCATATACCGATGCTACAGAGAAAAGAACTCAGACAGTTTGTTCACCAATAATAAATGATTTAAAGGCAGATTATGATAAAATGGTTGCTTTAACTGAGAAAAGTATTGATGAAAACAACAAAAACGTTATAATGAAATATATTAAGACACTTCAGTCAATTAAAACTATCTCAATTGCTGAATTTTTATGCACTTAAATAGTATATTAAAGAATAAGTGAATAAAAGAATAAAAAGGACTTTTAAACTCGCGCGATTTTTCGAACACGACGAGTGCTTTTAAAAAAATTTGTTAGTAATATTTAAATTGACGTTACAAGGTACTGCTGTCAATCAATAATAAAAAGATTAACATTTAAACTTCGCGTTCCTAGTTTTGTTGATGTTGCCATTTTAACTTTAAAACACGCGTTTTAAATAAATAAAATAGGATACCCATAAAAAAACAACTTTAACACGAGGTAAAATAATCAAAGTCCACTGTATAACGATATGTTGGCGAGAAAAAGAAAGCTTCAAAATAGGTAGACAGACTGCAAGTAGTACGCCCCAGAAATTGAAGATTAAGCGAAAAAGATTAAAAACCAAAGATTCTTTGAGTCATAATATATTGAAAAACCGACCAGTCAGTAAAATACATTAGGTTATTTCTTAGCTGATGCAATAGCAACTGTTTTTTATTTTTTGCAATGGTCTTTGTTATCTCCTTAAATAAATATTTTAACTACTTTCGTTTTGGACTATAAAATGTGTTGGCGCCGAGTATATTTAGCAGGCCTTATTTAGTTAAGTAAAATTAAAACCACGTCTCATATAAAAAAGTCATAACAAATTGTAAAATGGTGATGAGAAAAAGTCATGTTTATTTGCATAATACCGCGTTTTCATTTTTTGAACACACAAGAAAAGTTTTAACCGGAAATAAAAAACCTAAAACCATCGAAAAGGTAGATTGCAACAAATAAATTCTAGATTCAAATTATTTTCTCACAAACCATTTTACTTATTAACTTTCGATAGCAAAGCAGAAAGCTAATATCGCACTCTTGTATGCCCGTGTATGTGTCAATCAACCGAATGTCTTTTTCAAAATTAAAATATCAGGACCGCTTTCCGAGATATTTGCGAAAAACCGAAATTGACGATTTTCGTTTTAATAAAAGTAATGAAACTAGAAGTCATGTACCACAATGAATTTAATGAAAAAACGGCAACTAGTTTCGGCTAATTAGCCATCATCAGGCAATATAAGTAAAATGAAGTAATTGAATTACAAATATGCCTAGTTGATGCGCATCAGAAAGGGTGGTGGAGTTTTGAAGGAAAATTTTTTAAGGGTACATGAAATAAACGAAATGTTCAAAGGGAATAATAAAAATGGTTAAAAAAGGGGGGTTTAAAACATAATTAACCAAGTAGAAAACCCAACCATAATTATAGTGGGGCCTGAGCCGGGTCCCATTTTCGGCAGGCAGGCAAAAGCCGTCAATTTATTTTGACGGTATCACATTGTTTCGCCAACAATTGAATTATTTTAAGCGTTTGGCCGCTCTTTAATCCTTTTTCGACAAGTCCTACATCTTTTTTACACTCCGGAGACCTTCAGAGTGTGATGAGTGGGCGGTGCGTCAACACTTGGCGAAAATGAGGCCCGGCTCAGGCCCCCCACTATCATTATGGTTGAGTTTTCTACTTGGTTAATTGTGTTTTAAACACCCGTTTTTAACCATTTTTATCATTCCCTTTGAACCTTTCATTTTTTATTTCATGTACCCTTAAGAATTTTCCCTCCCCAAATGTTTCCTTCAAAACTCCACACCCTTTCTGATGCGCATCAACTTTATGCATTTTTGCAATTTGTAATTTAATTACTTCATTTTACTTATATGGCACGATGATGGCTAATTAGCCGAAACTATTTGCCGTTTTTCATTAAATTCATTGTGGTACAATACTTTTATTGAACACTTGACCACATTTGGGATATGGATAAACTGTTACATTTGATTTTCGTTTTATTTCACTAAGGGCCATTTGCACCGACTAAATTTAAACCCAACTTTAGAGTAAGCCTCGCTTTAAATAAAAATTCATTTGTACAGCCAGACAAACTTGGTTTAAAGTGGTCTAAGCAAAGTTTAAGTTAAACCGTCAGAATTGAGGGTTTTAATTTACAAAGCCTTATTTCATAACCAAACTTTTATGGTTTCCAGCCATTTGATCCAAATAACAAATTTTCTATAGTGTATTGTTACTTCTTGATATTTGTGTGATATTGTTATAATCTTTAGTACTTTTTTTATACTACATCTTTTGTATTAAAAATACAAAATGAATTTCGATGATATTTTTGAAGGCGATTTGGATGTTCTTCAAATAATTAATTTCGGTTTTCCAAGACAAATTTATATCCGAAATAATCCATACGAAGAGCTAAGTGAGCTAACTTTCCATATTTGGTTATTATATTTAATATAGTTGTTTTCTCTTCATTTGAAAAATTAGTGCTTCGCTGACGTTTTTCAATCATTTTGACACATGCAGATTACAAAAATAAGGCATGCGACATAAAATATATTATATTTTCACAGCCACTACACCGTTTTTGAATTTTTGTCAGGTTAGAATTGTTGTTATGAAGTTAGTCACAAAAGTGGTCACAACTATAAATAAACAAAATTACCATTAATAGTTCGCTTGTACTCGCTTAAGAAAGCTCGCTTTAAAAAGGTGCGGTGCAATGATTTGGAAAATAAACTTCACTTAAATATTTAAGCGAGTTTTAAAAAACCAAGTTTAGATGTCGATCGGTGCAAATGGCTCTAACACCTTAATTTTTAAAGCTAGGTTTTTTATTGAAGGCCAAATATCGCTTAATATAGCGTATCAAATTTTTTTAAAACAACGTTTCGTCTTTGAAGGACCACCCTTAACTACTTTAACTGCTGTTATCGAAAATTTTCTCTCAGATTTTACATCTTCTTGTTTGCAAATCGCAATTACAAAAGACAAGAAAGTAATTTTATAAAAAATGGTTACTGTTAAATTCGTTAACTTTTTGTTATGTTGCTTAATATCCTGAATAAATAAGTTCAAAAGTTCAACAAGAACTTAGTGCGTTTTCCAGTCAAAATTATCAATATAAACAATTTCTCAAAGCCAGTTGGGTGTACCATGCACTATAAATAAAAAATATACAAACTAACATGTATTAAAGCTTAACAATACTGTTAAAAAGACAATCTATAAATAATCTTAATTAAATAATATCATCTGTGGTATCTAAGGCAACATTAGCACTATGAGAATTTCGACAAAAAGGACAGTGCCCATTCTGAAGCATCTGTAACTCAAAATCATCAACGTGGAAATACTTGAAGCAGAAATCGCACATGCTAATAAGCATTTCCGGTAAGAGATTCCTAAAATATTGGTGATGTAACGGAGGTGGCCACTTGCAGATTAAAATACTGGAACTATCCAAGGATATTAGGGTGGTTTTACCAACAACGATAGGTTGGAAATCTGCTTGTTTAGTAACTTTGGATGTAAATGGATCCGGTAGTTCTTCAGGTGACATTTCTAATTGAAGAGTTTGATGATGTTCTGATATGTTTTCCTTCCAGTTTTCCTCTTTTTTCTCTATTACAGGCGTTTCTATTAACCTTACTGCTTCGTCGTCACTTATACCATCTTCTAATTGAAATTCTACTAGAGGTAATAACTCAAAACTTACAAAAGAGTATACAAACTTTTCTCCACAATTCACACAACTATTGGTTGTGGCAGATAATGGATTATATGTCGAACAACGATAACACATTGGTAGCAATTCCTCAGGATCACTGTATGGTTTGGCTCTGGATGCAATAGTCGCTATTTCAACCTGCTCTTGGAATTTCTGAGGTATCCTCAAGTTCTGAATTTTATCTAACAGTTGTTTCGCTAGTTTGTTAGCTCCAAGTTTCTTAGCCTAAAATAATAACTATTTAGTCCATTTTATTAAATTCAAGGACTTAAATTACCTGTTTTGATAATGTATAAAGAATAGCAAACGTAGAAACTCCTTTAATCCTTTGCTTTTGTCCTGTCACTTCGGTCATTAAAAATCTTGCAATATTAAAAAGGGCTTCTGGCATATATGAAGTAAACGGTTCTTCTAAATATTTGTGTATGGTGCTATAAGCATAATAAATATCGGCTAGTTTTTCATTGCTTTGAAAATATTTTAAATATTGGTCCAGTTTATTTTCGTGTTCTTTTGACATCTCCAAATATTGCCTGGATATCATCCAATAGTAGTAGCTTGCATCTTGGAATCTAAAAAAATAATATAATGCATTTAATGTTACATATTTTAAGTCAATAATCATAAATAGTTTTTTGTTTAAATTAATTTTATTAGCTGGTTCAAATTTCGTTAAAAAAAGAAAGTGCACCGATATACAAAAAACAACAAAAATAAACAAATTAAATATAACAACAAACAAATTGTTTTTCCTAAAGATTTTTATTACTTCTTAAATGATTTCCTTAAGATATCTAACAAACATTTTTTTATATTCACATGATTAACTAGAATTTTACTGAATAGACATTTGGTACTAGTGTTTTGACAAATGTCAAATGACAATTCATTTTATATATCTATTTTAATACGTTTACACCATTGGAGTTCTGGGACAGACAGATGGTTATAGTTGCTACTTAATATTGGAAAAAATCATGAATGTCACAAAAGAATAGAAATCCTTTTCATATAAGTATAAGATGTGGGTAATAAACTAAAATTAATTCAAATTTGATGAAGAAAATAGCGTCAAGACAGGGATTTTGGAGTATTTGAATAGGATAACTAGAAATCAAACATTAGCTTATGCTTTCAACAGAAATCTGTAGTAGTGAAAATCTTGAAAGATATGCTAGAGACAGGACAAAAAATAAATGAGAAAAAAAGGCAAGTAGTAAAAAAAACAAAAAATTTAAATTTAAATTTGAAGAAATGAACAAATTTAAATACTTGCGGAACCTATATCATATGACGAAAATAAAGAATCCGAAGTTAAATACAATATAATAACACTGAACGGGTTACTAAGTATAAAGAATATTTTAGTTTATTAAACTGAACGTCATTTGAATAGCTATTTAAAAACCAAGTACCTGCATTCACTGACGGCATTATCTGTCAACTGAATAAACACTTTGAAAGCTTCCTGAGATTTTCCAGCTTTATGAAAAGCCTTTTGCGCTTCAACAAACTTGTCGCTTTCGGCTAACCAGTGAGCATAAGGCACATAGACTAAAGCGTTGTATTGGGGTTGGTCTCGTACAAGAGCAAAAGCCTGTTTCCATTCTTTAGCTTCGACGTGTAACCGTAGAACTGCCTCAGAGTCGCCAAGCCTTCGATATATTTCGGCAGCAGCTGATGAATTGTTAAGGCGTTTGAGATGTTTCGCTATAGTCAGCAGTGTGCTTCTATCAGACTTTTCCAACTTTCTCGACAGGTCTACCATTTGATCTGACCATCTAAAAAATGTTAAAATGCTTCATAGTTACTTTATATTTTTTAGGACAATAAATAAATGGGGATATTATATTGTTAATTATATAAGAGAGCAGATAACTAAAATATTTTTTCTAATTTCGTTGATAAAAGACTACTTTTATCCACTAAAATGAGTGGCTAAAATACATCTTTAATCACTAGTATATTATGTACCAAAGAACTAAAGTAGCACTTTAGTCATGTGGTACATATGCTAAGAAACGCTCAATATTCATAACGATAACTTAATGGTTATGAAAAGTTATTGAAAAAAAAATTAAAAAAGCTAATCTGTCGGGAGTTTGAATATTGCAGAATTTTATCAAAGTATGGGACTTACGTCAACGTGTAGTAATAAAAAAATACAAAGTTTTGATTTGGCACTAACATTATTTTTCAATATTGTGAATATTTTATTACTTCCTTACAAAAGAGAAAAATGAATATAATGTAGAACAATAATTATACTATTAATAAATAAATATATGCGTTTCAAACAAAACTATTTTCGGGAAAATCGAAAAATTTATTCGCTTATAATAGAGTTCTTGTTATATTATCCCGAGTAAAATAGTTTGCTATTGTTTCTATTGGTTTTGTTATTCAAAGGACTAACTTTTTTTTAATATCTCAGACGGGGGACTAAAAATATTTTAATCCCAAGGGAGTAAAAGTGGCACTTTGTCACTAAAATGAGAGAGTAAATGCATGTTTTAGTCCCTGAGGCGCAAAAAAATTTTTAGTGACTTCGCTCATATGTAGACATGCATACATATTTACTCATTAGTGATTAGAATATTTTTTACACCGTGGGGAGTGAAACTAGCGAATGCAAGATTAAAGTGCTACTTTTCCTCCTTGGGACAAAATTTTTTAGTCCCACAAATAAAAAACAATTGAAACCAGCCATCTTGTTTATTCTAATTTAATTAACTGTCAAAATACTTTACAAAGAAGTATAGGAGACAATTTTCGGTAGTATTTTCTTCAGTTTTTTTTCTCCAACACCCTTTGAGAGCCTTCTATGTTAATATTATTAGAAAAATCTTAACAGTATAAGACACTATTGGACCGTTATCGAGGAATAGCGTAGTTCGTTTAGCAGCGATTAGTTGATAGAAATAGGTTAACGGCCCGGGTTCAAACCGCGACGTAGTGGCCTTTTTTCTTCTTTTTTCTCGATTTTTTTAAAAATTTTAATATTTTCAAATAACAAAATAATTTATTTTTATATTTTTTAAGTAAATAATTATTTGAATTTATTCTCATCATGATGAGAAAGTGTGCAATATTTAAGAAATCTTGGTGAATATACTACCATAATAAAAACCAGTGCAAACGCTGTCAATCTTACGAGACACAATGTAATATAACAAACCCAAAAACGACCAATGGAAATACATTTACAGTAGCCGAAGAGATGCAAAAAATTAAAACCAATATTGCTAAACAACCGAGAAAATTAAGAAAGTCCAGTCATAAGCAGAAAAACGAAAAACAGAAAATAAAACGTGAAGTTAGAGTCAGATAGTGCCAAGAAAATCAACAGAAATTAGAGATAAGCAACAACCACTAAACAAATCTTGAAGTAAAATGCCACTCAATTTTAGGGTCCATTTAAATTAGAAAATAAAAATGGTGAAATAATTGATTTATTCGATACTTCCGCATATTCAGTAAAAAATCTAACGGTCTCGTTAAATTGCAAACTTAAAAAATATACTGCCCAAAAAAAATCTGAGCTCGAATGGTATTTGGTAAGACAATTAATTCCATGAATAAAGGAATGTTTCAATTTTAATACAATTTAAATAATATTAATTTTCTATTTCTTTAGTTATTTCTTCTTCTGAAATATTATCAAATCGGGACATATTGTTTTCAAATTAAATACAATTTGACGTTCAAAAGTTTTAACCTAACATGACACAATAATAAATAAGTACAACACATCATTGTCCTGGTAACGTGATATTATCGATTTTTTATCCAGTTTAATTTTCTCTTCCTAATTGGGTAAATATCCGATAGCAAAATACGATTTATGTATTAGTATATGGCATTTTTAAATATGAGTGGAACTGTCTTTTAAATATTTATTTTCTCTGTAAATTGGCATGACCAAATAGAAATAACTAAATAACACGAGACAAAAGAATCACTTCAATAATGACAGAGTATTGGAGTTATTAAATGGAATCTAGCAGCTGCAAGTGGTCCCAGATATGAAAAAAGTCAACATTTGCCTTAATCTCAGAGACACATTTTTCCAATGAATCATTAAAAAAATCTGATATGGCCAGCACATGACCTCTCGCCATTTTTGAATCAAAAATTTACAGGTTAGCACAAAAAAGTATGAAAAAAAATTACTTTTTTGTAAATCTGGCAACAATGGCAAAACTTTTGAAAATTATAATGATACGAAAATAACTATAGTATACAAAATAAACGTGTAAAACTTTATTGCCGTTTTGTATAGTAATGACGTCATCACTCATAGCAACTGCCACTTCCGGTTGTCCGATTGGCACCAAAATCTAATCAGATCTAATCTAGAGTATTAGAATCATGTATGCAAAATTTCAAATTTTTTAATTCAGTAGTTTTTGAGTTATCGTTACTACACACACACACACACACACACACACACACACACACACACACACACACACACACACACACACACACACACACACACACACACACACACACACACACACACACACACACACACACACACACACACACACACACACACACACACACACACACACACGCACGCACGCACGCACGCACGCACGCACGCACGCACGCACGCACGCACGCACGCACGCACGCACGCACGCACGCACGCACGCACGCACGCACGCACGCACGCACGCACGCACGCACGCACGCACGCACGCACGCACGCACGCACGCACGCACGCACGCACGCACGCACGCACGCACGCACGCACGCACGCACGCACGCACGCACGCACGCACGCACGCACGCACGCACGCACGCACGCACGCACGCACGCACGCACGCACGCACGCACGCACGCACGCACGCACGCACGCACGCACGCACGCACGCACGCACGCACGTACGTACGTACGTACGTACGTACGCACGCACGCACGCACGCACGCACGCACGCACCCACTTTGAAAACTCACTACCCAATTTTTAGCATGATTACTATACCTCTCTTATCTGAAGTGCGAGAGGTAAAAAATTCAATGAATACAAGGTTTATATCACATTTCGTATCCAGTAAATACTGCTAGCACAGTTATAATAAAGGAAAGTAAAATATGAAGAGTTGGAATATACGCCAAAAAAACCACCAAAGCATACAAATAAACAATATGTTGACTTCTTAAGTAGACAAGGATGCGTTTTTCGGTGGGAGTGATATAGTAATAGTAATTTAAGATAGAACAAAATTGCTCAGTGATCAAGTTGTAATGTTATTAAAACCCCATTAGTGAGTTTTAATAAAAAAAAATATATGAATAACTTACCCATTTTCTGCAAAAATTTCAACTGCAGCCATATTATCTCCAACCGAAAGATACATATCGGCAGCTGCTTTATGTTCATTTATATTTTTCGCCCAATCAGCCTTTCTTCTGATTAAATCTGTATTATCATTTGATCCTAAATATTCCTGAGCTTCATCAAACATCCTTAGATCTGTATACATCGTCAACGATTTGAATTCATGACCAGCTCGTTGATACATTTTTGCTGCATCTTTTAATTTACCTTTATGAGCAAGGATATCGCCCAGCATAACTTCTTTCGGATAATTTCCCTTTTGTTGCAATTCTTGCAAATCTTCTATCAGTTCTAAATGAGTAAAATCTTGCAACTTCACAAAAGCCAGTCTCGCAGTTTTAAATTCCAAGTGCTCGAAAGCAGCATGTGCCAGTTCTTCCCAATCACCCTGTGTCACTCCCAAGCAAGCTACTCTGTAGGCTTCATCATACATTTTTTTATCAATGTACTGATACATGGGAGTACTAAGAGGCAATTCTAATGTGTTCATACTGAAACCGTTGAGACAAAATACCTTTGAACCTGTCAAACCGACAACAAAGCCAGCCATCGTTTGAGTGTGAGCTGGAAAATCCATTACCTAATAAAAATAACTGCTTAGAGAAAGATTGAATTAAATTATTATTTTTATACCTTAATTGATAAGGTATTATCTCCACTAAATGCTAACATGTCTTCGTAGAGATTGTTGAAAGCTACGCTGTTGGCTTTTGTTTCTTGAAACAGCAATTCTCCCGTACGAGAATTAAATATTTGGCACATTCCAGAATCGTCTACAACGGCTAGTTTCTGTTTTCTCTGACTAAGGTCAAGGCATCTAATGCCTTCACTTACTGTAACCTAAAAAATATATATTGTATTTACTAGGATTTATATTAATAGTAATTTATTATCTCGAAAAACTTGACACAAAATAATAAAACACATACAGAGACAAAAATTACATAAAATGACAGACGATTAAAGATCAGTACAAATGATTAACCCAGTAAAATTTTACGTAAAAACAATAAGGCATTTTTACATCTTCGTATAGATAAAGACTCCAATTTTAAAAGATTTAGAATAAGTATTCTATGCGCATCTCATTCTGTAAGCGCAAATTCAGCTTCTAGCCTTCAGATATGCATAGAATAATGAGGGGACCAAATTGCAGAGGCATATTCAAGTGTATATCTCATATAGGCCATGAATAAGGTTCTCAAAGCTGTAACACTTATTTATTACTCTGTAGTGATTTGGAAACTACTGAGTTTATACGAAAATTAAAGGAAAAATTACTATCAAAGATAACACACAATCGCAGATTTTTTTAACTCTGTTTAGTATACTATTTGTATGTTAAAAACGACTTTAAATTTTTTTAATAAATTATCAAATAAGGGTACATTTTTGATGACGACAAAATATTTCGTGATATAGTTTATTTAGAAGGGCTAAAACTAAATACATTTCTTTAAAAACTATTCAGCCACGTATTTAGTTAATGATTTTTTTAAATAACTTTTATAAATCATCGATATAAGGGTAAATTTTGGGCAAGGGCGTCGATAACTTGTTTCTTGGGGGGGTGGCGGGGCCGGTAACCGAAAGGTAAATATCCGAATAAAAAATGTAATATAAATAAATAAAAAACCTTATAAAAATAACTGGAACATAAAACGTTTTTACAAGAAAACAGTAGGTGTTTATTTAACATAAAAATAGAAAAATATATAAGCGTCACGAAAACAAAAGTTATATCAGAACACAGTAAAATATAGGAAATAGCAAATTTATTGGGAAACAGAAATGAACAAAATGTACTCTTTTGTAAATAACTAAACTCATTCTTTTCATTCTTTGGAACTTTTTTAAAATATCACAATTTAAACATATATAGTCTATATTATTAAATCTAAATGTCTTTTTTTCATATTAGCAAATCTGTCCAACAAGGAATCTAAATTTAAATATCCCTGTGTACGTTTAACAATGCCAGACCAACCAGTCTCTCCTGGCCCATTGTAGACCTAATCCAAGTATCTCTTCAGTGTAGAAAAACTTCTTTCTGAACTTGCCACACTAACAGACATGACCGATACTAAATAGAGAGAAGTATATATTTGGATAAATAGATTTATCAACAAATTTCAATGAGAATATTGCTGTATCAGACAGATTTTTAGTCTCATTGTTACACTTTTTCCATCATAGCTCAAGCGCTGTATCAAGAAAACTTAAAATAAAATTACTGGTATCTTTGTCAATTTTGATAGGAATTCTGATAAATGCTTGAAGCAGGAGTCAAAATCAGTCGCTTGTTTAATTCTAAATTGTATATGGAATTAAAGAATTTATATCAAAAATTTCATTCAAATCATTACTAAATCGAAAATGGAGATCTTCCAGTATATTATCCAACAGAGGAATAAAAATACTTCTGAAATAATCTTCAACTGATTTAGCTGGAGTGTTTACTCGATTTATTTGTCTGTTAACAGTTTGAGGTTTTACTAAGTTCATATTTAATATTTATGAAGTAGTTCTAAATCCCTAAATATTTCATTAAAATAGATTTGGACATTACTCCTTTTTTTATTTATTAAAGAAATTGTCGTTCACCAAAGTTTGTGCTTTGTGTTTGTCGATAGATTTATTTTGTAAAATCTTACTCCAGTTACATGTTAGTCTTAAGACAAACAGTAAAGAGACTACAAATTTTGTAGCGGTGAAAGAATCAACTAGTAAAAGCGCCTTTGAAGAACTCTCGTTTTTCCACAGCGAAATCAATTCCAAACTTTCAATGATTTTTTCAAAACATACTTTGAATGGTTATCGTACCTCTTATTACTCCAACAGAATTTCTGATATCTTGAACATCACTTGTTTTGGATTATTGGTGGAACAGTTCCGCAGTACATAGTAACGAAAAAGACATAAGGCAATCCAATTGTTGTACAGGTTTTCAGAAAGAAAAAATTAAATATAACAAGTAAACTGTCATCGAAAATGCACCAAAATAGCACGATATTGATTCAGTATTGCAAGAAATGAAATACAAAATAATGTAACTAAAAATAATTAACTGCCAAAGTACTAAAATAGTACAAGTGATGTTGCATAATATTTATGTGTTAATAAAAATCTTACCTTTAATAGAGGATGTAAGTTATCTAAGTGAACTTCCCAAACTTGACCATTTTTTAAACCCAAAAGTAATCCTTCTTTTCCCGATGGACCACCAATATTTTTAATATATCTAATAGGACTATCAAAGGTCCAAATTTGTTCTTTATTACCAGAGAAAAACATGCTCTGAAGTGTTTTTTCTTGACAAATAACAAGATGCTCCGAACAAACGACTAATAAACTACACTCTAATCTTTGCGTTATCTTTTCCTTAGCTCTGTAATGCATATCGTTGGCATCCTTTGAGTATAATTCGTAGATTACAACTCTTTCGGGTAACTGAACCTTAAATGAAGTAAATTCTTTGTTAATAGGATTTTATGAAATATTATTCATTACTTACTGCTAAGCGATCAGTATAGATGGCAATTTTTTTGATTAGATCTCTACATTTTATTCTGACTTTTTGTTCAGTTATTAAATGCTGAATTATAATGTCAGTCATATTTTCTCTAAATGCATATCTTTCCCTATAAAGTCCATGCACCATATTGAACACCAATTGGTAATAAGCTACAGTCCCGTCTTCACAACCCACAGCCTAAATAAAAATAATTTTCTATAAAACAGAAAAACCAAACCTCAAAATATTTACCACAAAACTTCCATTAGGATGAGCTTCACAACACCATACCCAGGAATTTTGTATATCGCCAATAAGCCCTAATTTAATTCCCTCTTTTGTATACATCGTACAAGCCATATTTAATCCTCCAATCAAAATAAAATCTCCTTGAGGAAAATATCTCACTCTTAAAGCTTCATATCCAAGATTCCTCTCCTTTCCTACTAGTTTACCACCTAATGTATAAAAACATAGATTTTTTCTCCAATCTGTAACACATAAAATATCTGTTTGGTCCTCTTTATTTGTACACCAGCTGATAGCCCATATTGTTGAGTTGTTGGGCCGTTCGATTTTACTTTTTTCTTCACCCAACTTGTTACGAATTGATACAGTTCCATTGCTTAAACCTAAGGCTAAGTACTGGCCGTCATTTGTCCAAGAACACGTGTTTATTCTCGTCTACAAAATTAAAAACAGAAAACAGCTTTATGCTTTGCCGGAGTTAAAACAAAGGCAATTAAATATTTACAAGTTGATTTGTTATCTAAAAATGTTTCACAAATTCTTCCTATAAATGACAGAATAAAATAATTGTATCGATTAAGATCACACCATTTCATAGTATCGTTAATAATCGTTGTGAATAATATAGACTAATGAATTTTTTTGTCTCAATTTTTTTTATATAAATTCAGCAAAATAATATAAATATGACAAATTAGAAATGTCAGTAATAATCACTGAGGAACATTGAATTGATTGTAAGAGATTAGGGCCATTAAGTAACATTCTAAGCATTATAGAAAATTTAAGACAACATGTAGCAATTATTTAATTAGTTTATTCTTACATTTATCTTGTGTTTTTGCACAGCTTTTTGTTCCGTGCTCCAAAACGCAAAATCTGACAAGGCACAAGAGGCGAGCTGATGAGATAAGGGATTAAATGCTAGACATTGTACAGAATCACTGTGGCTATACTTCAGTAATCCTTCTAATTTGTTAGACCATATAATAACTGATTTGTCAGCACTGCCACTGGCAAATTTTTCACCATTTTTGGCATAGCATACAGCATGAACTTTGTCTTTGTGTCCTTTTAAAAGTTGTACTAATGAACCGTCATTGGTATCATACACCAAAACATGATTACCTCCAGCTACTATCAATTGAGTACCATCGGGATTGAAACACAAGTCATATATGCTGAAAATAATATTATCATTAATAGTGAATACAAGATATGGATAGTAGACAATGTTACAATAATTTAGAGGGGATAAAACCAAAGATTCTGAAACTTTTTTTATTGGTTTGAAATTTAAAATATGTTTATTTGCAAAAAGTAACAAGTAAGCATAATAAAATATTTATAGTATCTATAGTCAATCTATCAGATATATAACTAAAATGCTTCACTATGATTTTCATTAAATTGGGTTTACAAAACCACGACACCTATTTTACTATACTAGTTGCAATAAAATTTCAATCCCATGTCACCAACTTATGTAAGTAGTAAGTAACTTTATTTATCAAAAGATAATAATATACAAATATAAATATAATAGCATATAAATAATTAAACAATAATACCTATAATAAATATAAATTTAAAACTTCATAATAAATTCAAAATGAAACTAGTAAAATTAAATTAATTTTCAAAATTATAATACATAACAACATACTGTAACAGCATAACAATAATAGATAAAAATATAAATAACAAGAGCGCAAGTACTTAAGCTAAATAAAAGAGTAATTATTTAAATTTTATCTAGTTAGTGAATAATTATTTTTAACATAATAAATGAGTTCATTTTTAAAATGACTAGTACTGGTACTACTTTTAATATTCTCAGGCAGAAGATCGAATTGAACAATTTCCTTATAAAATATACTTCTCATGGAAATACTTTTATTAGTTGTCCGTATATAAAATGTTATTGAGTTTGCTGCTCTTGTATTCCTCTGGTGTACATCTGTGATCGGGATAAGTTGAGAGTTAAGATATTCAGGCAACAAATTATTTACTATTTTATATATAAAAATCATTGTTCGTACATACAGCAGTTTTTCAACATTTAACCAATTGAGAATTTCCAACATGAACTGAATACTTGTATATCTACTACAACCTAAAATTACTCTCATTCCTTTATTTTGTAGAACTTGGAAGTCTATCGAAATTGGTACATCCTGTATATATTAAAGAACAGCAATAGTTAAAATGGGGTAGAATAAGTGTATTATATACAGTCAATTTAGTTGGAATTGATAGATACGGTGACACCCTCCTTAAAAATCCAATTTTTTCCTATTTTTTTTTACAGATATATTCAATATGTTTATTAAATTTTAGTTCTCTATCCAACATAATTCCTAAATATTTTATTTCTTGAACCATTTCTACTACTTCTTCATTTATTTTGATATTTAAATTGAAACTTAAAACTCTTTTATATAAAAAGTTGTTACCAATAAACATAAATTTAGATTTCATCATTAACTTTTAATTTATTTTGTTTAAATAATAAATGAACGTGTCATCTGTAAAATGTTTCATTTTACATTTCCTAAGAACCTTTCCCAAGTCATTTATATAAATTATGAATAGTAAGGGCTTGAGCACGCTCCCTTGCGGCACCCCAAAAGTATTTAATTCTGGCTTTGACATTTCATTATTAATTTTAGTCACTTGATATCTATTAAATAAATTATTATTAATAAAGTAATTATTAATTAATTAAATATTTAATTATTAATTAATTATGAAAGTAGATATTGCCATTTTGTTATAAATTTTCAAGTGTAAGGTTTATATTGTTGGATAATATGGCAATATGGCAACAGCTACAATGGTTTCTCAATTGGACAAACAAATATTGCGCATAAAATTGTCCTGATTAGTAATTACCATTTAACAGCTACTAGGTAGAGAGTTTTTGACTATTACCACAAGGGATGAATGTTTTTGTATTGCTTTGACTCATACATAAATATGTATAATCATCATCATTGAACTGAACTGATAGTACTGACTCGTGGGAGTCTGACTTAAAAATCAGCTCTATATATTTTTCAAAAAAAAAAAAAAACAAAACGAGAACTTAAATTAGTCCTGCTTATTTTAAATAGGTTTACGGGAGGCAAATTACCTATATTTTTTTCCTACTGAGAAGGACGCAAGAAACAAGACATTACTGCCTCTATTAAGGAGGTAAACTTACAAAAAAACCACAATGTACAAACGTCTTAACCGGCCACCACAGTTTCTTTTTTTCTACATTTGTGTTTCGGCAGAAATCAACCGATAGAATTATTTTTACTTTTTTTTCCAATCAAACTTATAGACTGAATTATCGTTAATTAAAATCAAAAATTTGACACCTTCGGACTGGGCCATATATCGGCGACCGACGTCTTGTCAGATCCCTGACTATGTCCCTCAACCCCGTCGCGACGTCAGGGTGACGTCCGGTATCGTACCAAAAATACTGACAAGTTTAATACAAACTGCCGATTTTTTTGCAGCTAATGTTTTCCAAGGCATTTTCTTTACAATTGTTTTAATGATATATATGTATATATAATGAGATTTAATAAGTATATGATGAAAAATTCAAGGAAACTTCGACACTGATAATCAAATACGAATTAAGAAAAAACATACGTACCAGGAGTTTGTACAAAGACTGGTGAGATAATTACATAAATTGACTGATTAATAATAAACTTTTGTGAATACAAGTCTCATATACGAATGTCACTAGGGGAGATGGTATAATGAAAAAACTTTTATATTATTTCAGTGACGGCTCAAAAAAAGTTGAAAAGAACTATAATTCATTTCTTTTCCTTGTTCTCAGCTAGTTTATTTTTAAGTTCTATGTTTTGACAGTTAAGGATTTTCCTGGCCAAAATATGTTTTAACTCTCTTAGTTGTCAGTCAAGCAACAACAGTGGCTATAAAAGTAACCAGTTTTTGTTATCGAGATTACCCAATTGATAAAATGTTTTCTCTTTTAACTACAGACACTTTACCCTTAACTTTGTAAATTTAAGGTGCTCTAAGACATTCCATACTTAACAGTTACCATTAGGAAAATCCCATTTTAAAATCTTCTGGGAAAATTTTTAGAAAACTATTTAGCAGGTAAATAAAGATCTAGGGCCTCATATAGAACTTTATATAGATTATTAATTTATATAATTATTATTATTAAATAAATCATGCCAGAAAATTGAATTTAAATAATCAGAAATGTATTTAAAATAAAAAACAAACCTTTAAATTATTATCTGTGCAATGTTCACTGTAATTCAAATTATATATCAGTATACAATGGAATTGATCTGGATGATTTTTTCGACTATATGACAATTTTTTAAAATGTTTTAAAGATATGTGCACTTTGGAACTTACCTTTGTCCACACTTATCACTATCCTGGATTTTATCAACCCATTTTGGAATATACCTCATTGTTTTCTAGCAAAAACGGTAGGCGTTCATTCTTTAAAGTTGTTAATAAATTCACTACAATAGATCATTGTAACAGCAACATGATTTCAAGATTTTCTCACATTTGTTTTCATTGTTGACATTAAAACAACGCGACGCTGTTGCCAGGGAAACCATCGAGTCATTTTTATAAATGTTTCTGTATAATTAACTTTCAAATTAAAATAAATTTGAACTATGCACAATATTATTGATGAATTGTTGTTTATATTTAACACTCACTGTTAAACATTGCAAAAATAATCAGTTTTTTAAACTTTAAAAACTGTAAATCAAACATCCATCAAACAAAACAATAATTAATGAAGTTAGAAAAGACAAGCGATCTGTATCGCGAACAGATACAGCTGGTGTAGTTAATAATAATTTAATTGGTAAGAAAGAGAACGAAGGTTCAAGCGACGGCGTGTGAAATAAAATTTAACGTCTGAGTGAAAAGCAGGATCGTAATTAGAAAAATTCGAGTTTTAAAATGTATTTTGTGGTGTGATAAAACTCGAATATCTGAGGGTTAATTTAAACACGAATTAATTTAAAACTAAATAAATATTATCTGTAAAAGTGTGTGAATTTCCGTGACTTTCTTGTACTTTTTGCATTGAAGATAAAGATATAAAAAAACCAATGTAATGTTTCAAAGAAATGAAGTTAGAAAAGACAAGCGATTTGTATTGCGAACAGATTGCACGGGACAGGTGTATTTAACAATAATTTAATAGAAAGAGAACGAGGACGGTTGTGAACTTAATCGTAACGTGATAGAGCGTTAAGCAGGACCGTAATTAGAAAAATGCTAGAATTGAAATGTATTTTTTGTTGAGATAAAATTTGAATTTCAATCCCTAACTGGTTTCGTCAAATTTAGAAACATAAATGACATCATCCGGTTAATTTAAACTCTAATTTTTAAAAATAAATATATATCTGTAAAAGAGTATGTATGTTCACGACTCTTTTATACATATACATTTAAGGTACATTGAATCCAATATATAAAGATACAGAAAAAGCTAGAGCTATAAGCAGGACCGTAATTAGTAAAATGCGAGTCTTTAAATGTATTTTATGTTCAACCGCAACTATAGTTTTGTCAAATTTAGGAACATATATAGTATCTTCGGGATAATTTAAACTCGAATTCTTAAAATAACTATCTATCTGTATGTATCTGTATTTCCACGACTCTTTTATACTCATTTAAGGTATTACATCCAGTATATAAAGATACAAAAAAATACTAATAATGTATCCAAAAGAAACAACTAATGAAGTAAGAAAAGACAAGCGATTTGTGTTGCGAACAGATTTCACGGATCAAACAGGTGTATTTAATAATAATTAAAAAGGTAAGAAAAAGAACGAAGATGCAACTAAAGATCTGTGAATTTAAACGTAACGATAGAGCGATATAGGACCGTAATTAGAAAAATGAGAGTATCCAAATTTTTACTGCAATAAAACGAAGTACAACAAATTTTAAGTTATTGTTATTATTGTTTGAACAGTGAGACAAAAAATTTGTTAATATTTCGTAGCGAAATCTGTACTTTAATTCGGTTGAATTTTTGGTCCCGACCTAGAGTTTCGGAAAAAAATTGACACACTCATCATGTGCTTCGAAAAAACGCTAATTACAAAAATAAATATTATTAGATATTTCAAGCAAACTTAAATACCTAAATTACCTGCAAGACGTGAAAACACCATTTTTACGTACCACACGGTACTAATTAAAAATAAGATTTAAGAATACATTTGTTTTTTTTATTTTTGGAAAGTACCTACATCTAAAATAGTTATTGTTTTAAAAATATTTTGCTAGACTTTCAACAGCAGATAGTTATCGCTGAGGAACCGAAAAGAGCCGTAAATGAGTTACAGGCGGTACCTGCGCAAACTCAACAATCTAAAGATGACAGCTGTTTCACATCCGCTCTGTCTTTATTTTGTGGAGTACTTTCTAAAGACGTCAATGAAACAGTGCCACCTCAGAGTGAATCTGGACCATCAAATGCCAATTCAACTGGTAGGTGGAACAACGCATGCTGAAAATAACGAATCATTCAAGCAAAGCAATCTTAAACCGATTCCTTAAACCTGATTTGACTTAAAATCAAGCTTTTGGAATCCATTTAATTTCGCTTGTAGCTTATTGATGTTCAGATTAAGCACATGCATGTTCTAATATAAAAGCACGATAAACGACGTTATTTTATTTTAATTTCTTCTGTAACGCACACTAAGTTTTTTATGTCTTAACATTTTTTAAATGTTGTTTGTTTAAATTGGTTATTTGTTTATTTCAGAGACGCAAGGTGAAGGTTTCTCAAAAGATATTTGTAGAAGTATGGTGTCCATGTTAGACGCAGATAGATCTGGAAAACTAGGTTTTCTAGAATTCAAGAAACTGTGGGAGTCAATAAAACAATGGAAGGTAACATATTTAAATCAATTTTTTTTATATTCTTAAAAATGAACAATGTACCGAATCTGAACATTTAAAATATAACTTTAATGACTAACATTGCTTTAATCTGGATATTTTCAATTGTCCATCTCAATTTCTAATGTCTTGCTCACAATACTCTAATAACTGCACATTTTCAAAACGGAAGTCTTGGTTATTTGAATGTTAAAGCACTACAACGTTTGGATGTTTGTGAAACCTCTTTAATTTTTCTTTGCTCCATCTGGAGTTTCCGGTGTAGATATTCACTCCGCATATACCATGGAGCATTAACAATATTTTAGTATTCGGTTCTGGAACACTTGGAAACAATTATAATTTCTGTCATTGATACAGCCCTACACTTGTTTTAGGACTTGCCGGTAAAGTAGTTCTTTGTTTCCACTTAAGCAGCTGGGAATTTATTCCTAAAGCGGCAGTTACACATGGCAGTTGAGTGCTATAACAATTGTAATATTTGGTGGGGGTGACTTCTATTGTCATAGTTCTACTGTTATGACCTGATTCACATAGTGAGTTTAATTGCTTGCTTCAAAATGGATCGGATTAAAAAGCAGTGTTAAATTGTTCAATTATTTGGTTATTAGCCAAGAAAAAAATTATGTTAAAGAAAAAGTTAGAGGCTAAACGTAGAAAATATAAACAGAAAAGAAGCTGGATAAAAACACCTTTATTAAACAGACCGCAGTTTGACATGGAAAATAATTTATTAACTAAATTATTAAATGTAGAAGCTGATTTTCGGAATTTTACTACTTTACCGTATTAAAAATTTTTAGGTCTGCACTTAAAGATTCGTATATTTTCGTACATTTTCATAAATAAAGTTAGCATTTCCTCTTCCACGCACAATTTTTTGGCAATATCAGTTATTGCGGCTTTTCTTTTATCATTGTTTTTATATTAAGTTGACTTAATTTCCAGTGACATTCATTTTTGCGATATAATTCTGTTTTTTCATCTGAAAACGCAATGCGTTTGACACATTTCGCCATTTTATTTTAACTTAAATACGACTGCTATAACAAAAAGTAGAAATATTTCTAGTTATAACAGTAACTGGCCAAGCATTCTACTTCGATAGCAGTGGTATGATTCACAGCTAACAATGTGACAATGCCTACCTAGTTAGTAATGTTATTTATCGGTAGTTTGCCGGATCGGTTTTATCTCCCTTTTTAAAGATGGGCACTGTTACGCTGTTTATCCATTTTTCTGGTATTTTTCTGTATTGTAATTTATTATTATGTCTCTCTTGTGTGGTTTCTTCTTCTGCTTCCACTGGATTTTCTGTGTCTGCTAGATTTCTGAAATATTTTTCCCACGTTTCTTCTGTAATTATTTTTAGTTATATTGTTTCATTCGTTTATCGTTTCATACCCCTTAATAGTGTCCAAAAACGTTTTTGTGCCCCGTATATATCCTCCTGTATAATTACTTCCAAATCAGTCATCTACAAATCTATGTATAAACCTGATAAAACAAGGCTTAGGTCAGTCATATTAATGTAAAAGCGATGATCTTTAAAATCATCAAAATCATCAGGAATAATCAAATCTTCAGGTCCATTAGCCAAGTTAGGAAACATACAGAAGGTAAATGAGCCTTTGCCCAACAGAAAGAGTCCAGTGCCTTTGAAATGATTTTTTTAGAGTATCTGTTGTTGATATTGCCAGGTTTTTCACGTGAGTCAAAATTTTTTTCGTTTCTATTTCTGCATGACATTGATGATTATCTTCAGATTTTTTGGACACTACTTCATCTGTTTGCATTATCCTGCCCTTGCACTTTAATTTTGCAAATTCTTCACATTTCCAGTATATTTCACTTTCAACGCGTTTATCAGTAACAAAAAAACCTTCAAAATAAAATTTTCCGTTTCCCCGAGAAGATGTAATATTTTTGGTGTTCTCGAGATATTTTTTTCAACGAAGTTAAAATTTAAAATGTCAAAGTGTAAAGTACCATAGTTATTTGAAAGTACTCAAACCGTGCAGTATGAAATTACAATGTTTTTTGTAAAATTTATAAGCTTTTAAAATATTTTGCTTGTGGTTGGGTTAGGGAGGGTTGGCATGTATATTTTTCTAGCGTTTTTTTATTATTCTTACTCGAATGATTTTGATCAAAATGGTCATCCGAAAAAAAAAGGTTTCCGACCAAAATATGATTAGATCATAGTGTTCTCGATGAAAAGGTTGTTCAACAATACTGTTTTCGATAAAACTGTCGTTCGATGTATAAATTTTCGATAAAAAATAATGTTCTACATTTTGTTAACTATGTTCTCATTTATAATCATCAGGAGTTGATGATAAACTAAATATTAAACCTATACTGGCTATACACACCTTCACACATAAATGCGTTTTGTCTCTAAGGGAGACTTTATCTAACCAATCAGATGGATAAAACCCGTCAACCTTATCGAATTAAGCTGCAATATCAATATCAATAAATTTTTGGATGCATTTAAATATGGGAATAATTAAATGTAAAAATAGTTTAAACAAAGACAGAGGACCTACTATACTTTACAGCTTAATTCGATAAGGTTGGCGGACTTAGGGCTAAAAACCATTCATGCGTGAATGTGGCAGGTATAAAGATTAGGTGTAATATTTAGTTTATCGTATTTAATCCTTATGATTCTAATACAGTTAGCGAAACGTACGTAGAATGTTAAAAAAGTGTAGTTTTAGTTTGTATTGACGATGATATTCTTTAACATTGTTGAAAACGAAATATTCCTAATTACCAATCCATTTTAAACTTAAACTTTATATTATTTTTAGCAAGTATGGTCGATCTACGATACCGATAAGTCTGGATCGTTTAGTGGTTTCGAATTAAGAGAGGCCTTAACCTCAGCTGGCTATAAAGTTAACAGTAGGATACTTAACGCCCTAATGCACAGGTTCGGCAACAAATTTGGTCAACTGGACTTTGACGATTTCATGATGTGTTCTATTAAATTAAAAACTATGATAGGTAAGACTGAAATTTATAGTTTAGTGGATTTATATTTGTTTTTCTATTAAAAATAACAGTTACGCTTAAAAAATGTTTGTCTTCATTTAAAAATAAAAGCACTTTTTCACTTATAAAAATGTTTTTCGTATTAATATTTTCTTTCTAGTTAATAATATTGTAATTATTATTTTTTTAGATATATATAAAGATAAAGATACAGAAGGAAAGAACACAGCCATTTTTTCATTAGAAGACTGGTTAGAGACCACCATTTATTCTTAATTATTTTTTATTTTTTCTTTAATGTAATTTTGTAGGGAGAAATCTCTTATATTTTGACCTAATTATAATAAAACAAATATAATATATATATTCAATGTTAAAAAGTACATATATTTTATCTCTACATTCATGTTAAAATTTTTACCTCATAAATAAATATTTATTGATGAATATTGTGTTTCACTAATTGATTTCAAATATTTATTAAATGATGTAGATTAATTTTCTGCGAAAGGAAGCTTGTTCGTTATCACGTTATTTGAGGATGAGTACCGAGTATTTCGATTTTTAAAAATATATTTATATAATTTTATTAAATTTTTCAACATTTTATAGAATAATGTCAAAAACCGTTATTTTTAAATATAATTTAGTTCTTTTTCCTTTCCCAGATGTTCGTCTATGTTTACAAAAGTGTTTGTATAGATCGCAACTCATGAGAACTTATTTAATTTAAATAAATAAAACAACGTTTTAAGATTTCCACAAAAATAATAACAAAAGTTATTAATTTAATAGTGACTAGTTTCGTTACATAGTAACTTCATCAGACTAATATTATTTACAAGAAAATCAAGAAATTTATACTAAAACAACTAAGAATAAAATTACCTCTCTAAAATTATGAGAGCTTAACCAAAAGCTATTAACAAACGTTCAAGTAATTAAAAACTAAAGAGAATTTAAAATAATTTAAAAAATACTTTAAAAGAATATTTGTCAAAATGATTAAAGTATTAAAAGAGATTTAAAAGTGGCGAATTGTTAAGGTCAAGTTGGTCATATAATAATAAATCCGTATGTTTGAGTTTATTGATTTCTAATGTTTATAAGTAATTTAACCGAATGCCTTTACTTTGCGTATGTAAAATTTCAAAATTATCATTAAAAATATGATTTTCATTAATTAAATGATTGGAATAATTTGAATCTAATTTATTATGTTGGAAAGATCTTTTATGTTCCTTAACCCTTCTGACAAATGTTCTCCCTGTTTGACCTATATACCTTTTTGGACAAGAACCACAAGTTAGTGAATAAACACCCGATTGAAAATTTTTATTTACTTTATCTTTATTATTTTTAATTGCCATGCCTAAAGTATTGATCGTTTTTTATGCAACATTCATGTCTAAATTTCTTAAGAAAGAGGATAAATTTTGATTTGGAAACCTAAATACGTAAAAGATTTAAAATTAGATTTATTCGGTTTAAGTGATGGATAAATTAAATGAATAGCTTGTTTTTGTAACTTCTTATTTAAAATATTATCGATAATAGAGGGGTTGTAACCGTTATTCACCGAGATCTGTTTAATTAAATTTAATTCTTTATTGAAATCCTCGTCACACATAGGTATATTAATTAATCTATGTACCATACTATTATAAGCAGCTAATTTATGTTGATAAGGGTGATTAGAAGAGTAATGTATCGTAATGTCCGTGTGCGAGGGTTTGTGAAAAATGGAAAATTCGTGTCAGTTATTAAATTTTTTAATGGTTAAATCCAAAAAATTAATGCAATTATCTATTTCTGACTCCATGGTGAAATTAATATTAGGATGAAGAGTATTAATAAATTGAAGAAAAGTATTAATTTGTCTATTTGTTCCATCAAAACACACCAAAATATCATCAACATACCTATACCAGTAAATACATTTTTTGAATAATGGGTTCTTAGAGATAGTATGTTCTAAGGAATCCATAAATAATTCTGCCAAAAGCGGACTCAGAGGATTACCCATCATTAACCCTTTATTACACGAATAAATTTTGATTTTGGAATTGAAAGTAATTTTGATTTAAGCAAATAGTAAGAAGGTTAATTATATCATTAATTATTACTGGGTTTGTGTTTGAATCAATAAGTTTTTTCTCTACCAAAGAGATAGTCTCAGTGGGAGGGATACTGGGAAATAAATTTTGTACATCAAATGAAACTAATTTTGCATTGCTTGGTATGGTAATGTTTTTGATTTTGTTAATTAATTCATACGAGTTTTTGACACTAAAAGAAGGATTAAAAGACGTATAATTAGAGATAAGATCAATTAATTTAGAAGAAAGTTTGTAAGTTGGAGCGGTTACAAAAGAAACTACTGGTCTAATTGGAAAATTAGTAGTTAATAATGGATTTTCATCAAGTAAAAGCCGACACAGTTAAACAGAACTTATTTACATCAAACTTATTTTTATGTCTAAACTTATAATAAAACAAAAGAACTATTTAGGTTAGAGATAATAAAAGTTGGCTAGCAGCAAATGCTAAACTCATAAAGAAGAAAAAAATTCTAGAGTTTGCTTCCTGATATAAAAGTTTTGAACGTATTTTCTGTAAGGGGCGCTTACTAAAATACTCGATATTCATCAACATTTATACACAGACACTGGTCTATATTTATATTTTGCCTCTTGGTGGCGTCTCCTAGGCCAAACACAATCAATACCCATTGATTTACGACCCATTCAAGTGGTCCTGTCCAAAACCCTTGTCACGTCATCATAATTCCTAACATTTCTGAACATAAACCAAACCTACAACCAGTCCTTAAATATGTTAAAAATATTTATTCCACATTAATGTTTACTCTTCTTAAAGAAGTAACACGGGACAGTTAATTCTTTTAATATTAATTATCTGATATCTCAGCCTACTAAAGATATTACATCAAATGAAATGAAACTCGAAATCATGTAGGTACCACAAAATTTTAATCATCAATCGGTATTACTAGTTTCGGCTAAAGAGAACTCTAGAACTCAGTGTGTCCTCTCAGAACACAACAAAATAACTTTCATGCGGGTTCCAGGACACTGTGGGTTCCAGTTAACTCGGAAACGTCGAGAAAAGTGATAAAAAGTGGGGTAAGAAATTTTTTTCGTCATCACGAGGCTTTTGGGCCTCATTAATACGGAAACATGTTATAAAGAAGAAAGTGGCGAACAAAATCATATTGACTCAAATTATTTGACGGA
The DNA here is from genome assembly GCA_963243735.1 of Neocrepidodera transversa. Classification (NCBI taxonomy): domain Eukaryota; kingdom Metazoa; phylum Arthropoda; class Insecta; order Coleoptera; family Chrysomelidae; genus Neocrepidodera; species Neocrepidodera transversa. The sequence continues at coordinate 26,657,355 of OY725345.1, read as the reverse complement.
ATCACCTGATTCCGAAAAATCCGGAAATGAAACAGTGCAAGTACCTAAAAAACCTAAGTTGTCTGAAATAAAAGAAAGTCAGACTGAAAAAACTGAAGTTTATAGTAGCTTCAATATTAGATAATGTTATAGATGCAGTATGGCGTAAGGTAAAACAAAAAACACGATGGAGAAAAAGCCTACCAAATGAGTGGAAAATAAACATTGCTAAAAACCTCGTGCTAAGGGAAGTACTTAACTAAAAAATTAGAGCTGCAAAAATGCTCCAAATGTAAATACAAATGTATTCAAGAAACTTCTAATGACGCAAGAAATAGAATTTGCAGAAATTATTGGCATCTCGACCATAAGAGAAGTTCTTGTCAACGCAAGGTCTATGAAAAAGCAGTTTATTTTATTAGAAGATTTCCGGATGATTTGTCTAACATTTCCATCTCAGATATGTTCAGTCAAGACTTCATTTAATGATAAACTTAAGAAAATGAGCAGCATCAACTAATTTGAAAATCTGTTGATAATTGATCACAGCTCACTTTCGCCAACTTACCCTGATGTTTTAACAGCATGTATTATGTACTTAACAGTTCCTGTAACCATTGCTATAAGGCCTAGCGATCATTTTTAAAACTGATGGTGATAAAAAATGAGGCAGGTCAGGCTGAGCAATTTGCTTTGATTTCAGTTGAAAATGATAGAGCTGAAGAAATCAACTTTGATAAAATAATCAATGAAGTTCATGTAAATAAACCCTTCACTGAAAACTTTTAAGCTAAAACTCACCTTGTGCAGTTATTTATAAATTGTTACGTTTTTAAACACATTTATTTTTCCTCTTTAAAATTTGTTTTCTTTAAAATTATATTATTATTTTAATTATAACTTTTAAGATAAAATCTGCAATTCTTCATATAAGTCGTACAATTATTTTTCTGTTTTTTTTTGTTGTTTCTGTCTGGTCCACTCTAATAAATAATACGTAAGATAATTTGATTTTACACTTCAATTTACTGTAAATTCTGTAAATTTTATATTTAACTTTGTAGAATTAACAAGAAAAAAAACAAATATCAACGCTATTAAAAAAAAGATTGCTAAATGAAAGTGGTGTCGAGGTAAGGGACAGATAATCACTAATTTTATCTTCGTTTTACTTTCCAGATAGTGAAATAGTCTTGAATATAGGAAATTATATCTAAATAATGTGCAGGGTAAGTTTTTCCTGAAAGTTGTTTATAAAAGTATCCTTTTCCAAGGCCAATACTGACAAGAAACAATTTATTATATTATTGATGTCCTCTATCCTTTTAATCATAAACATAATTGATTAAATACAACTAAGTTGCTAAAATTTTTTTTCTAAATTTTAAGTAGTGTATATTCTAGTAACCTAAATTTATACCTTATTAATAAAAATAAAGGTATATCGATATATAGATAAGATAAATAAATCAAACAATATAACATTGATACTAAGTTAGTGCATTTTTTCAATTTACTTTGGTGACAAAAGATTAAAAATGATAACAGGGACAACAAATTTTTTGACGGAGAAAAATAGGCACATATGTACTGGGTTTGATCCAAGAAAAATCTATTTGGTAAGTGAAAATAATAATTATAAATTTCGCTAATTTAAAATATTAGAAAGTCTATTTAAACGATATAACATTCGTATAAATTAATTAAGGATTAAAAGTATAATAATTGAAGATAAATAAATATTTTTATTTTTATAGTACCACTACGAACTTAAATAACGATTAAAATTAATACAGATTTAAAATAAAACAATTATATCGGCTTTTTAACTAATTATTTCACCATTACGTATTAATATAGTAAACACGTTTTGTATTTAATATATTTTTAGCTGGGTGAAAAGTATTCGGGTTTAAAAGCAAGAGGTGCTTTACAAAATTACGAGGATATCAGGGATATACATTTTAATGAAAAAACTTTGTTCGAGGATTCTCAATTTCCTCCACAGAAAATTGAACTTGGAGAGCAATGGGACCGAGAAAAAAACAAAATTAAATGGTTGAGACCAAAGGTGAGTATATATTATAATATTCTTTAATTAATTCCACACCGGGAAATTTCAAGAGTTATTTTTTTATGAAAATGTGGTTTTATAAAATTACACACCACGTGACTTTTGTGGTTGCCGGTTAGAGAAGGAAAATGTGGGGTGTAAAAATTTTTTTTTTGTATTATCCGCTTAATATTAGGTAATCCTACTCTCTAGTCCAATTTTTTCTGCCCAAAACAGGGTAGAGCACCACAAAACATAATTATTCGTTTTTGGACGAGAACTCGTCTAATATAGCAACTAATAGCGCATCTTTGCTACTTTTTTGAAATTTATTTAGAGAAAAAGTTGATAGTCGTATCACTTTCAATTTTAGTAAAAATAATTTAGAAAAAGTGCCACAGACGCGCTCTAAAGAATCAACTACAGAATCGATTGGCGAAAATCGCAGTTTCCTATCTTTAATATTAACGGAGCGCCCGTTGAAAAGCGAATTCAGGCAAGAAAACATATGGTATTGGGGCGTATTAATAAAAATATATTATTATCGTGTAAATGAAGATAAAATTAATCGGCAATGTTTTACATACAAATCAATTTTATCACGAGTAACTTAAGTATCTCTATTTTTACTTTCCGAACAACAGAGTTGTATAGAAGGAAAGTATTGCGATCATGATATTTTGACCACACCCAGATTTTAACGAATCTTTACGTTTTGAGGTCACCTGAATCCATTTATACCATTTTTAGCATGAAATAAAACCATTTCAATGTAACATTTGTTTAAAACAATTTGAGGTTAGTGAATTAAATCAACATTTAAAACTTCATATTGATGAAAAACGTTTTAAATGTGAAATTTGTCTCAAACAGTTCACTAACAATAGTCATTTCAAAACCCATTTTCACATCATGATATTTTGACCATACCCGTGCGTGCGTGCGTGCGTGTGTGTGTTAAGGGTAGCAAGGAGACGACCTCTATAGATTTTGGAGTTAATCGGACAACCGGAAGTGACAGTTGCTATAAGTGATGACGTCATTACTAAACAAAATGGCAATAAAGTTTGACACATATATTTTTTATACGTCATAGTTTAATTTCGAATGATTAAAATTTTCAAAAACTTTTGCCATTGTCAGATTTATCAAAAAGTAATTTTTTTTCATAATTTTCTTAAATAACCAAAATAATGCATTTTTATGAAAAATTACAAGATATAAAAGTTGTAGAACATAAAATTTTCTACACATTTTGTCATTACCGTTTTTTTGAATTCCTCATAGTTTCGCCGCTAGAGGGCGTGAAAAAAATTTATATAGACATTTGCGACTTTTTACTTTCCGAACAACACAGTTGTATAGAAGGAAAGTATTGCGATCATGATATTTTGACCATACCCAGATTTTAATGAATCTTTACGTTTTGAGGTCACCTGAATCCATTTATACCATTTTTAGCATGATGTCTGTCTGTGTGTGTGTGGGTGTGTGTGTCTGTGTGTCTGTGTGTCTGTGTGTCTGTGTGTGTGTGAACACGATAGCGTCTAAACGGCTGAACTGATTTAAATGAAATTTTATATACATATTTAGGTTAGCAAGGAGTCGACCTGTATAGATTTTGGAGTTAATCGGACAACCGGAAGTGACAGTTGCTATAAGTGATGACGTCATTATCAAACAAAATGGCAATAAAGTTTTACACATATATTTTCTATACGTTATAGTTTAATTTCGAATGATTAAAATTTTTAAAAACTTATGCCATTGTTGCCAGATTTATCAAAAAGTATTTTTTTTTCATATTTTTCTTAAATAACCAAAATAATGCATTTTTATGAAAAATTACAAGATACGAAAGTTGTAGAACATAAAATTTTCTACACATTTTGTCATTACCGGTTTTTTGAATCCCTCATAGTTTCGCCGCTAGAGGGAGTGAAAAAAATTTATATAGACATTTTTGTGACTTTTTTAGATTTTAAGACAAAATTATGGATTTTTATGAAAAATTACATGATATCAAAATTGTAGAACATAAAATTTTCTATAAATTTTGTCTTAACTATTTTTTCAAGTTGCGCATAGTTTCGCCGCTAGTTTTTATTTTAATTTTTATCTTCATTAAATTATTATTTTTCAGTTAAATTTTTATATTAAAAATTTAAAAAAAATATCTTTAAATTTGTAATTATTAATTTTATTATTATATTTTTTTTCAAAATTTTATTACAAAAATTTTGGAATTTTTAAAAAATTGGCTAAGAAATTTAAGATTATATTACGATTTTAAACTAAATTGAATAACTTCTAAAATATTAAAGTTATTAAAATGGGATTTTCACCATTCGAAAGATAATATAAAACTCTAAATTTTAAATGTATTTTAGTTTCTTAAAATTTAGACTTGTAATTATTGTTGCCAAAATTAAGAATTTTTTTAATTTTTTTTGTAATTTCGTTTTATCAATAAGTATAAAATAAATGAAAAAATTAAATAGCATATCCGAAAAGGATCCAAAAAGTACTATGTGTGTAAATTATTTCATAATTTTAACATAGTATTTGTAAAAGTTATAACAAAAAATGAAAAAAGATAAAACAATTCAATGGATATACCCATGAATTTTTGAAAAAAAACTTGATTTTTTTTTAGTTTTTTAAACTAACTTTATTAATGCATTTTGATCCAAAAACTTAAAAAAAAGGTCTGTTTCCCATTTTGAATAAAATTGAATGAGATATTAATTATTTATTGATTTTAAAATTATTCAAAAATAGGTTTTATTTGTTTTAAGGTTCAAATTAACATTAAAAATTTTAAAAAAATTACCCTTAAATTTGTAGTAAAAAACTCTATAATTGTGATTTTTTTCAGAATTTTATTCAAAAAACTGTAGAATTCATAATTTTTTTTTGAAATTTAATAAAAGTTTAAAAAAAATTGAATAACTTTAAAAATATTAAAGATATTAAAATGGGATTTATACCATTCGATAGGTAATATAATTAATGTATTTTAATGCAGTAAAACTAAAATAAGCGATTAACCAATTACTTTACTATGAGTGTTCGGAAAGTTGGGTGGGATTACCCCCTCATTTTTTTAGATTTTGAGACAAAATTATGGATTTTAATGAATATTTACAAAAAATCAAAATTGTAGAACATGAAATTTTCTACAAATTTTGTCATTATTTTTTTTTTCGAGTTCCGCATAGTTTCGCCGCTAGTTTTTATTTTAATTTTTATGCAATTTTTATCCGTATTAAATTATTTTTTAGTTAAATTTTAATATTAAAAATTTAAAAAAATATCTTTAGATTTGTAATAATTAATTTTATAATTATAATTTTTTCAAAATTTTATTACAAAAATTGTGAAATTTTTTAAAAATTGGCAAGAAAAATTTAAAATTATATTACGATTTTAAACTAAATTGGATAACTTCTAAAATATTGAAGTTATATAAATGGGATTTTCACCATTCGAAAGATAATATAAAACTCTAAATTTAAAATGTATTTTAGTTTCTTAAAATTTAGAATGGACTTATCCAGTAGGAACGAATTTATTGGTTTTATATTAATGAATGAATAGCTTAAAGAACCTAGTTGCTTATGTTGATTTTCATTGTTCTTATAATATTCATTAATTAATAAAAATCAATAAAAAGTAATTAATATATTTTGAAAGTGGCGCTACTTTTTGACCAATAATTGACGTTTTACTTTCTACAGCATTGCCAAGATTCTAGATTTGTTCGTTTGTAGAAAAAAATTGACATACTTCTTTCCTTCTTTTAATCATAGCAAATGAGAAAACGAGAGTTGCCAGTTTTATCGATATGACAACAAAGCCAAATATAATCTGTTTCAATTGGGCCACGTCACAAGCCACTATAGCCCCGATATTCAAATTTTAAAAATATTAAAAAAAATCACTGGATGAGTCCATTGTAGTTATTATAGCTAAAATAAAGAATTTTTTTTAAGTATAAAATAAATTAAAAAAGTAAATGCATATCCGAAAAGGATCCAAAAGTACTATATGTGTAAATTATTTCATAATTTTAAACTAACTTTATTAATGTATTTTGATCCAAAAAAACTAAAAAAGGTCTGTTTCCCATTTTAAATAAAATTGAATGAGATATTAATTATTTATTGATTTTAAAATTATTCAAAAAAGGTATTATTTGAGAGGGGGTTAACCTTTTATAAAAGATCAGAGTATATTTGCGGGGTGAAAGACGAGGTAAAAATACAGAGCTATAAAGGCGTGGCCTGATGATAAAGAAATATATATTTAGTGTCTCTGTCATGCGTAAAATTATCGTAAACCTCTGATCGTCTGAGCGAAATAAAATCATAACACATTTCGAGTAGTCCTTTGTAAGTGACCGCCTATCGCTCCGGCTGACAATGATATGGTATTTTAGTTCGGTTTCTTATATTTTACATTTTACTTGGCTCCGTAGCTTTTCTTTAATTTTTAATCATTTACATCAGGGTAGAGTTTACATGAGATTTTTACTCTCTCGACCCACCATCCGAGAAGGAAAAGTATTGTGAACGAGCTAAAAAATTTTGTCTGTCTGTGTGTGTGTCTGTTTGTCTGTCTTTCTGTGTTTGTCTGTGTGTATTCTTCCACGATAGAAGCGCTTGAATCAGTGATGAAAAATGCTCCAAAATTCGTTGCAGTGGTTCCAAAAATCATTTTTGAGGGTCTAATTTTAGATAGATCTTAACAATTTTTTTATCAATAAAGGCAAATGTATAAGTGAGGCATCTATCAGAGTACTTTTTTGAAATAAACCTTTTTTTGTGAGATAAAAAATAATGAATCTGGTCCATTATTTTGTCAATTTTTTTTCTTCAATTTTTTCTCAAAAATTAAAAAAAGTACTTCGAGAGATGCCTATATCCAACCTTTCTTAATCCAAAAGTAAAAAAATATTTTGAATTTTTTAACCACAATCCGAGTAGTTTGATTTTTGCGGTACAGTGTTTTACTTACAATCACATTAGGGTTAAACCCCTCTTAATATTAAAAATTTTAAAAAAAATACCAGAAAATTTGTAGTAAAAAACTCTATAATTGTGATTTTTTTCAAAATTTCATTCAAAAAATTGTAGAATTCATAATTTTTTTTTGAAATTTAATATAACTTTAAAAGAAATTGAATAACTTTAAAAACATTAAAGATATTAAAATGTGATTAATACCATTCGAAAATTTAGAAAATATTTTAGTCTCTTCGAATTTAACATTGTAATTATTATAACCAAAATAAAAAAAAAATTAAATTTTTTTGTCCTTTTGTTATCGAAAATGGTAAATCCGAAAGGGATCAAAAAGTACATTATGTGTGAAATATTTCATAATTTTAAAATAATACAAAATTATAAAAAATTTACAAAAAATTTAATCGATTAAACATTTACTTTACTAGGAGTGTTCGGAAAGTTGGGTGGGATTACTCCTCATTTTTTTCTACTTTATACATTGTAAACTTCGAACCGTATTGCCGCGATAAGTTTCTGAAAAGTACTGAACTTAAGTAATAAAATGTACTAGATTGTACTAAAATTTACGATACAGTGAAATATTGCTCATAGGGGAAAAAAGTGAAAATTATAAAGAATATGAAATATTGTAGCAAAATGAAGAAAAACATGGACAAATATAGAAAAATGTGGAAAATAGCAAAAAATGGGGAAAAACAGGAGAAAGTAGGGAAAATAGGGAAAAATAGAGAAAAATAGGGAAAACATAAAAAAGAGGGAAAAATAGGAAAAATGGGAAAAAAAATTGCGATTGTGAAAAATGGAGAAAACAGGAAAAAATAGAGCAAAAAATTAAAAAATGGTGAAAAAACAATGAAAAAAAAGGAAAAAAAAACAATGAATACCAGAATAAAAATGGAAGAAAACGGAAAAATGGGGAAAAACTCGGAAGAATGGAGAAACATTAAGGAAGATACGAAAAAACAGGGAAATTTTAAAACAATAGGGAAAAATAAAAAAAAATTGTGAAAAATTGAAAGAAATATTGAAAAATAAGGAAAGATAATAAAAATTTATTAGTACTATTAGACATGAGAAAAGCGTAAATATATATTATTAAATTTTATGCAATTATTCCGAAATTATCCTAAACATTACAAAAGAATTACAACTCTCCTGAAATTATCCGTAACACAGATAATTATCCTACGTTTGGCAACTACGCTTTTCTGGTGGGTTGTTGGCAGTGTTGCCGTTTTAGTACATTTGTATTTCTAGTACATTTTCGACAGCAAAGTACAAAAGTACATTTTATCATAAATAGGCCTAATTCTAGTACATTTTTAAATAAGACCAATAGTCACATATTTTATTCCATATAATAAAATATTAGAAAAATAATAGTTTTTTTTTTGATGTTTTGACGTATATTATAAAATATATTATTATTATTATTATTATTATAGTACCTGAACGACCGTGCGTTCCTTGTTTTTTCCTATTTTTCCCAATGTTTACCGATTTTTTCCTAGTGTCTTTATATTCTCCTATTTTTTACCATTTCTCCTTATTTTTCTCAATTTATTCCTATTTTCCTCATTTTTTTATAATTTTCCATTTTTCTTGTTTTTTTAATATTCCCCAATTTTTCACTATTTTCTCGTTTGTTTCCCTATTTTTCCATATTTGTATCTATTTATCTCTAATTTATCTATTTTATTTCCTATTTTTCCCCATTTGCAATATTTATTCCTATTTTTCCCAATTATTCGTAATTTTTCTGTTTTTATTTATCATGTTTTTCCCTATTTATTCCTATTATTTTTCAAAATTGATTGACTATTTTCCCTTTTTTTGTATTTTTAACTATTTGTCAGTATTTGTACTAATTTTTCTCTATTTTGACCTATTTTACCCTATTTTTTACTATTTTCCGCTACTTTTTTCCTTTTTTTTGAACTATTTTCCCCATTTTTCTGTGTTTCCCCATTTGCCCAATTTTTTAAAACTTTATCTCTATTTTTCCTATTTCTTCATATTCTTTCTGTTTTTCATTATTTTATTCTGTTTTTCAATATTTATCCCCATCATTTTCTATTTTTTCCTATTTTCCCCATTTTTCTCTATTATCCTATTTTCTTCCTGTTTTTCCCAAATCTTTACAATTTTCCCCTTTTCTTCCCTATTTTTCTCTATTTTTCCATGTTTCTTTTAAACTATTTTTTATTATGTTTCATTATTCTTCATTATTTTTCAATATTTTTTCTATTTTTCATCATTTTTTTTTATTTTTCGTATCTCCCTTAATGTTTCTCCATTTTTCTACGTTTTTCTCCATTTTTTCCGTTTTCTTCCATTTTTATCGTGGTTTTCATTGTTTTTTTCTTTCTTTTCATTGTTTTTTCTATTTTTTCATGTTTTTTCAAATTTTTCGCTTTTTTGAACTGTTATTTCTGTTTTCTCTATTTTTCACAATCGCCATGTTTTCCCAATTTTTTGCTATTTTCCCCATTTTTATATGATTGTCCCAATTTGTCCATGTTTTTCTTTATTTTGCCACAGTATTTCCCATTTTTTATAATTTTGACTTTTTCCCCTTTGAGCAATAATTTTTCCCTATGAGCAATATTTCACTGTATGGTAAATTTTAGTACAATCTAGTACATTTTATTGCTTATGTTCAAAATATTTCAAACTCAACGCGGCAACACTGGTTGTTGGCCTTACGAGCTAATGACTGTGCTTTTATTGTATTTTCCCGCGAAGTGCTTCTTGCTTGATGAAGTTCACTGAAGTTTTAACTTCGTACGCGTACGACGCGACGACATCAAAACTTCAGTAAACTTCATCAAGTATGAAACACTTCGCGGGGGGAACTTTATTTATTTCAAAATATTACAACCACTAAAATTCTTTTATTTCCTATACACGTAAACACGCCGTGCTAGATGTTCATAGAATTATTTATGTGGCAGCAATTAGTGCATGACTGGCGACATCTATCAGTTAGTAATCGAAGTTATTTAAGTAGATTCGAAATTTGGGTTCTACATTTAAAAGTTAGCGATATCTTTCATACAAGTTGAAATATAAAACGTTCTTTAGTTTCTGTACTCCTAATAAAAAATTCTGCTGTGCATGATATTGTGGCGGTCGTTGGTTTTGTACGGTAAAAATTAATTTTAGGTAACCTTGTAATTTTTCTAAAAAAAACTCTTTTTACCTCTCGACCTGAAGAGAAGAGATGTATAGTAATCATGCTAAAAATTGGGTAGTGAGTTTTTATAAGATAAACACGTATTAAGGTCCCTAGAATGTGATATTGATATTTTGGCGATGTCTGCGTGTGTGTGTGCGTGTTATGGATATTGTAATAACTTAAAAAGTACTGAATTAAATTTTTTTAAATATTGCATACAATATTCTGATACCCTAGGTTAGATTTTGGTGTTAATCGGATAACCTGAAGTGACAGTTGCTATGAGTGAAGACGTCAATACTAAACAAGATGGGATTAATGTTTTTACGCGTATATACAGGGTGTTCCGATATTCGACCGACAACGCTTTACAGGTGATAGCCCTTGACAAATGATGATAAATGAGTTAGGTACATAAGCCCCTAAAGTTCTTAGTTTACGAGATACAGCTGGTTAAAGTTGAAAAATTAAAATCATTTTTTTGCGATATTTCACTTACCGATTTAAATTTTTTGTTTAAACTTGGCAGTTGATTTACTTTTTAGATGCTTGAAAATTTAACACAAAATATGGTTGGCGTACTTCATCCAGTGGCGCACAATAATGGGTAGTAGTAACTTCGGCGCCCCCTATTTTTTACGACACTGTATAAATCGATTATTTTTTCATTTTATTTAAATCTTCAGTTGTTTATGTTACAAAAAGTTATTAACTTTTGTTGCGCTAAAATCAACAATTTTGGAGATATTTGACTTTGAAGAGAAGTCCACAATTCGTCTTTTCTGTCGTCGATGTTAAATCTGGATTTGTTCATTTACAATAAACAGATGTCTGGACCTACTATACACAATACAAATATTTGCAAAATAGTTTATCATTGGGCAGAAATTTTTGAAAAAATCATATCTTAAATATACAGGACCGTATTCTATTATTTGAGAGGAAATTTCAGTACCTGCATGTTTTTTGACTGGCATAAATACATATTTTAACGAAAGGAAATTTTATAATAATTAGTGAGGAATAAGAATACAAAAAACTGTTACACATTAAATTTATAGTAGCTGTTCAATATGTTGACCGTTCACTTCACAGCATTTCCTACAACGTTTTCTTATGTCAAAAAGCACTCTTTGAAAAACTGTTGTGTCAAACTATATAAGGGCTGCAGAAAATGTCCAGACTTTTTCTGTAGTAATTGTTGTTTTTTGCTTTTTTTCATCCTTCCTTTTAATTATTAAACTTTAAGTTTTCCTCGATATTTTTTCAATGATAGCGTAAGTTAAATAATAATATATTTGGCGATTTAGGAAATTTTTGTTTAAACAACCGTACTGTCTTTCTTCCATATAATAATAATATATCGATCATTTTTCAAAAAGTGCGTTTTGACATGAGAAAACGTTGTTGAAGTACTGTGGAGTGAACGGTCAACGTTTTGAACAGTTACTATAAAGGAGGGTATCGTTTTAAATGGGTGTTTTGGGTTTCTCATAAAAACAATTTTTATGTTTCAAAAACTTGAAAATCAAAGAGAGGAAAATGAAAATTTGTTTTTATATTAAAACTATGAGCTTAAAATGAATTTCCATTGTGTGAAATTCTAAATTACCTGATATTTAGGGTGTATACGCAACGGCTAAAATTATTAATAAATTAAAACATATTTAATGCAAGAAATCTCTTTGTAATGGAAAAAAATAAATCACTAATATTTTTAAAAATATTACCCTAATAGCACAAAGACGTTTAAAAAACATCTTAAAAACGTACACAACCGACCATCGGGTCGTTTTAAAAACGTTCGTTAAAGTACCCGAGAACGTTTATAAGGCGTTTTTCTATAGTGCAAATGTCACAACTTCCAACGACAAAAAGACGTCGAAAAAGGACGTTTTAAAGACGTTTCACTAAATAAATGGTTCGACAAAGGACCTTTTAGGACGTCTTTTAAAACGTCCACTGGACGTCCTTTAAAGTACCTAAGAACGTTTATAAAACGTTTTTTTATAGTGCAAATGTCACAACTTCTAACGTCATATAGACGTCGAAAAAGGATGTTTTAAAAACGTTTCAAAATGGACTAAATAAATTGTTCGACAAAAGACGTTCATACAAGCAAAAAAAATACATATTTATTAATAAAATATTGATACTTATATACAATCTGTACAATAAAATAATTTTCATTTACACAATAAGTCAAGTTAAAAAAAATTATTTTTTAAGTATGAAAATATATACCAAAAATAAAATAATATTCATTTCTATAACTAAAATACAGTTGGTCACACATAAACAAGTTAGCCATCATTTCGGTTGGTGCTGAGCAGGTGTCTTCAACGAAATATGTAGGAGTATTTCTTGTATGCTTCGAAACTTTCTTTTCTTTATACATTTCACAACAAACAAGTAGATTTACAGAGTCAAAAATCTTGAAAAATCACTAATTACATGACAAAAATGAATCACAAAATATACCTATATCAGGGTTTAAAGTACCTACCTAATATACATGTTAAATGTTCAACCACAGCTATATAAGACATAAACACAAACACAATTCACTTAATATATCACTCCTCGGAAACCGAAAAACAAAAGAAACAAAATAAGTATAACAAAATAGATGATAATTTTAGAGATATAAGATTTGCTAGGTTTATCTTCACTAGTTGCAGAGAAAATAAACATGAAATTACCGAGAGTCACGCCATGTTTTTATCGTCCACTATGCAACAACTGTAGACAACAGCCACGCAGTGCGAAGTGCGAGTGCGCGGTCTCTCTCCCAAACCGACCGTTAGCGAGCTAAATTCGTGATTGGTTGGAATCAGACACAGACAGAGAGAGCAAACAAAACATCTTTTGAACGTTTTTTTACACTAGTTATGAAAACGACTAACAAAGACGTTTAAAAAACGTCCTTTTTAGGACTTTTTATGGAAACATACTTTTGGGAACCCAACGAAAACGTTTTTACTTGTGGTTGTAAAAACGACTAAAATAAAACGTTTAGAAAACGTCCCTTTTATGATTATTTCCCAAAATAACATACTTTTGCAGACCCAAAATCAACGTCTTTTGGATGTTTATGAAGTGGTAATAAAAAAACTTACAAAAACGTTTAAAAATCGTAACTTTCTGACTTTTCTCAAAAAATTCTTTTGAGGAGCCAAACAAAAAGTTTTATGAACGTTTATACTGGTGGTTTTAAAAACTACTAAAATAAATCGTTTAAAAAATGTCCCATTTATGATTTTTTCTCAAAACATACTTTTGCAGACTTAAAAACAACGTTTTTTGGACGTTTTTTTACAGTGGTTATACAAACAACTTACAAAAACGTTTAAAAAACGTAAAGTTCTGACTTTTTTCAAAACATTCTTTTGAGGACCGAAACAAAACGTTTTCTGGACATTTTTACTGATCGTTTCAAAAACTACTGAAACGAAACGTTTAAAAAACGTCCCTTTTATGATTTTTTCTCAAAACATACTTTTGCAGACCTAAAAACAACGTTTTTTGGACGTTTTTTATAGTGGTTATAAAAACAACTTACAAAAACGTCTAAAAAACGTAACTTTTTACCTTTTTCTAAAAACATGCTTTTGAGGACCTAAACAAAACGTTTTTTGAACGTTTTACGGGTGGTTTTAAAAACGACTCATATAAAACGTTTTAAAAGCGTCCCTATTGTGACTTTATAAAAAACCTTTTGATATGAACGTTAAAAAACCATTTAAGTACTAGGTGTTTTTTTATCGTAGGTTTTAAAAACGTCTGAGTAGTGGAGCTTAGACAACGTTTTTTTTTATTTATCACTTCGGACGTTTTGACGACATATTTTGGACGTTTCTTTAGGTTCATTTTAAAAACGTTCTTGCACAAACGTTTATAAAACGTTTTATTTTGGTCCTCGGACGTTCTGACGTTAAATGGACCATAAAAAAACGTCAATCGGACCTTTTGTGCTATTAGGGTACATCTGCCTGAAATGGCTCTAATATTTAACAATTGTAAAATGAAAAATCCAAGAACTATGGAGAAGTTTGACATTTATTATTAAAATCTCAGTTGTTAAGCCAATTTGTAAATATGGCAACAACGCATGTCCTAACACAGAACCACAGTATATGGAACAAGAAGAATAAGCATTCGTAATAAGAAATAAATATTTCTCCAAATAAATGTAAATATTTTTTTTAGATACCTTAAACCTAAACAACGTTTATATAAGGCAATCCAGAACACGTGACCAAACATCATTTTGTATGTGTTTTATGTTTATTTGATGTATTTTGTGCTTTTAGAAAGTGTTTGAAATAAAAATAATTGCTGTTTCAAATAATAAGCAAATAAGAAAAAAAGATAACAGCTTATAACACACATAATGAGAGTATAAAAAATACATATACAATACTCCTGGAATTGATGTAAAACTCGAGAAGATGACTTTCCATCATCAGTGACTGCTTTACTGCTTTCCACATAATCTAATATTTGGTCCTCACACCAAAGAACAAGTCAAGGTCTACAAGAGTTTGTCAGCATATAAATATTTTTCATGGTTTTTGAGAGATCATTCCGTTCTGGTTTATGTGAAAAATGTAGTTCACTAGGTATTCTATAAAATCTAACAGTTTCACGACCTCTTCGACTCCCACAATTGACTACAGAACAAGTAGTGTGCATGTTTAGTTCTTTCTAACAAACAATATTTTTTCTGTACATTTTCACTTCATTAAATATCAATAATGCATCCCGAGTAGTTAGTCACACAACTATTCTAAATTAAAATGTCCGTTTTAAGCTCCAATCGTTTCATATGTTAAAATAAACTGCTCTTTTCATGTTAACTAAGTGAAAGACATGGGTTTGTGTGCCTACCAGCGGTCATCTTGAATTTCATCTGACAGCATCTTGAGGTATTTTTTAGCGAAGGATTGGTTTAAAATATTTCCTACTTTTTTAAACCGTTTACATTTTAGCGATGCAACGGTGACGTCAATTAAGAAATATTTTAAACCAAAGCTAAATTATTTAAACTAGTCGGAGGCATATGGTTCAATAACGGTTGGCAGTTGACACTATAAGAGATTCGTATGTTCTGTTTGGTTTGTGAATTTTTGTTTTATCTATATATGGTTGGTTCCAATAGAACTTTGGAAAAGCCAAAAAAATCCGACGGAAAAGGATCAAGCTGTTAGAATTAAGTTTATGGACATAATAAAAACAAAAAATATTATTTGGGAACAAATTTGCAAGGATTTGAAGGACAAAGGATTTAATGTCGATAGAGAGAAAACCAGACAAAAATTTGCCAATTTGCAAATTGGGTATATAAAATACAAAGACAGTATAAAAGAACAGGGACTGGTTCAATAAAAAAACCAATATATTATAAAGAATTAGATGATATATTTGGAGACAAGCATAAATCCAATGCACTTCTTGGTATTGAAACAATTGAGTCAAAAAATTCGGAGATCCCCAGTTGCAGTACATTAAAAGAACCTAATATCAGCATTAAAAACAGAACAGAAAAAGAAACTGAAGGTAGATTAAACAGTTACAAGTCAATTAAACCACCTATAGAAAAGAACAAGGTCCTAAGAGAATTAGTGGATATTCAGAAACAAGGACAGCAGGATCGTAAAGAATTTCAAAAAATATTTCAATGTTTTATTCAGTAAAATTTCTAATGTGCTCTTGTCTAAAATCCTCGGCAAATAAAATTGTAGACATTTCAGATTGCGATGTATGAAAATCACTCCAATTTTTAATCAAAGCTGCTGTCTTCCTGCATCTGATTAACAATCATTGAAAAATCTAAATCCATTTTTTAAAAATCAACTTCTTTCTCCTATCAATTTAGAAAATTTATTTCGTCACATCACATGATATGTGGCAGGTGACAGATTGCATTTTTAAAACAGCATTTTAGCCATCTATTAATTAATGACGTCAGTTTGAACACGGTTTAAAATATGTTTTAAACCAATGTGGTGGCTAAAAAACGGCTTTGGATTGGTCTATAGATGATAATATATGTCAATTTAATTACCCCTTGTACTTAACATTTCTATAGTTCACTTTTGAACAATTTTTGCGGGTGGAGCAGCATCGGTAAATGGGAAGTGATCCAGATCGGATAAATTCCGATTATTTTACAAAGAAAACTGTATCTGAAGTAATCTAGATCAGAAGTGAACTGATCCGACTGCAAATAAAATTCAGCTACTATAGTAGTCTTATACTGTGGCAGAAATAACCTTTTTATTATTGTTCTGACAGGAGTACCTTGTAACGTCAAATAAAATATTACCAACACATTTTTTAAAAGCTTTATTCAAATATTTAACAATCTTAATTTTTTAATTTAACGTTAAAAGTATAGTTAGTATTGTTTGAAATATTAAAACTTCGGTATTTTAAATTAGAGGAAATGCTATTCAAATTAATACCTTTTGCTCTTCCATCCATGTGATGAACTTGTCGTATTCTTTTTTATAAGCTTCTTCCGGTTTTTGCTTAGAACTTATTTTTAAGCAATATACAACTAATAACAACTGTGGTGAAAACAATCCATCTTATGTGACAGATTGCAAATTAATTTTTGTATTTATCATTCGATGACAACTGATGACATCACGAATTCAACCATTTTACATTATTAGTTCTTTATTTCCATTTTTTGTAGTAATAATACCAGTATTTATGGTTTTAAAGTGTAACAATAAAAAAAATAGAATTTGTGGATAACTGGTCTATTTCGAGCACTCCGGTATACTATTATGCTAAATGACAGCCGGTCGCCATGTTGCCAAATCCTCCTTGTCAGTCCTTGTGATTTTGTCATAAAATAGATTTCAAAATTAAAAAAAAGTATGTTCCGGGACGTTTTAAAGAAAAAAAAATTGGGAAATTCATTTTTTTTAAAATATCTTTTAGTGAGAGAAATTTCGTACGGGGTCGCAAAAAACCCAAAAAACGATACCCTCCTTTAATATGTATCAGTTTTTTGTGTTCTTATTCCTCACTAATTATAATAATATTTCCTTTCATTAAAATTTGTATTTATTCTAGACAAAAAACATGCAGGTATTGAAATTTAATGTAAAATAATAGAATACGGTCCTGTATATTTAAGATATGGTATTGTCAAAAACTTCTGACCATTGATGAACTATTTTCTAAATATTTGTATTATGTATATTAGGTCCAGACATTTGTTTATTGTAAATGAACAAATCCAGATTTAACATCGACGATAGAAAAGACGAATTGTAGACTTCTCTTCAAAGTCAAATATCTAGAAATTTGTTGATTTTAGCGCAACAAAAGTTAATAACTTTTTGTAACATAAACAACTGAAGATTTAAATAAAATGAAAAAATAATCGATTTATACAGTGTCGTAAAAAATAGGGGGGGGCGAAGTTACTACTACCCATTATTGTGCGCCACTGGATGAAGTACGCCAACCATATTTTGTGTTAAATTTTCAAGCATCTAAAAAGTAAATCGACTGCCAAGTTTAAACAAAAAATTTAAAACGGTAGGTGAAATATCGCAAAAAAATGATTTTAATTTTTCAACTTTAACCAGCTGTATCTCGTAAACTAAGAACTTTAGGGGCTTATGTACCTAACTCATTTTTCATCATTTGTCAAGGGCCATCACCTGTAAAGCGTTGTCGGTCGAATATCATAACACCCTGTATTATAGATTATTTTCGTATCATTAAAATGTTCAAAATTTTTGCCATTGTTGTCAGATTTACAAAAAGTCAATTTTTTTCATACTTTTTTGTGCCAACGTGTATTTTTGATTGAAACATGGCGAGAGGTCATGAGGCACATCAGATTTTTTTCTTTAATTGTTAACTACATTCATTTTTCCCGCTTTTTTTGCCTCGCTTTTCTTTTTCCCCTTTTCCCACTTTGTTTATCAGGCTTTATGAGCAGTTCGTACGTTTTTCAAAAATTAATTTTTTAGCAATCGTGTAATTTTTCGAATGACCAATTTTTCGGAAAAAATCCTCCTTGTTTTAATAACTCTAAACACAACAAATTTTTTTTACAAAAATCAATATTTTTCTGTTTTATTTCAAATACATTTTTTTCTTTATCCTTTTTATATATTTTCGTTGAGTTCGTTTTTTTGTTTGTTTGTTATTATATTTCAAATAATCCGATTGGAAAATTTATAAATAATCTGATGATTCCGATTATTTTAAGAATCGGAATAATTCCGATATCAGATATTCTCAATATTACGTACAAACACAGTAAAATGATTATATAATCACAGTAAAATGATTATATAATCATTTTACTGTGGTACGAATATTAAGTAAAAGTAAACTTTATTTTTATTTAACGTACATGCCCAATTTAAAAATTGGGCTAAAAAAATTATATTACAGACTCATTTGAATTGCTCCTCTCCACGGAAATCTTTAGTAAAAGGCGAAAGATTTATTCGCTAACTGAAGAGAAGCCAGAGTAACTATAAAATTAATAAGCTCCCTATACCTTAATACGTTGTATGTGTCGACCAGAGTAACGATTGTGACGCCCTCTTGTAGTGAATAGTGGTACTTAATAAATATTGACATGGAATTATTAATTATAATACTTTATAATGAAATTTGGTTTTTTAAATTAGCTCCCGAGGAATATTTTAAAAATGCAATAATACTACCTACAGGGTGATGTGAACAGTTTTAAAATTTGAAACTAAAAAATATGAGAAATGGACTAAAAATGCTTTTATTATGATTTAGAAAATTATAAGCAAATTGAGGTACAATTCTAAACAGCAATGTTGTAAAAATGAATTGACCATAAACATATTCGATAATAGGTAACAAAGGGTATGATTTTTTAAGTTTATTCCCTTTTTAATGTAGACAACCAACTTTACACTGTATACTTTATGTATATGCTTGAAAGTTATTTCTTTATGAAATTAATTAACTATAATTGTATATCCCTTCTATAATAACAATTATAGAAACTTCCAGTTCCTATAATTGGAAAAAGCTAAAACATTCTGTAAATGTGAAAATTTTTCCATTTCAAAACAATAATTTTTCTTAAAAAATCAAAAAAATGTTATGCAGCTTCAATATGAGATTTCCATATTCATTAATAGGGTATGTGTTCTGTGAATGAGAACACGATTTTTATAATAATATGATTTCGAATATTTTCTATTAATAAAATTAAGAGAATGTCTAGAGGTCCGTCCAGACGGACCCGGTGAAAACCCAATAGGTCCGTCTTGACATAAGGCGGTCAATATAGGACGTCACCCGACACACGACTTGACGACTAGCGTTCCTAGTGAATGTGTATACTTTAGTTCTGTAATATTAATAATTAAAATACGAGGCGAAACACTAATTTATATTTATTTTATTATGAAACGTGATTCGCTTAAATAATAAGTTTGAACATATTTAAACAAAGCTGTAGTAGCTGCGTGGCATAGTGCCCGCTAGTGGTGCAGTGGATCCGGGGATCCAATCCCACATCTCCCTAATATTTTTTTATTTTTTTTTAAACTCAAGTTGGATTTCTAAGACTTCTTTTAATAAAATAAATATTTTTTTAATTCTAGCTTTGGTCAGTCAAAACTTCTAATAAAATAAATATCAAAATTAAGAAACTATGTTTTAATCCTAATCTTAACAGCTGATTGACGGACCTTTTATTTAGACACGATACC
The DNA here is from genome assembly GCA_963243735.1 of Neocrepidodera transversa. Classification (NCBI taxonomy): domain Eukaryota; kingdom Metazoa; phylum Arthropoda; class Insecta; order Coleoptera; family Chrysomelidae; genus Neocrepidodera; species Neocrepidodera transversa. The sequence goes on along the minus strand of OY725345.1, from coordinate 26,637,378 downwards.
CGTCAAGACGGACCCATTGGGTTTTCACCGGGTCCGTCTGGACGGACTTCTAGACACTCTCTAAAATTAACCTTATGTGTAGTGCCGTTTCACGACATCTACCGAATAGTGACTGAAGTTAATTATAAATAGATTTCTGTATTTAAATGTTGCCGACATTTCTCAGTTAGTAAAATGAATTTAAACTAGATGACTGCACCTTTTTTTTCTATGTTCCTAATAAAAATTTCTGCCGAAATAGCGGTGTTTGTTATCGTGACGCTCGCGGAAAGTTCCTATAAATTTAATTTATTAAAAGGATTTTTACCTCTCGCCCCTCAGATAAGATTAGTATTGTAAACCCGTTAAAATTTGGGTCGTGAGTTTCCAACACTGATCTATAATTAAAATGGATAAACATTACCCATTACGGTCACTACTACAAATTAGACGACAGTAAATTGCACTCGTGACATTGATGTGATTGGTCGTTGTGGGCGTGTACATAATTCAAATTTCGGCGGGTTTCTTGTTCATGTAAAAATGAACAACTGTCATTAATAAACCAATAATTTTGCATGCGAGGATTATACAACAATGTTAAGATGAATATATCTGATTTATCTAAATAAAAATAAAGAAAGTGTTAATATTAATCTTACCATTTTCTTCTTTTAAAAATGACATGAATGTAATTCGAACTTTTAAGGTTAAAATTTAATGTAGGTACATATTTAAATACTTTTAGTAATACTAATAAAAGTTATACCTATACACAATATGAAAAAACATGGATACATTTCACTAGATTTATTAGCAATAAATTAATTTTACAATGTTTTATCCTCCCAACCACAATATTGGACTAATTAATACAAAATAAAATCACTTTTACTGTGTTACTAATAAAAGCATCCAACAATAAGGACTAATATAAACTATATAATAATAATAGCTATTGTAATAGAATAATAAATAATAATAGCGATTAACTTATAGGTATATTAAAACATTTATTCCACTTATTATAATATATAAGGTAACTATATATTCTTCTTCTTATTTATAATCCTGTAGCTAAAATGAAAATTCACTTAAAACACGAAAACAAAATACACATGGGTAGGTAATAAAATATTGTATAGAAGTAGGATTGTACAAATGAAAAAGTTTATTATATTATTTTAAACATACTCACTTTTGGGTGTTTGTTGCAAAGAAAATATTTCACTTTCTCCATTTTTCGTTTATGTGCAGTATTATTTATTTTTTCTTCATATTTGCGCACATGCAGTTCCTTGGATTTCCTTCATAAGCCCCGTAAAATTGTCATCTAATTATTCTATGAAATTTTGCACATTCTCCCACTGAAGAATTCGTTTGCGTTGTGCCTTGATTCTATCCGTTACCTGATTTGCCTCTTCTAATTTCTCTTTAATAAATTCACCGATTTCTTCTTTGCGCTGTGGTTTGATACATGCATTTTCTCCTAAACCTTTGCAGCTTCATCTAAAACAAAGTTAGTACCCATTCGCTCCACATACATTCTTACCAAGTGCACATGCTTGCACAAGTTATTCTTCACTACATACTCACACTGGTAGCGATGAAAGGAAATTTTGCATACTCTACAGTATAGTATCTTTCATTTATTTTTACATACTTGCTTTAAATTTACAGTGTATGTTGTTTAAATTTACTCACAACCAAATTTAAAATACCACTACCAATACAACTTCAAAATTTAATATTCGAGTAAACAATAAAAAAGTGCAAACAAGCTCCATTTTTGGCACTGGTGCATTTTTGTGACATATATGAAAAATATGTTTGAAAATTAATTTATACCTTATTAAAAACACCATTAATTTTAAAGTGTACCTAAACTATTAAGGTTCATTGTTTATAACAAATAACTGTTTTGTTTAAATATTAATTTTTTTTACATACCTTCCGTCTTGAATAGAAAAGCATAATTCTTGCCATTAGCATTCTATTTTTCAACTTTCATTTCAGCTTCTAGCATATCATTCTGATCTCGTTTATTGTGGTTGTTATATTTTTTCGTCAAATTTGTGATATCTTGACTTATTAAAACATTTATTCTTCCTATTTGCGATGCTTCAAATTTTCTTTAGTCTTTTTTTAAAACTCAAGAGCTCAGGAGATTAGCTTTTCTTTTCGTAAGTAAAAACTAATGAACTGTATATTTCATCAACACAAAACACAACCTCTAAATTTAACTCACAAAAATAAAAAGCAAACAAAACGATGTAACGCGCCTGCTCATTGTTTGCCCACAACGACCAATCACATCAATGTCACGAGTGCAATTTACTGTCGTCTCTACAAATTGTGCCAAATTGAACTTTCTGATATCACAAATGCGCATGTGCATATAACCCATTTTTGACGTTGTCATAAGTCATCGCGTCGCGTTTTATTTCAATTGAATAGGCGTATGTGAAGAAAATAAGCTTATTATTTATTAATCTTATGTAATAGAAACATTTGTTACTTTTATTCGTCCTTTTTTTAGTTTTTGTTGTATTGTATTAGCGTGTAATATTAAAAACAATATTAGTTGAGTGGAAAATACAATGAAGTGCAAAAGCGTTGCAATAAACTGTTCTGAAAAGATTACATTTCACAGGTAAGTTATTTTATTTTATCTTAGATAATATTAACTTAAAATTTTATGCTATAGCAAAAAAACAAATTGAAGAAAATAGAGGCTCAATAATTCGTAAACAATTAGGAAAAGTGATATTGTTTCAATAACATCAATTAAGCATCCAATACAAATATTAAACAGTACGAATTTAATATTTTATTTAAATGTTCAAATATTATACGTAGAGTAAATTATAATTTTTGTACATTTTATCTTTGATGTTAGCTTGTATTATGTTTTTTTATTATATACTTGTTTTATTTTTAACATTTCATTTATCCTTTCCTAAAACTTCTTGATACGACCATGTTTTGTTCAATCTTCTATCTTATATAATGCGCATGTGTAGATTACCCATGCTGTCAAAATTCAATTTTCAATTTGGCACAATTTCACTATATAGGATTACTTATCCATATTAATTATAGATCAGTGGTTTCCAATGGATAAACAAGTGTTGCCTAGCAACATTGTTTTGCTTTTAAAAGTATTTTTTTACTTTCCCGGACCCATCAAAGGGAAAAGTAAGGTGAACGAGCAAAAAAAAATGAGATATAGATGGAAATATCCATTTTGAGGTCTTTCAAGAAGATTGAAACCATTTCCAGCGCATGGTCTGTCTGTGTGTCTGTATGTCTGTGTGTAATCTTCCACGATAACTGCCGAACCGTTTGACCAATCAAGCTGAAATTTGGTACGGAGGGTCGGTGTGTGCCTTGAGTTTTGGTTTAAATTGGTACAGTAGAAGGTCCTCAAGACCGACATTGATTAAATACACATGTAACAATTTTGTACTTTTTATAAATTTTAAGGACAAAAAATACACTTTGGTGCAAAATATTGTAGTACAAAGTTTTAGAGCATAAAATTCCCTATAACTTTTGTTTCAATTTTTTTCCAGAATTTCCAATAGTTTCGCCACTAGAGGGCGCGTAAAAAATGTGCATGTATGTTTCTCTTGATTTAAGGACAAATAATACACTTTAGTGAAAAATGTTGTAGTACAAAGTTTTAGAGCATAAAATTCCCTACAACTCTTGTCTCAAACTTTTTCTAGAATTTCCAATAGTTGCGCCACTAGGGGGCGCGTAAAAAGTGTGCATGTAGGTTTCTCTTGATTTTGAGGACAAATAATACACTTTAGTGAAAAATGTTGGAGTACAAAGTTTTAGAGCATAAAATTCCCTACAACTCTTGTCTCAAACTTTTTCTAGAATTTCCAATAGTTGCGCCACTAGGGGGCGCGTAAAAAGTGTGCATGTAGGTTTTCTCTAGTTTTTCTTGATTTTGAGGACAAATAATACACTTTAGTGCAAAATGTTGTAATACAAAGTTTTAGAGCATATAATTCCCTATAACTCTTGTCTCAAACTTTTTCTAGAATTTCCAATAGTTGCGCCACTAGGGGGCGCGTAAAAAGTGCGCATGTAGGTTTTCTCTATTTTTTCTTGGTTTTGAGGACAAACAATACACTTTAGTGCAAAATGTTGAAGTACAAAGTGTTAGAGCATAAAATTCCCTACAACTTTTATCTTAAGCTTTCTCCATAATTTCCAATAGTTTCGCCACTAGAGGGCCCGTAAAAAATGTGCATGTATGTTTTCTCTAGTTTCTCTTGATTTTGAGGACAAATAATACACTTTAGTGAAAAATGTTGTAGTACAAAGTTTTAGAGCATAAAATTTCCTACAACTCTTGTCTCAAACTTTTTCTAGAATTTTCAATAGTTGCGCCACTAGGGGGGCGTAAAAAGTGTGCATGTAGGTTTTCTCTAGTTTTTCTTGGTTTTGAGGACAAAAAATGCATTTTAGTGCAAAATTTTCTGGTACAAAGTTGTAAAGCATCAACTTTTGTTTAACTTTTATGTTTAACTTTTTATCGAATTCCTCATAGTTTCGCCGCTAGATGGCGAGAAAAATACACATTTAGGATTTTCCATTTTTTTTAAAATTGGAGGTAAATTATGCTCTTTAGTACAAAATGTTTCAGTGCAAAGTTGTAAAGCATAAAAAACCCTACGACTATTGTATGAAAATTTTTCCCGACTTCCCAATATTTTTTACACATGATTTTAGGAGATCTTAATTGTAGCAGTGAGATATACAACGTGCGCATGCGCAGCTTATGTCATTATTAAGATTTCCCATGGAGGTAGAAATCCTACCTGTAAAAGTTTGGGTCAAAACTGGGAGATCTCTACCTACTTGATATTGACTGATTTTTGAGAGATTACTAAAGTTTCAGATTAAAAATTTTAATTAATGGGTAACTGAAGGTTACGTCTTGGTGCGTACACACTTATTTTTGAAGAAAGAAAGCCAATTTTGTATTTTCAAGTGTCTAAAAGTTTTATTTGAGAGATGTATATATATATATATATATATATATAAATCTTTAGGTCATATAAACTGTCGAGCGCTTTCGGCACGCAGTGCCATCTTCAGGACAACTGTAATTGAGATTTTAACAAATTAGAAGAGAAAAAAGAATTAATAAGACTAAGTACTTACAAATTTGACTCACTTGAACAGAGCAAAAAAGAAATTAAAAGTACATGTTGGTTTAAGGTACAACAAAATTATTTAAAAAAATTTTTAAATATAAAAATGTGTTTTATAAATCATATGGGATTGACTTAAATCTAGAGTCGTTTCTTGATGGATCATTAGTGCTTTTTATTTTAGTGCTTTAGATAGTTTTCTTAATGCTTTTTTCGTTTCCTGATTATTCAGTTTCCAAATTTGCACCCAAATTCTTTTCAAATGTACTAAAAATATAGGGAAGCAGAGAAGTGCTACACAAAAACGTTAGGAAGTACGAGAAGAATCCAAAAATTGAAAAATATACAGGATGTTTCATTAAAAATAAAAAAAAGTCAGTGGCACTCGTCTTGTACACTTAAAAATAAAATTTACAGCAGGCCCATAACTTTTTGCTCTTTCTTTTTAGTTTCTGATATAAGGTAGTGGGAGTGCCACAATGCTCCGTACTGGGCCCTCTATAGTATATGATAGTGTCCTGAAAACACAACTCCCGGAAGGATGTGAAACAGTCGCTTACGCAGACGACTTGGCCCTGATAGTCAGGGTGAACAGCAAAGAGGACATGATGTCCAAAGCTGATAACGCCATCAATGAGATAGTGTCTTGGGCAGTAGACCAAGGCCTGGAAGTTGCCCCAGAGAAGACGGAATCTATTGTCATGAGGGGACCCAGGAAAAGAGAGGGAATCATGTCCAGAGTTTGCGAGGCGACTATAGCCCCGAGCAAATACGTGAAATACCTCGGTGTCTGGCTAGATGATAAGTGCATATACAACGAACATGTAAGAAGAATATGCGAAAAGGCCAGGAGACAGGTAGCTGCCCTACAGAGGCTATTACCGAACATGAGAGGCCCAGGGCTAAGAAGACGAAGGGTTTTGGCGGGGGTAGTAGCTTCCACAATTCTGTATTCCGCCCCAGTCTGGGCCCAACAACAAGAATAAGCAAGTACAGAAAGATCCTGTTGTCCACCCAAAACAGCATTATGCTCATAGGGTCGCGAGAGCGTACAAACCTGTCTCCACGGAAGCTCTCTTCGTAATTTGTGGGATCCCGCCCATCGACATGCAGGCAGAGGAACGAGTGAGACTATACCGGCTGCTCAGAATAACGGACGATAAAAGAAGAGAAAGGAAAGAGACCAGGCTGCGATGGTAGAATAGATGGGATGACATGCGGGTTGTAGAACAATGGACCAAAAGCCTAATTCCAAATCCCGACAGGTGGTTAGACTGCAAGCAGAGGACCACAGACTACAGGTTCACCCAATTCCTTAGCGGACACGCTAGCTTCAGAAGCTATACCGAGAAAATTCGAAAAGACACAACTGATGCATGTAGGTACTGTGGAGTTACTGACACAGCGAGACACACGTGTTTTGAGTGCCCTAGGTGGGAAGGAGAGAAGACCGAGCTCGGATGGTACTTGGACGGGGACCAGCCAGCAGAGCTCATAAATATGATGATGAGTGGCACCCAGAACTGGACTAAAGGCTATAGATATTGTTATGAAATTGTTCACCCTGTATATGGGAACGTTATAAAATAAAAAAAAAATTTTTTCTGTTCAAATAGTTAGAGATGTTTATAATTGAGTTAATATACAAGTTAGCAATTAATTTGATATATGATAGTGTTTGAAATGAGTTAAATAGCATAAAATTATATTAATATTGATAAAGTTGTGTTTAAAAGTTAATTTATTAAAAGATTATTCAAAGTTAATTGTTATGTTTGTTAAATAAGATAGGAGAGTTTGATATGCAGGGGAAGAATAGGAAACGAAAAGTATTATAGATAGATTGGCAATAAATTTAACAAAAGTGAAAGAATCTTAAAAAAATTTTTAAATAATGAATGTTGTTATAATAAAATTGAAATTTTGGAATTGTCATATATGAAATTTAAGTCAGATAGTAAACAGGGAATATAGGGTTAATAACCTAAACTATGGCTGAAGTATTAAAAAAAAATCTAGTAGTAAAAAAAAAATTAGAAAAAAAAAATAAAAAACAAAGGGTTGTCAAACAATAAGTTATAAAAATTTTTTTTATATTTTGATATGGAAGGTTATGATAAGTTTATACATTAAAAAGGCAATTGTGAATGCTGTACAGAAGAGGGAATAAAATTATACATATACCAACAATGAGAAGATGAATTTTATTTCATACATTTAAGAAAATAAATAAAAAATATTTAAAGGTATAAAGAAGACATTTAAATTTATCAGTAAGCGTAATGGGGATATTTAGAAGAAGTAATAACTAGAAGAAAGTAAGAATTGGTGTTGTAAAGAATAGGAGAAGTGAATAAGAGTTGTATCCAGATTTCAAAGCAAAAGCATAAAGAAGAGGAATATACGGATTAAACATAAATTTATAATTTTTTGTAATGTTTATTATTTTTTTTTGACTAGGACCCAGCCAAAATTCTGAGAGAAAATTGTAAATATCATTACAATATATTAGTAGGATCATGCGGCAGAAGGAGGAGGATAAGAGAGGATATCTCAGAGGGAAGAAACGAAAATCGAACTGGACGGATAACGACAGCTACCAAACCTTGACGATATGTCTGAACGGGCCACCCTATTCAGAATGTTCAAAATAAGATGCCACTTTCCCTTATAATAATAACATCAACAACAACAACAACAACAACAAAAGAATTTGGTTGTAAATTTGGAAAGAAAAAATACTGAATAATCAGGAAACTTAAAAGCATTAAGAAACCTATTTTAAACACTAAAAAGTACTAACGATGCGCCGTGAGGGCTAACCTTGAAAATTAAAAGTTATATATCTCGAAAAGGAAAGAATCGTGATGGCAACTTTTTGAAGCACTAAAAACTGATACCAAAATTGAGTCGATGGGAAAATGTTTTAGGACTGGAGTTAATTAAAATCTAAAATATCTAAAAAAATAAACAAGCACTTTCGAAACTATTTGAAGCACTAAGAAGCACTAACGAAGCACTGACAAACAGAAAATTTCCGAAAAAAAATTGATACTTTGGGGGCTAACTTCACTGAGCTTTTTTCAGTCTCTTTAAAATATGGCCGATTCAGATTCTGATGGCAAACGCAGTGTATTAAAAAAGATAAAAGAGAAAAAACCAAAACTGACTTAAAATGAATATGAAATGTATAAAAATGTAAAAATGCAAACAAAGCTTTTGATATAAAAATCCTAGAATTGAAAGTTATGAGTTCGCAGGGTCAGCATCCTCCCATAGAAACTGTATTAGAGCGTCGACATAATTCGTGTAGGGATATTTTATGAAATGAAGAGTCTATATAGAGTCGCCTTAATGTCAGTTATTCCATAAGGAAAAATGCAGTTATTCTTAAAAACTCGAATATCTTTGTTGTTTGAAAAGCAAAAGATATTAAACTATACATTTTTTAAAAGGAATGACTCTTTTGAATGTCGAAAGACGGCCTAAAAATGATTTTGCGAACAGTAATTTTCTATAAAAAAAATATTTTGACTTAAAAATTATTAAAACAAAGAGCTTTTTTCCCAAACATTGAAGTAATTGTTTAATCGATTATTTTAGTTTTACTGCATCAAAATACATTAATAAAATTAGTTTACAAAAGTTAAAAAAAAAATTAATTTTTTCTAAATTTTTTTTTAACTTTTTATAATTTTGTATAATTTCTACAAGTATTATTTTAAAATTATGAAATTTTTCACACATAATGTACTTTTTGATCCCTTTTGGATGTACTATTTACTTTTTTGTTTTACCATTTTCGATAAAACAAAAGACAAAAAAATATTTTTTTTTAAATTTTCTTTAGAACAATTACAATGTTAAATACTAAAATATTTTCCAAATTTGTATTACCTATCGAATGGTATAAATCCCATTTTAATATCTTTAATATTTTTAAAGTTATTCAATTAGTTTTTAACTTATATTAAATTTCAAAAAAAAATTATGAATTCTATTTTTTGAATAAAATTTTGAAAAAATCACAATTATAGAGTTTTTCACTACAAATTTAATGGTTTTTTTTTAAATTTTTAATATTAATATTAACTTTAAAAAAAAATAAAACCTATTTTTGAATAATTTTAAAGTCAATAAATAATTAATATCTCGTACAATTATATTCAAAATAGGAAACAGACCTTTTTTTAAGGTTTTCTGGTTCAAAAATCATTAATAAAGTTAGTTAAGAAAACTGAAAAAAATCAAATTTTTTGTCAAAAATTCATGGGTAAACCCATTGAATTGTTTAAACTTTTTTCATTTTTTGCTATAACTTTTACAAATACTATGTTAAAATTATGAAATAATTTACAGACATAGTACTTTTCGATCCTTTTCGGATATGCTATTTACTTTTTTCATTTATTTTATACTTATTGATAAAACGAAATTACAAAAAATTTTAGAAAAATTCTTAATTTTGGCTATAATAATTACAATTCTAAATTTTAAGAAACTAAAATACATTTTAAATTTACAGTTTTACATTATTTTTAGAATGGTGCAAATCCGAGTTAAATAACTTTAATATTTTAGAAGTTATTCAATTTAGTTTAAAATCGTAATATAATTTTAAATGTTTCTTAGCCAATTTTTAAAAAATTCCACAATTTTTATAATAAAATTTAGAAAAAAATTATAATTATAAAATTAATTATTACAAATTTAAAGATATTTTTTTTAAATTTTTAATATAAAAATTTAACTAAAAAATAATAATTTAATAAAGATAAAAATTAAAATAAAAACTAGCGGCGAAACTATGCACAACTTGAAAAAATAGTTGAGACAAAATTTATAGAAAATTTTATGCTCTACAATTTTGATATCATGTAATTTTTCATAAAAATCCATAACTTTGTCATAAAATCTAAAAAAGTCACAAAAATGTCTATATAAATTTTTTTCACGCCCTCTAGCGGCGAAACTATGAGTAATTTAAAAACTCGGTAATGACAAAATGTGTAGAAAATTTTATGTTCTACAACTTTCATATCCTGTAATTTTTCATAAAAATGCATTATTTTGGTTATTTAAGAAAAATATGAATAAAAAATACTTTTTGATAAATCTGGCAACAATGGCAAACGTTTTTGAAAATTTTAATCATCCGAAATTAAACTATAACGTATAAAAAATATATGTGTAAAACTTTATTGTCATCTTGTATAGTAATGACGTCATCACTTAGAGCAACTGTCACTTCCGGTTGTTCGATTAACTCCAAAATCTATACAGGTCGTCTCCTTGCTACCCTAAATATGTATATAAAATTTCATCTAAATCGGTCCAGCCGTTTAGACGCTATCGTGTTCACACACACACAGACCTACACACACACAGACACACATACACACAGACAGACATCATGCTAAAAATGGTATAAATGGATTCAGGTGACCTCAAAACGTAAAGATTCATTAAAATCTGGGTATGGTCAAAATATCATGATCGCAATACTTTCCTTCTATACAACTCTGTTGTTCGGAAAGTAAAAAGAGTAGCATTTAAAATTCAAAAAAATCTTCTATACTGAATAAAAGGTGTGTGCTGTCAAGAATTCCATTAATTTTATTTTAAAGGATGTCATGCTTTTACACATTTTTAGTTGCATAATGGTCTATTTAATAACCAGGAGGAGCGATTTGAATTTAAGTTGGCAATTCTGTAGACTTCTGATTGGTCAGTTTGCAGTCGGTTTCACACAGCAAATTTTAGGATTAACATCAGCTGATAATTAACATTGACATTGACAGTTTTGACATTTTATAATTTATATTTTTAGTTCTGTTATTGCTTTCGTCCTCTTGTTATCTCATCATTTTTATTTAGTTTTCCACTCTATTTCGTTAAAAAAAAAACAGTTCTTATCAGAACTCAGTAAGCAATTATATTGAATTTCTGCGATTATGGTAGCAGTCACTCCAGTAGCCCACTAAAACAATGAAAACGGTCAAGTTTAGGCCATTTAAGTCAGTCAGAAAAACAGTGCATACTAAATATGTACAAACAAGTATTGGATGATAAACCAAAAACCAAAATTGTTGATGTTATATCAAAAATTTCTAAGGCCGATAGGTTATATTTATTACTTTCTAATTAAAAATGGCATTAGCGCTTAACATTTTTCTTACATTACCGTGAAGAGAGGAGTTCCGAAGTATTCGAGAATTGATTCTCTACTTTTTTGATAAAGTTACCTAATGATGCTGTGATTGTGATGGATAATGCATCATATCATAGCCGACAAATTGAAAAAATTCCTACCTCGTCATCAAGAAAAGCTGAAATGTAGGAGTGGTTACAAACTAAAAATATTGCCTTCGATTTAAATATGTAGCGGTGTGAACTTTTATGCCTAATTCGGCAACATAAAGATAAACATAATTTGTATGTTGTCGATGAAATGGTAAAAGAAGCCAATAAAGTTGTTTCCACCATGAGTTAAATCCCATAGAATTGATATGGGCACAAATAAAGAACGAGGTGGCAGCTAAAAACACAACTTTTAAGTTAGCAGATATGAAAGACCTTTTATTACAAGCCATTGAAAATGTAACGCCCACAAATTTTCATAAATGTGTACAACATGTAATTAAGGAATGGGAAAAAGTGTCTACACTTGATGGATTAATGGATGACATGATAGAGCCATTAATAATATCTGCGAACACTGGAAGCTCGGAAGAATCTGAATCTTCTGATGTAGATTAATATAAATATAAATATAAATATTTTGTTGTATTTGCATGTTATAATTTGGATTGTTTCTACTTATATAGATAAAGGAAGATTTATGAAAATATTTAATGCAAGTTAATTCGTGTTTATTTAGCCAGTTAAAAATAAAATTAGTTATCATATTTTACACAACTTCTTTCATTAAATTAAAAAACAAATCCCATTTATTCCCAAATTAATTTGAACTATAATGACAAGAATTTACATAGAAAATTGCATCCACCAATGAAAAGACAAAAGGTATCTAAAAGATTTTTGATTTTTTTCCAATTAAAATAAAATATTTCCAAAATTTAATAAGTTAATACCCTTTAAAAGCTATGATTACAGTAATTGTTATTTGTTATTTTAGTGGTGATGCCGTTTAAATTAGCCTATTGTCCGAAACGGCCAACTATTTCCTTGATTGTGAACACGACTACTTCGGATTTCGGAACACGCCCTTTATAATATAAAATCTAGTAACTCCTGGTTATTAAATAGAGTATAGCAACCCATGGTTGAGGTATATCAGGTTAGACATTGCGCAGGATATGTGACGTCACCTGGTGCCCATCAAAAATTTTGAATGTGTCGCATTATATGAGGTTATTGTCTTTTTTGACATATTTTAATTTAATTTCACCTATAAACTGATTAAAAATATATTGCGCTGTGTTTGGTGTAAAAGTAGTAGTCGCTCTAAAAACAGTACAAAGTTTTTTCGATTTCCAAATTGCCCTTTATTACAAAAACAGTAGGTTATTATATGAATAAACATGTTTAACATTTTTAGACATTATTTTAAATAATACAAAAAAAGTTCTGTAAGATATGTATTGTGTAATAGCTTTAAGTAGTTACGTATTAATTTATTAGTTGGCATTTTATTCAATAACTTATGAAAAATTTTATAACATTTATTTTACATACCAACTTGTATGGTTGTAAATCTAAGTTATACTCGTATTTGCATTTGCCATATTCGTTTTTGAGTATAAATTAAGCACTAAGTAAATAAAAGCCTAAGTAACATAAATCTGCAATAACAATATGCATCAAAAGTTCCACTAATAAGCTACTTTAGATCACTTTTTTATAAAAATAATTTTTTTGATTAAACATTTATACAATCACTCTAAAGTTAATCAAAAGTATTTTATTTGTTACATATTTGACAATTAGTTTAACGATAAATTTAGCCATAACACAATTGAGCATTTTCTGGTTTTACATCTAGCAATTATATATGTTTTATAATATAAATCACATTGGAATCGTAAAAAAAGTTTGTACCTTTATTAAAGTAGTTATCACTTTTTAGTGTACAATACTTTACAATACATTTTTATTAAATATATAGCCGTAAAAAATAAAAACCACCCGAAAGGTACAATAACCCTATGCAATCCAATGTTAAATTATTTCGTTTGGACTCCAGCTGACGTCATGCGCAAACTTTGACGAATTTGGGACGTCTGAGTGTCTAAGCTGTGTAATTTTTAAATCATGATAGCAACCGATTCAAAGTCTTTGTCCAATTATACTGGGAAATTTGAAGTAAATATTTCCCCTACCACAGTGGGGGTCGTAAGTTATCTTTATATATAGTATTTATGTTGTGGATTTGCCGACTTGGCTATAAGTTTTAAAATTTTCTAGGTTATTGAATATAAATAGGCAAGTTTCCAAAATGTATAGACTGGCCAAAGGCAGTATTTTAAATTTTTGCACTACATAAATTATTCTACGAACATAAATAATTCTACGAAGACCTACCATGGATTGTAATAACATGATTTAAAAATTACACAGGTTAGACACTGAGACGTCCAAATTCGTCCAAGTTTGCTCAGGACGTCAGTTGAAGTCCAAACGAAATAATTTAACATTGGATTATTGTGTCTTTCGGGTGGTTTTCATTTCTTTACTGATATATATTTACTAAAAATATATTGTACATTAAAAAGTGATAACTACTTTATTATGCCAAACACAGCCCAGGTAACACAGAGATCTCCAGGATATCTCCGAGAGGATATAATTAGGATCTTATGCGAACTCTTATTGCGAGGTCTCGGTGATGGCTATGTGCTGTAACTAAGAAAAATTCTCACTGGTGTCACCTGGAGAAATCTTGTCACATTCCATTTGCCATTTTCCGTCTTTTTGCGAGTTCCTTTTATCCTGCACCTAGAGTTTGTTTAACCATCCTTTGCCGTTACGTCATAATCGGTGACGTATTCTGCTGTTTTACGTTTGTCGTATATTATTTGAATGTCATTTTACACATAACCTCCAAATTAAAATATAACTACTGACATTGTATTTTGCTTTATGGGTTGCGTACATTTTTACATAATTTAGTAATTTTTTTTAACTTGAAGCCTCCTTTTTTTAACCGATTTGGTTCAAATTTCTAGTTTGGGGATATAACTATTCATGTCTGTGTCATTGTGAGAAATACTTTCGTAAGTATTCCTAAAAAATGAAAAAAAAACACATGTATTGGAGAAAACAGGCAATAAATAAATTTATTTCTGAAAAACTCATAATACAAATAGGAAAAAGAAACGAAAAAACGGATAAGAAACGTAAACTAAAATAGCATGTAATGAAATAAAATGCAAAATCTAAGCTTCATCACTGACAAAATCATCTTCATCATAGCTCTGGAAGTCCAATTCCTTCAGATCTATGATAACAGGAAGACAATGAAATGAGATGCATCAATGTATTTTTCTTTATCCCAGTCATTATTGATTAATTGATTTGTGTGCCTGAAATAGTGCTTCCATAAAAAATGTCCAGCATGAACTTTGTAGCCTTTATCTGTTTCCATTCCACTAGTAACTGTTTTTTGAATTGTTCTAATAGATATGTCTAGAGCATCAGCAACATGCTATAAAATTTAATAAAATCAAATCAATAAATACTTACATTTTACATAATATAGCTATATACTTACGTTGTAGACTGCATTTAACGGTAAAAGCGGATTTCCAGCATATCTTTCTCTTGAAAAGTTGTTAATCAACTTCAAAATTAAACTTTGCCCTTTCTTATTATACCGGGAAGGTATTTTGACAATGAACAATTAATTGAAAAAGGCGAAAATAATCAAAAATACTCAACAAATCAAAATATGACAACTTAACTGTCAAAAGTAACAAATAATCTGAATTAGTTAAGAAATACGTCAATGACGTCATAATTCCATCTCATCCATTTAATGATGGAGAGATCGAGATGGATAATGTATGACGCAACGGCAAAGGATGGTTAAACAAACTCTATCTTTAATAAGACATTCTTATTGCGAGTTCTTAAAGTTATCCCGAACGTATCTTAAACCTTAAATACAGAGATAACTTTAAAGAGCGCAATATTGTATGAATTTGAAATATTGGAACCAAAATGTCATTTGAGGTGGGTTATAAAAGAAAAACTAATATTTGTATTACATATAAATAATAAAAATTATAAATTTTATAAATAACCTGCTAGTCGACCCTTCTTCTCTCAGCCTCTATTCAAATCTAACTTTTTCACTACTTGATATTTCATTTCTTCTTAGAAGATCTTCCCCCTAGCTTTATTTACTGCCTTCACACAACTTCCTTAATTTTATACCTGTCTAGGACTTTCCCGTCTTCTTCTGTATTATAACATTTTTAATTTACACTTTATTTAATAAATTTAATACAAATATATAGATTTGTTTCACTAGTATATAACTTTATACCTTGCCTTGAATGGGCTACTTTTGTGATTTTTTAAAAATTATTTTTGAATGTATTAGGCTAAAATGTATTATCTACACCGATTAATAATTTTAAATCTTAACGCTTTTGGGCCCTACTGACTTCTATTTTCAAATTTCGCGGGTTATGACGTACTATCTGTGCAAAGGATGGTTAAACAAACTTTACCCGTAACTCCTCCCATTTTGCAGATTTAGTTTGAAAGTGTCTACCCGACCACATATTGTATTTGGTGGTACAGATAAAATAATCGGTATATCGATTTTGAGTGGCTTTCGTTAATAGTTAATAAGAAATAACATACAAAAGCAGAAAAATTTTGTTTAATGTGATTGTGAGTTAGCAACACACATCTCACATACTTAGACTGCAGGCTTACCTAAATTTAAATTTCATCGATTTTTATAATCGTGTATTATAAAATAATCCACATTAGGCAGATTATTTGATGTAGCTTTTATATATTTTAATCTGTTATTTCTTAAAGAAAAAGTAAATTTATGCAAAGTTATTTAAGGTATCAATAAGTCATTTAATAAGTAATAACTACATATCATCATGTATATTAGATTTCGTTATACAAAAGTAGCCCATTCCGTCTTACAATATCTCATTTATTACACCTTTTTCAAATCTTACAAATTGACATTAAAAAATCTTAATGATGAAATAGTTATTTGTATGCCTAGGCCGCGAAATACCTTTTTGGCGGACCGAAAAAAAAATTATCGCCGAGGCCGCTTGCGGCCGAGGCAAGATAATCTTGAGGTCGCCAAAAAGTTTCGCGGCCGTGGTATACACACTATTTTTCGTGCAATCGTTAAAATTATGAAATTAGATCATTGCCAATAAATATATTATTGCTTTAAAATCAACAGCAGTTCAATTTCATTAACAAAATCACAGCTGCAATGGAAATGACAGTGTTTGAATATACAAAATATTTTGACAGTTCTTGACAAAACGCAAATATGTCTGACATTAATACTGATATTTCAGTATCTTGTTGCTTCAACTTCTAGAGTAAATACAAGTAATAATACAAACTGTACAATTACAATTAATATTTATCTTGAACAATATAAGTATGTATTTGTTAATTTAAAAATTAATACTGTGTTTAATAAAAAATAATAACATTGTTAGTTTCTTAATGTAGAAATGTGAAATTTGAAAGTGACCTTTGTACTCACTTCGCGTACGATTGCACGAAAAAAATATTTTGTAATGGTCTCCAAAATAGTTAACTTTTTGCCTATTTAATCGCCTTCGTATTCCTTATGGTTTAGAATATATCAATGTTAGCACAAGATAAAAGAAACAGCCTGTATAAATGACCAACTTTTTAAGTTTATCGGATCAACAATAATTATGGCCAAATTAAATTACCGATATTAAACACGTTTGCAATTTGTAGACTTAACTATTTAGTAATTTTTATTAAATTCTATTTTAAAATTAAAATTATGTACATTATTTTCTAAATATATTCATTTCTAAAGGACATAGTATCAAATCCTTGTTTTCTTGACGATGGAGAAGACAGATTTGATGTTAATCAAGGAAGCCTTGGAGACTGTTGGTTTTTAGCAGCTTTAGCGGAAATCACTCAAAATCATAAATTACTCCAACTTATAGTTCCAGAAGATCAGAGTTATTCTAATAGATATGCTGGAGTCTTCCATTTCAGGTGAGTACCATGTATAAGTTTTCTTTTTTGTATTAGCTGTGGAGGCAAGAAAAATGTTTTATAGCTGGTTCATTTTTTTTCACAAATATAAAGTTAGTAAAACTTTAGATTTTTTTTCAAATTAAGGTTCCATTTTTCGCTTAAAATTTCGATGATATAGGGGCACCATTCAAGATATTGTTTTTTCTGAAGTATCCTCCGTTAAGTAGCGATTATGGCATATTAGTAAGTAGGAGTAAGTGTTGAGAAAGTGAGAGATCTATAATCGAAAATTTCTGATATCGGTTTTGTATGAATAGATTACACCTCCCAAGACGCCTACCCAGAACTCTGATGAGAAAAACTATATCCTAACTATATCTAAAGTTTTTAGGATTTCAGTTTCGCAATTGAGTGTACGCATACACCCAAACTATATCTAAAGTTATTAGAATTTTAGTTTCAAAATTGAGTATACGCTTAAAGCATATACCCAAGTAATAGACTCATTCCTAGAGACATGTGCTTCACGCGTACATTCAATTGGGAGACTGAATTCCAAAGAATAGTGTTAAAATCACTTTAACTTTTGAAACTCTGCTACGCCACTGTTTAGTTCCTTTTTTTCTCAACCACGGCTCCCGCCAAGGTCAGCACCGTGACAACCCTCTTCTTCCACTTCAACCGTCGAGCAGTTAACATGTAAATTAATATAGTGCTTCGTTATCTACCTGTGTATGGTTTTAATCCTAAAATATAATGTCTAATGTGTGGAATTTAAGGTAACAGATCTTTTCCATTTTATTACAAATATGCAAAGACCACGGGTCTATTCTATAATTAATCAATCATATGAATCATCGTGCATGAGAGCGGTGTTGCCAAACTTAATAGAACAATTTAGAATTCCTTAGGACACGGTCCAGGATATACCAAGGGAGAGCTCCTCTTATGGACACCCTTTTTTCTGTAATTATATCTTTTTTATATGCGCTGTTGTAAAATGTATTGTGCTATATTCGGAAATATTTATGTCTTGTTCTTACTTTCATTTAAATGTACTGTATCAAACATTACCTATTTAATTGTTGTCGTTTACTAGTAGAATTTAGTTGTTGTTTACTAGTAGATGAATTTCTGATTAATTGTTGTTGTTTACTATTAGCTAAACTTCTATTGTTGTCGTTTACTATTAGATAAACATTGTTTAATTATTGTAAATTTATGTGTTAACCTTTTACGTTTAAAGCTTGCTGATTAAATCTTATCAGAAAGCAGGACGATATGTTTTATTGTCCCACGTCCCCTAAACGTGTAATAATTATAGGGTGGTCCTTCGATATCTTTATTCGACCACGCGATAGCTTATGTGTGATTTTTTGAACCAAACTTCTATTACTACAAGTCCACAAATCTACTAAATACATTCACTCTGATTCACACATATTGTTGTGGTCCTTCGAGCCGGATATGCTCACTCCTGTCAAAATGACAATTTTCTGAAACTTTAAATAAGTCATCCCTTCTGACCCTCAGAAGAAAATTCTCCTAAACATAAACAGAACTCTGTATAAGCATCCTCTCTACCATCAAATAAACATTCTTACATGGTTTATGAACGTTTCGCGAAAAAGTGAAATTTCAGACTTTAAATTTAAACAAAAATAAAATTAACACTCAGTGCTATAACCGCGAGTGAATCTAGGTAAAAAATGCAACGCGTGGCAACACCGCTCTGGTTCTCTGCACCTGTCGACTCACCACCGGCCGCTAGCTGGAAATTTGATGGTAGCAATCGTCTCTCCCTTTTGATCGACTATTCGTCGGAATTCGTCTAACACAAGGCGATTTTAGTGCTTTATTATTTTATTTAAATATTGTAAATATATTTTGAAAAATTACCGCATCTATTTAAAATTTCATGTTCGGACAGTAATTCTTGTCTCTGTTTTGTGCGACCCTTCTTAACAAATTGAAGGCGCTCGAAGATGTTTTATTTGATTTAAACATTTTGTAAATTCGCTACTATGTTTATATTTTACTATAACATTTGATTTATATTTTCTATGCCTATTTTTGCGCTATACAAACTGATTGGTTTATTTTTAATATTTATCTGACTGATTCTAATATTTTTGTATTTTTATGTAACTGTTTATATCTCGCAATTTATTTGTTTCTATTTGACTATTTGTGCGCATTTATTTTGATATACATTCTGACTAAATAATTAATTTTGTAAAATGGATTCCTTGACTCATTTAAAAAATAAACGCAGAGGATACAAATCTCAACTCACTCGAATTGAAAACTTTGTTAAAGCTCTTACTGGAACGGAGGAAAGCTATTTATTACGTGTTAAACTTAAAAATTTAATTGGTCATTATGACAACTATCAAGCAGTACAGTCAGACATTTTAAGCATAATTGAATCGCCTCTAGACGCTCTCTCGGACAGCTCAACTGCCGAGGACATTATCGCAGATAAATTTGAAACTTGTATTGCTACATTAACTTCTCTCTTAGACAAACCTGCCTCTCAATCAAATAATGGGATTGAACGCTCAAATGTATCGCTTCCTAAAATTAATATTAAACCGTTTAGCGGTCAGCAAGCCGAATGGACTTCATTTTTTGATCTATTTACGTCTTTAGTCATTAATAACCCTAAGCTACAAAGTGATAGCGAGCGGTTTTACTATTTAAAGAGTCTTTTACTTGGACAGCCATTAGAATTAATTTCTAGTCTCAGTGTTACAAATGATAACTTTTCTATCGCAATTGATATATTAAAATCAACTTATCAAGATAAGTCTAAACTATTACATACGCTATTTTCTAATTTACTTGATCAAAAACCTATGACAAAGGGCAGTGCCGCCGGTCTTAAGGAATTCTATATAGCTTCAAAGAAAATATTTGAACTTATTAAAAATATGAAACTGAAAGATGATGAATATTTTGAGACACTTATTGTTTTTCTGTTAGAGCAAAAAATTGACTTTCAATCAAAAAGGGCGTTCGAAACTGAACGGGAGCCTGATACTTTAGCCACAGTCAACTCATTTTTTGAATTTCTTAGAAAAAGATATACCGTTTTGGAAAATTTAAATTTCTTTGAACCTTCTACGAAAAGAGAAACCAAGTTCTCTGATCAAAATTCTAAAATCAATTTGCACTCTAGGGTTGATGATAGATCAAATAAATCATCTAACTCCTCTAATTATGTAAATAAATACAATTGTAAATTTTGCTCTGATAAAAATCATACTTTATATAAATGTAATAAATTTTTAGAACTATCTCCTGCTGATAGACACCGATATGCCAAAGATACTAATTTATGTATTAACTGTCTTTCTTCTTTACATGCTCACTCTGCCTGTAAATCTTTACACAGATGTCTTAGTTGTGGCAAAACGCATCATACTTTGTTGCATTTTGAAAATAATACAAATTCTAATTTTAGACAGGGTTCTAATCACCCTAATAATACTCTTAATCGAACCAATCCAAATCCTACTCGTAACCCTACAAATGCTAGGGAATCTGTAAATACTTATAATTCGCCTGTAGTTAGAAATGTTTCTACTAATGTAAATTCTCATAGTAACGGTGCACCCGGCACATCCACTAATACTCACGCTTCTTTATCTGTCACTAGTTTTGAAAACAAAATAGTTTTATTACCCACTGCATTAGTTAATGTTCATTGCAGTAATGGGCAAACTCGTACCGCTCGCGTACTTTTAGACTCAGCGTCTCAAATCAGTGTTATTAAAAAATCATATACTGATTCCCTTAATATCCGTTACTACTCTCGTAACGTTAGTATCTCAGGTTTGGGAAATAGTAACTGTACAAATACCTCTGACATGGTGGATATAGTTTTTAGCTCTATGACCCAACCTAATAAATGTTTTAATCTTACTTGTTCTGTTATAAATAATATAACTACGAATTTACCTCAATTTGCAATTTCACCTGAACGATTTAATTTGCCTGATCATGTCAGATTAGAATTAGCCGACCCTTTCTTTTTCCAGCCTGGAGAAATTCAAATATTAATAGGGGGTGATTTATACTTTCAATTATTAAAACCCGAAATTATTAGTATGGGGGCAAGTATGCCTACTCTTGTTAATACTCATTTAGGATTTGTTATAGCTGGACCAGTTTCAGATAATCATGTTTCTAAATTTAATAGAAGTAATTTTGTTCTATCTTTTTTAAATGTACATAATGAAGATCATTTGGATCAGCCTCGCCTTGAGGAATTAATGGAAAGTTTCTGGGAAATTGAGGAAATACCTGAAACCAGAAAACAATCTTATAGTGATGATGTTGTGGAAAAAATGTTTGTAAATACTACTACGATTTTACCTTCAGGCCGATATCAAGTCGACATGCCTATGCTAACTGATACTAATAAAAAATTAGGTCATTCTTTATCTATTGCCAAGCGGCGGTTTACTCATTTAGAACAAAAATTTGTAAACAATCTTCAGTTTTTTAAATGAACTTAAATACTTTATCCCACATAGAGCTGTTATTCGTGATGATTCTGTCTCTTCCAAATGTCGAATTGTGTTCGATTATTCCTCTTGCTCCGATTCAGGAGTATCTCTAAATGATCTCACTCATAAAGGATATCAAGTCCAAGATAACTTATTTGACATTATCTGTCGTTTTAGAACCTTTCCCTTTGTTTTATGTGCGGACATCCAGATGATGTACCGTATGATCGAAATCAATCCTGCGCAACGTCACTTGCAAAATGTACTTTGGCGCGACAACCCGTCCGATTCATTTAAATGTATCGAACTTTCTCGGCTAAGTTTTGGCCAAAATTGTGCTCCTTACCTAGCCACTAGAGTGCTTAAGGACATCGCTGATAAAAATCCTAATTATCATCTAGCTAGATCTGCTATTTTATCTCAAACTTATATGGACGACATCCTTGGTGGAGTCTCCGAATTTTCTCAATTACAAATTCTTTATAATGAATTAACCACTGTACTTAATAAGCATGGTTTTCTGCTACACAAATGGCATTCTAACTCTACTGAGTTT
Source organism: Neocrepidodera transversa (assembly GCA_963243735.1). NCBI lineage: Eukaryota > Metazoa > Arthropoda > Insecta > Coleoptera > Chrysomelidae > Neocrepidodera > Neocrepidodera transversa. Next base: position 26,614,954 of record OY725345.1, on the reverse strand, counting down.
CTTGAATCTTTGTCCCTAGATCACGATATTGAATTGGATCTAAACTTGGAAAATTCTCATTGTAAAATTCTCGGTATAAAATGGAATTCTTCCTCTGATATACTTCAAATTTGTTCTTCTCCCTTCCCTAACACACCTCGTTTAACTAAACGTATTATTTTATCCATAATATCAAGTACGTTCGATCCTGCGGGACTAGTGAGCCCCTTGATCTTAGGCGGCAAATTAATTATGCAGACTCTTTGGCAACTCAACCTCGGATGGGACGAGGTTATTTCAGATAAATCTGTTATAAAGCAATGGCAACCTTTTGTTTCTATTCTCTCTGAATTATCTCATCTTTTTATACCTCGGCTTCTAGTAGAAAAGAAGGAAGTTTTAGAGGTTTCCCTTCACGGGTTCTGTGACGCCAGTCAACTTGCATATGGCTGTTGCGTTTATTTGGTAGCCTCATATTCTGACGGTACTAAATCTTCCAATTTAATAGCGGCTAAATCTAGAGTAAGTCCGTTAAAAACTAAACTTACAATTCCAAAGCTGGAGCTGTCTTCCATGGACCTCTTAGCTAAACTTGTACATAAACTTGTAAACATTTTTTCATCCAATTATCAATTCTCATCAGTTAATCTCTGGTCTGACTCCCTCGTTTCACTAAGCTGGGTGAAACGTAACTCGAGTGAGTTTTCTATTTTTGTGTCCCGACGTGTATCTGCTATTCAACATAATAGTCGAGATTTCACGTGGAGACACATACGCTCCAAATTCAATCCCGCAGATATGCTTTCTAGAGCTAATTTCTCGAAGGATGTTAGGAACTTTTTGTTACATGGTCCAGAGATGTTATGTAACTCGAGCAATTTTGATTCCCTTGATACTTTTTCTCCTATTGAACTTTTACCTGAATTAAAGAAAGTCTCTATGGTTTCTGTAACTGCCCCGCACAATAGTTTAAAGGAACTATTTTCCGAATATCCTAAATTCAATAAATTACAAAGAATATTAGGATATATTCACAGATTTGTAAATAATATACAAAGAAAAAATTGTAAATACTCTGGCCCTTTATCTATTTTTGAACTCCAACGTTCGCATGATTTTATTATTAAACAAACTCAAGTTGAGCATTTCCAAAAGGAGCGGAACCTCCTTTTAGCACAAAAACCAATACTTGACAAATCTCTTTTGCTAAATATTTTTATTGATAGTGAACAAATTTTACGAGTAGGAGGCAGATTGCAAAATTCTGATTGTAACTACGATAAAAAATTCCCGATTCTTCTCCCTTGCAATGACCAATTAGAAGACCGTCTCATAGAAAGAGAACACGTTAGACTAGGTCATAGTGGTCCCCAAAATGTCTTGGGAAATATTAGACAACGTTATTGGCCCCTAGGCGGAATTCGCCTAATTAATCGAATTCTATCAAAATGCATTACTTTTTATAGGTTTAATGCCCAATTTTCTTCTCAAATTATATCACCTCTTCTTTTCTTTTTTTTTTTTACAGTAGTGTAGGAATTCTTTCCCCTCCCCCCAGTATGTTAAAATCACTTTAACTTTTGAAACTCTGCTACGCCACTGTTTAGTTCCTTTTTTTCTCAACCACGGCTCCCGCCAAGGTCAGCACCGTGACAACCCTCTTCTTCCACTTCAACCGTCGAGCAGTTAACATGTAAATTAATATAGTGCTTCGTTATCTACCTGTGTATGGTTTTAATCCTAAAATATAATGTCTAATGTGTGGAATTTAAGGTAACAGATCTTTTCCATTTTATTACAAATATGCAAAGACCACGGGTCTATTCTATAATTAATCAATCATATGGATCATCGTGCATGAGAGCGGTGTTGCCAAACTTAATAGAACAATTTAGAATTCCTTAGGACACGGTCCAGGATATACCAAGGGAGAGCTCCTCTTATGGACACCCTTTTTTCTGTAATTATATCTTTTTTATATGCGCTGTTGTAAAATGTATTGTGCTATATTCGGAAATATTTATGTCTTGTTCTTACTTTCATTTAAATGTACTGTATCAAACATTACCTATTTAATTGTTGTCGTTTACTAGTAGAATTTAGTTGTTGTTTACTAGTAGATGAATTTCTGATTAATTGTTGTTGTTTACTATTAGCTAAACTTCTATTGTTGTCGTTTACTATTAGATAAACATTGTTTAATTATTGTAAATTTATGTGTTAACCTTTTACGTTTAAAGCTTGCTGATTAAATCTTATCAGAAAGCAGGACGATATGTTTTATTGTCCCACGTCCCCTAAACGTGTAATAATTATAGGGTGGTCCTTCGATATCTTTATTCGACCACGCGATAGCTTATGTGTGATTTTTTGAACCAAACTTCTATTACTACAAGTCCACAAATCTACTAAATACATTCACTCTGATTCACACAAATAGAAACAGAGCATCTCTCATCGGATCTTTGGGTCAAATAAGTCATATTGCCCAGTATATTAGGTTATCGTTTTGTCTACAAATTACAGTACTCCAAAGGTTCAATGTTGTCTCGTTTGTGTAGTTAATAAGTTTATCCAAGCAGTCATATCTTATTGGTGCTAATCATCATTAGCTTCCACCTGAAACACTATTGAGTATTTGACAATGAAACCTATGTCTTTTCATCATCATTGCTATTTTAGTACATCAAGGTATTTTTGCCTGAGAACGGAAAATACATTTTTAATATTTTCGAAAAGTATAATTTAAACACATAACATCTCAGAATTAGTCAGAATCACTCCTTTTCGTAGAGAGTAACAAGTTTGAGTAGCTCGTTTGGTTAGTATAAAAGTTTCTTGCATAAACAATAATATATCATTAAATATAAAAATGTTTAGATTATTCTTTATGATCTTGCAGGTTTTGGCAGTATGGAAGATGGATTGATATTGTAATAGACGATAGATTGCCGACCGTCAATGGACAATTAATTTTTAATAGATCTAAATATAAAAATGTCTTTTGGACACCGTTACTGGAAAAAGCATATGCAAAGTAAGTCATGTATATCAGTATATTATTATGGTTTTCAAGAATATGTAAATAAAAATTGATTTGTATTCGGTTACACTTTTTACGAATTCGAAATAGAGTGCACATACCTATTCTTTATAATTCATTTTAGCTCAAAAATTTCATAATAATTGAGTCCTATAGATTACTAAACAAAGTACAATTAACCAAAAAAGGAATAAAAATCAAAATCAAAGAAAAGCATACATATAAGAAAAATAATATAATCACAAAAATTTAAAGCTTGTTGTAATTTCATTACAACAAGGATTTATCTAAATTATTATAAAAAATCTCTAAGGCTGCAGGGATTTGAACACACATTATAAATAAAAAAATACATAGCATGTTAGTAATAATGTGAAAAAAGTTGTTGTTATTGTCAATAATTTTACAAATTGTCACTTTTTGAACTTTCCCAATTTTGTAACTTTACAAATTAAAGTTCCACATATACGTTGGTTATTAACTACTTGCACTAGTATTATTTAAATACAAACCCGGAAATGGAGTTAGGCGGTCAAACCCCAACAAGAGCTGTCGATTTCCGCACAACCAGATCTTCTTACTCCAAAGCTTTAAAAACAATAAACGCGATATATAGATAACCAATGCCATATAGATGATAATTATGGGACCACGGTGCCTACCACTTTAGGGGAAAATATTTCACCGACGAGGTAAAAAACCGTCTCTTCTACTACTGTAACGTTATTAACTATTAAAGAAAGCCACTCGAAATCGATATACCGATTATTTTAGTTGTTCTACCAAATATAATATGTGGTGGACACTTTCAAACTAAATCTGCAAAAGGGGAGGAGTTACAGGTAGTACGTCATAGCCAGCGAGATTTGAAAATAGAAGCCAGTATGGCCCAAAAGCGTTAAGATTTAAAATTATTAATCAGTGTAGATGATACATATTGACCTTATATGTTTAAAAGTAATTTTTAAAAAAATCACAAAAGTAGCCCATTCTACTAGTTGCAAAATGGCGCCACTTTTACACTGAAAAGATATTATTTCATAATTTTAAATATTTTAAAGATAGCCAAGTTTCACAATTAGTTTATAAAACATAATAAGTCAATGTACGCACAAAGTCCAATGCAACTTCCTTTACGTTAGATGTAAATTATTGATTTATTAATAAACTGTAGTCAACTTATGGAAGAGATACTCTAACCACGAGTATATCAAACTCTAAACTACTGCGTTCGACAGTTTGTCTAAAGACAGCGCTTACAACTAGCTATATTTGTCTAAAGGACAATTTGTTATGTTATTTTAGAGATACACTAACCAAATAATTTAATTAACTGAGCGAAAAGAGGTGGTTCTTTACGTGTTTTCCCTCCTATTTTGATCATATTTCAGATTAAATCAAAGGTTATCCATATCTCAAATGTGGTCCAAAGTTTGAGGTAATAAAGCACAAAGTCAGGTAGAGTTTGTTTAACCATCCTTTGCCGTTGCGTCATACATTATCCATCTCGATCTCTCCATCATGAAATGGATAAGACGGAATTATGACGTCATTGACGTATTTCTTAACTAATTCAGATTATTTATTACTTTTGACAGTTAAGTTGTCATATTTTGATTTGTATTGAGTATTTTTGATTATTTTCGCCTTTTTCAATTAATTGTTCATTGGTAAAATGCCTTCCCGGTATAATGAGAACGAGCAAACTTTAATTTTGAAGTTGATTAATTACTTTTCAAGACAAAGATATGCTGGAAAACCGCTTTTACCGTTAAATGCAGTCTACAACGTAAATATCTAGCTGTATTATGCAAAATGTAAGCATTTATTGATTTGATTTTATTAAATTTTATGGCATCTTGCTGATGCTCTAGACATATCTATTAGAACCGTTCAAAAAATAGTTACTAGTGGAATAGAAATAGATAAAGACTACAAAATCAAAGTTTATGCTGGACATGTTTCATGGAAGCACTATTTCAGGCACACAAATCAATTAATCAATAATGACTGGGAATAAGAAAAATACATTGATGCATCTCATTTTCTTCCTGTTATCATAGATCTGAGTGAATCGAACTCCCAAAGTGATGATGAAGATGATTTTGTCAATGATGAAGCTTAGATTTTGCATTTTATTTCATTACATGCTATTTTAGTTTACGTTTCTTATCCGATTTTTCGTTCCTTTTTCCTATTTGTATTGGAAGTTTTTTCAGAAATAAATTTATTTATTGCCTGTTTTCTCAAATACATGTGTTTTATTTTCATTTTTTAGGAATACTTACGAAAGTATTTCTCATAATAACACAGAGAATAATTACTATACAATTTTAAAAAATATGAATAGTTATATCCCCAAACTAGAAATTTGAAATAAATCAGTTAAAAAAAGGAGGTTTCAAGTTAAAAAAAAATTACTAAATTATGTAAAAATGTACGAAACCCATAAAGCAAAATACAATTTTCGGCATTACCAATTTATTAATACAAACACACCTTAACATGGGTCTATGGAGGGTATAGAAGGAGGCACATCGCAACGTTAGAAAAAGGGAACCAATTTTGGAAGCCAGTTGGTGGCGCTGTTGATCGACTGTTGATGACAGTTTTGACATTTCCTTTGATTTTTTTTAAATAATAATTTTAATTCATTACGTAAACTTTTAAAAGATATGTATTTTATAAAAATTGGGTGGCTCCATTAAATAAAAAACGTTATTTGAGATTATGGATCTAATCAATCTACAAACAGTTTTTCAACATACGATCGTCAGCGCCACGTCGGTTATTTTAGTACCATTAGTTGCGTATAAAATGTTGACCACATTTTAAACGTGTTGTCCATTAGAGATTGCCCTCCTTCTATACGCTCCATACATGGGTCATTGAAAACAATCCTTAACATATGTCATTAGTTATATTTTAATTTTGAGGTTATGTGTAAAATGACATTCAAATAATATACGACAAACGTAAAACAGCAGAATACGTCACCGATTATGACGTAACGGCAAAGGATGGTTAAACAAACTCTATCTTCAACACTGCAGACTATCGAGGAGGAACCATAAAATAAGGGAAACATTTCTTAAAAAATTTGATTTTATTCATGATCGATTTTATTCATGAATATATTATAAAATTATGTACATGTGTATAGACTTATTTTGATAAATTTTACCTTGAAATGGATTCTTGAAAAATTTGTGGTTGCAGTAGTTTTTTTTCTCAAAAACATGTACGAACGCCCATGGTTCAGAAATATAACCTTAAATAAACTTACTTGTGAAACGATAAAACTTGATTTAAATAGTCCAATTTTTTGCTCACCTGGCCTGTTTAACCATATTTATCTAACGTAAGTCTCTAAATCACTAATGGACTCCAAAAACACTAAATATTCGATTATTCCAAATGACACATAATGACATTTAATGTAAGATGGCCTTAATATTTTACTATTAAACTTACAAATCTGTCATTTTGAAAGAAACTTTAGTGATCGCAGTTGCCAAATGGCAAATTAAATTATATATGAATTAAGAACCTAAACTATATATTGTAATGTATTACTGTTATGGATTATTAAATTTGTCACTGTTGGCATCGATTTAAAAATTAAACTTTTATAAATTTAAAACAATCATTTAAGCGACTTAAAGAGTCTTTCTGATCCTTTATTGAAATATACTTTAGTAAATACTCAAATTTAAAAATAAGTTTGGCAACAATGAACGATCATTGTGACTTTATACCTCTCGGTGGTTTAGATTGTGAGGGGTTGTTGGCGTCCAGAATTTTGTAAACAATGATATCTCTATTTTTATTTATCTATGCTTAATACTGATTAAACAAATAAATATATTTATATAAATCCTTTCAGATTATACGGATCATATAAAAACATAGAGGGTGGTTTCATTTCTGAGGCTTTGGAAGATTTAACAGGTGGTTTAAACGAACTATACTTGGATTTAACTGAGACTAGCAAAAGCCTTAATTTTTATGAAATGATACAAGTTTCTTATGAAAGAAAATCATTTATGGGATGCGGAATAACGGTAATTACATTTATTATAACATCCAGTTGCTTAACATTGATTTGATTGTTGTATTATTTAAGGATTCTGGTGGCGTTGAAGAAGAACGAAAGGACGGGCTTTACTCAAGACATGCTTATAGTATTACTAATGTTGTAGAAGTTATTGATAAACTAAAAGACACTTATAGACTACTTAAGCTTAGAAATCCTTGGGGCACAGGAGAATGGAATGGAAATTGGAGTGATAAGTGAGTCTATGAATGAATTACTTTACTTTAATTATTTTTTCTACTCTTATCCAAACTTATTTGTTCCAGTTCCAAAAAATGGGATCTTCTGCCAGAAGCAACTCGAAATAAACTTTTGGTAATTAAAGATGACGGTGAATTTTGGATGCAGTATGAAGACTTCGTTCAAGCTTACAATCTTCTAGAATTTTGTCACCCAAATCCTGATTCATTGACATACGAACAAGATGAGGAAAATCAGTGGAAAAGTTTTATGATTGATGGCGCTTGGGTAGCCAAAGTTAGTAACGGTGGATTGCCAACGAGTAGAAGTAAATAATCGTTTCAAATTAGAACTTATTTAATTATTTAATGTTTTAGATTTTTGGTTGAATTCTCAATATTTGCTTTCAATCAATGAAAAAAGTGAAACTAATCATAAGGTTGTGATTGGGATTATGCAGAAAAATAGAAGGGTTCATAATCTTCCAGAACTTCCAATAGGATTTGCAATATACAAAGTAAGTTTTTATTTCAGATAATTCCTTCCAATTAACATAATTTTTTAGTTAACAGCTCCTGCCAATGGTCCTTTGACTCAAAATTTCTTTTCTTCAATCAAACCAATATACGTGAAGCAATTGGAAGTTAATAAACAAGTAACAGGCCATGTCGATTTATCCAATGGAACTTACTGTATTATACCTTTTACTGAAGATTCCAACTCCGGCTGTGAATATTTGCTTAGGGTCTATTCCAGTGTCAATTTTAATTTAGAGTAAGTGTATTTTTTACTACAGATATACTTTAATAGTGGTGAAATTATTATTATTTTTAGTGAGAACGATGTAGAAGTTAAACTCATGAGTGCGTCTGGATTTGCAGGGGTAAGAAATTTGTAAATAAATAGGGATTCCCTAGAATAATAGGTAGATGAGGATTTTGAAGCTTATCTTACTTATTCAAACAAACTTTCTATTATTATTAATCTCGATAAAAAGAATAAAATATTTATGACAATATTTAAAAACTGCTTTTTGTCCTTTTAGTAGAAAGTTGGATTTGTAGTTCTTTTTAACGAGTTCAATATTATGTCATTCTAAATCAGGCTTTTCTATCGAACGATACCTCTGCCAGAATTTGGTAAATTACTCTGCATTGCTCTAAAGTGGCATCTTCTGTAATCACCGAAAATTAACATATTTGCTTAGAAGATGTAGTGTATCAACCCTTCTTACTCTCTCAGGCATCTTTACTTTCTCCGCTTTTCAAACTTTAAAGCTTGGCAATAATACGTTATGAACGGTTTATTACAAGCAAACTATATCATCGTGGTCATAATTAAATTACACTTAGTTTTATGTATTTCGATAGGTAAACAGGCGCAATCACCTATATCAACTTACCTGTTTATACCTGCTTGCCTGGTATCCATGCACAGAAACAAGTAGGCAATATCACTGAGGCACATTCCTTATGTTTCAAACTTTTGAAAAACAAGGAGATGAAACATGGCAAAAAAATGTAATAACATTTTTTTAAATTAAGGACAGCCATGAAAATATTTTGATAGGCAATACATTCGTGAATGTATTCGTCTATATGTATGAGACTTAATAAAAAATACGTTTCATCTGGTTAACAGATGGGCGAAAGATGGTTTCTCTTCGTCTTCTGTACTATAGTAAAAGCCAGATTTAGAATGCAGTGTAGGCAGCATAGTCAATTGCATTTTAAATGGAAGAGTGCTCGGCTTCCGTTTTCTAACGTGTCCGATTACCTGACATCGGCGGCAACCCTGCGCTTCATAAGACCCACACTGCATTCTAAATCAGACTTTCACTATCATATATTTTACTTCTCCGTTAAAAGAAAAGAATTTGTTATTACCCAAAAGAATCCACATCTCTAGGTTTAAATAGTTTTTCCAAAGTTTTCGTGCTTAAGAATAAACTTGTGTAACAACTTAATCATCTGGGTGAATGGATAGAAACGTTTTTGACACAGATATCTAAATTTTCATTGTCACGAAGTGAAATATATTGCGAAAGAGTAATTAAAAATAAGTTACATCGGCAATCGATTCAGCATCGTTAAAAACCCCTAAAATGACAATGGTCAGTTTAAAAGTGACAACTGTCAGTTTAAAAGTCACAATTGTCAGTTTGGAAGAGACAATTGTCAGTTTGAAAATTGCTATTGTCAGATTAAACGTGACATTTGTCAGTTTAAAAGTGACAGTTGTCAATTGAAAATACAAATTGTCGGATTAAACGTGACAATTGTCAGTTTTAAAGAGACAATTTTCAGTTTAATTCATTTTAAAAGTGACAATTGTCAGTTTAAAAGTGACAATTGTCAGTTTAAAAGTGACAATTCTCACTTTAAAAGTGACAATTGTCAGTTTAAAAAGTGACAATTGCAAAATTAAAAGTGACACTTGTCAGTTTAAAAGTTACAATTCTCAGTTTGGAAGAGACAATTGTAAGTTTAAAAATGGCTATTGTCAGATTAAACGTGACAATTGTCAGTTTAAAAGTAACAATTGTCAGTTTGAAAATGGCTATTGTCGGATTGAACGTGACAATTGTTAGTTTAAAAGTGACAATTGTCAGTTTAAAAGTGACAATTGTCAGTTTAAAAGTGACAATTAATATTTGACCTATGACCTCATGGTTATTTTAAATTATCAAAAACTCTAAAAAAAACCGCCAAAATATTACCGTTTTTCACTTGTTTATTTTATTCACATAAAAATATCACAAGTAAACTAATTGTCTTCTTCATCGCACACAGCATAAACCTCGTGTGCCCAACGTAGACAACTTGAGCATTTTATCCACCCCTCGTTTTCTGTTGATTTAAAATACCAGTCTCCACAGAACAAGTACACAGTATTACTGACGTCACTTTCATCAGAGTCCTCAACAAAATACGTTTAGTAATTAATTTTGTAATATCCTTTTTCACGCTATAATGGCTATTGTTTTCCTTGGGTTCTTCTCTTTCTGACAATCAATGGATGCTTACTTTCCACCCCGTTCAACTTAATATTCGTATGTTTTAAATTTTACTTTCGTTACTATGTACCGTCCCCACTTAAGTGTACCATAATTTAAAATTTGGAGTTATATGTTGTTTTTAATTTAAACATGTCAAGTGCGCCTTGGTAGTTAACCAATTTATAATAATTTTAATTATGTATCTCTATCACTGTTAATTATATTTGGTAAGTTTCAACCTTATTGTTACAATCATTTTGTCTTTACACGGAACATTGTATTATAGGCCTGATAATGGCATTAGTATGCCATAACTAGTTGCCTCTCCCAATTTAATAAATACTTGTGGTACTAGACTTTGATTTTCATTTACTCAATTAATTTTGAGTTGTTCTTCCCTGCAACATTATTTTATCCTTTACCTCGCTCTTTATTATCCTTGTTTTTTTCAAGTCTACTTTGATCTTCTTTTGTATTTATTTTTTTCCTTCACTATAAGAATATCATTTTTGTATTGACTTGACTTCAGAACCGGTTACTTTTTCGTTTTTTCACAGTAGATGAGGTACTTAAAGTAGAGGATGAGTTTATAACAGATGACGTACTAGACGTTGGGAATGGACAAACAGCAGATAAGGTACTTGGCCTTGATGAGATCAAATCCATTATTGATGTCTATCATTTTTCTCATTTTTATCAGAAGATGTTTCTTCTTGGGCTACTGCTTGTGACTCCAGATGATTTTCAATTGGTGGGCATGGGCAGGTTGTAGTCATCTGTGCTCATCTGTAGTCGGAGCAGCATCAGCAGCGAAATTCACTTCAGTAAATACTGTTTTGTTAATTGGAACTATAGCACATCTCCGCAATCTTTTTTATCGCAACGTAATTCAAAAAAGCTTCTCTCCAAGAAGGCGGGATATCTGATCTTAAGTTACAACTCTACCAGGGTTATTTCCTAAGAATCTCTCAATTGCTTCCATTTATTGAATGGCCCCATGAAAGATACATCCAGTGGCTGAAACTTGTGACATGGTGAGGTATAAGGAAAACAAGGTTTCGAGTGTACTTAGGTTGTCTATCCAGTGTATTTAATAATTGGTCTTCCTTTGATGGTTTTTCATACTTCAAGAAGTGTTCAAACTACTGAGAAAATATCTCGTAGCGTATTCCCCTGTATCTTAAAGCTGAATACCCGTGCTTAATACGGAGTTCCTTTAAAAGTACTACCTGGACCCCTTTTTTTCTTTATTTCTCCATATTTTTTCCTATTTTTCACCATTTCTCATTATTTTTCAGTATTTTTCCCAATTTATCCCAATTTCCCCTATCTTTCCTTATTTTTTTTATAATTTTCGGTATTCTTCTCTATTTTTCTCTAATTTCTCTATTTTGAATATTTGTTCCTATTTTTCCCGTTTTTCATTATTTTTTCTGGTTTTCCTATTTGTCCCTATTTGTCCATATTTTTATCTACTTTGCCTATTTTTAATTTTTTCCGTATTTTCCCCTATTTTTCAATATTTTCCCTTATGTTTCCCTATTTTTGCAGATTTTTCTCTACTTATTTCTAATATCAATATTTTCTTTTCTCTGATTTTTTTCCTATTTTTGCCATTTTTTCTCTATTTTGCCCTGTTTTTGCTATTTTTCCAAATTTTTCGTAATTTTCTGTGCCTCATTATTTTTTCCTGTTTTCCCATATTTCCATTTTTCCATTATTTTCCGACATTTTCCCCATTTTCCCCTATTTTTGCCATTTTTTCTCTATTTTGCCCTGTTTTTTTATATTTTTCATTTTTTCCTGTTTTTAACAACTATTTTTCCCATTTTTCTCTGTTTCCCAATTATGCCAAATTTTTTCTATTTTTCCCAATTTTTCCTATTTCTTCATATTTTCCTGTTTTTCATTATTTTGTTCTGTTTTTACCCATTTATCCCTATTATTTTGTGTTATTTTCCTCTTGCCTTATTTTTCTATATTTTACTTATTTTTTCCTATTTCATTCCTATTTTTCCCAAATTTTCACAACTTTTTCCATTTTTTCTCTAATGTCCTCTATTTTTTTCTATTTTTCTATGTTTCTACTTAATTTCTGTTTTCTTATATTTTTCTCAGTTTTATTATTTTTCCTTATGTTTCATTATTTTCAATATTTTTTTCCATTTTTCTCTATTCTTTCTTATTTTTCCCTATTGTTTTCAAATGTCCCCATTTTCCCTGTTTTTTCCGTATTTCCCTTAATGTTTCTCCATTTTTCTACGTTTTTTCCCATTTTTTCCATTTTTTTCTATTTCTCAGTATTTTTTATTTTTCCTATTTCTTCCTAGTTCTTCCATTTTTAACCTGGTTTCAACGGGTTTTCCTCTTTTTTTTTCATTGTTTTTTTTTATTTTTTCGTGTTTTTTCATATTCTTCCCTATTTTTCCCTATTTTGCTCTATTTCTTTCTCTTTCCCTATTTTTCACGATCGCTATTTTTTCCCTATTTTTCCTATTTTCCTCTATTTTTAACTATTTTTTTCTATTTTCCATACGTTCTCCTATTTTTTTCCATTTCCCTCATTTTTCCATATTTCTCCATGTTTTTCTTAATTTTTTTATATTATTTTCCATTTTTTATAATTTTCCCTTTTCCCATATTTTTCATATTTTTCATATTTTTCCTTCTTTTTCTCTGTTTTCCAACATTTTTCTCCATTTTCGCAAAATCTAGTGGGTGTCTACAGAACATACTATCAAAATTTCAGGACTCTGGGTGTAGATTTTGCTGTGCGTTGATTCTTTGTCAGTCAGTCAGTCAGTCAGTCAGTCAGTCAGTCTGTCAGTCAATCAGTCAGGACTTTGCCGCTTATATTATAGACTATCCGTCATTTGCCATGCCATACAATCTTTTCTCACTGCGTCGATAGCTCGTTGAATCGCCTACGGTTCGCCATAATTGAGTCTGAAATCAAAATAAAAAAATCGGCTGTGTCACCCCAGAACTTTCCCGGCTCGACCGTAGAGAATATGTTATTTATTATTATTATTTTAATTACAAAATACTAAGCATTACATTAATTTATGGAACACATTAAAAACAGCGAGCCGATGGTGAATACGTCTACCGAATTGATATTGTAATGTTGATAATGACATATGCTGCGCATGCGCACGTTGTATATCACACTGCTATAATTACGATCTCCTAAAGTCATGTGTGAAAACTATTGGGAATTCGGGAAAAATTTTCATACAATAGTTGTAGGGAATTTTATGCTCTAAAACTTTGTACTATAAAATTATGCACCAAAGTGTATTGTTTGTCCTTAAAATTTAAAAAAAAGTAAAAAATTGTTGTGTATTTAATCAATGTCACTCCAATTTAAACCAAAAACTAATAGTCGCATTCGAGGCACACACTGACCCTTCATTCCAAATTTCAGCGTGGAAGATTACACACAGACACACAGACAGACCATACGCTGGAAATTGTTTCAATCTTTTTATGGGACCTCAAAATGGAAATTTCGGTAGTTCCAAACAAAAACTTAAATAACTTGATGAACTATTCGAGTATTTGAGACATTTTCCGCTTTGTGGCTGCTTTGTACACAAAGAGAAAATAACCAGTGACCACTTTGCCCTCCTTCCCCTACGTTACTTAGTTGAGTGTATAGAATAAACTTAACCCGCCTGAGTTAATATTGTGGCAAATATAAGGAGATAATTCTCGAAGAAAACTTAATGGTGATTGGAAACAGTTAGAAAATTGTCATTAAAAAAGAGGGAAATATTTAGAAATTGGGAAATACTATAGATCAAACAGCACCTAATCTAACATTTTCTGTTAATACTGAATCGTAAACTGAATCCGACGTATGTTTCACTAACTTTTTAACATCATCAGGAATTGATGATAAACTGATAAACATTTTATTAGTTTATCATATACTTTAACGTTTAATGTTTTTAAAAACTAATGTTTTAAAATTAAGGGTTCCCAATTTCCAATTCAAATTTTATGTTTGTATTTATGAACCCCTACAATAATTATTATATAATATTTTTTAATCATCCATAGTTTAATAAAAATTTTAATGGAAATTTTTTATTTGATGGTTTAAAAAGTCCTTAGAAACTGAAAAAGTTTCGTTCATATTTATTATAACATTTTTAAGTTGTTAAAATCCTAGAGCTATGACTACAAAATTGATATATTATCCCACTGCTATTTTTCACAAAACTTTAATGTTGATTGGCAAAATATATTAAATTTTATGCTTTAATTTGAGCACCTAATTATTACTCTATTCTATTTTTTTTAGTTAGGAGTAGGTCCTGATACTGTGGATGGTGCATCAGCAGATAAAGCAATAAAGGAAGTATTTGCAGGTATCGCAGAAGATAATTTAGAGATGGGATGGAAAGGATTAAAGTCCGTTTTTGATCTTCTTTTAAAGCAAGGTAAACAACGTTTTTTTAATTCTTACCATCAATTACTGCAGGTTATTAGCGAGGAAAATATATATAATGTTTTTTATAATATTATATAGTCTCATATTCTTAAGAAATTTATTACTGACACTAGATCTCCTGTCAGCGTAGTACTAATTGTATAAAGCTTATAGGCCAGATTTAACATCACTTGATCTCTTCAATTGGGTCGTAAAAGTAGTTGAATTAACACTTAGTAGGAGAACGAGGGATCTCTAAGATGCATTTTAAGGACCCTCTATAACACTCGCGAACAACCACCTAAAAAAAATTGATTCTTATGTAAATCGACCTGGCGGATCCGATTTTGGAGTACGCCAGACAATTTGGAATTGCCAAATTGGCCAAAATCGACAATTTCCAAAAAATCTCATATTTTAGGGAATTTTTAAAATTTTTAATTATCATACTATATCTCTTGGTTTAAGCCCGATTAAATTGAAATTTTTAGGAGAACCAATTTAGACCTTTGTTAACACGACTTACATGACAGAAATGCAAAAAAAATACGTGTCACAAGTAATTTATTACTTTCCCGACCCACCTCCTAGAAGGGAAAGTATTGTGAACGAGCTAAAAAAAAAATCGAGATAAAAACGGAAATATCCATTTTCGGGTCCCCTGAGACGATTAAGACTATTTTCAGATGGAAGTCTGTCTGTCGGTCTGTGTGTGTGTGTGTGTGTGTGTGTGTGTGTGTGTGTGTGTGTGTGTGTGTGTGTGTGTGTGTGTGTGTGTGTGTGTGTGTGTGTGTGTGTGTGTGTGTGTGTGTGTGTGTGTGTGTGTGTGTGTGTGTGTGTGTGTGTGTGTGTGTGTGTGTGTGTGTGTGTGTGTGTACGTTTTTACATATTTGTGGATACTTGTGCGTGTACTGGTAGTATATGTGGCATACGTCGCTATTGTGGTATACATGCACGCGTACTCCACAATTTTTTAACAACATATTTGAACTCCTCGACCCCAAATTAGTCAAATCGTGTTGATTCTGAATTTTTTGTGTAAAAGTTGCCACAAGTTTATATTTTGAAAGGAATCACGCATTCCTATAATTGTGGATTCATAACTGTGTCTAGGTCGGAGCGCCCTCTACATTTCTATACACAGTAATATTAGTGGTAGTTTCAATTCGTTTTTTTTCGGGTGCCGAATGCTTCCGATATAGAATATCATGAAATACGTTCTTTATATTATTTAGTTTCCCAGTTAAACGAAATTGACTATTTGTTGGTGGTTTTTGTGTATACTGGGTGATTCCTTTAGAGGGCTAATTAGAGGTTTCTGTAGAAGTAAGCGGAATTCTAATCTGAAAATTTGGGATATGAGGTTTTCGGGGATGTCCAATCGATCTAAAATATTTAGAGCAACCAGCTACTTCCGGTTATACCGGAAGTGAACATGAAATTTGTTATTTTAAATGGAACACCCTATATTTTCTTACATTTTTAGATTTGTCCTGAGAAGCTGATTTCAAAAACCTATTACACTTATAATATAAACTTATTAGTTTTGAAGTTATAGACAATTGAAAATCGCATTTTTCCAACTTTAACTGATTGCTATGGCCAAACGACATAAAATCGGATAAAACGGCTTACATGTCCCTATCTTAACTTTTTGAGTTCTACTTGGTGGTATAGGAAGAAAGTGTATACAGGGTGATCAAAATTTGTGTACTTTTGATCACCCTGTATACATTATGTTCTTATTCCAGGTTTTTGAAATCAGCTTCTCAGGACAAATCTAAAAATGTAAGAAAATATAGGGTATTCTATTCAAAATAACAAAGTTGATGTTCACTTCCGGTATAACCGGAAGTAGCTGGTTGCTCTATATATTTTAGATTGATTGGGCATCCCCGAAAACATCAAATTCCAAATTTTAAGATTTGAATTCCGCTTACTGCTCAAGAAACCTCTAATTAGCCCTCTAAAAGAATCACCCTGTATTACTGGCATCCTTATTCACTTAAAAGTAAGTATATAATTTTAAACAATAATGCTCTATGAAATATTATATCCTCGAACGACTTGAAAACCTAAATCTAATGATGATGAAAAACCGAACATATTAAACGCAGCTACAAAGAAAACATAATAACGCAAGTTTCAAGAAAATATGGACGGAAGAAGAAATTGAAGCTGTTCTGAAATTTTTCGGGCCTTTAATAAAGAGAGAAACTGTTCCTGAAAAGGCACAATTTGAAGAATGCATGGAAAAGTATCCTATATTTAATAATAGGAAATGGACCGATTTGAAATTTTATATTAAAAATTATATAAATAAAATAAAAAAATGAAAAAGTAAGTTTTCCGTCAATCTAAGTAGTCTAGTCGAGAAGTGAGTTTTCTGCGAAAAATAGTTAGAAGGGTAAGAAAAATATTAGCGATGGCTCATTTGACGCGGATTGCAGTTCTGAGAAATACGTCATGTCGATTTTTTCCTGAAAATAAAAATTGTAATTGTTATTAACAAAAAACGAAAAAAAGCCATTTTAGTTTTTCATGATAACATAAAAACTGTACAAGATAGCGGGAATTGCAAAAAAGATCCTTAAAGACGAGGAAATTTACAAAAAAAACTTTGATTCCCGAATCTCTAGCTTTAATATTTATAAAAAAAGGGTTTCGCGCGACCGTTTCGGGATGACTACGCCGCTTCTATAGTGACTACCGCATCTAAAATAATTTTTTTAAAGCACTAAATATTGATTTTAAAATTTAAAAAAATTATGGTGTCATTTCAACACTTGAAGAAAGAAATAATTTTTAAATGCATTTTTCAAAAAGCTATTGTTAATTAACTATTTTTTTATACCTCCGTCCTCTTTGAAAGCTCGATAATTTTTTAAAAAACACCCTAAAAATGTTTCGCCTCTTGGAGTATTCTCTATGAGTGTACTCAATACGATGACGCTATAAAAAAATTGAAAATCGTATAATTGTTGTTTAAAATTTTTTTTCTCATATACTATGGTATAGCTGTTTTTATATTAGAAATAAGGATTAAATTATTGTGGCTAAGATTTTTTAACGCTATTTGTTTATAAATTGATTATAAATTATTTATAAACAAATAGTTTAATTTAATATTTTTGAAATTTTTTTTGTCATTCTAATGTTTCATATTGTTTAAAATCGTTTTTTTTATATTTGCATTATTTAAATAATCAGTTAAGAAATAATTTTGTCTTTAAAAATCATTATTGATGGCTCATAATACTATTAAATAGTTATTTTCGTGCAACCGTACTCGAAGTGAGTACTTGGCGTTCTCCACAGCGGCCGCGAAATTCGATTTCGCAGCCGTTGCCCATGGTAACGGCCGAAAAAGCAAAGGTCACTTTCAAATTTCACATTTCTGCAAAACGAAACTAACAGTGTTATTATTTTTAATTAAATACAGTATTAATTTTTAAATTAACAAATACAGACTTATATTATTCAAGATAAATATTAATTGAAATTGTACAGTTCGTATTATTACTTGTATTTACTCTAGAAGTTGAAGCAACAAGATACTGAAATTTCACTATCAATGTCAGACATATTTGCGTTTTGTCAAGAACTGTCAAAATAATTTCTATATTCAAACACTGTCATTTCCATAGCAGCTGTGATTTTGATAATGAAATTGAACTGCTGTTGATTTTAAATCAATAATATATTTATTGGGAATGATCTAATTTCAAAATTTTAACGATTGCACGAAAAATAGTGTGTATACCACGGCCGCGAAACTTTTTGGCGACCTCACGATTATCTTACCTCGGCCGCAAGCGGCCTCGGCGATAATCTTTCTTTCGGTCCGCCAAAAAGGTATTTCGCGGCCTAGGCATAACATACCTATTTGGCGGACCGAAAGACAGCAGTTCAATTTCATTAACAAAATCACAGCTGCTATGGAAATGACAGTGTTTGAATATATAAAATATTTTTTGAATATACAAAATATATTTGACAGTTCGTGACAAATCGCAAATATGTTTGACATTGATGGTAATATTTCAGTATCTTGTTGCTTCAACTTCTAGAATAAATAAAAGTAATAATAAAAATTGTACAATTAAAGTTAATATTTATCTTGAATAATATAAGTATGTATTTGTTAATTTAAAAATGAATACTGTGTTTAATAAAAAATAATAACATTGTTAGTTTCGTACTGTAGAAATGTGAAATTTGAAAGTGACCTTTGATTTTTCGGTCGTTATCATGGACAACGGCCGCGAGATTGAATTTCGCGGCCGCTGTGGAGAACGCGAAGTACTCACTTCGCGTACGGTTGCACGAAAAAAAAATTTTTTTTTCATCAATAATTTCATTGTTTATTTAGTTAATAATTTGTTATAAATAATGTTTGACTGTAACAATTTTTTTTCTAAAAACTACAAAAACAACGATATGCAAAAATTTTTTTTGTATTTTTTTTGAAAATCCAATATAAAATACAGAAAATTTTTATTATCAACTTTGTTGCATATTGATGTTTTTGTATTTTTTAGTAGTATTAGAAAAAATTATTGTTTATAACAAATTGTGAACTAAAGAAACAATGAAATTATTAATGTAAAAAAATTTTTTTTAAATTGTATTATGAGCCACCAATAATGATTTTTAAAGACAGAATTATTTCTTAACTAATTATTTAAATAATGCAAATATCAAAAAACGATGATAAACAATAAATTTTTTTAAGAAAAAAAATTATTTTTTAAATCATCATTGACCATAAATAATAGAATGGTAAATTTTTTTTTTAAAAATATTAAAGTCAACTATTTGTTTATAAACAATTTATAAATACCAAAGTATATGAGAAAAAAAATGTTTAACAACAACTTTACGATTTTTCATTTTTTGTTAACTTAGAAAACTTGTTATAAACAATACAAACAAATTTTAAATAATTTTATAACGTCTTATTGAGTACACTCGTAGAAAATACTCGGAGGCGAAAAATTTTTTTGGGTGATTATTTAAACAATTATCCAGCTTTCAATGAAGAAAATAGTTAATTAACTTGTGAAAAATGCATTTAAATTTTTTTTCCAACGGGTCTTTGTTTCTTCAAGTGTTGAAATGACACCATAATTTTTTAAAAATTATTTTAGATGCGGTAATCACTACAGAGGCGGCATACTCATCCCGAAACGGTTGCGCAGAACCCCATTTTCAGCCACAAATTAAAGTTATGTTACGTTTTTCTGTGCCACCCTGTATTTTCATTATTCTTCTATTCAATAGATTATAGTTTCATACTCGCTTGATATCCCCTTCTTATTTTCTCGCCTCATGTCCCTCTCTTCTCTTGGTATTCCTATAAAATGTCTTTCCCATGCTAATAATGTTCTTCTCTTTGCCTACTCAGTCAAAATAACTGACTTTATATCGTTCGTGTCGCTTACTGAAGATTTCTTCTTTTTTCTGGTCCAAAAAGTTTTTTTCCTGGGCCAAGAAGTTTTTCCTGTGAAATAAGTTTTTATCTCTGAACTACAGCTTCTTCAGTTTCTCCTTTGGATTAAATCTTGGACCACAGATAAAAAACGCAAGACAAACCAAGTTTTTTTTTAGAAAAAAAAAATCTCTGAAACTCTATTTTATGAAATAAACAAATATAAAGTTTAATTTGATTTTAATTTCCTTAACCCAAATAAAAAAAGGACGGATATTCCAATATATCGTAGTTTTTTTGTCCAAATTTTTTTTTTATTTAAGATTCTACTTCTGATATATTTCAAATTTTATTCGTGGAACGAACCCATAATATAAAGATTTGAGCTTAGTCACATTAATTATTTATTATCAACAAATTAAAGTATCGTTTCAGTTATAAATATTAGAGCTAGAGATTCTGGAGTCAGAAGTTTTTTTTTGGAAAGTTCCTCCTCTTTAACGACATTTTTTGCAATTCCCGCTATCTTGTATAGTTTTTAAGTTATCATCGTTTTTTGTTAATAAAAATTACAATTTTTATTTGCAGGAAAAAATCGACATGACGCATTTCTCAGAATTGTTGCAATCCGCGTCGACTGAGCCATCGCTCATTTTTTTCCTAATCTTCTAACTCTTTTTCACAGAAAACTCACTTCTCGACTAGACTAAATCCGAGTGCTTAATAGTGTATATGATGTGAAAACAGTTTGATTAAAACGTTTAGGTAGGAAGCCTCTCGCAAAGTTACAAGAGAAAATGTAAATTGTTCAACAGCAAAATATTCAAAAAGTACTGAAGTTTTGTTTAACGTTTCTTTCGTGGCACAATAATGAAATCACATATTTGTGACATACGTAATACACATTCCTTGATTTAGTACATTTGTGGTAACACAAATACACATTCTCAAATCTGCATAATTGTGGAACAGGTTACCACAATTGAAATATGTCAATATCTTTTTTTTGACGGAGTGTATAGATATTTTAATTATATTCGTAAGTTACCTTTACGAAAGTCATCCATTTTTAACCAAAAAAAGCGTTGACACCACAAATGTGTTTACTGCACGGTAGTCACTAATATGGGAAAACGTGTATGTGTGTGTGTGTGTGTGTGTGTGTGTGTGTGTGTGTGTGTGTGTGTGTGTGTGTGTGTGTGTGTGTGTGTGTGTGTGTGTGTGTGTGTGTGTGTGTGTGTGTGTGTGTGTGTGTGTGTGTGTGTGTGTGTGTGTGTGTGTGTGTGTGTGTGTGTGTGTGTGTGTGTGTGTGTGTGTGTGTGTGTGTGTGTGTGTGTGTGTGTGTGTGTGTGTGTGTGTGTGTGTGTGTGTGTGTGTGTGTGTGTGTGTGTGTGTGTGTGTGTGTGTGTGTGTGTGTGTGTGTGTGTGTGTGTGTGTGTGTGTGTGTGTGTGTGTGTGTGTGTGTGTGTGTGTGTGTGTGTGTGTGTGTGTGTGTGTGTGTGTGTGTGTGTGTGTGTGTGTGTGTGTGTGTGTGTGTGTGTGTGTGTGTGTGTGTGTGTGTGTGTGTGTGTGTGTGTGTGTGTGTGTGTGTGTGTGTGTGTGTGTGTGTGTGTGTGTGTGTGTGTGTGTGTGTGTGTGTGTGTATTCTTCCACGATAGAGGCCACACGTTTAATCCGATTGAGCTGAAATTTGGTATAGAGGTTTGGCTTACCCGTCGGAAGAACCCATTAGTTTTGTACGACATCTGTCAAACGGAAGTACCACTATCAAATAATGACAGATGTAATATGTCACGGAATTGGACATGCAATATGTCATTTGAAAGCCCTAGAAAAACTCTATTCAGAACAGTCAAAATTATTTCTCCAACTGTCACCTGTCAAAAATAAAAAAATGTCAAAATTTGAAAATTCAGCATTAAATATCTGAAGAAGTATTAATCCGATTGAGCTGAAATTTTTTATATGGGTTTGGGTTATCTATCAGAAGAATCCATTAGTTTTTGTAGGAGATCTGTCTAACGGAACTATCACTATCAAAAAATGACAGATGCAATATGTCACGGAATTGGACATGCAATATGTCGTTTAAAAGCCCTTGACTAACTCTATTCCGAACAGTCAAAATTATTTCTCCAACTGTCACCTGTCAAAAATAAAAAAATGTCAAAGTTGAAACTTTAACATTAAATATCTGAAAAAGTATTCGTGGATACTCGTCGGGAAAGTTTTGGGGCGACACAACCGATTTTTTTTAAAATGTTGGTGACAAGAAATTTGGTAAAAATGCAGCAACAAATACTCGATCGAGAAAACTTTTTTGTTTTTAAAGATAAATGTATATAGTAAGCGACAAAGTTGTAGCCAAAGAATCAAAGAAACTTTTTTATTTCGTTGATTTTTTTGATAACTTACTTACTTTTCTAGAAAACGGTGCTGCAATATATAGGACCACCGCGTCGCGGCCCAAGATAAAATCGGGCTTAAACCAAGAGAGATAGTATGATAATTAAAAATTTTAAAAATTCCCTAAAATATGAGATTTTTTGGAAATTGTCGATTTTGGCCAATTTAGCAATTCCAAATTGTCTGGCGAACTCCAAAATAGGATCCGCCAGGTCGATTTACATAAGAATACATTTTTTTAAGTGGTTGTTCGCTAGTGTTATAGGAAGTGAATCTTTAGAGACTGCTCGTTCTCGGACTAACTGATGGTTTTAACTTTAACATTTTTAACTGTGTATTACTTTAGTTCCAGATTTGTTGACAATTTTAAATGACACTGTATTTTTTTGGTTGATTTTGAAAGAAAGCAATTGTCTCGAATTAAGTTTTTTATTAACACTTTTGATTTTTAAATAAGTTTATTTATTATTAGTTGAACAATTACATGAACTATATTATACCTCAAAGACTTCAGTAACAATAATGTTAGTTAATTTTAGTGAGAGCTTATATTTATATGTTTACTTATCTTAAAATGAAATACATTAGACTTATTAGCTAGACTACTTAGATATCTATTAAGAGTGGAATATATCTATTAAGATGGGAGTCGCAATGAACAATTTTCAATCGTAATCAGCGACTCGCCTTGTCATAAGTAGTAAAGAAACGGCTGGAGTAAATAAATTGAAATTTGGTACAGAGATGGATGAATGATCAATTAATGTCATTTGACCCATGGCATCTCCCAAAACTGGATGAGTATTCTGAAAAAATATCTCGAAACTCATCAAGTTTGAGGTTATCAAATTTTATATTCTGGAATTTATTCCAGGATTATGAATTACCGAATGACATCCCTGACATTATATAGAAGGCATAAAACCAAAAAAGTTGGAAAGAAATAATCTAATTTTCAAGATAATCATGACAAAGTAAAACTGTGTTGCGATTTTTAGCCTACTTAGTTCAGCAAGAGGGCGATTTAAATATAACCTAAAATATGAATAAATATTGAAGGCAAAGTAGTAATAAATGAATATCGTCATATAATTTTGGTTCCAGGCGTTGCCAAATCTCCATTAATTTTTATATAACTTGTTTACTTTTAGGCATTGTGTTTGCAACTCAATTTTGATACAATCTAACAATTATATATGATGTTTCAAAAGGAATGATAAATATTTTAACCATAAGTGCGGGACCTCAAAATTTTAATATTTTACTTTTATCTTCTACTGACATACAGTGTGTTACAGTAAAAATTTATTAGTGGTTTTTTTTTGCGGAATTATTTAACATATTGAGTTGAAATTTGATCAACTTTTAGTTGTCCGATTCGATTGAAAATTGGTATGGGGGTGTTTTTGAAGTACGAGATTATGAATAATTTGTTAGAATTCGTAAATTCAAGATGGTGGCTCCAAGTTGGCGATGAGTTTTGTGATTATTGTTCGACTCGATTCAAAATTGGTGTGTGGGGGTTTTCGGCATTGGAGCTTTTTTTACATGGATTTAATTATGTCTGCGTTTTTTTTTCAAAACTGCTGAACGTATTCGAATGTAACTTCATTGAATGCTTTTATTGACATAAAGAACATCTTGCTTACGTGTAGGTATGTATGTGTGTGTCTCCAATGTTCCCGACAACTGTTGGGCGGATTAGAATAAAACTTCTTGATATTATACAAATCAATCTTTTTTAAATTCAATATGTGGTTTGAGGTACCACTTTTGCTTTTTTACTTTAATTTTCTGCCCTCTTTGGAAAGGTTTGAACCCATAAGCGCTAAAATGTTGTTCTCCGGTAACACCCATCTGTTACACAACACTCCATAATGTGGAATTTCTCCTTTTTTTACTAAGTTTAAAAGTATGTTTTTTTTTTAATGTACCACTATATTTTATTATGTTGACTTAACAACCGCGCGGTTGTGATTGTTTCTAATACTTTTATTTGTAACTTCAATACATTTTTTTTCGGTAAGTTCTACACTATTAATTTTATGAAATTTGTATAATAATCATTGTTCTGAACCTTGTAGGCCTGATGATGGCTATTTAGACGAAACTAGTCGCCTGTTATCACCCTTTGAATATATTACTTTGTGGTCCTGACTTCGTGTTTTATTTATTTGAAAAACTACTTGGACCACATTTGAGATATGGATAATCTCTGAGATATGGATAACCTCTTCGATTTTCTTTATTAATTTAAAGACCCTCCTGGGCACAGAATATGTCGAAATACAAAAATGAGTATAATCAAACCAGCCACAGCCGTCATAATAACTGAAGTGAAATCTATCACACAGCCGCCATCCACCCCCAGGGCGAATACATCGGCTTTGCTCAAGTTGTTCTAAACCGATGTATTACAATTTAACCTGGTCCTCATACCTCGTCTATTGTTTGTGCAATTTACTATCCAAAAGATATTTATGTCTTGAAAATTTGTGACAGAATTGAGGAACATGTAATGTTTCATCAATGTACTTCATTTTTTTTTCTTCTTGTTGTCTTCTTTGTTGTTTGCTAATGGAGGATCATATTATTTAAGTCATCTGGGATTCCTCCTTCTCACCAATTCCTGAAGAATTCTTTCCCGATAAAAGCAACTTGGTCTGGGAAGCATCATCTCATTCCACAACTTTTCATCTTTTTCAATCATCTCATAATGACTCTTCGTGTCAACAAATACAACATGATTTTCACAGAAATGGGAAACTACGACACACTTTACACAATAATATAGTTATTATAATATTACCTGATTATTGCTGTGCTCATTCAGTTTTGACAGAAAATCGTAATTTCCTTCTCTTCTCTAGACTTGATAAATATCAATTATTTCACAACAACAATCGACAACGTCGCATTTTCAACTGATTCGACAGACAGAATCTAAAATTCAGAACGATCGATGATGTGATGTTGGTTGCATACAATTTAATTTTCATGGCGCAATGGAATGGCGACATCTTGCGTTATAGTTTGTCAAGGAAATTGGGACTTAAGAGTGGAATTTTAACTACATAACTCTCGATATCCCTATGTTTACCATAGATTTCTTTTTGTGGGGACATTTGAAGTCTGTTGTTTATAAGACCCCGCCACAACAAGTACCTGATTTACGTAATAGAATAATAGACGCATGTCAGTAGATAGTCTACGTGAGTTCTAATATTGGTATAGGGAATTCAACGTGTTAGAGAGAGAGGTAAAGGACATTCAGCATGTCAGAAAGAGCGAGCGCGACGTTTTTTAAAGTTCAGTATTTTGAATCGTTAAAAACGTTACATTTTACAACGTTTTTTTTTAATAAAAATACAGAACGTGAAAAAACATTCGAAACGCCACAATTTACGTCATTTTTCAACGCTTAGAATTTTGATTCGAAAAAATACGTCAACCAATGTAATATTTCATCGATTTTCACATTCTACTTTTACATGTTTCCTTATGGGAAATACATGTATTTGATGAAAAAAAGTGAAAGTTTTCACACCAAAAAGTAAACGTTAGAAAACGTTGAAAACGTCGTAAAATGTGATGTTTCGAACGTTTTTTCACGTTCTGTCTCACGTGAACGTTTTAAAATGTGACGTTTCAAGTTTTTTAACGCTTCAAAATACTGAACGTTAAAAAACGTCGCGCTCTCTCTTTCTGACACGCTGAATTTCCTATACCTCTATATCACGTTGAATTACCTATATCAATAGTAGAACTCACGTAGATCTAGTAATGTTAAAATTTAACGTTACAAGTGTTTGGTAACGTTAGAAATGCTTTTGAAAATAGACTTAATTTTTATTTAATTGTAAACAGTGAATAATTTGAGCATTTAATGCAACTAAATGTTGTGAATAAATCTTGTTTTAATTATTTCCATGGCTAACTTATGATTTTTCAGAGCTAATAACTAATACGGCGGTATAAAGTATAGTGTTCATTTTTCTTCTATATTCTGAAAAATAACCCAAAATTTCAAGTTCGTATCTTCAATAACACCAAAAATTATTCAATATCAACTTTTCGTGTGGACACCTGACGGCAATTGTTTAAATCATCATAATGGATCTCCTGTGCTCTATTTAATTTTATGTTGATTAAACTCTTTTTTATGCAAAGAATGGTTGATAAAACTATAATTATTTTTTAGAAAATCATGAGATGTCCAAAGAGCTTTGCCGCAGCATGGTAGCTCTTGCAGATAGTGATTATTCCGGAAAGCTAAATTTTCAAGAGTTTTACCAACTTTGGGAGCAAATAGGAAATTTAAGGGTCAGTATTTACAGTATATATTAACTACACAATATTTTTTTTTGCCTAAAAACTTTATATTTTAGGGAATCTTTAGAAATTACGATTCTCATACATCTAATAGAATGTTGGCCGCTGAACTTCGCTCGGCCCTAAAAACAGCTAATTTTCAAATCAGTAACAAGATTTTGAGAGTCGTTATCTTAAGATATGCTAATGAAAATGGGGAACTGGAGATGGAAGATTTTTTGCATTGCTGTATTAAGTTAAAAATAATGATAGGTATTAATATTATTGTTAATGGTTTTGATAGCCATATTAAATATTTATTTTTCAGATATTTATAATTCCCGGAAAAAACGAAAAAGTACTTTGGAGGAATGGTTGTTGGAGACAATGTATACTTAACTTATTTGAAATAATTTTGTTTCAATAAAAATTAATTATTCTCTAATAATTTTCTTTTTAATCGTCTACAGAAAATAAATTCCTTATACGTTTAATTATTAGGATAAATCAACATAAATCTTATGATACAAGAATACAATTTGAAAAAACGAAAATTTGTAAACATGCTTGGAATTTATGACAACATGTCATCTAGAAATATATCTTGTACTACGCTAAAACATTTCTTTTCTATTTGGTTATTTACTAGAAATCTACCATTAACTTTTAAACGGTGTAACTATGAATTAACAGATGGCGCGATATGTATTAAATATCTCAAATCCAAATTTCACAAATACCTAAATAAGTTGAAAACTTGAAGATTTAAGTACAAGAAACCCTTATAAAAGTTGAAAGGTAATTAAATTAGCTATACAATAGGTGATTAAAATACATTTAAAACAAGCCGAATATTACAGTGAGAATGTTCCACTAAATGAACTAAAAATTTAAACACCCTGTAAAGAGATGTTTTTTAGTGAATCAATGAATAGATTAAGGCTGCGATTACAACAAAAATGGCGGTAAAATAATACATGCAAAAACATGAGTTAAAACATGAATTTAAAAAAGTAAAAAGATTGCATGACTTTATTAAGTTGTTGTATATAAACCAAAGTTTGAGCTTTACTATGAACAATTTTCTATACAATACAATGCTAAATAAGTGGCTAATTAATTTTTTAAAACACTAAATTTATTGTCAAAGGTTTTTTCGATGGCATTTAAATTAGTTTCATTATTCTGTAACTAAACTGCTTCATCGAATAGCTCATATATTTGACAACGTCGATTTTAAATATTGTTGTCAAAAAATGTCACTAGATTATAGTTCACCGGTTTGGCCACCAGAGTTGACGCTGAATTTTAGTAACTTTATGTGATCGGAAGTTAGGACTTTCTTTTTTTATACTGAAATTGAGTCTTTTCTTGCAAAGCATTTTAGCCATTATAGAAGGCAGGGTTGTCAATTCTAATGCAGATTCGATTTAGGCTGCGATCTGCGATTACTACAAAAACGGCGTCAAAATAACACATTTAAAAATATTAGCCACTGCCAAGACAGTAATTTAAAAAAATAAAAAGATTGGATAACTTTTTAAAATTGTTCTAAATAAATCAGAGTTTGAGATTTACTATAAAGAATTTTCAATAGTAATACCACTAGTGCTTTAAAATTACCGATAATTTTTTTACGAATCCGTGTTTTCTTTTAATTTCACGAGTCCGATAGGAATCATGCATTTTTATTAACTAATAAAACTATTCCCAAATTTGTCAACAAAGTGACACTGACAGATATTTTAATTGCCATACTGGGTTGCCATGACGACGTGGTCTTTTCGTTTCGTCTTTTCGTTTCGTCTTTTCGATTTCGTCTTATCGATTTTGTATATTCGGGGGTAAATACATAAGAGATAATTTTTTTATCGATAAATACATGTTTAATTGTATGAAAGTTTTATTGTCATGGCAAACAATCGAGAATCAAGGGAGTGAAAAAATCGCGAGAGCTTGCTCGAGCGATTTTTTCTACTTCCTTTGATTCGAGATTTTTTGCCAAATGACAATAAAATTTGAATACGATTTGAAATGTATTTATCTAATAAAAAAATGTCTCGAATGTATTTTAGGGAGATTAATACACAACTACATTATAAAGACAATTTAGTTTGAAATAGAAAATTCAATTGAGAAGTAAGAATTTCAAATTAACAACAATCATTTCAAATTAATAGAAAACATATTAAAATATTTACAAATTACAAATTATTTAGTGTTTGACGGATTTTCAGTAACATACATATTATGAACATTGAAAGTGCAATAGTTATATGTTAAATTATGACCAGATTTTTTTTGGATATTATTAATGTTTTCCGTATTAGAATTTTCTTGTATGATGTTTATATCTCTTGTAGTTTGGATCCCAGAAGGTTCAGGTCTCAAGTTGTTGATTAAATTAGCATGATGTTCCTCGTCTAACTGTAAATAAGGGCCTAATGACTTAGCATTTGCATGCCCGGTCATTTTGATGAGCTGTTCTTCCGGGACACCTGACTTAGCAAGATTTGATACAGCACTTGATCGATTTGAGTGATTCGTGATCTTGTTTGTAACAGTATCAAGCCCTATTCTTTCCGTAGATTGTTTGGTCCATTTTCTAATCTCATTTACCCCAATAGGCATATTTTTGTACCATCCAGAATCGGTTTTATTCCAGTAAGGATTTACAGTCAGAAATAAACGGTCTGACGTAATCCTAGTAGTGCGTTTAGACATAAGCTTTTTAAATAACCTCACCGGGCACACATGAAGATTATTGTGATAAGGCACTAACCACTTACTGTTTGATAATTTTTGAGCTCCTCCCTGGCATGTTTTGGAAAAAATCGGGTTGTACTCAATTCTTCCAGTTGGGTTACCATTCGATTTCTTTTCCTCTTTGAAAAAATGCACTTTGCATCTTGCTGCTTCTCCCCCTCTCTAGGCTAGTTCGAGTGCCATTATATGATAAAGCTTTTTTTGAAGTCCTTCTGGACAATCTCCGTTCCACAAATTCATTATTTCGTACATTTCTTCCTTACTAGACGGAAGCTGCATCCCTTGCTTCTTTGAATTCAATGTCTGCAAATGTATTAAATTTTCGGGCGTACTGTTTATAGTATTTTTCTTGAAGAAGTTTTGCAGTAACATTCCACATAGTCTTTATAACGCATTCTTTATAATCTTTACCATCAACTCTCTTCATATTAAAAGCCCAATCTTTCATGACGAACCCAAGCTCTTGATTTGAAGTAGTTTCTATAAGTTCATAATGTTTCTCTTTTAAAAATATTTCAAATTGTTTCCATATGGACTTTTGGTTATTTACTGTACTTTTCGGAATAACACTCTGTACAGTTTTATCGATATTTTCTAAAGATTCTTGACCTAATCTTGCCATTTTGAAAGGACGTTGTGTTAAGAAAACTCGAAAATAATCTGACAGTGACAGTTGTCAAAGTATAGAATTGTGAATGGTACCATTCACGGCATAGTTGACTAAAAGCAAGGTGCAAGTTATGGAATGGAAACGGACTACACAACAATAAATTGTTGTTGACTTGCACATTTTATTAAAATTATAAATACAAGTAAAATTAAATAAAATTCAGTCTTTTGTTAACTTTCGAGTAATAAACGTCTCATAAAAATTTCGTTTTTTAAAAAAACATTTTCCAAGTACAAACCCGTCATTGGCGCAGTCGCAAAGTAGGATTTTCCGGAAATTGTACGTATTGCACGAGCAATTTTTCGTTTTAACGATTAACCGGAAAAACGAACAAATTTTGGTGCAAAAACTGTGATTCGAACGAATATCGAATCGTGAGCTGTTTTCCTGTTCGAGTGAATATCGGGTAGTGAGAAGATAGTTCCAGTTAGCGTTACCAGAAAATTTTGGAGTGGACTTGGAGAAGAGAAAAACGAAATTTTCAAATCCTGGGAGAGGAACACACATCGTCCAACCCTATAGGAATTAGGATTAAGAAATGAAGATATCCTTCGTAGCGTAAGTGCTTATTTCCTTTTATCCTTTAATTTTAATATTCCCATATTTCTAGTAGTTATCAAAAAATATATTAATAAAATAAATTTTATATTATTATTTTTATGAATCAATACGATACACTAGCAGATTTATTAAATAATAGTCTTAATATAAGTGATTCAAAAAGTAGTTTAAATATTTCAGAAAGTAATAATTTAAGTTTAGAAATGGCTCCACCAGTAGAACAAATTAATTATCAACTGCTTAAATTATATTTAGATTCAATTCCCGCTTTTGATGGAAATCCACATACTTTAACAATTTTTGTAGGAAATTGCGAAAGTTTAATTTCTGTTTTTGCAAGTCAAACTGACAATGCATTAAATACTTTTTTATTAAAAGCTATAATTGGTAAACTTACAGGGAGAGCTCAAATATTAATTGGTTCGCGTACAGAGCTTAAAACATGGGCTGACGTTAAAAATGCCTTAAATTTAAGTTTTGGAGATCAACGCAATATTGATTGCTTGATACAAGATTTAATCAATTTAAGACCTATGAAAAATGAGACACCTTATAATTTCGGCATGAGATGCCAAGATTCTAGAAGTCTCATCATTTCCAAATTAAATTCATTAAATCTTAGAGACGACGAACGCACTATTAGACTTAGTAATTATGACGATTTAGCCTTAAAAACTTATATTAGAGGTTTACCTTTGCCAATACAGACTAATGTTCGACTAAGGGAACCAAATACTTTAGAAAAAGCCATGAGTTTGGTTATTGAAGAAGAAAACTTCTTATACTCAACTCAAAGATCAAATAATATAAATTCAAATGCATCATTTAAACCTAATTTACGAATGACTCCTACGAGAAATCCAAATTATAGAAATTCGCCCACTTTTACACCTAATTTTAGCAATATAAATGCTCATCAACCAATTTTTCAAAATACTAGACCAATATTTCAACCAAATACACAGCATTCTCAATTTGCAAATTCTTCACAATTCAGACCGAATTTTAATTCGAATAATTCTTATAATTGGCGTCCAAATAATAATTTTCCGACCCAGCGTCATCCATTTTTCCAAAATCAATCTAATAATTATAATCAAATGCAACAAAGAAATTTTAATCAATTTCAACCGAATCGCCCAAATAATTCTCAAAATTTTAAACCAGAACCTATGGACACATCCTCAGGTAATACAAGACTTCAACCTAAACAAAAATTTACTTAGACCGAACTTTTCAATCAAACGATTAATAATTCTCAACAATATAAACCAAATGACTTTGTTCAATTCGAAAATCCATTCGAATACCAAAATGATCAAAATGTATATCATACTGAAATTAATAATGACATTGACCCGAATTTTTATCAACCTGAAACACAATACTTTTCAAACGATTATCTTTCAACTCTTACTACTGACAATGACCTATACAGGGAATCTTCATTCCCAGCTGATAATATTAACCCAAGTCAGGATTTTCGCGAGAACAAAAGTTCAAGCAACCAGACGTAATATTAGTTAACGCTCTAAAAGCAAATTTACCTTATATCGAAATTCCAGAAATTAATGCAAAATTTTTAGTTGACACAGGGAGTTCAAAATCTTTAATTAACCCAGAATTAGCTTACAAGTTTTATAGAAATTTCATTTTTAAAGAAAAATTCAATATTCAAACTGCACATAATATATCTTATCACGACGAAGTCGCTAACATTCCTCTGTTTACAATTTTTAATTTGCAAGAATATCATAAATTTTATCTATTTAAGTTCAGTAACAGATTTGATGGCATCATAGGCGTAGATCTATTAAAACAATTAAATGCTAGTATAAACGTTAATAAAAATCAAATATTAACCCCAAATGCAATAATTCCTTTAATTTTAGACACAGAAATCACTGACAATAAAATTGACAATTATTCATTAACCATAGCAAGCCGTTGCAAACAAATAGTAAAGTTGCCAGTTAAATGTAAAAATGGGATAGGTATACTTGATTATCAAAATTTTGGAAAAGGCATTGAAATGCCTAAAGCTTTAGTAACTATAGAGAACAATTTTGCCATTACAACGATTACGAATATCAATGAAAATTCAGTAAAATTAGACATTCTTGAACCATTAGACATTGAAATTTTAAATTTAGTAGAAGTAAATATTTTAGACAGAATAGAAGACGAATACGATCAGGATTTAACTAGAACTCAGGATAATAAATTAAAAGAAAATTTAAAAAACATTAGACTTAGCCACTGTAATAAAGAGGAAAAACAATTCCTCAAAAATCTTTGTTATCAATATAGAGATATTTTTTATTGCGAAGGAATTCCTTTAAGCTTCACCAATCAAATTAAACACAAAATTAATTTGACAGATAATTCTCCAATATATACAAAATCGTATCGTTTCCCAGAAATTCATAGAGAAGAGGTTAAACGACAAGTATCAAAAATGTTAAATGACGGTATCATTGAAAATTCTACTTCCGCATTTTCATTTCCGGTTTGGATAGTACCAAAAAAAAATCGGAAGTGGCGCTGTGTTATTGATTACCGGAAGTTAAACGAACGCACGACAGATGACAAATATCCTCTACCTAACATTACCGAAATTTTAGACAGACTAGGTAGAGCAAACTACTTTACTACACTTGACTTAGCTAGCGGGTTTCACCAAATAGAAGTGGACCCACAAGACGTAGAAAAAACTGCTTTTAGTACTCCACAGGGTCATTTTCAATTTAAACGGATGCCGTTTGGACTTAAAAATGCCCCAGCTACATTTCAAAGAGTTATGGACAACGTTTTACGCGGACTGACAGACGAAACATGTATTGTTTACTTAGACGACATTTTAATTTACAGCACATCCCTTCAGGAACACATAGAACGACTAAAAACAATATTTGACAGACTACGACAACATAAGTTAAAAATTCAACTCGACAGGTCAGAATTTTTACAAAAATCAGTAATGTATCTAGGACACGTAATTACCCCTTCCGGCGTAAAGCCTAACCCAGAAAAAATTTCTGCAATTAAAAATTTTCCCATACCAAAAACACAAACCGAAATAAAAAGTTTTCTCGGACTATTAGGATATTACCGACGTTTTATACGAGACTTTGCCAAAATTACTAAACCCATGACAAAGTGCCTTAAAAAGGGTGCTCAAGTAATACATGACGAAAATTTTATAGACTGTTTTCAAACTTGTAAAGAAATACTGACGAACGACCCCATACTACAATATCCAGATTTTACTAAACCTTTTATACTGACAACGGACGCTAGTAATTTCGCTATTGGTGCAGTATTGTCACAAGGCAATGTACCCAACGACAGACCTATAGCTTATGCATCTAGAACACTAAATCAATCAGAAACAAATTATTCCACAATTGAGAAAGAATTGCTCGCAATTGTGTGGGCATGTAAACACTTTCGACCTTATGTATACGGAAGAAAATTCTTTATATATACTGATCATAAACCGCTATCTTGGTTATTTAGCCTAAAGGAGCCTAACTCCAAATTAGTAAGATGGCGATTAAAATTGGAAGAGTACGATTATCAAATTATTTACAAAAAAGGAAAACTTAATACTAATGCTGATTGCTTATCTCGCATATCAATTAACGCACTAGAAAATGAATCAATTAATAATAATCCTGGAGATTCCGGTGATGATATTTTAGAATATTTGCAAAATTTAGCCGAAACTGTTCCGTTAGAGCAGCAACCTTCGACAAGTAAAACAAAACCTAAAATTAACGTAATATCAGATATAAAAATTAAAGATGCTAACGACAACCCAAACCATGACACACGACACGATTTAACAACTCCTGAACCTGACTGGATACAGGATCAGAACATTTCTACCGACTCTACACAACATTCGACAGCAAACGAAACTACAAACAACGGTATACCCATTTTAGACGAAATAATTAATAATAAAGCTCACCAAATAATAGTTTATCCAAATTTGTATCAAAAAACTGACGTAACTCACGAAACATACGAAAATTTAAAAATAATTAAAGTAAAAATCCCCGAAATAAACAATGAAAAATTTATTTTCCAATTCTTAGTCGAATTCACCGACCTTAAAAATACCTTTTATCTTCACTTTAATAAAGACAATCTATATATTGATTTTAACACAGTATATCTGAAACATTTTTCGGAACTTGGACCAAAATTAGTTAAATGTACAAAATTAATTAATACTGTTTCTAATCGGGAAGAACAAATTCTCTTGATACGAAACTACCACGAGGGTAAAACGACACATAGAGGTATAAATGAAACTTTAGAAAAATTACGCAAAAATTATTATTGGAAAAACATGAAACATACTATTACGAATTATATTAATACATGCACTTTTTGTCAAAAAAATAAATATGCTAGACAATCCTCATATGTTCCGCTAATGCTTACAGAAACCGCAACAAAACCATTTCAAATTGTACATATAGACGTATTTACTTACGACGGAAAAAATTATTTAACAGTAACCGATGCTTTCACTAAATTAGCCCAAGCATTTTTCATACCAGGAAAAACTGCAATTTACATAAGTAAAGCTCTTATAAAATATTTCACTTCATTTGGCGTCCCACAATTAATAGTAGTAGATAAAGGTACAGAGTTTAATAATGAGACAGTTAAAGATCTTTTGGCATTACACAAAATTAAAGTACATTTTACAACTACAGGTCACCACGAATCAAATTCTATAGCCGAGCGAATACACTCTACTTTGATTGAACATTTAAGACTTTTACGCGAAATTTACCCAGACGAAAATGACTTAATGGACTATGCGATAATTGGATATAATAGTTCTATTCACAGTTCTACGAAATATACTCCATTTGAACTTACTTTCGGACACACTGACTCTAGAAACCCAAACGAAATTTTCTTACCTCATAATTTTTATACAGACTATATCAATGGTCATCACGAAAAATTAAAACACGTCTATAACGAAGTGCAAAAAGCTTTAAACGACAAAAAGAAAAAAATAACTGAAAAAAGAAATAGCCAAGGTGAAACCAATAAAGAGTTTCAAATTGGTCAAACAGTATATAAAGAAAACCCAAAAAAACGAAATAAAAAAGACAAAAGATTTTTAGGCCCTTATCAAATTACTCAAATTCTCGATAGAAATCGCGTAGAAATTTGTAGAAAACAATTAAAACATAAAAAAACGGTTTTACACAAAGAGACAATACATATTAAAGAATTAAAAAAACCTCCTATTGCAGGTTGTTCTTCTTCTGGATCACCGACGCAAGACAAGACGCACCCCGATTCTATAACCTGAATGACAATCCAGGATCTTCCGCTTCATTTAGGTAGAGCACAAGTTAAAGCCGACTTTTGGACATTTATACATATTTACGACATAACAAATATCACTCGAAACTTTATAACACTAACAAACCAATACAATAAAATAAACAGTTCTCTTTCCAACTCTTCCCCACTATTTAGTTTCAAACAAGAATTTCAAAATTCTTATCATATGATTCAAATAATTGAAAATAAAATAACTTTGCAATTAAGTCAATTAAATCCTTTTTGGAATACCAGATCGAAACGATCACCTTTGATGGTATCGGTACAGCAATTAAATTTTTAACAGGTAATTTAGATGAAAATGATGCAAAACGGTACGATGAAGCCATTTCAACATTATTTAATAATCAAAACAAAATTAAAACTTTAGTCGAGCATCAGATAACATTACTGCAATCTTCTGTTCAAACTTTTAAAAATAGTTCCGATTTACTAGCTCATAATCAAATAATATTAAGCTCTCGTATTGAGGAAATACAAAAAACGTTAAAAAACATTAACATAGAAAAAATAGAAACATTTCATTATTTTGCTTTAGAAAGAATCGCTTCACAATTTTCAATAAGTTTTCAAATTATTTATGACATATTAGAAAAAATCGAAATAGCTATTAGCTTTTCAAAACTTAACACGTTTCACAATGCAATAGCAGATCTTAGGGAATTATTTTCTGAAATATTATCCATTAGTAAAAATCTCAAAAATAATAAGTTCCCTTTTGAACTATCATTAGATAACATTTTATTACTTGAAAAAATAATAGAAATTAAAAGCTATAGTAAAAATAATAACATTGTTTTCGTATTAGAAATACCAATAGTAGAAATTAACGATTATAACTACTACCACCTTTATTCTTTACCAACCCCCTCTACAAACTCCTTTAAAACAATAATACCACAATCAAAATTTCTCCTTTCCAATGAGCAACACTATGCACTTTCTGATGTCAGATGCTACGAGGTAACTCAAGAAGAATTCATTTGCCAAAACGTTCAAACATTAAGAATTACCCCGAACGCCCCATGTGAGGTTCAACTACTAAAATACTCCAAAAATTTGAAGAATTGCCACCAAATTCCAGCCGAAATCAACGTAGTCAAAATTCAAAAATTAGAGAAAAATCAATGGATCGTCATCACCCCGTATAGTGTAGTTGGGATTCAAAAATGCGGTAAAAATATAGACAATGTGCCTTTAAACGGTAGTTATCTAATCGAACTAAATAACTTTTGTGAAGTGTCAATAGACAATATTTTGTTAAAAACATTTGAAACAAAAATGCCTTATTTTAAATATATCGAACTGCCTAATTTAAAAATTTTAGAAAACAATTTTACTTCAAAAACACTTAATTTAAACCCAGTGAAAATAGACTCAGTTAAATTAGACGAACTAAACAATATAGAATTAGCCTTGCAACAAGATCAATCAAAAATTCAACAATTAGATATATCTCCAGTGCATTTTAAAAGAATTAGTTTTTACACAATTTTATTGTATGTATTAGTTATTATAGCAATCCTGCACGCAGCCTACAAGTTTTGCATCAAAAGAAAAAAGAAGTTAGAAAATTTAGAAGTTCAGCCTAGTAATCCAATCGACCTCAAGAACTTCCCTTTAATTTCGAACTCTGATGTAACCCCATAGTTCTCATCTTAGCCCGGAGGAGTTATGGAATGGAAACGGACTACACAACAATAAATTGTTGTTGACTTGCACATTTTATTAAAATTATAAATACAAGTAAAATTAAATAAAATTCAGTCTTTTGTTAACTTTCGAGTAATAAACGTCTCATAAAAATTTCGTTTTTTAAAAAAACATTTTCCAAGTACAAACCCGTCATTTGCATATTTATCAGTTATTGGGAAAGCTAGGTAGCTTTTTATCCTTAAAAATGACTGTTAATTGGTCGATTTTAAGATATTGAAGAAATCTGATTGGTTCTTAGAATAGGCGTGTATTAATCGCTGTAAGTTTTAGAAAATACCACTGTCCTTATGGGATTTTTTA
Organism: Neocrepidodera transversa; assembly: GCA_963243735.1. NCBI lineage: Eukaryota > Metazoa > Arthropoda > Insecta > Coleoptera > Chrysomelidae > Neocrepidodera > Neocrepidodera transversa. The sequence goes on along the minus strand of OY725345.1, from coordinate 26,576,677 downwards.
TACGTGATTGGAATATTCATTATAGTACAATGCTAAATAAGTGGTCAATTGTTTTTTTTTAAACAACTTTATGGCGAATGACATTTAAATTCGTTTCATAATTCTGTTTCATAATTCTGTAACTAAACTCCTTCATCTAGTAACTGATATATTTGACAATGTTGATTTTAAATATTGTTATCAAAAATGGATTATTAAAGCCAGTGACCAACTTTTACTGCAATTCTTATATTATTTGCAATATGGCGACTGGACTTATATTTTATTTTTTTTTACTTGAACTTTATATTTTAAAAATATTCATTATAAAAGTTTTTACGTTTAAAAAAAATTTGTCAAATCATCAGATAGTGGGTCGAATATTTTTGTTCTGAAATGTACTATAGGTGATGTCGACTTTTTAGTTGGACTGCTGTAGAATGTTTTGAACCACTAAATTAGTATGCTAGCGTTATCTATGAATCTATCGAAGAACGACAGTGTTAATCGCAGCCTTAAGGAAATAGCGTTTTATTTATATATAACAGTAAATTTGTTATAATTGGTTAAATCGGCAGATATTTAATTTTTTCTTACATTTTATGTACAATGGATAATAACATAAAGCAGTCTGAATTTAGGTATAGCGAGCCTTTATGAAAGTATAGCTTATTTTTTATGAAAAACTCGAAAATGTAATTATATACGCGGCGTGCCATTTAAAAAAACATAACTTTGATATGGTAATCTATTTTGTAATTTCAAAATATTTTTAAAATGTAATCCTTATTGACTTAAGCTTTGGTTTCCTCCGAAGCGGTACCGTCTTCTTACGTCCGTCAAAGTACGGTGGGTGACGTCACAAAAACCGTTGTCCATATAATAGGGGACATGTTTTCCAACAAGAGAGTGGTACTGCGCGCCGTTTACGTTAGAGCGGTGCTGTCTCGTTTCAATGAGGTCGGCAAGACGGTACGAATCAGTTTATCAACGTTTTTTTAAATAAATGACGACAAACTAAAACCTCATAAAGCAGCTTCTTTTCTGCATTTATTAAATATTTCAGGTTCTCTTGTCTCTTCTTCTGATAATTCCTCTGCATCTAAAATAATAAGTGCGGCGTCTAGATCATCCATAGTGACACTTCGTTTTCAGACTTTACACTGCCGCTACAACGACTGTACTTAATCCACCGTTTTTGTGACGTTACCCACCGTACTTTGATTCACATAAGAAGACGGCACCGCTTCCGAGGAAACTATAGCTTTACATAATACCACCGCAATAGAAGTTACCGAACGTATGTCATTTCGCCATAAAACTCCGTGGCGTCGGTCGTGCATCACCCATTAAAATTAAAATAGTGATTTAAATAATATTGAAAGAATTTACTTATGAATCAAGACTAGAATGACAAACACTTTTTATGTTTTATTTGTAAAAACAATTTTGCAAATATAGTTAAAAATAAGCTATAATAAATCTTTTGTTAAGCCACTGTATTTTAACATATAAAAACACAGGTTTACCAGTTCCAATTACATTTAAATTTTACTGAACGAAGGAAAATTAAACTTTGGCAGCTTAAAGTAAGTATAATGTTTAAAGAATGGAGTCTCCTATTTTTTATTTGTCCTGTAATTAAACTGAGTTTAAAAAAAATAAAAAAAGTGATTTTTAAAATCAGAGATAAAAAGTAGGAGACTTCATTCTACGTATTTTTGTTGGTAAGCTCCTTGAATATTTCTTTATTTTATTCAGTATTTATTAAATATAATTGGAAATACGATTGAGAAATATATATCTCAAATTTATTTGGCATAATGGATATTTTCGATAATTTCCTCTAATGTCTTAGTTCATACCCTCTCGAAAAGATGTCATGACTATCGAATTAGATGACAATCATATAAAAACCATGTTGCCAAACTTTGAGAAAAATCTGAACATTAGGTATTTTCGCGGAGCTAATCCTGAACTAGTTCAGAACACATTTAAGGATTACAAAGGGCACAAAGGAACAAGTTATTTGCGCATGTCCTATTCGGAATATTTTCAGGATTTTTATGTACCGCGAACGCATAAAATGGAACTTATCTATGACATAACCTTTTGTTACTTCACAAAACAAATTAATTAATATTAAATTTTCACGCAATTAATTTAATGATACAGAATAAATTATTTTTATGGAATATTTGTCTCTCATTAGGGAATATTTGTCTCCCAATAGGCGCTAACAAAATTATTTTTATGGAATATTTCTCTCCACATTTGGATTATTTGTCTCTCATTATGGAACATTTGTCTCCCAATAGGCGCAAACAAAATTATTTTTATGGAAAATTCGTATCCAGATTTGGAATATTTGTCTCCACATTATGGAATATTTGTCTCTCATGATGGAATATTTGTCTCCCAATAGGCGCTCCTTTTTTGCCAAACTTTCCACTTTCGCACTGCGTTCGGTATTGCTGCTGGTGATGAGATGTCGATATTATCGATATTGATCACGGGACTCGCGAGTAAACCGAATTTTTAATATTTTTCCGAACTCATCAATCTGTTTTATCTGCTTGGTTAAAACGAAATATTTATATTTGAGAAAATGAACAATCATGGTTTACTGTATATGTTGCAGGAGAAATATTTTTTGATTTCGATAATGTAAATGAAAAATTCTGTACAATTTGAAAAACCCCATGTACCAATTTTGAATGGAATCGGTTAATAATCATAAATTGCGTCTACCATTTTGGAGTAGCCATCTTGAATTTATTTATTTTGAAAAAAAAAATGATGATCTCCTATCCCAAAAACTCCCAATAACAATTGTGAAAAGAATCAGATCATAATCCCATATCTTGTCCGCCATCTTGAATTTATTAATTTTGAGAAAAAATTCATAAGCTTTAACACCAAAAATCCCCATATTCCAATTTTGAATGGAATCGGTTAATAATCATAAATTGCGTCTACCATTTTGGAGTCGCCATCATGAATATATTTATTTTGAAAAACAAATTCATAATCTCCGACCCCAAAAATATCCGAATACCAATTTTGAAAAGAATCTGATCATAATCACATATCTCATCTACCGCCTTGAATTTATTAATTTTGAGAAAAAATTTGTAATCTCTAACTCCAAAAACCTCCACATGGCAATTTTGAAGGAAATCTGTCCGTCCGTAATGAAATATCAATAAAATATATTTAGGATTTATATTTATGATGATTTTACGTATTTATCGAAGATAAACAAGTTAGTTTTACAGCATTGCCATATCCCAGCAGAGCTCAGAGATTTTCTTGCTCTTGGCATAAAATGAAATAAGATTAAAATTATATTGTATAGTAGGCCAGATAAATAATATGAAATAAAATGGTACCACTAAAACGAGTAAATAATTTGGTCAAATGTGTGCTGAAATAAATCGTAAATAAGACATATTGCTACATCTGTTGAATAATAGATTTATTAAATTTGATGTTAATATGACATATGTCACATTTAGTTATTGTTATGAATATTGGAGTGTGCCACTGAGGCCTTAAAAAATAAAATAGTGCAAATAAATAGCGGGAAAGTGTTATGTTGGCTACCTACAATCCATTTTTTAATACATTTTACTTGAGTTGTTTTAGAACACAAAATATCAGTAATAACATTTAGTTATCACTATCTCCGTAATTATGACTCGGCGCTCTTTCGCAATTAGGAATTGGTTGAAGTCAATCCTATATTCTCCAATAAATATTTTACTTAAAATTGGTTTTAACCCGCATAAAGAATTTATCATTACAACTATTAATAAAACAAAGTTATTTTAGAAACCATTTCCTATATTGAAAGTAAAAATTCTAACGTTGCTCAGAACTTAACAAATTCTCCCGCACGCTTACCGTTTAAACAACGTCACTAATCAAAGTTATCACAAACTCTAAAACCGATATGCAGGGTTTGGATCGAAATCAGAATGTCATACTGCACTAAACAACCCATCTATTCACATCTTAGAAGCTATATGGACTGCACTGCCAGTACTGGAAATTGCGAGGGTCTTAACCGTAAAAGAGCTCTAGTTAGGCTACTTGTACAAAATCAGTACCGTCAAATCTGTCCATATTAAATCCTAGCTTTTTAGGCTACTCCACCCACCATTTTCCTAAGTTTCGAACACGTACCAAGGAAATATTATTCTCAAAAGGAACGGCATTCCATTCACGCCCACACACTGCCCTTTCACTTGGACTTACTAAACTATACAACGGTAGACGTTATTATAAACATCATTGTAACGGTTATTTCCTACTATAATCAACCGTCTTAAACTCAGTCGAGGCCACTTCTCAAAAATCTTAAGAGACCTGAACTTCAGACAGATATTATTAATCATGCCTTCATTAGAAACGGATTTCTATTGTCAAATCTGCGAATCGGTTTTCCTCTATTCCTTTAAACATATTCCCCACATTCATAGATCACCAAGGCAGCTCTATCATCGATCATATCCTACTCACAGATAGATTCAAAGGTAAAATCTCGAATATATGCTTCATTGGTCCTTCTGATCACTAATCTCTCATGGTCGAAACCTCTCTCTTCAACTCCGTCCTCCCTTAACATACCGTGATCCAAATAAAAATTCAAAATGGCCCCTTTTCCACAGAGCGATCTCTCAAGACCTGTCAACTCAAATTTTAACATTATAATCGAAAACGCCAAATCCATAGGCAGTTCGTTAGAACTAGAGACGCATTCTAAAAGACGTCTGAAACCGTCTAAGACTCCAAATAAACACTCATAAATAGGAAAGTGAATCGAAACCACATCAAACCTCGACTACAGGGACGGTTCTAGGTTTGGCAACAAATTCCAACTCCTAATAGGTCAGAAGACCCAAGTCCTATTCCAACTTCACGCTTAACGGATAAACTCGCCATACCACATCAAACCTCGACTACAGAGACAGTTCTAGGTTTGGCAACAAATTCAAATTCTTAGTAAGTCAGAAGACCAAGTTCTATTCGAACTTCACTCTTAATATACAAACCCGCCATACCCCAGAGTAGAAGGCTACCACCAGGCCCCGCTTATTAACCCCGAGAATCCCAACTTTAAAGGACAATTTAATAATGAAATTTTAAACGTACTGACTGTCCAAATCCCCTAGATAAACACCAAATTCTAAATCCCTTCTTAGTCCCAGAACGAGCAGTCTCTAAGATGCACTTCCTATAACACTCGCGAACAACCACCTAAAAAAAATTGATTCTTATGTAAATCGACCTGGCGGATCCGATTTTGGAGTTTGCCAGACAATTTGGAATTGCCAAATTGGCCAAAATCGACAATTTCCAAAAAATCTCATATTTTAGGGAATTTTTAAAATTTTTAATTATCATCCTATATATCTCTTAGTTTAAGTCCGATTGAATTGAAATTTTTAGGAGAACCAATTTAGACCTTTGTTATCACGACTTATATGACAGAATTGCAAAAAAAATTACGTGTCACAAGTAATTTATTTTTAAAATGTTGGTGACAAGAAATTTGGTAAAAATACAGCAACAAATACTCGATCGAGAAAACTTTTTTGTTTTTAAAGTTAGATGTATATAGTAAGCGACAAAGTTGTAGCCAAAGAATCAAAGAAACTTTTTTATTTCGGTGATTTTTTTGATAACTTACTTACTTTTCTAGAAAACGGTGCTGCAATATATAGTACCGCCGCGTCGCGGCCCAAGATAAAAGTTAGGTTGGTCCGAGGTATGGGAATAAAATAATGGGTAGTTGTGAATATTGCTTTATGTAACGTTTAGTTATATTTTAATAAATGGACGGGAATAGTTATCGTCTGTGTGGTTTATGATACTTATTATTATTGAAAATTGATGAGTTTCACCTCGAATAATAATAATTATTGCTTTATAGATAATAAGTACATATTAAAGTAACGAAGTCTCTTTTCCAGTCATATTAAACTAGATTAATATTTAATTAGAGCAAACAACACAGTTGAAGAAATTTTTTTTTCCAGTAGTTTTGTGCGCGTTTTTAACTTTTGACTATGACTTCCCAGTTAAACCTAGAGTTTAACTTTTTAAAATACATGTTTTGTCAACAAAATAATGAATAAACTGTACTTACAGAATGTTACAGAAGAAGCACTGGACTATGTATTTAAGCAGTTTCCATAAAGTCGGATGATAGAAATATTATAAAATGGATGTATTTTTGTCAAAATGTCATGTCTATCATGCAATATGCAGAAGCAATTACACCCGAAAGGCTTATAAACAAAAAGCAGAAAGCACAGATGTGGCTAATACTGGTGAAAAAAGAAGTAAGACCGTTGAAAGCCCAAAATGTTGTACTATTTGCGATAAAATTACAGATACTAAATGGTCTTGAAAATTAATAACAGTTAATATGTAAAATAAAATTTGGACGAAAGCCAAGGAAACAAATGAACTTTAATATTAAATGAAATTTTTCTAAAAGTGTTGACAAGGGTGGAATATGCATTGCTTATAACCAATGCATATTCCAAACTTGTCAACACTTTTAGAAAAATTGACTCTAAAGAAAAACACCATGATTCAAGCAGAAAAACCTTTGCTTTAAAAATGCATGTTGACAAATTAGAAATTAAGAGAATTATAAAACAAAAAGTTAATCTCTTCCAACAGGATAGCAAAGAATTTGTGAATATTTGTTCTGGTTATACAAAGGTAATTAAGACACGAAAATTAGGGTTGATTTCAAAATTATAATTGCAGCACCTTTAATGATTTATTTTTAAAATATTTTAATTTGATATTAAATTTAAAACCTAAAAATTTATATTTTATTGTGCGTGCGTCGGAGATTTTTTTATGATTTTGAAAACAGCTTAAATTCACCTATTATTTATGAAGTTCAAGATGATTTTAAGATCCCGGATTGGAAAAAAAATATTGCAAACCCTAACAGTAAGAAAAAGCTGTTGGCATATTTTGTCAAGAAATTCCTAAATGACCATCACACCTTACCAGAAGGTGTAAATGTATTATTAGCTGGCATGTCAAAAGAAAACAGCCAAACAATTATGTGCTTCAAATTTGATACTAATATGGCCACAGAATTAGAATTTACAGAACATGACGAATCTGATACTAGAATGCTATTATAAACCAGTATAAACGATTTTTTATCTATGCTGCAGATACAGACATGTTTGTATTATCAATGTACTACTCTTATTCAATTCAATCACTAGCAAATATCTATCAGAACAATGCTAATAACTTGGCTGGAATTTTATTAGCAGTAATGTGAAACTCAATAGTAGTAGATAAGCACTTTATAAATATAAAGTATCATCATCCCTTTTTACAAATGTGTTAACTATCTCTTAGATATTGTTGCTTCTATACGAGTAGAAGTTAAAAAATGTGAAAATGAAATGAGTATGTCTAAATTGCCTATTTCAAAATTGAAATGTTTTTTTTTATATATTTTTGTCCTTTTTGAAAATTAAAATTTAATGAAATTCGAAATAAACTCACGAATCGTAAATTGGTTTTAATTATTTCAATACAAATCCTGGCGCTCTCAAGCTATAGATTGTCCAACAACTAAAACGACACCTCCAGCGTCCCCACTTCTCTAATTTTCCCTTTGTTGGTTCGTTCCCCACTTCTCAAATTTTTAACCAAGCGGTCGGTTTAGTAGTTGGACGTATGGCGATACCTTGTAAAGTACGGACCGTCCGCGACCGGCAGAGATTTTTCTATATTGCCACATTGTGACACCGTTATATTAAAAATCAAGCTAGTTATCAAAAAAATCACCGAAATAAAAAAGTTTCTTTGATTCTTTTTCTACAACTTTGTCGCTTACTATATACATTTATCTTTAAAAACAAAAAAATTTTCTCGATCGAGTATTTGTTGCTGCATTTTTAGCAAATTTCTTGTCACCAACATTTTAAAAATAAATTACTTGTGACACGTAATTTTTTTTTGCATTTCTGTCATGTGAGTCGTGATAACAAAGGTCAAAATTGGTTCTCCTAAAAATTTCAATTAAATCGGACTTAAACTAAGAGAGATATAGGATGATAATTAAAAATTTTAAAAATTCCCTAAAATATGAGATTTTTTGGAAATTGTCGATTTTGGCCAATTTGGCAATTCCAAATTGTCTGGCGAACTCCAAAATCGGATCCGCCAGGTCGATTTACATAGGAATCAATTTTTTTTAGGTGGTTGTTCGCGAGTGTTATAGAGGGTCCTTAAAATGCATCTTAGAGATCCCTCGTTCTCCTACTATCTCGTCAGATCGCATAGCCCAGGGTTATCAACTGGGAAAACACTCCGCCTCCGGACCTGACCAAATTAAGTCCTCAAAAACTTTTCTGCCACCATTCTCCCATCAGCGCCGCTGTCACTCTCTAAGCATTTCCTTATGAAAAGCTGAACAGGTAACTAAATACAAGCAATTCATAATTAGAACTTTAAGTTCAATAATATATTTGAAGTTTTATAGTATGAAGAAAACCCCCTTTAAAATAGATACTGGTCCTATAACAGGTATAGCAACAGAAGCAGTCTAAAGAAATATTACCGATGAGAGTTGTAACGTTGTTAACGTTGACCGTCACTGTAGACAGAGTCAAAAAATATCACAGTAGGCAGAACGCTAATTTGGCGAAATTGGTTAGCGATTAGAAAACAATCGGAATCGAGGTGAGTGTCTCTGGTGATTCCTTAAGGTACAGGTGAGTTCATATATTTATATATTATCGTCTCCGGTCCTTCACTGTGTTAAAATAGTGGATAATTTTTATTGGTTTATTTTTTTGTTAATTTAATAATTCAGTATATAGTACGGGACACAGTGAGAGATCGAGGGTAGCTTACCTGTATCTGGGGGAAATCTCAGGGCCACTCCCGCCGGCCATAATTTTTGTGGCATATTGTAAAGTAGGAGGAATGTTAGTTTTTTTGTTTAACGAAAATAATTTTGTAAATTGTTCTTCGGCTTCGCTTAAGAGGCTTAAGAAGTTTCGCTATTTTTTTTTTGTTCAGACTACTGAATTTTCAGATTAGTCTTATCATGAACTGTAATTTTCATTTATTTTATTTGTAAGGGATGCGGGAATTTTTGAACATTTTTTTTGCAATTAAAGTAGTATTCAAAGAATTAGTTAAATATTCGGGAAAATTTCGTAAATTATAAATTTATTAATTTTTTTTCTTCGCATTCATATATCCAGTGATTTCCTGTAGATACTGTATAAAATTCTTGAAATCTATTATCCATCAGTGTTTTCTAATGAATAGATATTTGAAATAATAACATATTAAAATAATACGATTTGGAATGTTGGTGCCTTGGCTTATCAAGCGTGACCTTTTTATACCTTTCTTTTTCGTTGAATAGTAAACAAGCTTACAATATTTTTTCGAGTTAAATGAGATAAATTATTTCGCCAACTGAGAAAATTTATTACTCTTTAAGCTAATAAATATTTAAGACATGTTAGTGTTGCAGAAAAAAAAACAATCTTTTTTGAAAACGTTTTAAGTTTTTTTTTTTTTTTAGAAATTTATTTTCAAGAAATTGTTTCACATATTATTCATTAGTTTTGGTTCGCGTACTATTATCTATAACATCTAATCTTCTCCAATATTTAACCAGTTCTTATATATATTATTCTTCAATCATTGTTGCAAGTTGTTCAGTTAATTAACTTTTTTTTTCACGTGACAAAAAAAATTCTCAATATCCTAAATAAATAATTTTTTTTTAAAAATTTTGTTCATATACGTTCAGTATTAGCAAATTTTGTTAACCCATTTAAAAAAAAAAAACAAAAAAAATTTTTATTTTTTTTTTCTTTCTTTCTTTTATTGAAATTGTTACATTGAAAATAAAATTTGAACTTCGTTTAACCATCAAGTTCGCGTACAGTTATCAGGATTATCGTAGATTTTTTTTCTTTACATAGTACGAAATACCTTTGCTTTAAAATCTTAATATTTCAATAGTGATTTTTGACGAGTGTCCCCTCAACTGTTAAGGCTAGCTATTCGTAGACAAGCTAGTTTCTCAGACGCGCAGGGGTAAGAAACGAGGTAGGTTCGAAGTGCCTGATGGGCGGGTACAATTCTCTGAGTTTGCCAGTAGTCAGGGCCGAACTCGCATTTTTAATATTCGTGAATAATTATCGCATAGTAAAAATGGTTAGCTCAAGGGTAGGTTAGGTTATTTATTATGAAATGTGGAAGAGATTAGAATTCATATTTTTCGATGTAACAAAAGGTTGTTTTTATACATATAACTATCGAAAAAAGAATTACCGTCAGCAAAAGAAAATAATTTTTAAAAATGTAAACACAATACTCTTTTATAAGAATTTTTATAAAATATTGAATATGTGTTTACTAAAATTTCAGTTGTAATAACCCAATTTAACATTTTTTTTGTTTATTCTCATAATAATAAATTAGAACGAAATATTTATAGTTTAATAAAAAATGTGATTGTAAATTAAAAAATATTAACAGAATATATTGGTAATTGTAAATTTTTGAATTGGATATTTTTCTTTTGATTTATACACATCTATTCTAGTCAAAAGTGCTATTTTGTCCAGTTCGGGTTATAAAATTATGAGCAATGTGTCGTTGGATGGATAATTTTATGTAGATATAATTTACGCTGTGTTTCATGTCTCACAAACAAATAGTTTAAAAGTTGTAAACAATTTAATAAAAAAGATGTGTTGGTTTTTTTTGCGGATACCTTGAAAAATATTGCAGATATCGAAAATTGGAAAAAGATCCCAACATTGCAAATTTTTTTAAAAACAAGTTTTTACTTTTCCTTACTATAATTTTATTTTTTAAGTAAATACTTATCTAGGCGCGTTAAGCGATTTTTGGATAAGTAGCAAATAGAAAAAAATTTAAAAAAAGGGAAAAATAGCGAAAAATAAGGAAAAATAGGAAAAATGGGAAAAATAAGAAAAATACGAAAAAACAGAAAAATCAGAAAAAAGAAGAAACAGGAAAAAATGAAAAAAACTGGAGAAAATGGGAAAAAAAAGAAGAGAAAAATAGGAAATAATGGGGGAAAATGAGAAAAAAAGAGAAATACTTAAATACTTATAGGCAAAAATTGAAAAAATGGGTAAAAATAGAACACAGGAAAAAACAGTAAAGAATAAAAAAAAGAAGAAAAAATAGGAAAAAGGAGAAATATTTGGACAAATGAGGAAAAAAATTGGAAATAATCGGAAAAAATAGAATATAAGGAGAAAAGTATAAAAAATAATGATTTTTAAGAAAAAAATCGTTTCTTAAAAAAAATTTTTGTTGTTTAAAATCGCACTTGTTATCTTTAAAAACAAGTTGAAGGTCAGATATACAGAAAAAAAGCGAGACCTTTCAACCCCCTTGACAAGTATTTCTAGAATATTATAATAATTATGAGAATTTTTCAGAATGAAATAAATGGAAAAAGAAAATTATATTTAAAAAAGTAAAAATGAGGGCTAATCCCACCCAACTTTCCGAACACTCCTACTAAACTAATTTAAAAAAAAATAAATTTTTTCTAAAAATTATGTTTTAACTTTTTATAATTTTGTATAATTTCTACAAGTATTATTTTAAAATTATGAAATATTTCACACATAACGTACTTTTCGAGCTCTTTCGATGTACTATTTATTTTTTTCATTTGTTTTACCATTTTCGATGATAAAACAAAAGGACAAAAATTTAATTTTTTTTATTTTGTTTATAATAATTACAACGTTAAATTCGAAGAGACTAAAATATTTTTTTAAATTTGGAGTTTTATATTACCTATCGAATGGTATAAATCCCATTTTAATATCTTTAATATTTTTAAAGTTATTCAATTTTTTTTAAACAAAAAAAAATTATGAATTCTACATTTTTTTGAATAAAATTTTGAAAAAAACCACAATTATAGAGTTTTTTACTACAAATTTAAGGGTATTTTTTTAAATTTTTAATAATAATATTAACCTTAAAAAAAATAAAATCTATTTTCGAATAATTTTAAAATCAATTAATAATTAATATCTCATTCAATTATATTCAAAATGGGAAACAGACCTTTTTTAGGATTTCTGGATCAAAATACATTAATTAGGTTAGTTTAAAAAACTAAAAAAAAAATCAAATTTTTTGTCAAAAATGCATTGGATTGTTTTAATTTTTTAATTTTTTGCTATAACTTTTATAAATACTATGTTAAAATTATGAAATAATTTACACACATAGTACTTTTGGATCCTTTTTGGATATGCTATTTACTTTTTTCATTTATTTTATAAGTATTGATAAAACGAAAAATTTAAAAAAAATCTTTATTTTTCTATAATAATTACAATTCTAAATTTTAACAAACTACAATACATTTTAAATTTAGAGTTTTAAATTATCTTTTGAATGGTGAAACTCCTATTTCAATAACTTTAATATTTTAGAAGTTATTCAATTTAGTTGAAAATCGTAATATAATTTTAAATGTTACTAACTAATTTTTAAAAAATTCCACAATTTTTGTAAAAAAAATTTGAAAATAATTATAAATATTAAATTTAATTATTGCAAATTTAAAGATGTTTGTTTTAAATTTTTAGTATTAAAATTTAACTAAAAAATAATTATTTAATAAAGTTTAAAATTGCTTAAAAATTAAAATAAAAACCAGCGGCGAAACTATGCGGAACTCGAAAAAAAAGTAAAGACAAAATTTGCAGAAAATTTTATTTTCTACAATTTTGGCTTTATGTAATTTTTCATAAAAATCCATAATTTTATCTCAAAATCTAAAAAAGTCGCATATTTAATTTCTTTCACGCCCTCTAGCGGCGAAACTATGAGGAATTCAAAAAAACGGTAATGACAAAATGTGTAGAAAATTTTATGTTCTACAACTTTCATATCCTGTAATTTTTCATAAAAATGCATTATATTGGTAATTTAAAAAAAAAATGAAAAAAAGTACTTTTGATAAATCTGGCAACAATGGCAAAAGTTTTTAAAAACTTTTTATCATTCGAAATTAAACTTTAACGTATAAAAAATATATGTGTAAAAAATTTGTTATTTAACGAAAGCATAATTAAAAAGAGAATTGGGATAAAAAAATTTTGCCGGCGAATTATTGTTTATTCAACTATTCAGCAAGTACATGATTATTTTAATTCCTTAATATTCATATTTAATTAGTCCATAAATCACTTTCACTTTGGTTAGTTGTTTTTTGTTGTAAACAGTAATTTAAATACAAAATTAATTTTTAAAATACATAACTTCAAACAAATAATGATATTTTTTAGAAAATAATCACAAGACTTTTAAACTGCAAATTCTATTTCTCTAATATAAGACTGTTTTTATAACCACTAATGAAACTTGGAAATATAATAATTCTTTCTTTAAAAATACTAAATACGTTCTCAGTATGCTCCGCCCAGAAATGATTCACTATACTCCGCAGAGTGCGAAGGCGCCACATTACAATACCATTTTTAGTGCTAAATCAGAATTTGCAGAGTGTTCGTAATTAAATAATAACTCTTACAAATCTCAACGCAAAATAAAAAAATTGGCATATATGGATTCAGAAAAGAATTTTACGTGTTATTGTCCAGTTACTTTTTCAAATAAATATTTAATTACGTTACAGCAAGTAAATAAAAAAGTCATAAAAAAACGGCAATGTTTACATCCAAAAAACTTTTTTTTTGAACTAATTTTAAAAAATCTGCCGTGACCATAACACGTAGTTATATTTTGTGAATACATTTATGTCAGAATTTTTTTCTTAAGATCAAAAATAAAAAAATGAGAGTAAAAGTACGAAACCTTTACCAACGCATTACAAATCGAAAGCGGATGGTTACCCTTAAGATAGTTTGCGAGTCTCAGTTCATTGACTGGATACGATTTTATATCTGTAAAGATAACGTACTGAAGTTTTTCTTTATAATTTTTTTACATGTCCTGGAGTGATAAGTTGAGAACGAGGATCACCGGTGCTCTTGTTAAGAGATACCCTTCAACAGGAAGATAAGTCGTTCCTCAGGTTCTTGTTAAGAGCCCTACTTTCTTGTAAGTCACATGAAATCGAGACGCAGAAAACAGTGGTGGACACCAGTACATCTACAAAGCAAAGTAGTACCTTTTACCATTATTTCATTGATTTTACTATAATTTACATAACCTGATTATTGTTTTTTTTTTATGAATATTTTCTCACCTTTATTTTTTCTTGTGACAATAAACAATTTTAATAAATCCTATTTTTTTTTATTTCATATACTGTGCTATAGTTTCTTTGATAATACTACCTAAATAAATCTATATTTTTTTTTCTTGATTGCGAAATTACAGTAAGCAATTATTAATATAACATTTTATTATAACTATATCTCAAGGTATAATTATGAATTTTGTTTACCTGTTTGTTTTTTCTTAACTTCCATTTATTTTTAAATCAAACTGGTTGGCGCCCAAAAAAAAGTTCAAAAGGACCTGATCAGCTGATAATTGAATTATACCTGAGTGCGTTGTCGAATCACGACCTGAGATCTCAGTGCTCTTCTAGCCGGAAGTTCAGTGGTCTGGATTCTAGATCCTCTCAGTAGACCATAGATAAATTCATTTAGTTTTTTAAGTGAAAGAATTAAAGGAACATCACATACTTGTGACTTGAACGTCACAGAGTTTATCAGAAATGCTCAGGTCTCTGTTTAGCATGGAGTCTCTTAAGATTCCAAAATTCAGGATAAGCTCTGTAATATATAAAAATTTGATGTGGCCAGCACATGACCTCTCGCCATTTTTGAAACAAAAATTTACACGTTGGCACAAAAAAATATGAAAAAAATTTACTTTTTTTTAAATCTGGCACAATGGCAACATTTTTGAAAATTTTAATGATACGAAAATAAACTATAGTGTATACAAAATATATGTGTAAAACCTTATTGGCATTTTGTTTAGTAATGGCATCATCACTCATAGCAACTGCCACTTCCGGTTGTCCGATTGGCACCAAAATCTAATCAGATCTAATCTAGGGTATCAGAATCCTGTATACAAAATTTCAAATTTTTTAATTCAGTAGTTTTTGAGTTATCGTTACTACAACACACACACACAGACAGACAGACAGACAGACATCATGCTAAAAATGGTATAAATGGATTCAGGTGACCTCAAAACGTAAAGATCCGTTAAAATCTGGGTATGGTCAAAATATCATGATCGCAATACTTTCCTTCTATACAACTCTGTTGTTCGGAAAGTAAAAAGTATTCCCCATGTGATTAAACCACTCACATATTTGATAAATTTATCTTTTGTCACAGGCTCATTCCCTCATATTCAAAAATCGGGTAAAATCATCCCTATTTTTAAAAAATCTGATGTGGCCAGCACATGACCTCTCGACATTTTTGAATCAAAAATTTACAGGTTGACACAAAAAAGTATGAAAAAAAATTACTTTTTTGTAAATCTGGCAACAATGGCAAAAGTTTCGAAAATTTTAATGAGATGAAAATAAACTATAGGGTATACAAAATATATGTGTAAAACTTTATTGCCGTTTTGTATAATAATGGCGTCATCACCCATAGCAACTGCCACTTCCGGTAGTGCGATTGGCACCAAAATATAATCAGATCTAATCTAGGGTATCAGAATTCTGTATGCAAAATTTCAAATTTTTTTATTCAGTAGTTTTTGAGTTATCGTTACTACAACACACACACACACACACACGCATGATATTTAGTACCCTTGTGTGGACATGGGGTGTATTATATAGGTCGTACTGTATATAAAGATCATTATTTAAGTATTTAAATGAATTTTCGATACACTCCGTAATAACAAAGTTATGGACATGGACAAACTTATGCGGACCTATAGGACGTCCTCGTAAATTTATGAATGTGGACATACCCTCAATGATACGCTTCTATGAATGTGTGGACGCTGAGGTAAGTCCACACTAATGGATTTACGTGGACAAACACACATATTAGGTGTATGTCCTCAGTATTATACTTATGTGGACTTACATATTTTTTAATATTTGTTCCCGTTAATATTTTATGAGGACATAAACACTAATACATGCTATCTCCATAGTTTTATACCGGGTGTCTCACTATATTTTTCCACATTTTGAAGACTTGAACCAATTAAGTTATCTAAATGCGGTTTTCAGTAAAGACTTAAGTAGGGTCATACGTTTTATTATACTACATTGGAATTTAAATTGTAACTTCCTCTAAGAATTAAGAAAACTCCAAAATCGCGCTATTTCATAAAGTTCATAAACTAATTTTCTGGGTGCACATAAACTCGCCTGGAGATAAGAAAGGTATTTACGAACTAAATTACCTTACTTTAATCCCACCATTAAACTCGCCTGCAGACAAACTAGGGTCGTATAAGAGAAGTATTAAACTCGCCTGGAAAAGGATTAAAGCAAAATAATGATCGAATGCAATTTAAAAAATTAATTTATTTTAGAACATATTTCAATACATTATTTCTTAGGGATATTTTACTCTAGGCAGTTCACGAGTCAAATAATAATTATAAATTGACGAAAAAATTGAAACAAGCCTACCCTTAAAAGAGGGAGGTGAGAGGACAGGTAAAAGTTTCAATAATTGAAATTTAATAACGCAAAATCTCTTTTTCAGAAAGGATTTCAAAATATATACATTTCTTAAGAAAACCTTTATTTAAAATAGATTACTAAAACTTAATGATTGCAATTTATGTAAAAGATTATAGATTTAGATAAAGAGATTGAAGAAAATATACCTGACTCTCACAGGCGAGTTTATGGGTCGGGTTATAGGTCAGCAGTTTGCGTCCAGGCAAGTTTAATGGTGTCATTAAGATCTCCTACCTGCTTCCAGGCGAGTTTAATGCCGCCCAATTTTCTTTAAATGGGACAACCTGTACATTATTAATTTTCTTAATAACCTCATCCTTTACCTATATAACGGGGTGTGCTTAGTTTCGAAATCTTTTTGAAAATAGCTACGAAATTAGATCGAAAAGACACATGTTTGAATATATCGGGTATAAATGAATCATGGGCCAACCCTATCACTTTTAAATGGGTTAATATATTTATACCAAATGTTGGTTGATTATTTGAAATAAAAATAGAATATGACTGACATCCGGTTTAACCGGAAATGATATAAAAATTGTAAATTCAAATGGAACCCCTGGTACATTTCCACATACTAGGATTTTACGACTTAAAATACGTACAGATCGACTGTCAAATGCCACTTGGAACGCCATTTCACTTTTATTTTTTATTTTTGTTACCTATTCTAGGTGCTTATGATTTGGTCTAAATTACTAATGATCAAACTAAAATTACCTAAAAAGTTACAATTTTATCACTTATTTATTTTTGTAGCTTTTATTAAACATTTAATTCAGCAAATACAGTTTTTTTATCAGAAACTCATTTTTACTTTCCGGTTCCATCGAAGGCAAAGTATAGTGAACCAGAAAAAAATCGCGATATCGATGGACACATATATTTTGGGGTCCCCGGAGAGGATGAGACCATTTACAGAGTGAGTCTTCCTTTTTTTTAAATAAACGAGAAATGTTATTTTTTTCAAATTCTCCTAAAAACAACCCCGTCGAAAAAGTAATTCAGTAAATATAGAATTTGTTGATTTAAATATTTAATAAAAGAAACAAAAATAAATAATTGACAAAATTCAGATTTTGTATGTAATTTTAGATTGATTATAAGTAATTTAGACCAAATCATGAGCACCTAGGACCCAAGTATCATTTGACAGTCGATATGTACGTATTTGAAGTCGTAGAATCCAAATATGTAGAAAAGTACCGTGTGTTCCATTGGAGTTTCCAATTTTCATATAATTTTCGGTCAAACCGGATATCTGTCATATTGGATTTTTATAAACAAAAAATAGATCTATTATAATCAACAAAAAATTGGAATAAATCAATAAGATTTATAAGTTGTAGGGGTGGCCCATGATCCATTTACCAAAATAAATAATATTTATAAAAATTTTAATCAACATATAAAGACAGGATGAAATAAAATATCGTATGAAAGACGTCCAGTAGGTATTATTACAGTGCTCGTTTATATTCCGGACTCGGCTCCTGCGTAGTCTCCTCCTTAAAAACAACTCGTACTGTAATAAGTCAGATATAGCGGACTTGTAACGTAAAATACTATTTTGCAACTTAGTTATCGCACTCAGACACTTGGCAAATGACAGCTATAGTCTAGTCAACAAGTGCTTTTTGGGTCAATCTTTTTCTCCGCCTCTAAAAAATATGAACGAGATGTCATTCGATTGGGAATAGCGCGTAGATGATTTTAAAAAATTCACGAGTCGCTTGCAAAAATTGCAAAAGTTTTAAACAATCAACTGAAAAATAAAAATGGGGGTTCGTTTTTTGTAAATATGTCAAAAACTCTGACATTTTTCAAATTTGAAAAAAGATTTAAAAAGAGGAGGAAATTTATCAAAGAAAAACTATACCATCCAGAACTGTAGGACCAATATTTATAATTTTCCCAGAGTGTTGAAAATTCAGCCGAAAACGGGGACTTTGGACCTTTAATGAACAAATATTATTTAAACTTATTAAATATGAAAATTAAGAATTGAGAAAATTCAGGCATCTACTGAATGGATTTATGAACAATAATCCGCTGTTTTTCTATTAATTATGCATTAGTTAATTAACAATTTTTTCCTACTTGAACATGAACATTGTAAGTACAATAATTGTTAAATAACAAATCTGATTTTTTTCCATTTTTATACCCATTTTTTAAATGTCTCAGAAGAGATTTCCGTTGGAAAAATTAAAAAATTGTTATTTTTCACTTTGTTATTAACAATTTACTTCGGTTAAAAATTAAAGAGCTTGATTAATCATTGAAAAAAATTTCTTATTACAATTGATCCGTTTTTCAATGATCAGAAGTCACATGAAAATGATTTTTGAAAATTTTTATTTTCTATTGTTTACAAAATTATTAAAAACAAATGCGTTGTTTATAAGATAATTTAAATTTTTTTTTGAACCATAATCTTTGATGCAAATTATGATTAAAAACAAAAATCGTTCCCTAACAATATTTTTTTATTGCTTAAAAACGTATTTATTAATTAACAATTTTTTTCTGCCATATAAATAATTTTTTTCAAAAAATAACACATGGTTGTTTTTGTTCCATTATGTAGAAAAGGAAAAAAAATATATAGAAAATTTTTTATTGTTTATAACAAATTGTTTATTAAATAAACAATAAAAATTTAAAAACAATTTTTTTTTAGTTATCAAAAAGCAAGATAAATTATGATTAAAAAAAGTGGTTCCTTATTGCAGGTGATAGACTTGTTAATTAACAAATACGTTTCTAAGCAAGAAAAAAAATTTAAGAAACGATTTTTTTGCATAAAATCATAATTTGCATCAAAGATTATGTTTCCAAAAAAGAAAGTTAAAATTGGTTTATAACAATTTTTGTAAATAATAGGAAATAAAAAATTTAAAAAATCATTTTCATGTGACTTCTGATCATAAAAAAAACGAATCAATAGTAATATAAAAAATCGGCTGTGTCACCCCAGAACTTTCCCGGCTCGGTCGCAGAGAATATGTTATTTATTATTATTATTTTAATTACAAAATACTAAGCATTACACCAATTTAACTCTTTTTTTATTCTAAAAAAAAAAGGAAAATATCACAGTTTCCCACGTACTAGTCGTAAGACTTCAGTGGAGATATTTATTTTTCATCTTCATTTGGAAAAGGAGAAAAAGTTTAAAGAAAATATATGTAAAATTGTAGACTTTGGTGAATAAATTATTATTATATTATTATTATGGAACACATTAAAAATAGCGAGCCGATGGTGAATACGTCTACCGAATTGATATTTCAATGTTGATAATGACATAAGCTGCGCATGCGCACGTTGTATGTCACACTGCTACAATTAGGATCTCCTAAAATTATACAATAGTTGTAGGGAATTTTATGCTTTACAACTTTGCACTGAAACATTTTGCACTAAAGAGCATAATTTACCTTTAGTTTTTTAAAACAAATGAAAAATCCTAAATATGTATTTTTCTCGCTATTTAGCGGCGAAACTATGAGGAATTCGATAAAAAGTTAAATAAAAAAGTTAAAGAAAATTTGATGCTTTACAACTTTGCACCAGAAAATTTTGCACTAAAATGCATTGTATTTCCTCAAAATCAAGAAAAACTAGAGAAAACCTACATGCAGATTTTTTTCGCGCCCTCTAGTGGTGCAACTATTGAAAATTCTAGAAAAAGTTTGAGACAAGAGTTGCAGGGAATTTCATGCTCTAAAACTTTGTACTACAACATTTTGCACTAAAGTGTATTATTTGTCCTCAAAATCAAGAAAAAGTAGAGAAAACATACATTCACATTTTTTACACGCCATCTAGTGGCGCAACTATTGGAAACTTTTTATTGTTTGTCCTCAAAATTAAGAAAAACTAGAGAAAACGTATATCCACATTCTTTACGCGCCCTCTAGTAGCGCAACTAATGGAAATTCTGGAAAAAGCTTGAGACAAAAGTTGTTGGGAATTTTATTCTCTAAAACTTTGTACTACAACATTTTGTACTTAAGTGTATTATTTGTCCTCAAAATCAAGAAAAACTAGATAAAAGCTACATACATATTTTTTACACGCCCTCTAGTGGCGCAACTATTGAAAATTCTGAAAAAACTTTGAAACAAAAGTTATGGGAAATTTTATGCTCTAAAACTTTGTACTACAACATTTTGCACTAAAGTGTATTGTTTGTCCTTACAATTATAAAATAGTACCAAATTTCAGCTTGATTATCCAAACGGTTCGGCAGTTATCGTGGAAGATTACACACAGACACACAGACACATAGACACACAGATATACGGACACCTTACTTTCCCTTTGATAGGTCCGGGAAAGTCAAATTTTTTTTTAATTATTAATCAAGCTTTTTAATTTTTAACGTAAGTAAATTATTAATAATAAAGTGAAAAATAACAATTTTTAAATTTTTCAAACGGGAAACTTCGAAAGTATTTTAAAAATAAATCCAAATAAGGAAAAAAATTTCATTTTTGTTTTTTAACAATTATCAGACAATATTCATGTTCGAGTAGGAAAAAAATGTTAATTAACTAATGCATAATTAATCGAAAAATCGAAATAAAAATTTTTTGACCGCGGATTATTGTTCATCACTCTATCTAGTAGATGTTTGAATTTTTTCAATTTTTAATTTTCATATTTAAATAACATTTATTCATTAAAGGTCCGAAGTGCACACTTACACATGCCCAAATTCCCGTCTTCGGCTGTATTTTTAACACTCTGGGAAAATTATAGATATTGGTCCTTCAGTTCCGGGAGGTACAGTTTTTTTTTTGGTAAATTTCCTCCTCTTTTTGAATCTTTTTTCAAATTTGAAAAATGTCAAATATATAGGTTTTGAGATATTTGCAAAAAAACAAACCCCATTTTTATTTTTCAGTTAATTGTTTTGCAAGCGGCACTTGTATTTTTTCAAAAATCATCTACACACTATCCCGAATTGAATCATATTTTTCGGAGGCGGAGAAAAAGTACATGTTGACTGGACTACTAGGCCAAAAAAGAGTAAGATTTCGACCGTTACGAAACGAGGTTTTTCAGAAAAATCCTATGTGTAACTTGTATCCCGAAAATAAAAATTATTGTTAGGTGTATACAGTGTGTCCCAAGTTGAATCTTTTCGATAAATAATCTTATGTCCCAAAAAATTAAAAAAAATCAAGTTGTATATAGTGTGTCCATAGTGTATACAATATGTCCCAAAAAATTTTTGTAAGTTGCATATAGTGTGTATCAAGTTGGTTTTTCGAAGAAAAATTATAAGGTGTATACAGTTGAAGCCGGACAGCCCCCGGTCTGATTAAAATTTTATTTTTTTTTATAGTAAAGGAAAGACGATAATAAAACGGAGAGATTTTTATATCAAAATGATAAATAATTTAAATAGAATTCGATATTTCTTAGTTTTAAAAGATTAAAAGATTCACCTATAAAAGTTTACACAAAAGCATGAGAATTTAATAGGTTTGGTTCGGAGGGTGGTCGCGATAAGGCACAAATTCTAGGAAATTTCCAACGCAAGATAAGGTACGTGAGAACTGCTTCGGTGGTCGTGGCTGAGCGCCACCACGAGGGCACATAGTTCTGGGTGGGATTTGCATAGCTTTCTCTGTCTTACCTATGGAATCAAATGGGAGATTTTTTGAATAAATAGGGCATCTTGAGACCCGCGAGGGCACTTAAAATCAAAGCTCCTAACGACGCACATCCACGCTGTCCGTTAGAATTTTAACCTTCCTAAAAGCCAAATTAGTTAAACTAACGTCGACTTGAACTTGATAGAAATCTTCGTTTAAAAACGACGCCTGTATTTATTCCATCTATAAGGTGGATATACAGTAGTGCGTTTCGACGATTTTATTTTGTCGTTCCCGACGTTGGCTTTACCTGCTTTGTCGACTTGAACTTGACAGAAATCTTCGTTTAAAAACGACGCCTGTATTTATTCCATCTAAAAGGTGGATATACAGTAGTGCGTTTCGACGATTTTATTTTGTCGTTCCCGACGCTGTCTTCCTTTCATTTACCGATAGTAGCAACTATATAGCGCATTTAGGGTTATCTATAGGGTGACTCATTTTCTCTATATAGGCGTTATTAACGCAAGTTAAAAGAAAATCAGAAATCTTCGTTACCTCGACGATAATTAATTTTAGGGTTATCTATACGGTGACTCATATTAATTATCTCTAAAGGGAAATTTCTGACTTTCAAGGTTTCATCTGTATAACGAATTTAGGGTTATCTATACGGTGACTCATCTCCGTTTGCAGAGCGAACCACTCTTGCGAGGTACATCAAACGATAGTAAGAAATCTTCGTTACCTTGACGATAATTAATTTTAGGGTTATCTATACGGTGACCCATATTAATTATTGTAGAAGTGAAGTTTCTAACTTTCGAGATCTCGTTTACATAGCAAATTTAGGGTTATCTATAGGGTGACTCATTTTTGTTATGTAGCGAGACCTTCCCGCCAGGTCTCGTACCAGAAGGTGAGAAATCTGAATTACATTGACGTAAATTAATTTTAGGGTTATCTATAAGGTGACTCATGTTAATTTCCGTATCGTAGGATTTTTTCTTACCCTCTAAGTACTTACGGTGTAATTGAATTTAGGGTTATCTATAAGGTGACTCATCTGCAATTACGTTGTAAACGACGGTGAAAGGTATAACGATTGAATATAGGAATTGACCTTTCCTTTACGAAAATTAATTTTAGGGTTATCTAAAAGGGTGACCCATATTTATTTTCGTATGAGAGGACCTTTCCTGTTTTCGCGTGTTGTATTTTTCTGTGGTTCCCCACTTTCCCTAAATCGTCCTCGTTGTTAAAAGTGTAAAAGTTCAACGCAATATGAATTCCGGGGGAGAATTATTGCACCGCGAGTTTGTTACAGGTATAAATATTATTTTATCATTATTTTGCAAGTCACTAAATTCATTCTCCGCAAATAGGTATACATAAATTTATTATTAATTTTCAAGCTCACTAAATTTGTTCTCGCGGAATAGACATACCGGTCCTTTAGTATTAGTATTTTGAAACGGCAATGCTATAAATAATTTCTACTCTCGAAATTAGGCCAACGGACTCTGCGAATTAGGTCAGACCGGGTTTTATGGGTACCGTTATTATTCGATAAATTCTACTGTCAACCAGTCGCGTGTCTAAGTACTTTAGGGACCCTTACCGACAGGGCGCCACCCGAACAAGTGTACACAAGAAAGCCATCAGGGCGGCGGTTTGCTTTTAATCTCTTTATGGTACCAAAACATTGTTTGTTATGATTTATTTATTATTGTGGGTTGTTTACAAAATTTTGTTATTTAACTTTGACGGCTAAGGGTGCCGAATTATATTGTGTTTGTATCAAGAACTTAATTATCGCATTTGTGTCACATAAAGTTAGCATTTTAATCATTACGGTAACCACTGTATTTTTAATAAACCAGGTATATTTGTTTATTACTGTATCAGAAGTTTAGGCGGTAACATAGGTACAAAGGGATATCTAAGGTTCGCCTAGTAGAGTGTAATTTTGTTATTACTACGGTTTTAAGGGTATTGGCTACAGGTGCGTCCGCCACTAACAGTTAGTTAACGTTAAATTATTATGAAGGTATGGTCTCATGAAAGGGGGTAGAATTTGTTCTCGGTTTGAGGTATATCGCGAATACGAAAGTGTGTGTTTTACCTGAGGATCTCGGGGCTGTGGAACGTCGTACCACTTAAATAATGGTTAGAATAAAAGAGTCGTATGACCACGAAAAAAGGTAGCACCAAAAAAAACCATTAATTAACATGACGTGCCGGGCCGCTTAACTAGGGGCGTCCTTCACTGGTCTTTCTACCGACACGATCATGTCCAAAGCCTGAGAGAGGGCAAGGTGGGTCTCCGCAGGAACTTATCCCGGTCTGCCCCCCTTTATATCAGGTGTTCTGGTTATTGCTGGAGTGGGATAGACTTCTACAGCTCTGGTTACGAGGGTTAAGTGTGGTATTGGGATACCGGAAGAAAGGCTGAAAGCGCGTGGACATCGCTCTATCTACATTACATTTTACTCAGTCCTCGCGCCGCCGCTGCACTCTTCCGATATCGGACAATACATAATTTTACGATCAAAGGGAAATGAGTATAGTCTGTCTGTGCGTGTATGGACGGAGAAGGTTTTTGCCAACTTTCATGAGATCCGAATAAAGGTTTACACCGGGGTTTTCCGCTATTAGGGGAGAGTCGCACCTTAGGCCGTCCTTAATTTGATTTTGGGGTTACGGGTATGGTGTACAAAATGATAATAAATTGTTTGGTAAAATTTGAGAGTACTTTATTTATGTTCCCATCCTTTCGTCCCCAACTGTACTGAACTCTAAACGTAGCTGGTTCCGCGACGAGCACAACGGAATTCCCCCACTAGACAAGATTAAGGCCAAATAAAATAGGTAAAATAAAAAGATGACAGGTCCCGGTCTGTCAAGCTTCACAGTATGTCCCAAAAATGAAAATTCTTGTACGGTGTATACAGTATGTCCCAAAAATGAAAATTCTTGTACGGTGTATACAGTATGTCTCAAAAATGACGACGGAAGACTTTTACTATAATACGTTACAGACAGTCATGTTGTTTAATAAATAATATACAGCGAATGGAACTTCTTTCCAACCGTTTGTTCCTCGACACCACTCATCTGTATTTAATTTAAAATCTTTAAATATGATCTATATCTTAATTCTTGTAATATTACCCAAATTAAAAATCTGATGTGGCGGCCAGCACATGACCTCTCGCCATTTTTGAATCAAAAATTTACAGGTTGACACAAAAAAGTATAAAAAAAAATTATTTTTTTGTAAATCTGGCAACAATGGCAAAAGTTTCGAAAATTTTAATGAGATGAATATAAACTATAGGGTATACAAAATATATGTGTAAAACTTTATTGCCGTTTTGTATAATAATGGCGTCATCACCCATAGCAACTGCCACTTCCGGTTGTGCGATTGGCACCAAAATCTAATCAGATCTAATCTAGGGTATCAGAATCCTGTATGCAAAATTTCAAATTTTTTTATTCAGTAGTTTTTGAGTTATCGTTACTACAACATCCATCCTAACACACACACACACACACACACACACACACACACACACACACTAACACACACACACTAACACACACACACTAACACACACACACACACTAACACACACACACACTAACACACACACACACACTAACACACACACACACTAACACACACACACACACACTAACACACACACACACTAACACACACACACACTAACACACACACACACTAACACACACACTAACACACACACTAACACACACACTAACACACACACACACACACACACACACACACACACACACACACACAGACATCATCGGGAAAATATCAAAATCGTATTGTAGGGACCCCAAAACGTGTTTATCCATTGAAAACTCACTACCCAATTTTTAGCATGATTCCTATACCTCTCTTATCTGAAGGGCGAGAGGTAAAAACATGATCAATTTGTACCTGAAAACTATAGACCTGTCACAGTTTGCTATTACAAAAATATTTAAATATGCTTTTCCATGTCGGTTGGAGCAATTTCTAGAAAAATTTAATATTATAACAGATAAGCAACATGGGTTTCGGGCTGGCAAGTCCATTTCTACAGCGGCTCATTCTTTTTACAGTAAAATTATTAAGTTTATTGAGGCAGGCGAGTGCCCTGTCGGGATCTTCTGCGATCTCAGCAGGGCCTTCGACTGCGTCGATCATGATATTCTTATTGCAAAATTGTACGATATTTGAATAAGGGGGAAGAAACCTTTAGACTGGATATCGTCATATGTAAGGTACAGGAAACAATTTGTTCCAATTCATTATAAAGACGAGACTAGTATAAATAAATATAACTCAGAATACTCGATAGTGGAGATGGGTGTTCCACAGGGATCAGTTTTAGGTCCCTGTCTTTTTCTACTTTATGTTAATAGTTTAGATTTGCTTCTTACTGAACTGTTTTTTACCATTTATGTGGATGATCTATCCTTAATAAAACTGTTTCTACTCACTATCAGAATATTTCATTTAATTATAGGATTTTACATTGTACTGTATATGTATATGAACATATTATTTATTTGTTTTTATTATTATTATTTTTATTCATTTATTCTTTTATTGTTTTATTGACTATTGCTATTTTACATTTCATGTAATCTTTTGAGCAAAATAAAGGATTCTTACTTACTTACTTTTACTTCCTTACAGAAAAAAATCTACCATTTTTTTAGATATTTTCAAAAATGGTAGATTTGAATTTTTTCAAATTTCAACCCTCTTCAATTTTACCACTGAAGGTTAAATTAAAAAAAGTTTCAAACAAATTAATTAGATAATAATTAATACAGAAAAAATTTTTATAATCTTTTTCAATATTGTCAAAAATAGCAGAGATGATTTTTTTCAAATTTCAACCCACTTCAATTTTCCTCTTGAAAATTAAATCGAAAAAAGTTTCAAATAAATTAATTAAACAATTAATTGGTACAGAAAAAAATCTTTAAATTTTTTTTCGACATTTTCAAAAATTGCAGAGATATGAACTTTTTTAACAAATAATCCTTTTCAATTTTTCGCACCCTTGAAGAATAGATCGGAAAAAATTACAAACCAATTATTTATATGACTAATATGAAAAAAAAATCGTTAAATTTATTTTTTCGAAATTTTCGAAAATGACAATTTTAAAATAGAGCGCCATCTATTATGTAATAGTCAAAATTCTGTCAATTTTATTAAAGGTAACCTGTAAAATTTTTTATTATGTGTCAGGAATTATGTTACATGCAAAGAGGTGCTTGTTTATTTTTTTTCAATTTAATTTATTTTTAACTTTTATTTTAACACATTTTTTCAAAATTTAAAAAATAAAAGTGTCGACAAATTAGAATTACATGAAGAAATCGTTCAAAAATCTGTTTTTCAAATTTTTTAACGAACAAATACGTTTTGCAATTGTAAATAATTAAAATTAACATTTAAATCGATTTTTGCAAAACGATAGATATTTAATTTTAATATATTTATGGAACCAATAATACATTTACGTGTATTATTGGTTGCATATAAATATTAAATTGGATTTCAATGTTTTTATAGGAAATATGTCAACTTTGAAAAATTTTGGATTATTTGAGACAATAGTATCCTATAATTACTTTTAATTCATGAATTTTCGATTTCTATAAAGATGGCGCTAAAATCGACGTTATTTATTTGCTGTATTCTTTCTTTTATAGTACTAAATTCCTTATAATTATTTTGTCGCATGTTCAAGAATAGTATTTATATTAATAACCTTTGGAAAAAAAACTAAAAAAATCAACCACAAATTAATACGTAACTTCTTCGCCATTTTTGAAAATACTTAAAAAGATCATTTGACGTCTTTATGCTGTGATTATTATGCATGATTTAAAAATTACACAGGTTAGATAGAATCGTCCAAGTTTGCGCATGACGTCAGCTGGAGTCCAAACGAAATAATTTAACATTGGATTGCATAGGGTTATTGTGTCTTTCGGGCAGTTTTTAGTTTGTTACGGCTATATGTTTAATAAAAATGTATTGTAAAAAATTGTATACTAAAAAGTGATAACTACTTTAATAAAGGTATAAACTTTTTTTACGATTCCGATGTGCTTTATATGTTATAAAAACTATGTAAAAACCACAAAATGTTCAATTATGTTATGGCTAATTTTATCGTATCGTTAAACTAAATATCAAGTATGTAACAAATAAAATACTTTAGATTAACTTTAGAGTGATTTTATAAATGTTTAATCAAAAAAATATTTTTTATAAAAAAGTGATTTGAAATAGCTTATATCGTCAGTGAAACTTATTGATGCACATTGTTATTGCAGGTTTATGTTACTTAGGTTTTCATATACCTAGTGCTTAATTTACACTCAAAGAACGAATATGGCAAACGTAAATACGAGCATAACTTACATACAAATTGGTATGTAAAAATTTTTCATAAGTTGTGCAGTGCTTTATTGTTATTATTGAATAAAATGCTAACTAATAAATGAATACGTAACTACTTACAGCTATTACACAATACATCTTACATAACTTTTTTTGTATTATTTAAAATAAAGTCTAAAAATGTTAAACATGTTTATTCATATAATAACCTACTGTTTTTGTAATAAAGGGCACTTCGGAAATCGAAAAAACTTTGTACTGTTTTTAGAGCGAGTATTACTGTTACACCAAACACAGCGCAATATATTTTTAATCAGTTCATACGTGAAATTAAATAAAAATATGCCAAAAAAGACAATAACCTCATATTATGACACATTAAAAATTTTTGATGGGCACCAGGTGACGTCACATTTCCTGCGCAATGTCTAACCTGATATATTTCAACCATGATTATTATGCATATTGCATGATAGACATGACATTTTGACAAAAATAAATCTATTTTTTCGGTATAATATTTGTATCATCCGACTTTATGGAAACTTCTTAAATAGTGCTTCTTCTGTAACATTCTGTAAGTACAGTTTATTCATTATTTTGTTGGCAAAATATGTAATTAAAAAAGTTAAACTCTAGGTTTAACTTGGAAGTCATAGTCAAAAGCTAAAAACGCGCACAAAACTACTGGAGAAAAAAATTTCTTCAATTTTGTTCTTTGTTCTAATTAAATATTAATCTAGTTTAAAATGTCTGGAAAAGAGACTTTGTTACTTTAATATGCACTTATTATCTATAAAGCAATAATTATTATTATTATTAGAGCTGAAACTCATCAATTTTCAATAATAAAAAGCATCAAAAACCACACAGATGATAACTATTCCCGTCCATTTATTAAAATATAACTAAACGTTATATAAAGCAATATTCACAACTACCCATTATTTGATTCCCATACGTCGGACCAACCTAACTTTTATCTTGGGCCGCGACGCGGCGGTCCTATATATTGCAGCACCGTTTTCTAGAAAAGTAAGTAAGTTATCAAAAAAATCACCGAAATAAAAAAGTTTCTTTGATTCTTTGGCTACAACTTTGTCGCTTACTATATACATCTATCTTTAAAAACAATAAAGTTTTCTCGATCGAGTATTTGTTGCTGCATTTTTACCAAATTTCTTGTAACCAACATTTTAAAAATAAATTACTTGTGACACGTAATTTTTTTTGCATTTCTGTCATGAAAGTCGTGATAACAAAGGTCTAGATTGGTTCTCCTAAAAATTTCAATTCAATCGGACTTAAACTAAGAGAGATATAGGATGATAATTAAAAAATTTAAAAAAATCCCTAAAATATGAGATTTTTTGGAAATTGTCGATTTTGGCAAATTTGGCGATTCCAAATTGTCTGGTGAACTCCAAAATCGGATCCGCCAGGTCGATTTACATAAGAATATATTTTTTTAGGTGGTTGTTCGCGAGTGTTATAGATGGTCCTTCAGTTCCACCAAGCGCGCAAAACGTTTGCAAATGTTTGCGAATAATCAGCAATGTTTGCAAACAAATTAATAAGCCTGGTGGAAACGAAATTAAGAATGTTTGTAAACATATGCGAACAATTGCAAACGGGGGGTCAATTTTTGATATTGTACGTTAATTTGCGTATTCGTAAATTTGAGTATGGAAGTAAACGAATACGTTTCTAAATTCCAATTTTTGACAGGTCTACGCAAATTAAGAAACGAATCTTTTAGGTCTTCGTAATGATAAGAAGGGTAGACTTGGCAACATGTCAAATAAAGAGTGGTTTGACAATACATAATAACATAGTCCACAAATAGTAGACTTAAAAAGAAGAATATTATTTAATCTAACCCTGTTTTTACCGAAACATTATTCATTGTTTTTATTTTCGGATAGCTCATATTGCTTATATCTTGTTTTAAAAAGAAATGGCAGAAAATAAAAAAAACGGGCTGCTAATGTTAGCGAAAATCAAAAAATATTACTTCTTGAGTACATAAAAACAAAGCCCGAACTACTCAACGGCAAACATACTCAAAGTTTTACATTAAAAGATGCTACCAATAGTTGGCAAACTATTACAAATATTTTAAATAGTACTCCTGGCGCTACAAAAAACTGGAAAGAGTGGCGTAAAGTAAAAGTACCTGTATTTTATATTTCGTAACTTGAATACCCATAGACATGTTCTTTCAGACATGGCATGATCTGCGAAGTAGAACGAAATGTAAGCAGTCAAGGAATAAAATAGAATGTAATAGTACTGGAGGAGGAATTTCTCAAGAGGAAGCCCTAACTAATGTTGAACAAGAGGTATTAAATCTTATTCAACAAGTATCGCTTGAAGGGCATAATGTTCCAGAATCGTCTACAAAATTTTGTTTTAATCTGGAAGAGAATGAAATTGAAATCAACTCAAATATTGAAATGAAAATTGCGAGTGAAGGATCAACAGAAAATGAAGTAATCGAACAGAGTGAAGAAGTGCTTACGACTGGTTCACCATTTCATGAAAATACACATGAATCGCCACCAAATAATTCTGAGAGATTACATGCAGTAACAACAAAAAAATTGTCAAAAAAAATGCCGAAGAAGTTAGACAACCTTATAAATTCAGCTCTAGCAGCAACGTCATTTAATAAAAATTTAGAAAAAAAAATAATATAAAAAGTGAATATTATAACAAGAAAATAGAACATATGAAAGTGATAGAATCTTTAAAGTTAAAAAAAGTGAAAAGTTCGCAATCAATTGCAAAAAGTCTAAAAGTTTTAGCGAATCGAAAGGCAATTTAGATTTAAATATGTGTATGGAGTGAAGACGAGTAAAATCTTGTAA
The DNA here is from genome assembly GCA_963243735.1 of Neocrepidodera transversa. Taxonomy (NCBI): domain Eukaryota; kingdom Metazoa; phylum Arthropoda; class Insecta; order Coleoptera; family Chrysomelidae; genus Neocrepidodera; species Neocrepidodera transversa. The sequence goes on along the minus strand of OY725345.1, from coordinate 26,545,027 downwards.
AAAGTTTAAATATTTATCTTTTTAAGACATCTATACAGGGACACATAAAGTGCATCATATGGGAAACTTATTTTGTTGCCAATTTCTCTGAAAATTTCATTCTCGATAAAAGTTAATGTTAGTTATTTTATTCATCATTAAAAGTTAATGTATTATCTAGAACCAAATTTTTAGATCATTATTGAGATAAATTCATTGTTTTTACTATCCTTCGTATATTATATATTTAAAAAGGTATTAAAATTTTTGTTCTAGGTAGTACACACACTTTTATAAGAAGTCACAATTTTCTTGTTTTTGTGTAGTTTTGATTTAAATGTAGTTTATTAAGAGTTGAGTTTTTATTTCTATTTATTAATGTTTTTTTTTATATATTTTTCTTTTTTTTAATTATATGTTTGTTAAATAGTAATAATAACAGTTTTTTATTAATAGGTAATTAACTTGATTGTCTTAACAAAAAATGAAGAAATTAATCTAAAGGTTTAATTTCTTCGATCTAAGGCTCGCACAATTCTTATCCTGGCTCTTCGGCCATCTGCTAACTCAGGATTAATTCTTCTAGCTGCAATGACATCTTCATTATCAATATTTCCATCAATAATCCCAAAATCATCTAGATTATCTATGGGTTCAGGTTCTGGTTGTGGTATATTTATATGCGATACACATATTATGCAACACTACACAAGAGTTTATAATTTTACAGCAAATATCAGGAGTGTACTCTATGTTTTAGTAAACACCGGAACCTAGCTTTCAACAATCCATTACATTGTTCAATTTTTACCCTTGTACTTTTATGAATGACATTGTAATGATATTCAGGAGTATTTGGTTGAACTTCATTAAATGGAGTTAATAACCAGCTTCTAAGTGGATACCCTGAATCACCTATAACAAAGGATAATGATAAAGTACAGACACTTGATAATTTTTCTTTAAATTAATACCTAAAAGAAAATAATCTTGATTGCCTCTTTGATGAATATTCCTTAATACAGGATGTAGGTTGGATTGATTCCAAATGTACGCATCATTAGTACTTCCAGGATATTTCGCACTCACATTAATAATTCTTAAATTGCTGTCACATACCTAAAAATAAAACATGTATAAAACTAATGATACTTTTCAGTTGCATATAATACTTACCAACTGAACATTAATCGAGTGATATTTTTTTCTGTTAACATAAACATGTTCAGGGAAATCCGGGTGGTTGATATTTGGAGGAACAATGGCGACATGGGTACAGTCTATACAGCCGATAACACCAGGAATATCATGATCTTCACTGAATCTATAAGTTTGAAATAGGTATTCACATTATATCAATTTCAAAATTTAAATGTAGATTAAAAATAAATTACTTTCGCCTGATTTCATTTAGTTCCTCAAAATTTTCTGGAAATTTTACCCATTCATTGAAAATGTTCGGTTGTAATAAAGCTTCTGTTACTTCTTTTATGTATTGGGAAACTTCAGACTGACATACATCTAAGTATTTATTGCTACCCACATCTGTCTGGTAGCTTCCACTTGCGAAAAACTTTAAGGCAACTAAAATCTAAAAAAAATCTTTTATAAAAATGTAACTATTTTGTCATAAGAGTAATAACCTTCGTCATGGCATCCAAATCTGTTGGACGTTGTGCTGGACGTATATATGGTTGTAAACACTCCAACAGAAATCTAACAAGATCTTTTGATAACCGAAAGTTCTTCATAAAAAGTCGATCATTCAATTCCTGGAATGGATCTCGAGGATTTCGTTGATTATTTGGTCTATTTGTTGTTCCGCATTTTCCAAATTGCATATAGCGATAACATTAACTTAATTTGTTAAATATAAAAAATCACGAATAAAATAATAAAAAACACAATAATATTATAGCCTAACCTTCAAATGTCTAAATATAAGAAAAGTATACGTAAATACCGTTGTTTGCGTTTCTCAGCGCTCGCAGCAGAAACGTATAAGATGAACGCATACTTAAAGATGCGAACGTCCATAAATCGGATTTCGACGTCGTTCGGTAATTTGCGAATGATTTTTATACGTTTCTAAAGTTGCGAACGGTCAAAAATTCCGGCCGCTGTCGATACCTCAAAGAGATTTGTTGTTTGTGCGCGTTTAGTGGAAACGTATTTTCAGTAGTTTATTTACTTTTTAGGTACAATTAGTATTTATCGTTGACAAGCGTTCGCAAACCCACTGTTATTCGCGAATTCTTTTTTTGTTTTTTACTAGACAAACAGAACCAAATAAACGTTTTCAAATGTTCACAAATATTTGCCAATGTTTGCTTGTAATTGTTTTTTGGTGGAAACGCACCTTTAGATATCCCTCGTTCTCCTACTAAAACAGTGTTGCCAGAAAAAGATTGACTATCCTATTTCAGGTACATGTATTTCACTAGTATAGGCAACCTCAATTGATTTTCTATTATGTATTTCATAATTTTAATTCTTGAATTTCTATTATGTTTTTCATAATTTTAATTCTTGAATTTCTATTATCTTTTTCATAATGGAAATACGTGTATTCAAATTATGAAATAGATAATTTTAATTCATTAACAGAATAATTACGGAATTAAAATTTTTGAAGGAAAGATTATTTTTTTTTCTTGATTTTTAAACGATGTTATTAAATACCCAAACGGCGCGCCATATTATTAGTTTTTTTACATGTACCAACTATAATAAAATTTATTCTTTTGAAAGTTTTTTCCATCCAACCATATTGTGGGGTGGGGAAGGATGAAAGTCTCAAATTTAGACAACAGAAATCTATCTCCCCCTGTCGACCCTACCGACAGGAATTTTTTGTAACGTATTGGAATTTTTTATTAATAAAAAATAAATAGGTAGGTACAATATTTTTTTATGATTACCGATAGAGCGGGACATCTAGTGAAAATAATGTTAATTGAAATTTAAATTATTTGTCTAATCTGGCAACGTCTAATACCTATGTGGTATAACGGTGGTTTTTTTTGGTGGGGCTATACTGCAATTCGCGCGTTTTTTTAGCGTCTAACCGGCATTCATTAACGCGCATCCGTGAGTTACGGTCACGTTCATGCAAATATTTTGTGCCTCTTTGAGTGATTTTTCGGTGTTTTTTGTATGTATCAACTCTATACAGGGCTGATATATTTGTAAGTATTTTATTGATTTTAATTTTTTAAATATACATTTACCTATATACGTATAATAATTATTTGATAATTTTCCTTCGCTTGTCCTCGATATAATTATGACATTGTAGTTTCCATGAAACATACTCGTCAGCACGATTTTTTCTAGACTAAACAAAAAGATCCCGGTATCTCCGCTCCCTGTCGCATTCCACTCATTCCATTTTCGTGCTCGTCAGCCGCGGTTTAAAAAGTGTTAAGTGTTTTTGAAAGTTCAAAATGCCAAAACGGGGACATTTTTCTCCAGATAGAGGTAAAAATAGTGCAATAAAAAAGTTTAAAAAGCAGTTACGTGAAATGCAAGAACAATTAAACAGAATGCAGAGTAGTGAATCTAGTGCTAATGAAAGCTCAAAAGGTATGTTCTTTTTGTGTATACTTAGTTATAAACATTAACTATTATTCGTAAAGGAAAAAACGTGCGTTATTCCTTCTGAATACTGGTTAATGGGATAAATAAATCAAAAAAGTGGATTCGGTTTTAATTAAATTTAATTCTTCATACGACGAATGCACTCATATTCTTATAATAATAACACACTGTAAGAAAAACAAACATTCAGGTCATAGGACCCAGACATCGTTCGTACACTTAAAAACATATATACAGAATAGTGTATTAATTATTAATTCTTTTTCGATCAGTAAAATAAACATTTGAATTAGTTTTGGTAAATATTCCAACACCAAGTAGTCGAAATATACAGAGTGTACTCCGTAAACTGTTTTTTATACCAACTTATAAATATCATTCCAAAGCGTAAAGTGAATAACGTGCGTTATTCCTTTACCTGTTTAAAAAAAAAAAAAAAAAAAAAAAAAAAAAAAAAAAAAAAAAAAAAAAAAAAAAATCATTGTACTGTGTGTAAAGTGAATAACGTGCGTTATTCCTTTACCTAATTATAAAAGCAATTTATTGCGTTTAAAGTGAATAACGCGCGTTATTCCTTTACCTGTTTTAAAAAAATCATTGTACTGTGTGTAAAGTGAATAACGTGCGTTATTCCTGTACCTAATTATAAAAGCATTGTATTGTGCGTAAAGTGAATAACGTGCGTTATTCCTTTACGTGTTTATAAGAGCAATGTCTTGTGTGTAAAGTGAATAACGTGCGTTATTCCTTTACCTGTTTATAAAAAGCATTGTATTGTGCGTAAAGTGAATAACGTGCGTTATTCCTTTACGTGTTTATAAGAGCAATGTCTTGTGTGTAAAGTGAATAACGTGCGTTATTCCTTTACCTGTTTATAAAAAGCATTGTATTGTGCGTAAAGTGAATAACGTGCGTTATTCCTTTACGTGTTTATAAGAGCAATGTCTTGTGTGTAAAGTGAATAACGTGCGTTATTCCTTTACCTGTTTATAAAAAGCATTGTATTGTGCGTAAAGTGAATAACGTGCGTTATTCCTTTACGTGTTTATAAGAGCAATGTCTTGTGTGTAAAGTGAATAACGTGCGTTATTCCTTTACCTGTTTATAAAAAGCATTGTATTATGCGTAAAGTGAATAACGTGCGTTATTCCTTTACCTAATTATAAAAGCTAATTATTGAGTGTAAAGTGAATAACGTGCGTTATTCCTTTACCTGTTTATAAAAAGCATTGTATTGTGCGTAAAGTGAATAACGTGCGTTATTCCTTTACGTGTTTATAAGAGCAATGTCTTGTGTGTAAAGTGAATAACGTGCGATATTCCTTTACGTGTTTATAAGAGCAATGTCTTGTGTGTAAAGTGAATAACGTGCGTTATTCCTTTACGTGTTTATAAGAGCAATGTCTTGTGTGTAAAGTGAATAACGTGCGTTATTCCTTTACCTGTTTATAAAAAGCATTGTATTATGCGTAAAGTGAATAACGTGCGTTATTCCTTTACGTGTTTATAAGAGCAATGTCTTGTGTGTAAAGTGAATAACGTGCGTTATTCCTTTACCTGTTTATAAAAAGCATTGTATTATGCGTAAAGTGAATAACGTGCGTTATTCCTTTACCTAATTATAAAAGCTAATTATTGAGTGTAAAGTGAATAACGTGCGTTATTCCTTTACCTGTTTATAAAAAGCATTGTATTGTGCGTAAAGTGAATAACGTGCGTTATTCCTTTACGTGTTTATAAGAGCAATGTCTTGTGTGTAAAGTGAATAACGTGCGATATTCCTTTACGTGTTTATAAGAGCAATGTCTTGTGTGTAAAGTGAATAACGTGCGTTATTCCTTTACGTGTTTATAAGAGCAATGTCTTGTGTGTAAAGTGAATAACGTGCGTTATTCCTTTACCTAAAAAAAAAAAAAAAAAAAAAAAAAAAAAAAAAAAAGGAGGGGGAATAACGTGCGTTAATTCTTCTGAATACTTACTGGAATAAGATCATGCGATCCTTTCAGTATTGTCACATACATTAGTAAACAGAATATACATATTAAAAATACCGGGCGGTATTGTCTTTAATGGAGAGGAGATAAAATAGAACATGTCTTTTCTCTTTACAGACTCTTCAGACAGCGAATCACAGGGTGAGGTTTTTAGAAACTTCGATCCAGCGCAGGCACCAGTAATTGAAACGCAGGCGCCTTTAGACTCGCACACAATAACAATCGAAGGAAACTGTGACCAACCGGCTGATGGTCTACCAGAACAAAACATTACTGTCTTGGGCGAAAAACCAGATTGCTATGAGACAGAAGGAAAGCCTATTCATGAAGAAATCCTTGTTCGTTGGAATTCATATTTGACAAAAGGCATAGCGAAGGAACAACGAAAGGAACTTTATACCAATTACAAAATTCCAACCAACTGTAGATCCTTAGTTCCTCCCCAGATTAATGGCGAAATTCACGCCTGCCTACCAAAACCAGCGCAGGAACACGACAAATACATGATGGCACTACAACAACAACTAGCGCATGGACTATCAGCAGCGGGAATTGTCATGGATAAAATGCTACTTATCCCCGAACATTCAGAAAATCTGAAGATTTTGGCGGATGCCTGCCAATTATTTAGCAATGTCCACTACGCCATATCAGCTCACAGAAAATATAAAATAATTCCACACTTAAATAACGATTGTCAAAAAGTCGCAAAGACGTTAAATATGGATGAATTTTTATTCAACAAAAAATTCGCAGAAGCAGTAAAAAATGAACAGACTATAAAAAAAGCAAGCGCAGATTTTCAAAAGAAAACTTGGCAACCAGCTCTTCCCTTACCAGGACCTTCAGGTATACAATCAACGTATCATTTAAACTACCAGCGCCATCAGTACAAAGGGAGAATGAAGGACAAGAAAAAAGAAGAGAGACCGTCGGACCGTTACCCAGACCGTTACCGCAGGCAGAAGAGAGAGACCAAGAAGCACTACTATCGGAAGTAACTTCCACTCCAGAGGTAAGCCGCTATGCTGGGTGTCTTTCGGGTTTCAGAAAGACTTGGAAGAACTTGACACAGGACCGAGCGGTCTTAGGCTGGGTTAAAGGAATATCTATACCATTTACCTTAAAACCCATACAAACAATCGAACCATCTGTTAAGATCCCAAAAAAATTAATTAAAAATTATGAACAGTCAGTTAAAAAATTATTAAAAATAGGAGCCATTGAAGAATGTTGTCCAGTAAAAGGACAATTTATATCCTCTTATTTTTTAATTAAAAAGCCAAATAAAAGCTACAGATTCATTTTAAACTTAAAAAATCTTAATACCTTTATTCAAGCTCCTCATTTTAAATTGGAGGACTACAGAACTGTTCTGAAGCTTTTGAATAAAAATTGTTTTCTTTCAAATATTGACCTAAAAGACGCATATTTTTTAGTCCCGGTGAAAGGGAAATATAAAAAATACCTAAGGTTTAGATTTAATAATATCTTATTTCAATTTAATTGTTTACCTTTTGGTCTTAATATAGCCCCTTACATATTTACCAAACTCTTGAAGCCAGTAACGAAGAGCCTTCGACTTTCAGGTATACTTACAGTTTTTTACCTGGATGATATTCTAATAATAAATGAAACCAAGAAACAATGTTTAAAAGATACTCTAACAACACTAAGGCTACTTAAAAGTTTAGGCTTCAGAATAAATCGGGAGAAAAGTACATTAGAACCTCAACAATATATAAAATTTTTAGGCTTTAACTACGATACCATAAATATGCGGATTTTTCTCCCCAGTGAAAAAATTAAGTTTATAAAAGAATTAATTAATACATTTAAAAAGAAAAACAAAAAACACACTGTCAAGGATTTTGCCAGATTAATAGGTAAATTCGTATCTTCCTGTCCTGCTACAAGTTACGGTTTCACTCACATAAAACCTTTCGAGAGAATAAAACATGTTTCACTAGAAGGAGATTATCGTAATTACCATAGGAAAATTATCATTCCGAATTCATTATCAGAAGAATTAGAGTGGTGGCAGAAAAATGTTGGACTAGGCCAAGCTATAAAACCACTATCCTTCTCGCGAGAAATATTTTCAGATGCTTCACAAACCGGTTGGGGGGCTTTTTCCAACGGAATTAAATGTCACGGTTTTTGGGATAATCATGAATCCAAAATGCACATTAACTCCTTAGAAATTAAAGCAGCATACTATGCCTTAAAATCCTTTGCTAAAAACGAAACAAATGTTCGCATATTATTGAGGGTAGACAACCAAACTGCTATTTCTTGTATAAATCGAGGTGGAAGCATTAAATATTTAAATTTGAATAATATTGTTAAAAAGTTGTGGAAATGGTGTGAAGAAAGGCAGATCTTAGTTTTCGCCAGTTATATCTCTTCGATAGCAAACACAAATGCAGATAAGGAATCAAGGTCAATGGTCATAGACACAGAATATGAACTAAACGACAGAGTATTTAAGGAGATTGTAAACAACTTTGGCTATCCGGAAATAGATTTGTTTGCCACAAGAATAAACAAAAAATGTGAAAAATTTATTTCTTGGTTTCCAGACCCCGAATCCTTTTCAGTGGATGCATTTACCCTAGACTGGTCAAGATATTACTTTTATGCTTTTCCTCCTTTTGCTATGATCACAAGAGTTTTAGAGAAAATAATACAAGAAAGGGCTTCAGGAATCCTGGTTGTCCCTTACTGGCCAACACAACCATGGTTTCCAGTATTTAATAAATTGTTAACCAAAAAACCCCTTAATTTCAAACCAGAAAAATTTTTACTTATTTCTCCTTTTAGGAAGAATCATCCACTCCACAACAAGATTTCCCTGGTGGCAGGGAGATTATTCGGAGGTCTTTCTTGAAAAAAGGTATTCCTGAGAGTGCAATCGAAGTAATGATAGCATCTCTAACAGAAGGTACCCTAAAACAATATACAGCCTGTTTTAGAAAATATTGGACATTTTGTATGAGTGAGCAACAAGACCCTAGTGTATATAAGTTACAGAATTATTTAAACTTTTTATTATATAGTTTAAATAATGGAAATTCATTTTCAGTTGTGAATTCATATAGGTCAGCGCTAAATTTAATATTTAACCCACTAGAGCCCAATGATGATAAAATAATAAATAGATTTTTAAAAGGGGTGTCCAACATTCGTCCGTCAAGGCCAAAATACACTTCAACATGGAACCCCGATCCTGTTTTAAGACATCTGGAAAAATTTCATCCCTTAGAAACTCTGTGTTTAGAAGACTTGACACACAAACTTGTTACTCTAATGGCTCTAACATCAGCCAGCAGAGTACAGACACTTTCTCTAATTAGACTTCAATATATCAACATATTATCAGAAAGAATAGAGATTAAAATTCCAGATACAATAAAGACAACTGCCTCAGGTAAAAGACAACCTCTTTTAATTTTCCCTTATTTTAAGAGTAAACCACAATTATGCGTGGCGTCCACTATCGAAGCATATATTAAGAAAACTCAATCGTGTCGTAAGGCAGAACAACATCTAATACTGACACATAAAAAACCAATCCATAAGGCGTCTTCACAGACAATAAGTCGTTGGATCAGAAAGACGCTAAATAAAGCTGGAATAGACACATCTATATTCTCTGCTCACAGTGTACGCCACGCATCAACTTCCGCTGCCTTTAGAGCAGGCGTAACTATTGACCAAATAAGGACTACAGCAGTTTGGACACCTTCTTCTAATATTTTTTTTAAATATTATAATCGCCCTCTCATACAACCAAATGACAAATTCGCTAACACTATTCTTGAGTTATAGGCCTAATGAATTAAAGATATATCATGTGGTTCTCCATATTTTAGCTAGTAAGTTTTTTTTTATAACACTAGTTTTAGGGTAAAGATTGTTTTTCGTTTATTTATGTTTGTTATGTTTACATAAATAAATATATATTCAGAAAATCGCCCTTTTTGCTCTGAACATCTACAATGTCATAATTATATCGAGGACAAGCGAAGGAAAATTAAAAAATTAATCGACTTACCTTAAGGAAGATTAATTATAATTTTCCGAGCTTGTCCGAAGATATAATTATTACCCTTCCCACCCTAATATATGTGGATACATATTATTTAGTTCCCAGGTTTTTAGGCGATTTCCTTAACTCGCACTATAATGGAATGAGTGGAATGCGACAGGGAGCGGAGATACCGGGATCTTTTTGTTTAGTCTAGAAAAAATCGTGCTGACGAGTATGTTTCATGGAAACTACAATGTCATAATTATATCTTCGGACAAGCTCGGAAAATTATAATTAATCTTCCTTAAGGTAAGTCGATTAATTTTTTAATTTTCTACATGTGTATGTGTGTGTAGATAGGGGTATGTGTTCGTTATATATATAATATGGCGTACGTAAATTTAATTGGATATATATTATTAAAATTTCGTAAATTATTGTAGTCGACGAACGTCATTGTCGTTAAAAAAGGATCGTGTATTTTCCAGATAAATTTATTAGTGATTTTTTAAAAATAAAATATGAGATCCCGTATAAAATAAATACCAAAATCAAATTTTTATTTCGCATAAATGCTAAAATTGATTGTAAAATGTTGTTTTTTTTTGTTTGCAAAAATAGGTAGGTAATTACTGTTTCGATTATTTTGTATTTGTTTCTTTTTTTGAAGTTTTTATTTTTTTCTCGTATCTAAATTTACGTACGGCATATTGTATTTTTTTTTGGGACTTTGGCGATAAATTGTATTTCAGGTATTCTACAAAGTACGTTCCATTTTTATTATATTCGCCAAAGTATTAATATTTTTTCAAACGAAAAAAAATACCTATGATCGGAACCACCTGTAATTATTTTACCGGCACGAGATTCGTCGTATACACCTCGGTGGTGGGCGCATCCAAACAAGCGCGATTTGCAAGCTACGTTGTCAAATTGTTTCGCAATATCGCAGAACATGGACATTTTAACTATTAGTTTTTAATTTTAGTACTATTTTATCTTATTCGATTTATTTCAATAAAGTATCCTACATATTTTGATATTTTTAGAATTTTTATCGATGATTTATTTATATTAATATATTAACTTACTATTTAATTCAAAGATTTTTTTATAATAAAACGCGATAAAATATATTACTTAATTTATTTAATAAAAAAAAATTTTTAAGTAATTTTTCATAAATGATATTCAACATATAAAAAAAAAATATTTTTTTTAAGTTTTTTTTTAAGGATATGTAACTTTTCCTCCGGTTTTTATACAGACCGTCAAAAAATGAGTTAAAAATTTATATTTTTTTATTCTAATAAACGTTTTTTCTTTTTAATAATTTGCATAAAATTAAAATACATAAGATATATATACCTAGCTATAGTATCTACCTACTTACATATTTATTTACCTCTAAAATTATGTCATTTTTTATTGTAATTAACAATTTAATTAACAGTCCAAAAAATATTCAAAAATTGATTAGCGTAATAATATAGGCCAGAACAATAGTTTTAATTAAATTCGATATGATGAACGACGAAACCGATTTGGCAACGTTGCCCATCTATGAATTCGAATCGTTTCGGTGGTGCGGGAAGCTGACATTGACTATGGCGCGCCGTTTTATACCAAAACGGCGCGCCATACATTGACCCTGTTTCTCAAATTTGGACCTAACCTAAACAATTTTAATATTAATTTTTTTAAATCGAAATTACTTAAATTTTCCAATGTATTTTAGTCCGAAAAATTTGAAAACGACAAAAAAATCTCATTTTCATTTTCGATAAATTCGAACGAAACATTAATTAGGTACTTACTGATTTTCTCGGAGATCCTTAAGGCTAGCTATTCGTAGACAAGCTAGTTTCACAGACGCGCAGGGGTAAGAAACGAGGTAGGTTCGAAGTGCCTGATGGGCGGATACAATTCTCTGAGTTTGCAAGTAGTCAGGGCCGAACTCGCATTTTTAATATTCGTGAATACTTATCGCATAGTAAAAATGGTTAGCTCAAGGGTAGGTTAGGTTATTTATTATGAAATGTGGAAGAGATTAGAATTCATATTTTTCGATGTAACAAAAGGTTGTTTTTATACATATAACTATCGAAAAAAGAATTACCGTCAGCAAAAGAAAATATTTTTAAAAATGTAAACACAATACTCTTTTATAAGAATTTTTATAAAATATTGAATATGTGTTTACTAAAATTTCAGTTGTAATAACCCAATTTAACATTTTTTTTGTTTATTCTCATAATAATAAATTAGAACGAAATATTTATAGTTTAATAAAAAATGTGATTGTAAATTAAAAAATATTAACAGAATATATTGGGAATTGTAAATTTTTGAATTGGATATTTTTCTTTTGATTTATACACATCTATTCTAGTCAAAAGTGCTATTTTGTCCAGTTCGGGTTATAAAATTATGAGCAAAGTATCGTTGGTTGGATAATTTTATGTAGATATAATTTACGCTGTGTTTCATGTCTCGCAAACAAATAGTTTAAAAGTTGTAAACAATTTAATAAAAAAGATGTGTTGGTTTTTTTTTGCGGATACCTTGAAAAATATTGCAGATATCGAAAATTTAAAAAAGATCCAAACACTGCAAAATTTTTTTAAATTTTTTTTAGAAACAAGTTTTTACTTTTCTTTACTATAATTTTATTTTTAAAGTGAATACTTATCTAGGTGCGATAAGCGATTTTTGGATAAGTAGCAAATAGAAAAAAAATTAACTGTATTTTTATGTTCGCAAAAATATTAATATTTTCGACTTTATCCAAATTAATCACAAATATAATACTTTTAAATTATTGTCGTTTACAAATGAACATTCTACCTTTAAATTGGCGGGTGGTGGCGAGAATTGCAAAGAATTGAAATCTTAAAAATTTTAAATCTCTATCATTTTTGAAAATATTAAAAATATCTTATTAGACTTTTTCTATTATCATTCTAATTATTACGAAATTATTTTGTTTGCGAAAATTTGAACTTATGTATTTATAAATACGTATATTGTACGACAATAAAATAATAAATCATCAGAGTGTGTTGAAGTGTGCGTAAGTTTTTTTTTTAACATTAATATTTAATTTCATTTTTTTTTAGGTTTCTTACGTATACTTTTTTTTAAATTTTTAATATACAAAAGAAATATTAAAAATTTAAATTACAGTTTCGTGTATTTTTTTTTTGTTTTTTACATTTTTCAATTCACATTTAGATTCGATTGATATTTTTAACGAATAAATTTCACATTTATTTCAATTTTTATTAAAAAGTAATTGTGTGTTTGTTTTCAAACATTTTTTCATTTACATATTTTCATATTTACATGTCATAGAACAACTATTTTCATATATATATATATATATATATATATATATATATATATATATAAATATTTATTTTAGAATGGGTTCATTTCAAAAAAAATGCATAAAAAAATACACGTCGTAAATTAAATAAATTTAATATCGAAACGAATCGCTATTTGAATGTACTTTTAATTCGTTTATGTACAAATTTAAGAGATAATACCATGGTTCCTTTTCGACGACGACAATCGACAGTATCTTTAGATATAGTTGACGTTGAAAGAAAACATGGTAATATTTCTAAAAAAAATTCTCCAATTTTATTTCGTCGTCAATTAGTAATACGTCTTGAACGTATGTTGATCGATATGGGAAATGATCAATTAATTTCTTCAAAAAATCACAATTTAAATAATTTCCCTTTCTTAAAAAATAAATTAGTTCCTCCTGTTTATTTTAAAGATGATACTAATTTTTATTCGTTACATTCGATATCTACCATTGCACGACCCATAACACGTTCAATAAAACATTCAGTAACACCTTCAATAACACATTCAATAATACGTCCAATAATACGTCCAATAACACGTTCAGTAACACCTTCAATAACACGTTCAGTAACACCTTCAATGACAGATTCAATAATACGTCCAATAACACGTTCAGTAACACCTTCAATAACACGTTCAGTAACACCTTCAATGACAGATTCAATAATATGTCCAATAATACGTCCAATAACACGTTCAGTAACACGTCCAATAATACGTCCAATAACACGTTCAATAACACGTTCTACAACACGCTCTGTTTCGCCCTTATCTATATCATCACCGTCGTCATTATCATCACAAAATTTATTATTATCATTAACGTCGTCACCATTGCAATCATTTCAATTTAGAGGATTTTCCAATGTAACTAATCATCATTTGGCTGTACTATTAAATCGTTTATTCACAAATTTAAGAGATAATACCATGGTTCCTTTTCGACGATTGACGGTATCTTTAGATATAGTTGATGTTGAAAGAAAACGTGGTAATATTTCTAACAACATTTCACCAATTTTATTTCAACGTCAATTAGTAATTAAATTAATTAAAATGTTTACGGATTTACCGAATAATAAATTAGTTCCTTTTATTCAAAGTACACGTAATAATGTTTATTCGTTACAAGCGACATCTTCTATTACACGACACATAACACGTTCAATAACACGTTCATTTTCTTCATCTTTGTCTATTACTACATCAACACTATTAGAAATACAAACAGAAATAATAACACCACCACTACTACCCGTAATATTATCACAGTTATTACCATCACAAACTTTATCACTACTACAATCACCATCACTATTACCACCACTACCACCACCACCTCCACCATTTGTCGAATCACCACCAGCACCACGTCGATTTATAAGAAATCCCTTAAACAATAATAATAATAATGCGCGCAATCGTCGTCGCAGACATGCCGAAATTCCACGGCGAGTTACTCATCGATTAGCTATTTCGATTAGTGTTGAAAATTTAGAATTACTTGCTGATAATGCTTTTAACGTAGGAAATCTTACAGATTTTTGTGCTCATTGCGGAGCACTTTTTTTTACTAAAGAATTTAAAAATAGGTCAAATGTTCGTTTAATTTGTTGTCAAGACGGGGCCTTTTCGTTGCCACCCTTGAGTCAATGGTCAAATGAAATTAAAAATTTATATTTAGATGATGCCAATTTTCGACGAGAAATTCGCTCGATCAACAGTATGTTTGCGATGGCTTCTTTCAAAACGAGTCAACCTACTGTCGATCGACGTGGTGGTGGTCAGGGTCATTGGTGTTTTTCCGTTTCGGGGCAAATTTATCACATGTTGGGAGGCATACCCAACGAAAATCACTTAAGAAATCCGGTTTTGAATCATTATTACTTTTTAGATATAGAAGATGCCTTAGAAAAACGTAACGTAATATTAGAAAATTGAGTTAGCCCCGAAATTTTAGAAGTAATTGAAAGGTCCCTCAGACGAGAAAATAGATATATCAGAGCTTATAAAACTGTTGCGGAAATGTTGCAAGATGAAAGGGTTCGTTTAAATTTAGAACCGAACGAAACCATCGATAATATTGTGGTGGGTTTCGTTAGTCACGGAAACATTAACCGGTCTCGGAGAAATTTAGATTTGCCAGACAGCCGTAGCGAAATTGCGGCTATTTTTCCAGGAAATGAACTTCCGGAACGAATGGACCTAATTTTATATCCTCATAATCCTAACGCTTCTCAAGCTCATATGAGGCATCATCAATTAAAAAATTTATCACCATTAGCGGATCCATTCGTTTATCCTTTATTATTTCCCAGAGGAGATAATGGCTATTCTATCGATTTGAATTATACCGATCGACGAATGAATCGTAATAATAGAGTAAAAACGGTAACCATAAATGAATTTTACAAATACAGATTACAAATTAGAAGGGGATATTCGACATTGCATAATGGGGGAAAATTATTTCAGCAGTATATCGTGGATAGTTGGTGTAAAATCGAAGCTAATAAATTATGGTATTTGAAACAAAATCAAGAAAAATTCAGGGTAGCTAGTGAAACGGCATTACGTCGAATTAATGCCAACAGACAACAATTAAGACAAAATACTGACGTTACAAATGACATGAGTCACATTGGGAAATCCATAATTATATTACCTTCGTCGTTTCAGGGTGGAGAGAGGAACTTGCAACGTAGATATTTGGACGCCATGACAATTATAGCCAAGCACGGTAAACCAGATTTATTTATAACGATGACTTGTAATCCAAAGTGGCCGGAAATTCAGACAAATTTACGCGACAGGCAAAAATGGGACAATAGGCCTGACTTAGTTTGTAGAGTTTTTCACACGAAATTATTAGAATTAATGGACGATCTCGTCAACAAACAAATTTTGTTTTTTGACAAAAAGTGTTTCTCGTGTATATGTGTGTGTATAAATAAAACATTTTATATTTTTGACGATTTGTCATTGTTGTACTTTTAGTTGCTTTTTTTCATTTATTTTTCAATTTTTTATTTAAATTTTAATTCAAAAATGGATGTTACACATCTTTTTAATAAATTCATGACTGAAATAAACTATTATCATTTTGATTATAATAAAGTTCATATCGTTAAATCTAATTTATTTCATTTAAATTCCAAATATTCTTTGGCACATTGTGTAGCCAAAGATTTATTTATGAGTCGCGGCATTGCCATAGAATTTAAAAATCGATTCGGTCGAATCGATGAACTTAAACAGCAACAAAGACAAATCGGAGATGTCGCAATTTTAAATGTAGAAAATAAATTCATTTATTATTTAATTACCAAAAATAGGTCGTTTGAAAAACCGACCTATTTTTCAGTTTGGCAATCATTAAATAAACTGAAAAATCACGTTGTAACTCATGGAATATCTCATTTAGGTATTCCTAAAATTGCTTGTGGCTTGATTGGCATATAATTAAGCAAATGTTAGAATACATCTTTTATGATGTAAATATTGAAATTATATGTTGTACCATATAAAATGATAATTATTTTTCTTCTTTTTTTTTAAATTATCTATATTTTTATTATTATTATTATTATCTTTATACGACGTGATTTTTCAATTATATGTATTATAAAATGTTTTCTGCCAACAATTTAATAAATATTAATTGTATTATTACTGTATAATAACTATTTATATAAATTTATTGTAACATTTTTTTCAACGACATGTTTATAAGTCATATTGTATATTGACATTGTATTATTATTGTTATTATTATTATTATATACAATGAAATATTTAAGTATTTATATTATCTAAAAATTTTTATAACGACGTTTTGTAATTACAAAATAAAATTAAAAATAATCGCTTAAAATGATATTACGATTAGAATTTTTTCATTATACATATATTTTTTCTACGTTTTCTTTAAATTTTAATTTTATTTTGTAAATATTATTTTAAAATTTCAAATGATAAAGCGTGCAAATAATTTTTAAAAAAAATTTTTTTCGTTTCAAATTTTAATAATTCGATAAAAATTTTTTGAAATTTTAAAATGGCAGTGTTTGTTATATAATCCAAAACTGTCCGTTATTGTTTTATTTTTGTCAAAATAAAACTATATAACGCTGATGAGATCAAATGAGATCGAAACAGTTAATTAATTTTAATTCTTTCTTTTTTAATTTTTTTGGACAAAAACCATAGTTGAATTAAATTCTTTTATTTTTTTGGAATACATATCTATATATTTTCTAAATGAATTATTATTTTTTTTCAAAATATTATTTTTGTTATTAGGATAAACATGTGAACGTCCTCTTTGAGGATTCCACTAATCGTCGAAGGATACAGAAAAATCATCACTTCCTTTCGTGTACGAATACTTGAAATTTTCTTTACCTATACAAAAAAAAAGCAGAAGAAGAAGAAGACATTTTATTCTATAAAAGTTGAGTATATTTACAATAATAATTTCAAAAGAAATATAAAACAATTTTATCAGTTTTAATCTTTATTTTTTGTACGAAATTTTTATCATTTTTGAAATTGTTAATTACATTTAAATTTATTTATCAAAATACAAAATTACTTATCTTTTTTTTCTGTCTTAGAGAAAACGAAATTAAAATTGAAGGAGATTTTATCAAAAACAAAACAGCAGCAGCAGCAGTTATCAAGAAATGTGGATGTGTTAAACAGTGGTCATCTATTTATTTATGAGTTTCAAGAGATATAAAAGAAAACAATTGAATCTTCTCTTCTTCCTCTTCTCTCTCAACCTGCTCTCCTATTCTATATAGATGCGATATGTACGAAGAAGAAGAAAAGGAAACTTTAAATTTTAAAAGTTGAGTATATTTACATGATAACAACAATTATTCATAATTTTTATGATGTACTTCAATGATATAAAATATTTTCGTTGTTATTTTAGGAATAGAATTCTTGGACAAACATCTTTCGAATAAACAGGGATTAGAAGATTTATGGATGAATAGAAGAAATTTTGAAAATCACAAAAACTTGATAACGATGAAAAATTCCAGTACAACAATAATTTATTATACATTTTTTAATTTTTATTCCATTTCGTATATTGAATTTGTTGTATTTTCCTTTTCAAATTTATAATATATTTTCGTTGTTATTCTAGGAACGAGAGAGAGAGAGATCTTCACAGACATTTCATCTAATCGCACATATTATGGTAACGATGACAACATATAAAGAAAAATTCAACAAAGAGAAACTACAATAATGGCTGAAAGATATATTTAAAAATTATTTCATCATTTCTAAAAAGAAAAAGGAAAAAACAAATCAAAGGTATCAAAAATAATCTATAAATTAATTTTTTTTCATAAATTTTACACACACACATTTTCCAACAATTTTCTTATAAAATATGTTGACGAATTTTTAAAATGATATATTAATTCATAAGTTTTAAATTCGAAATTGTCTCAAAAATGTTTCATTTGTAGATCATTTCTGTCAATTTTGTCCTTTTTTTGTCAAATTTCATATCAAAAATGTTTCTACATTGAAATTATTTAACAAAATTATTGATCATTACATTCTTTACAATTATTTTTTTTATAAAAAAAGTTTGAAACATAAATAATGAAAAATAACATTTAAATTAAGTATTAATTTATATATATGCAACCAGTAATACATGTATATGTACATGTATTATTGGTTGTATAAATATTAATTTTTAAAAGACATCAATTAATTTGAATTATGTTATAAAAATAACTGAATTTCATTTCTTACATTCACTTTTACATTTTCAAACAAATTTTACGTTAAAAAAAATCAAAAATGTCTCATTTGTAGATCATTTCTGTCAATTTTGTCCTTTTTTTGTCAAATTTCACGTTAAAAGTGTTGATACTTTTAAATTATTTAAAAAAATAAAATGAATTTCATTTCTTACATTCAATTTTACATTTATAAACAAATTTTACATTCAAAAAATTCAAAAATGTTTCATTTGTAGATCATTTCTGTCAATTTTGTCTTTTTTTGTTAAATATCATGTCAAAAATGTTTCTACATTGAAATTATTTAACAAAATTATTGATCATTACATTTTTTACAATTATTTTTTTTATAAAAAAAAATTTTAAACATAAATAATGAAAAATAACATTTAAATTAATTATTAATTTATATATATGCAACCAGTAATACATATATATGTACATGTATTGTTGGTTGTATAAATATTAGTTTTGAAAAATATATTAATTAACTTGAATTATGTTATGAAAATAACTGAATTTCATTTCTTACATTCGATTTTACATTTACAAACAAATTTTACATTCAAAAAAATTAAAAATGTGTCATTTGTAGATCATTTCTGTCAATTTTGTCCTTTTTTTGTTAAATATCATGTCAAAAATGTTTCTACAATGAAATTATTTAACAAAATTATTGATCATTACATTTTTTACAATTATTTTTTTTTTAAAAAAAAATTTTAAACATAAATAATGAAAAATAACATTTAAATTAATTATTAATTTATATATATGCAACCAGTAATACATATATATGTACATGTATTGTTGGTTGTATAAATATTAGTTTTGAAAAATATATTAATTAACTTGAATTATGTTATGAAAATAACTGAATTTCATTTTTACATTCATTTTTACATTTATTAACAAATTTTACATTCAAAAAATTCAAAAATGTTTCATTTGTAGATCATTTCTGTCAATTTTGTCTTTTTTTTGTCAAATTTCACGTTAAAAGTGTTGATACTTTTAAATTATTTAAAAAAAAAATGAATTTCATTTCTTACATTCAATTTTACATTTACAAACAAATTTTACATTCAAAAAAATTAAAAATGTGTCATTTGTAGATCATTTCTGTCAATTTTGTCCTTTTTACCTCTCGCCCTTCAGATAAGAGAGGTATAGGAATCATGCTAAAAATTGGGTAGTGAGTTTTCAATGGATAAACACGTTTTGGGGTCCCTAGAATACGATTTTAATAGTTTCGCGATGATGTCTGTGTGTGTGTGTGTTAGTGTGTGTGTGTGTGTTAGTGTGTGTGTGTGTGTGTTAGTGTGTGTGTTTGGATGGATGTTGTAGTAACGATAACTCAAAAACTACTGAATAAAAAAATTTGAAATTTTGCATACAGGATTCTGATACCCTAGATTAGATCTGATTAGATTTTGGTGCCAATCGCACAACCGGAAGTGGCAGTTGCTATGGGTGATGACGCCATTATTATACAAAACGGCAATAAAGTTTTACACATATATTTTGTATACCCTATAGTTTATTTTCATCTCATTAAAATTTTCGAAACTTTTTCCATTGTTGCTAGATTTACAAAAAAGTAAATTTTTTTCATACTTTTTTGTGCCACCGTGTAAATTTTTGATTCAAACATGGCGAGAGGTCATGTGGTGGCCACATCAGATTTTTTTTGTTAAATATCATGTCAAAAATGTTTCTACAATGAAATTATTTAACAAAATTATTGATCATTACATTTTTTACAATTATTTTTTTTGTAAAAAAAAATTTTAAACATAAATAATGAAAAATAACATTTAAATTAATTATTAATTTATATATATGCAACCAGTAATACATATATATGTACATGTATTGTTGGTTGTATAAATATTAGTTTTGAAAAATATATTAATTAACTTGAATTATGTTATGAAAATAACTGAATTTCATTTCTTACATTCGATTTTACATTTACAAACAAATTTTACATTAAAAAAATTCAAAAATGTTTCATTTGTAGATCATTTCTGTCAATTTTGTCTTTTTTTTGTCAAATTTCACGTTAAAAGTGTTGATACTTTTAAATTATTTAAAAAAAAAATGAATTTCATTTCTTACATTCAATTTTACATTTACAAACAAATTTTACATTCAAAAAAATTAAAAATGTGTCATTTGTAGATCATTTCTGTCAATTTTGTCCTTTTTTAGTTAAATATCATGTCAAAAATGTTTCTACAATGAAATTATTTAACAAAATTATTGATCATTACATTTTTTACAATTATTTTTTTTGTAAAAAAAAATTTTAAACAAATAATGAAAAATAACATTATAATTAATTATTAATTTATATATATGCAACCAGTAATACATATATATGCACATGTATTGTTGGTTGTATAAATATTAGTTTTGAAAAATATATTAATTAACTTGAATTATGTTATGAAAATAACTGAATTTCATTTTTACATTCATTTTTACATTTATTAACAAATTTTACATTCAAAAAATGCAAAAATGTTTCATTTGTAGATCATTTCTGTCAATTTTGTCCTTTTTTTTGTCAAATTTCACGTTAAAAGTGTTGATATTTTTGAATTATTTAAAAAAAAAATGAATTTCATTTCTTACATTTGATTTTACATTTACAAACAAATTTTACATTAAAAAAATTCAAAAATGTTTCATTTGTAGATCATTTTTGTCAATTTTATCCTTTTTTTGTCAAATTTCATATAAAAAGTGTTGATACTTTTGAATTATTTCAAAAAATAAAATGAATTTCATTTCTTACATTCGATTTTACATTTAAAAACAAATTTTACATTAAAAAGATTCAAAAATGTTTCATTTGTAGATCATTTCTGTCAATTTTGTCCTTTTTTTGTCAAATTTTACATTCAAAAAATTCAAAAATGTTTCATTTGTCAATCATTTTTGACAATTTCGTCCTTTTTTTGTCAAATTTATATTTATGCAACGAGTAATACATTTGCATGTATTATTGGTTGTATAAATATTAAAAGTTAATTCTTGATATTATTTATATAAAATACGTAATTTCGTTTGAATTATGTTATCAAAGTAAGTAAATTTCATTTTTTTTATTTACAAACAAATTTTACATTTAATAATATCAAAAATGTTCCATTTGTAGATCATTTTTATCAATGTTGTCAATTTTTTGTCAAAAATATTGTATGTAATAAAATAAAACTATGTAAAACCACAAATCATTAAAAATTATTAATTCCTACTTTATCAATGTCAAATGAATATTCCTACGCCATTTATTTTATATTCGCAGAAAATTTGAATTTTATTAAAGAAAATTTATAAAACTAAATCAATAAACATCAATTCCTACTTTATCAATTTAAAATTAACGTTACTACGCCATTTATTTTTTAGTAGCAGAAACTTTGCATTTTATTAAATAAAAATCTGATGTGGCCAGCACATGACCTCTCGCCATTTTTGAATCAAAAATTTACAGGTTAGCACAAAAAAGTATGAAAAAAAATTACTTTTTTTGTAAATCTGGCAACAATGGCAAAAGTTTTGAAAAATTTAATGATACGAAAATAAACTATGGTATATATAAAATAAATGTGTAAAACTTTATTGCCGTTTTGTATAGTAAATGACGTCATCGCCCATAACAACTACCATTTCCGGTTGTCCGATTGGCACCAAAATCTAATCAGATCTAATCTAGGGTATCAGAATGCTGTATGCAATATTTAAATTTTTTTCATTCTGTAGATTTTGAGTTATCGTTACTACAACATCCATCCAAACACACACACACACACACAGACATCGGGAAAATATCAAAATCGTATTCTAGGGACCCCAAAACGTGTTTATCCATTGAAAACTCACTACCCAATTTTTAGCATGATTCCTATACCTCTCTTATCTGAAATGTTAGTCACGGGAAGATTAACCGGTCTCGGAGAAATCTAGATTTGCCATAAAGTCGTAGTGAAATTGCGGCTATTTTAATGGATTTAATATTATATCTGCATAATCCTAATGCGTCACAAGCCCATATGACTCACCACGAGTTAAGAAATTTATCGCCCTTAGCCGATCCGTTCGTATATCCACTATTATTTCCAAGAGGAGATAACGGCTATTCCATTGATTTACGTTATACCGATAATCGAGTGAATCGCAACAATTGACCGAAGGTAGTTACGATGAACGAATTTTATAAATATAGATTACAAATTAGGAACGGTTATTCAACTTTACATAATGGGGGGAAATTATTTCAACAGTATATTGTCAATGCGTGGAGTAAGATTGAGGCCAATAAATTAGGGGTTTTAAAACAAAATCAGGAAAAATGTAGAGTAACGAGCGAAACAGCATTGCGTCGTATAAATGTTAATAGGTAACAATTACCTTCATCATTTAAAGGGGGGGGGGAAAGAAATTTACAACGTAAATATTTAGACGCGATGACGATTATAGCGAAACACGGCAAACCGGATTTATTTATTACTATGACATGTAATCTTAAATGGCCAGAACTACAAACGAATCTTCGCGAACGACAAAAATGGGATAATAGACCTGATTTAGTATGTCGTGTTTTTCAAACAAAAGGAC
Source organism: Neocrepidodera transversa (assembly GCA_963243735.1). Taxonomy (NCBI): domain Eukaryota; kingdom Metazoa; phylum Arthropoda; class Insecta; order Coleoptera; family Chrysomelidae; genus Neocrepidodera; species Neocrepidodera transversa. The sequence goes on along the minus strand of OY725345.1, from coordinate 26,521,637 downwards.
GGACGCCAATTGAGCACTTTATTACCCTCAGGTAAAAAAGATACCGCCCAATTGACCATTTTACAGAGCAACTACGTTCCACATACATCACCGGTGTTACTTGTTCTGTCATAGAGATATCACAAGGAAAGCGCGTAAACATAACAGAGATATCTCTGTGATGCTCCTATGTCCTACCTAAAAAGGGAGCGAAACTCTTTTCTCAAGCGCCAAATAATGTCCCTTCTCTGTCGCAGTTATGTCTCAGAGATGTTTCAGTTTTGTGTCAAAAACGTCTCAGAAATGTTTCATTTTTGTCTCAACTATGTCTCAGTATTGTTTCAGTTTTTTGTGTCAACTATGTCTCAGGGATGTTTCAGTTTTATGTCTACTACGTCTCTAGAGGAGAAAGGTTTTACGGTAATACTACAATGAGAAAAATCTGATGTGGCCAGCACATGACCTCTCGCCATTTTTGAATCAAAAATTTACAGGTTGACACAAAAAAGTATGAAAAAAAATTATATTTTTGTAAATCTGGCAACAATGGCAAAAGTTTCGAAAATTTTAATGAGATGAAAATAAACTATAGGGTATACAAAATATATGTGTAAAACTTTATTGCCGTTTTGTATAATAATGGCGTCATCACCCATAGCAACTGCCACTTCCGGTTGTGCGATTGGCACCAAAATCTAATCAGATCTAATCTAGGGTATCAGAATCCTGTATGCAAAATTTCAAATTTTTTTATTCAGTAGTTTTTGAGTTATCGTTACTACAACATCCATCCAAACACACACACACACACTAACACACACACAGACATCATCGCGAAAATATTAAAATCGTATTCTAGGGACCCCAAAACGTGTTTATCAATTGAAAACTCACTACCCAATTTTTAGCATGATTCCTATACCTCTCTTATCTGAAGGGCGAGAGGTAAAAATATTAATAAAAAAACTGCTTCTTAAACCTAATTAATTATTATATTTTAATTTCATAAATATAATAAAAATTATTTTTCTTTCGGTTATTCCTCCTCTTTGTTTTCGCTGCTTCCCTTGACGGGTCCAGACTGCGGCAATTCTTTCAAATTCCTTCTCAGAATATGATACGGCATCTGAAAGGATTTCATTAATAGTTTGCGATTTTTAATATAAAAAACCTTCTAATATTCAAAGAGGAATCTCCTCCGAAAATTTTTCGTATGAATTTAGAAACACCCTCTGTATACATACATGTCCTAGCAGCATGCATCAATTGCCTGCAATTGGGAGATAGTGAATGTGATAAGTAAAATAATTGTTATTAATAATAATTTTCGTCAGAAGGCTATTTAATCATACAGGGTGTGGATTATCTCAAAAGCTACAAAAATAATTTTGAAAGTGTCAATTTTAGACAAAACTAAAAGGTGGCCGCTATTATTAAACACTGTTTAGTTTATTTTTCACATTCAGTGTTTCTTATGCCTTTGGTCAAAAATAGTAGATTACATACATACCTATGCAACAAAAATGAGAACTAATGCACTCTATTTAGCACCTAGCTTTCTACTTTTATAAACAGCACAGTAAACACGCAAAAAACAGAAATACTTCACAGATTTGCGCCACAGCTCGTCTCACATCTCGTTGCTGACATAACCTCGATATTCTTCTCTTCCTTTTTCTAGTATCAAATAGGGAACTGTTCTCTGTATGTGAACGTAACAACTACGAATCTAAACTACGTAATAAGACTCTCTTTTCACTCTCAATATGAATTATCGCTATAAGGTAAAAAATCTACTTCAATGTTATGTATAAGTACTACGTAACTGCTACAAAGTATTTACATAGTATCTATATCTTTGCATTAAATATGGAACATGTTTTGTCTTGGAAACGTAGCAGAGACACAGAAAGACTATGTAGAGTTTGTTTAACCATCCTTTGCCTTTGCGTCATACATTATCCATCCCGATCTCTCCATCATTAAATGGATGAGACGGAATTATGACGTCATTGACGTATTTCTTAATTAATTCTTCAGATTATTTATTTATTACTTTTGACAGTTAAGTTGTCATATTTTGATTTTTTGAGTATTTTTGATTATTTTCGCCTTTTTCAATTAATTATTCATTGTCAAAATGCCTTCCCGGTATAATAAGAAAGGGCAAAGTTTAATTTTGAAGTTGATTAATTACTTTTCAAGAGAAAGATATGCTGGAAAACCGCTTTTGCCGTTAAATGCAGTCTACAACGTAAGCATCTAGCTGTATTATGTAAAATGTAACTATTTATTGATTTGATTTTATTATATTTTATAGCATGTTGCTGATGCTCTAGACATATCTATTAGAACCATTCAAAAAACAGTTACTAGTGGAATAGAAACAGATAAAGGCTACAAACTCAAAGTTCATGCTGGACAAGGTTCATGGAAGCACTATTTCAGGCACACAAATCAATTAATCAATAATGACTGGGAAAAAGAAAAATACATTGATGCATCTCATTTTCTTCCTGTTCTCATAGATCTGAATGAATTGGACTCCCAGAGTGATGATGAATATGATGAAGGTTAGATTTTGCAAGATTTTGCAGTTTATTTCATTACATGCTATTTTAGTTTCCGTTTCTTATCCGTTTTTTCGTTCTTTTTTCCTATATGTATTGGGAGTTTTTTCAGAAATAAATTTATTTATTGCCTGTTTTCTCCAATACATGTGTTTTTATTTTCATTTTTTAGGAATACTTACGAAAGTATTTCTCACAATGACACAGACAATAATTACTATACAATTTTTAAAAATATGAATAGTTATATCCAAAAACTAGAAATTTGTATCAAATTAGTTATAAAAAAGGAGGCTTCAAGTTAAAAAAAAAAACTAAATTATGTAAAAATGTACGCAACCCATAAAGCAAAATGCAATTTTCGGCATTACCAATTTATTAATACAAACACACCTTAACATGGGTCATTGAAAACAATCCTAAACATATGTCAGTAGTTATATTTTAATTTTGAGGTTGTGTGTAAAATGACATTCAAATAATATACGACAAACGTAAAACAGCAGAATACGTCACCGATTATGACGTAACGGCAAAGGATGGTTAAACAAACTCTAGTAATAATCCCTTTTCTATCTTTAAATACTATATCACAGCGACATAGATGGTCACTTGGGCGTAGCCGGACACGCCAATTAAGCACCAAGGACCAAACAGAGACCGGCCAATTGAGCAAATTATGACCAGCCAATTGCGCACTTTATTACTAGTTTGTTCATTAACGAATTATCAGGTACCTACTAAATTAATGCAAACATTTATTTTTCTCGGTTAAATAAAAATCAGAATATGGTAGTTGGCATTTATTTATTAAAAAAAAAATCATGGGGTCAAAACAATTTTTAAGAAGTATTTTTTCGCAGACCTGTGTAATAATAATAATAATAATAATAATTTTACAGTAAATAGTATTATAGTTTGTATCTATGAGCAACTAACTTCACAAAGTCATATTCTGACAATAGCTTATTATCTAGCTCCAAAATCTTCTGATTTAAAAACTTTTCCGCATCTCTGACTTTTTTCGTTTTTACAACAATAGGGTTACCAATACTTTGAATTTTAATATAAACTAAGCATTGAAATTCAATAAGAGTTTTAACAAAAACGTGAATATTGGGGTGCGTATGGTAAAAACTTTTTGAAAAATGAGAGTGAAAGGATTCACAGGGGTTGGTTGTTAAAAATAAATTACTGGTTTTGGAAGCCCATACCGAAGGAGGAAATACAGACGTTTCCGAAATATAAAAATCAATTAAATAATCTGCTAATCTTGAAAAGGCATTAAAATCAGGAATGTCTGGCATAAAATTATTAATGAAACAATCGCTTACACTTTCGGGAGTGAGAAAAGGTAAACCAAATAAATGTTGTATCCATTTTCCTGACTCAGTTTGACTTTTATAAAGGTTTACTAAACCCAAGTTTTGAACTTTTCTATACCAGCTTTGTGCTAAATGGAATCGATAACCAAAAATTTTTGCATTTGGCCAAACAGATTGCACAGAATTATGAATGGCTTTTTCGGAATCTATAACTATCTGTTGAGGATTTAAAGAAATATTTATGGAATTTGATAACATCAGTAATCTATTAAACAGAATTGTATACGTTTTGCCTAGTTTGTTTGGAAGAAGGCAAAAAACTAAAGGAATATAATGTCCATTGCGCAACCCATGAATAGTAAATAGTTGAAAAAAGAATTTTGTACAATATTTAAATGTTCCATCCATGTAAATTGTGTCACACTGCGATAAACATTTCATATTAGATGTACAACCAAAAATTAAAATATAAGTTTCAATATCATTGGCCAATAAAAATGGTTCGTTTATATCTGTTGTTAAATACATAACATTCAGAGCTACTTGGACATTATGTATATCTTTTGGTGTAGCTGACTTGTTGGTGTTCAATCGATTGCGATTCATATTATGCCGTATGAAGTCCAGATCCATAGTTGTTATATTTTCCTTATACGAAGACGTCGAAATACCCATATTCATTATTTTTGATGGTCGTTGGCAAATGTCATGCACGGCCTTCCTTAGGCAACTATTACTTATAGCCTGTCGACTTAGCTTTTGCAAGTTGCATTGATGGTTGTGTTCCAAGGAATGATCCAGGACGTTTAAATCTGAAAAGACATAGATTATTGATTTGACCATTCAAAAAAGGTTTCAATTCAAATTTAAAAAGTTGCAATTATCTAACATAAAATATTTTTTTTTATTTTTTATGCTGGTTTTGACGTTTAAATAATTACATATTTTTTGTTATTTTGATTTTTTTTTTGGTAAATAACGCTCTAAACACAAATTTGCAATCCCTTTGCCTTATATAGTCAAAAACAAGAGCACTTTATATTAAAATGTCAAAATGTTGAAATTTCCAGCGGAAAGAAAATAAATGGAAATGTAATTAATGTAATTAATCTTGGTAATAAACAACCAATATACCTCGAGTATGACATTTTGCTTTACAGCCCGTTACAGAACACACCCAATATATTATTCCATCTTTCAGGTCTTTACGTTTTCTAAATTTATTATCATTTAGAACAAGCATTTGCTGGCCACGTTTACTTAAAACAAAATCAGTTACTAACTCCATAGGTAATATTTTTTTATCCGAACGCTAAAAGGTTTAGATGAAAACTGGCAAAATTTTAAATTTCAAACTATTTACCAGTTACATACAGTTTAATATGGGGCTAAATTGACCGTAATAAAAAGGGCTCAAAGTATCTAGGGTTTTCCCAATAAAAATTGGATTTAAGCTTTTACATCTAGAGCTTGGTGCTCAATTGGCTCATACCCAAACAAAATTATTAGTATTAATGGACGACCTTGTCAACAAAGAAGTATAAGGAATTGTGAAAAACTACCATTACGTAATTGAATTCCAAAAAAGAGGGTTACCACACGCCCACATCGTATTAACTATGCAACACATGGACAAAATACTTGATGTTGATGCGGTCGATAAAATTGTTTCGGCTTATATTCCAGATCCGGAAAGTCAACCGCTTTTGTATAATTTAGTAAAAGAATATCACGTACATGCGCCATACGGAAGAAAATTTCCGGACGCCGTATGCATTCGCAACGGTAAAAGTAGGAAATATTTGACACCAAAATGATAGATAGTCACGCCATCTATCGTTTGGTGTCACATAAAAATAGTTGGGGTATATAGAATACATTTTTGAAACTATGCATTCCGACAAAGTGCCATTGAAGATTCCTATAAGGATGAAACATGTATGGTAATGGTCGGAATGTATAGTTTCGAAAACTTATTCTGTTTGTTTTTGATTTTTTTTTTAAGAAATATTTTCCGAAAAAATTCAAAGAACATACATCAATATATATGGGCGATAATAAAAGACCAGAGTCTAAACGACTGGCCGATAATAGGACCATTTATTTAGAATCTTATCATTCATCAGTTGATAATAGAAGAATCGTGCCATATAATTCATATTTATTAGCAAAATATCAATGTCACATTAACGTAGAAGTAGTAGGATCGCTTTAGACTACGAAATATTTACACAACTATATAGAAAAAGGTTCGGATTCAATAACATTTGTGCGTCGATAATTCGGAACGACAATCGGAGCAAGTAGTGGAAAATGATGATGGAGGCATATTGGACGATCGCGAATTTTTTAATGCACGGCAGGTCTCATTCGGTATTGGTGTTACCCGTGCATTTACCAAACGAAAAACAAATTTTTTATTATGAATTAGATGAAGCTGAAAATATTCAACAACGTTTAGAATCGCGTTCGAAATTAGAAGCATGGTTTAAATTAAACCGAGAATCAGTTAAAGTGCGTCAATATTTATATTCCGAAATCCCGGAATATTTTACATGGGACAATAAAAACGTAACATACCCATTTTTTTGTTCGTTTATTATTAACCGCCGTGAATGGTGCTACGGGTTTTGAGGATTTACGTCGCGGAATTAACGGAGAAATATATCCTACATTTTTGGAAGCTTGTAGAGCGTGAAATTTAATTTGCGATAGTACGGAATTCGAGCGAGCCATGAGGGACGCCGCATGAAAACAACATTCGCGTAAAATGAGAACTTTTTTCGCATTATATTGCTGTGTCACTTTTGATGAAGGTTTCGCTAATTTCAATAACATTTGGCATTTATTTAATAGAGAAATGATAGATAATCGGGGTTCCTAGCTCTTCGAAAATCACATTTAATGCACAGCTGGAATCTTGTGATGTTTTCTTTGGAATTGGCATTAATCGGCAGAGTTTCCAGAATGCATCGATTACTACTAAAATTTGAGTACACCCATTTGACTTAACCAACGGACCTGCATGGTCAATATGCCATGTGTGTAAAATATCATTAGATTTTTCTCCGTGTTGCCATAGTCCTGCTCTACGACCAGTATGTGATTTTCCTAAAACACAAGCTCTGCAGTTTTTTATGTACTTTTTCAAGCACTGTCCCATTTTCGGCCAAAATAAGTCTTCTCTCATTTTAGAAATACACTTATCCCAACCTATATGTGATGATTCATCGTGGTAAAGTCGCATCGTTAGGAGTCGGGCGGCTACAGGTACAAAACACTTTGGAGTTTTTGTGTTGGTCACAATAACATTGTTTATTATAGTATAATCAGCATTACTGATCGGGTCACTAAATATTTCAGAACAAAAGGCGTCATTTAACTGAAATTCTCGTAAAGTACTTACATCTGATATCTTAAGCACATTAAAGTGTCTTTAAGGCGCACACTTTCAAAGCACTTTCGTAATCTACGGGATTTCGGCTTAAATAATCTACGTGGGCCATTTTATTTCCAGGGCGATATTCAATAGAAAAGTCATAATCTTGTAATTTGACCCACCAACGCGCAACTCGAGGATGTAAGTCTTTCTTTAGGGCAGTCGCACGCACTGCATTACAATCAGTGTACACCTTGAAATGTACTCCATACAAATAAACTCTAAAATGTTCAACAGATTCAACAATAGCTAGTGTCTCTAAGTCATACGAATGATACCGTGACTCATAATCAGTAGTACGACGACTGAAATAAGCGACAGGACGAACAACACCATTTTCATTTTGCAAAAGAGCGGCTCCTAGTCCCACTGAACTTGCATCTGTATGCAGTTCACAATTTAAATTAGGATTATAAATTCTTAATACTGGGGAATCGGTCAGCTTGTTTATTATTAATTGTCTTGCATTTTCGCACTCAGGGGACCATTGGAAAACACAGTTTTTCCGTAACAAGGCGGTTATCGGTGCGGCTAACTCCGAAAATCCTTTAATAAAACGGCGAAAATAGCTAGCAAGTCCCATAAACTGTCGAACACTTTTTACATTCGTCGGGATAGGTGCTTGAGTTAAAGCAATCACTTTCCGCGAACTAGGCCGCACTGATCCTGTACTTAGTGTAACGCCAAGATATTCAGTTTCTCGGGCAAAAAACTTACATTTTTCATAGTTTAAAGCAAAACCGTGAGTGGACAGCGCATTAAGTACTTCCTCTAGGTGTTTCAACCCCTCTTCAACGCTTGTAGATGGCACAAGAACATCATCGAGATAAACGAATGCTTTTATCCCTTTCAAATCACCCAATGCTTTGTCAATAGAACGTTGATATATTGCTGGAGCATTGACATAGCCAAAAGGCATCCGATTAAATTCATAATGACCATCTGGTGTAATGAAAGCCATGATGTGTCTTGACTTTTCTTCGATTTTCATTTGGTAAAAGCCAGATTTCATGTCTAATGTAGTAAAATATGTTGCATGGCAGAGAGCATTGATCTGATCTTGAATATGAGGCAATGGGTACCTTTCCTTAACTACCTTTTTATTAATATCACGTAAATCTACGCACATTCGGACTTCGCCGTTCTTTTTTGACACTAGTGTTAAGGCCAGTATTATTGAAATTTAAAATTTCGCGCCTTCTCATAAAGCAGGAGAGGGAGAAGGGATGATGCGGTTATGAGGAGGAGTTAGTGAGTAGAGTTTGAGAGTCGCATGAGTCAAGTCAAGCGACGCATGCATTTTTATATTTTCATGTATTTGTTAATAAAGTGTTAAAAGTGCATTGAGAATTTATTACAAGTACGAGTACGATTCCCAAAGGACCGACAGGTCCGCAACATGGTCCTACGAGCCTCATCAAGTAAAAATTAGAACCGGCATTGGTTACATACAGTGAAAGAATTGGCGGGTAGATTGTGAACGAGCCACGACACCAAATCCCACTCCATCGTTTTCAAGTTCAAGTTATCGCAAGCGCTGTTTGGAGTACTAACAACAGCAACGTTGCCAAGCCTACAAGAATTATACAAGTGAGTCCTTTCCAATTTACTTTCATTTTATTTCCTAACATTCTATCTACATCAGTTAAAATGTCAGACGATCAACCAGAAGAAGTAAATTTAGATAGGCTTTTTAGTCAGAGAGATCAGATAAAAAATAAACTAGTTCGAGGAAAAAAATATTACGATTCATTAGATCTTTCTAATTTAAGTCAAGTAGAATTTCATGAAATTGAGTCTAGATTAGGACGAATCCAGTCTTGTTGGAATGAATTTTTAGAATTGCACAATTTAATTTCAAGTTTGGAAAATATTAATGAGTCTGAACAAGAAATAGCACTAGAAACATTCGAAAATACTTTTTTTCAAGTCGAGTCTTTGTTTAGAGCAGCATTAGTATCATATACGAATAAGCATACTGTTGAAGAGTCAGTTACACATTCTAATAAGTATAATAATCCTTCAAAAATACGTTTGCCTCCAATTAAATTGCCTGTTTTTGACGGTAATTATTTAAAATGGTTAGATTTCAAAGAAGCATTTTTAGGTCTAATTCACAGCAATGTATCTTTAAGTGATTACGAAAAATTTGTTTATTTAAAAGATGCTTTAGTAGGGGATGCTCGTAAATCAATAGAGCATCTAAAAACCCAAGCGGCATTATATTTAACAGCCTGGAATCATTTATCTAGTCGTTATGACAATGACGAAAAAATTATTAAATTTCATGTAGAGTCAATTTTAAAGCAACCCCCACTAGAAAAACAATCCTGTGCAGGTTTAACAAGTTTGTATGAAAATATTAACCAAAATTTAGGTGCTTTAAAATTACTAGGTGAACCAGTTGAAAACTGGGACACAATTATTTTATATTTGGTAGCGAGCAAGTTAGATCCCATTTCTAAGCAGAAATGGGAAGAGTACAAATGTCAGATTTTACAGCCCAAGCGAGAAAACGCTAGTTTAGTAAACAATGTTAAGCAAGAAAAAGAAAAGAAAATTATGTTAGAAAATATAAACGCGTTTTTGCTAGAACGGTGTCAAATTTTAGAAAATACAAACGAGAACAGAAACACGTCATTCGTCAAAGAATCCGCAAAAAATAATTATAAAAATAAATATCATGAGAGATCAAGTGCATTAGTTGCAATAAATAAGTCTTTTAGTTGTTATTTTTGCAAATATCCACATTCAATTTATCAATGCAGAAAATTATTGCAATTAACGCCACTAGAAAGAATTCAAGAATGTAAAAAATTAAATTTGTGTTTAAATTGTTTGTGTAACAATCATAAAACCACTGAATGTAAAAAGTCTAGTTGTCGTAAATGTGAAGAAAAACACAATTCATTATTACATGTCAATGACAAAACAATAGTTGAAAAATCTGACAGTTGTAATTCAAATCACAATAATACAATTCAAGTTTTACAAGATTCCGGAGAAACGTCGATAGTTGGCAACACCGTTTCGTCTGGTAATGCACTTCTGTCTACAGCTGTTTTCAGAGTCAAAGACAATCAAGGTTATTTACGAACTTGCAGGGGTTTATTAGATAGCGGTGCGCAAAATTCATTTATTAGAGAAGATTTTTGTCGTAAACTAGGTTTAAAATTGGTCAAAATAGATTTTACTATTACCGGTGTTGGTCAAATAAAAACAAACGTAAAATATTCCACGACAATTAATATATTTTCAAATACAAGTTCCTTTGAGAGTTCAGTAAATTGTCTAGTTTTACCGAGTATTACAGAAAATGTACCTATGCAGTCATTTAATAAGAATGCTTTGAATATTCCAAATAATTTAGAAGGTCAGTTAGCGGACCCCGAATTTAATGAGTCAAGAGAAATTGACATATTAATCGGGTGTAATATTTTTTGGGATTTAATTTCAAGTGGTCAAGTCAAGTTGAATCCATCTGGATTAATTTTGCAAAATACTGAGCTCGGTTGGATTGTCGCGGGAAATGTAGCAAGTTGTAATTTACAAGTAGTTAAAGGTTTGACATGTTTTCAAGAACAGTCATTAAATCAAGACATAGAAAATTTAGTTTTAAAATTTTGGGAAATAGAAGAGGTCGTTTCGGAACCTTTAAGATCATCATCAGACGAATTTTGCGAAAATAATTTTAAACAAAATTTTAAACGCGATATACAGGGTAGATTTGAAGTTTTAATACCATTTAATGAAAATTTAAACAAGTTAGGTCATTCACGTGAATGTGCTTTAAAACGGTTCTACAATCAAGAACGTAATTTAATAAAAAACCCATCACTTTACAAGAAGTACAAGGAAGTGATGGACGAGTACGAGAGTTTAGGACATATGTCCGAGATTATAGACGAAAATGAAAGCGACAAGTTTAATTATTATTTACCCCATCACGCGGTTGTTAAACCCACGAGTTTAACAACAAAGGTACGAGTTGTGTTTGACGCGTCAATGAAAACAAACACTAATTTATCATTAAATGATGTACAATATAGTGGACCGGTTATACAGAGTGATCTTTTTTCAATTCTGTTAAGATTTCGCAAGCATCGATTTGTAATTACCGCGGATATTAGTAAAATGTACCGCATGATTTTAGTAGACAAAACACAACATTGTTTTCAGCGTCTTTTTTGGCGATCAGATACAAGTGACGAAGTTAAGTGTTTTGAAATGAATAGATTAGTTTTTGGTACAGCTTCAGCACCTTTTTTAGCTGTTCGCTGTCTGTATCAGTTAGGAATAGAATGCGAAGAAAATTATCCGCTAATAAGTAACATTATTAAGTACGATTTTTATATGGACGATTGTCTAACAGGGTCGGATTCCGAAACAGAATTAATTGAAATTCAGAGCAATTTATCGAAAATTTTAGCTAGCGCAGGTCTGGACCTTAGAAAATGGTTGACCAATAAACGTGAATTATATGAAAAATTTAACGTTGACAATCAAATAGAGTCGAGTATATTACAAATAGGTGATAACGAAGCAAATAAAACACTAGGCGTTCAGTGGAATGCAAATTTAGATACAATTCAATATTTAATTTCAGTTTGCAATAATCAAACGGTTATAAGTAAGAGAATATTACTAGGAAAAATATCTCAAATTTTTGATCCTTTAGGGCTACTAGGGCCTATAATAATAGTATTAAAATTATTAATTCAGACTCTTTGGGTAGAAAAAACGGATTGGGATGACAAAATTCCAGATTTTATAGAAAGAAAATGGTTGGAAATTTGTCAAGATTTGCAATCACTAAATAAAATTGAAATACCCAGATATGTAATAATGCAAAATTATACCTATATAGAACTGCACGGTTTTTCGGACGCAAGTGAACGTGCTTATGGAGCATGCGTGTACGTTAGGTGCCAAAGGGCTGGTATTTTTTATTCAAAATTGTTATGTGCCAAATCAAAAGTGGCTCCTATTAAAAAAATAACTTTACCAAGACTAGAATTATCTGGAGCACTTTTGTTGTCTAGATTAATTAATAAAGTTTTAAATGCAATGAAAATCGAATTTAATAAAATTTATTTGTGGACCGATTCCACAATTACACTATATTATATTCAAGGTTGTCCAACTAGGTGGAAAACATTTGTAGGGAACCGCGTTAGCGAAATACAGAATTTAACGAATAAAGAAAGCTGGAATCATGTCCAGTCACAAGACAATCCAGCCGATTGTATTTCGCGCGGTATGACTGTAAAGGATTTAACGCAATCAAAGCTGTGGTGGTCAGGGCCGGAGTGGCTTACTAGTGACCATTTATATTTTTCAAAATTTTCTAGTACTAATTTTGAACACGGAGTTGAGGAGCGACGTAATGTAGCTTGTCTAATAACTGTAGATAATTTTAATATATTTGAACTATTTTCTAGTTTTACTAAGTTAAAAAGAGTTGTTGCGTATTGTTTGAGGTTTATTAAAAATTTGAAGTTAAAAAGAGAAAATAGAAAATTAAATTTACTTTCAATTGAAGAATTAGATTATTCGTTACGGATATTAGTGCGTTTGTCACAACAAGAGTCATTTTCACAGGAATATGAATATTTAAATAAAGGTAAGAAAATTAATAGGAAAAGTTCTATTTTGTCATTAAACCCTTTCATGGATGAGTTAGGATTAATACGGGTAGGCGGAAGAATTCAGAAATCGAACTTGTCGTTTGAAAGTAAACATCCTTTAATTTTATCAAGTAAGCACACTCTTACGAAATTAATTTTTCAATATGAACATATAAGATTATTACATTGTGGTCCAACATTGTTATTAGCTACAGTAAGACAGATGTTCTGGCCAGTAGCAGGTCGTAATTTAGCAAGGCAAATTATACACAAGTGTATTATCTGCTTTAAGGTAAATCCTAAACCGGAAAATTATATTATGGGTAATTTACCTAAAGAAAGAATAAATCAATACTTACCTTTTGAAAATTCAGGGGTAGACTATGCGGGACCTTTTTTGGTAAAGGATCGGTCTACAAGAGGCGCAAAGTTATTGAAGGCTTACGTATGTCTTTTTATATGTTTGGCTACCAAGGCAATTCATATAGAACTAGTGTCTGACTTGACAACAGAATGTTTTTTAGCGGCTTTAAGGCGATTTATAAGTAGACGAGGGCGTCCCTCTAGCATATTTTCGGATAATGCAACAAATTTTGTGGGTGCAAATGTTGCTTTAAAACAATTTTTTGAAAAATATTCTAGTGCTATTAACGATGAGTTGTCGAATGACGGCATAACTTGGAAATTTATCCCAGCTAGATCTCCTAATTTTGGAGGAATATGGGAAGCAGGAATAAAGAGGGCTAAGTTTCATTTAAAAAGAATTGTAGGTAATGCGCATTTAACATTTGAAGGTCTTAATACAGTTCTGGTGCAGATAGAAGGTATCCTTAATTCCAGACCATTATGTCCTTTAAATTCAGACCCAGAATCCCTACAATCCTTGACCCCGGCTCACTTTTTAGTTGGAAAACCATTAACGGCGATACCAGAAATCAGTTTAGTAACAGTTCCAGAAAATAGGTTAAAATTATATGAAAGGTTACAGCAGCTAGTACAACACTTCTGGTCAAGATGGCATAAGGAGTATCTTTCAGAGTTACAAACTAGAGTCAAATGGAAGGAAACGGCTACAAGTACTATTAAGGTTGGAACGTTAGTGATGGTGATGGACAAGGACACACCTCCACTAAAGTGGCCCATGGGTAGAGTTACGAAACTACATTATGGAGAAGACAGTGTGTTACGGGTAGTGACCGTGAAGGTAAACGGCAATAATTTAAAACGTGCTATATCAAAGGTGTGTGTTTTACCAATGTAAGGAAAAAGGGACAATATTTACGAGACTTTATTCTTTAATTTAGAAATTCTTTACTTTGTTGTTTACTTTAGAAATTAGTTAATTACTTAGATTGTTCATTATTATTGAACTGTAATCTACAGATTCAAGGCGGCCGGCATGTTAAGGCCAGTATTATTGAAATTTAAAATTTCGCGCCTTCTCATAAAGCAGGAGAGGGAGAAGGGATGATGCGGTTATGAGGAGGAGTTAGTGAGTAGAGTTTGAGAGTCGCATGAGTCAAGTCAAGCGACGCATGCATTTTTATATTTTCATGTATTTGTTAATAAAGTGTTAAAAGTGCATTGAGAATTTATTACAAGTACGAGTACGATTCCCAAAGGACCGACAGGTCCGCAACAACTAGTACTATAGGGCTTGCATATTCCGACCGACTTTCGCGAATTATATTCGCACTTAAAAGTTCCTTAATTATTTTTTTTACCTGCAATCTTTCTTGGTAGGCTAACCTACGAGGACGATACGCCACTGGGGTAGTGTCTTTTAATTTTATTGTCATTTCACCGGTGGTAATATGATCAGGCGTTTTGTTTTTATAGAACAATAAGAGACTCTCTATTTGCGATTTTAATTCGCTGTCTAAATCAAGCTGATTTATCATAAAATTATTTACACTTTTTAAAGTCATTATATTGGGAATGTTGAGCAGGTTATGGTGTAATTCGAGACCATAATCACTTTTCTCGATTCGTAAAGAAGGTCGACTGATGACATCCCATCCAACAATAACATCAATATTTTCTGGAATGACATTATCTGGTACAACCGCATAGGTAATGTCTAGGGTCAGCGTCGGCAGAACTGTTATGATATCACAAACGCCGATTTCATAAACAATTTGGGTCCCAAATCCCGTGAAAGCACGCACGTTATTTTCTGTTTTGATTATAGCGTTTAATGTTTTCACTACAGATTGTTTTATAACCGACACGTCGGCACCACTATCAATAAGAAAAGAAAACGACGGAGCACTGTTTTTACATAATAATGTCGCCAGTGGTGTCGTGTTCAAATGGCGTCATTTCTTAAGTAAAAATGCCTGCTTGGGATTCCCATTTTTATACCAACAGTTTACTTCATTGTGACCCATTTTTTTGCAATGGTTGCAGGAAGGAGTTTTGGAGGGGCCTGGGGTATCCTGACTAACTTCTTTAGTTATTTCTTGTTTATTTCGACACGACTCTTGTCGATGACCTTGACGGCCACAATTGAAACATGATCCTTTAAATAATTTGTTTGGTCTTCCATGGTTGAGTATGTCTCGCCTGTCTCCCTGACGATGTTCGAATTTCTTTTTAGGCATCCCTTCACCCTCTAAAGACCGTTTTGCAGTTCGTCGGGCATCAAATTCGCTTAGTATTGTCATGAGCTCACGTTCAGACTGCGGTATTTGTATATGCAGCGAGGCACGATATTCTGCGTGATCCAAACCATATTCAACCATACTCAAAATTTTGTCCCATGGTAATTTCTCATAAAACCTGTATATGGAGCGAAGTTTCTGATTTCCATAATCACACAAAGAATCGCACTCACGACTTCGTAGTGTGGCAGCTTTAAATGCTCGCGCACCCGACGTCTCTTTATCAGGAAAAGCAGTAATGAGGTCAGCACAGAAGTTGTCCCATGTTCGGCGAATTGGTCGCCAGTCACAACAGTATCTATTACCACGATTTTTCAAAGCCTCAGTCGCTTTTACGATCATTAAATTATCGCTGACATTTAACTCGTCTTTTAACTTCGTAGCATCTTCCAACCACTCGTTGATTGCGTAGGCGCTGTTGTCCGGATCGTAGCTGGTTAGTTTGAATGTAGTGTACGCATTTCCAAATGTTGGCACTTGCGTAGTCGATCCATCTGCTACGGGAAGATTGGGTGTTGGCTGTGAATGTGAAGATGACGCCATCGCCATCTTTGTCTGTTTTGCCAATTCAGCAATTTGCTGTTGTTGTGCAGCGAGTAAATTAATTAAAGTTTCTCGCCATTGTACTTTATTCTCACAAAATTGTGAACTTGGTGGCACCTCACCTTCATCTGAATCTGCTATAACCCTCAACGGACTGCTATTAGCACAATTTTGTTCTTCCATACTGATTACACTGATTGTTTTTTTTTAACTACAACTAATACTAAACGAGGTTTTATCCCACTTCTGATGTTAGATTTAAGGGTGGATCTTAAATAAATTGTCCTTTATTTATTAATCACTTTTATTATTTTATTAACTGAACAATGTTTTACTCTCTTTTTTTTCATCGATCACTCTTCGACTCAACTCTGTCGTCTTGTGTCGTTGCGCATCTTCCGTCGCGCGCACTCGGCTGGGGTTCACCCACGCCGGCCGTTCGGTCTTTCCTGACTCAGCAGAAAACAATAATTCTGCTAACATTTATAATAATGAAGAATATGACGAAGGCTTTCTTTTTAATTTACGAGTTACAGGACATCATAATAATAATGATAATATTCATGACGATTCAGAATACGATCCTATAAAATTAAATCCAGACCAAAAACGGTTTTTATTTTTTAAATTTTCAAAATTATAGCGCATAATATTGATGTAGCTATTCCTCCGGATTTATTATTAAAATTAAGTGATGTAGTTTCGATCGAGCACATTCAGGATCCGATCGATATTAACCGAACCATTTTTTACGTTGACGGACCTGGAGGAACCGGTAAAACTTTTTTATATAATTCTTTAATATGGTCGTTTAATAATTATTTTGAAAAAAAAAACAATAGCTGTAGCATGGACAGGAATTGCTGCAACTTTATTGATTGGCGGTAAAACGGTACACCGCACTTTTCGATTATCTATGCATTTAACTGATAGCACCGTATCTGGCTGGTCATTAGATTCGAATGAAAGTTAATAGTATATTATACACCAAGGTAGAGAAGTAATTTTTCTCAGCCGAGCATTATTATTATCCCGAGATGCGAGGCTGAAAAAAAATTCTTCTCTACCGTGGTTTATATACTATTTTTTCCACTACTAGACTAATCATTTTTACAATGCTATTTTTTGGATTTTTTTGGGTATATATTTGAAAATAATTTAATGGCAGAGAAGCAGTTTGTGAAAACAATTGAATGAGAATATTCAATAAATTAAATTGACATTTTATTATGTTAATTGCACTGTGAATTTTAAAACTTTCAATTAGCAATGAAGACATGAAGAATTCGTTTCATTTTACACTTAGATTTGAAAAACTATTAAATTGATTTTTAGGTTAATTTTAAAATATGTATTATTGCATATAGCACTAATTAATATCAAAATATTTATTACATAACTACTATTTCAAACGAAAATATATCTGATATTACTTACCCCTATTTTATTTGATTAGTTGGAAAATTTACTTAAAAATATAGGAATTCAATAGAAAGAGCTTATTTGCTGTCGAATTTTTTGTAATAATTCAAAAAAACTCTTTTGACAAACGCTATGACAGTTGCGTATAATTCATTTGACAGATTTCCTAAGATCGCCTACGTCTGACATCACGTTTAGTCTTCAATTGTTTTCATTATCTACTTGTAGGAGAGAAATTTAACTTCTCGACTCGAACGCAGCACAAATAATGACATTTTCTAATACAAGTAGTGGAAAAAATATATTAAATAGTGTTTGTTTAATTATTTGGGATGAAGCTCCTATGACTCCGAAATTAGCGGTGGAAGTTGTCGATCGTTATATGCGAGATTTAACTAAACGTCCCGTTCCTGTAATTGTCGGAGGTCATAAAGAGATATAATAAACGCTTGTATCAAGTCTAGCGTTTTGTGAAATTTTATGACTATATTTCATTGAAATTATAATATGAGGGCAAATGATGATACACATACATATAAACATTTAAACAATAAAATTGATTCTCAGTGGTTATTATCTTTAGGTAACTGACTCATTTCGTACGTTACATTGCATCAAAAATCAACAATTTCCGGTGTTTTTCCTAAAGATCTCATCGAAATTCCTCAAATGTTTTGCATTTCGTCTTTAAATTCTTTAATTCAATTCGTTTATGAAAATGATTTTACTAGAATATAAAATAGTAGTCGAGCTATTTTGTGTCCCATTAATGTTGCAGTAGATCAAATTAATAATTTTATTTTATACAAAATGGAAGATATTTATTGTTACAAAAACTTATATAGGCGTCGATAGTTAATGTAAGAGAACCGATGATGATTTCCACGTACCAATAGTTTTATTAAATTCCATTAATTCACCTTCTTTAGCTCCTCACATATTAACTTTAAAAATAGGTGCCATTGTTATGCTTTTAAGAAACATTGATATTGAAATGGGGTTGTGTAACGGAACTAGATTGCGAATCGTTTCATTAAGTGAACATATTATCGAGTGCGAACTTTTAGATGGCATTAATATCGGCCGAAAAATTCTTTTGACAAAAATTCAGTGTATGCTCTATGTATGCACAATGCTCTCTAAAGAAATTATTCGTATTCAATTTCCGATTCGACTTGCATCACCATAAATAAGAATCCATGTTTCGCTCATGGTCAATTTGTATGTAGCTTTCTCTCGCGTCGGTAACGCGAATAACGTTCGTATATATGTAGCCGAAAATGATAATCATGGTTCTTTCAAATTTAGGGGTAGAAGATATTTTACGAGATATCCAGTATATTTTGACGTTCTAGATTCTAACAATTCCTTTTCGAATTTTTCTGATCTTAATTATCAAACAAATAATCAATCAAAATCACATTTCAATAAATTTAGATTTAATTCCGGATTAAGACAATTTAAATGACGATGACATTATCATTGATAATAACGTTAATAATAATATGGTCGACGACGATCCAATTCAGTCAATTTGTGGAAAACGATATTAATTATATAAATTCTGATAATGATAGTTATTTTGTTATTTTAAATGATTTAAATTCATTTTCTTAAGATCAGCTTTTTATAAATTTAGATTTAAATAATTTAACAGTAAATTTTCCGCCGTTACAATCAACTACATCTGTTTTTCCTTCCACTTCTGTTGTAACAACAACAACAACTTTATCGACAACATCATCGATGAAAACAAGAAGTAGAAATGAAAATATTAAAATTATTTAGAATATAAAAATTAAATCGAGTAATAATAATAAATCATCACCTCCCTCATTCAAATTAACATCTATGAAAATTTCAACTGGGAAACGCTTTTCGCCCAAAATTGATTCATCATTATGTTAACATCGTTGGATACGGTACTGGCGAGGGGCCAGTCATATCGATGTCTCATCTATGAATGTTACTTACGTAAAGGGGT
The DNA here is from genome assembly GCA_963243735.1 of Neocrepidodera transversa. Lineage (NCBI taxonomy): Eukaryota > Metazoa > Arthropoda > Insecta > Coleoptera > Chrysomelidae > Neocrepidodera > Neocrepidodera transversa. The sequence goes on along the minus strand of OY725345.1, from coordinate 26,502,085 downwards.
CGGCGGATAAAAATTCGGCATTCAGTACTGCGAGTTCATTCGATAAATACATGTGAATTATAAGTGTTTAAATTTATTATATTTTGTTAAATTTCGGGAAGTTTGTGTTTTATTAACTTCACAGAGCAGCGGCGGGATTGGCTCTCGTGCTAATTAGTTGTGACAGTGTTTGTGCATCGAAAGAAGCGGGTTATTTCCTATTAGTTTTCTTTTTGAATTTTGTAAATATTATTGTTATTTTATACAAACTTTATTAACGGATAAATAAAGTTGGGAAAAAAAATGGGGCGTAGAAGGTCTGGCTCTTCGACTTCCTCGAGCTCTACTAGTTCAGATTCGAGCGGATACAATAATTACAAACGCGATAAAAGATCAAAGAGTGAATTATATCAGCTAAATATATAGAATAAGCACTTTGTTATCAATTTATTGCATTATATAAAAGTAGTTTCTAGCGTTAGGAATTCATTCTTGTTTTAATTCTTGAATCATTCATTAGTCTTATTTAGTCGGTCTTAGTTATTTTTCGTTCAATTTTTATACTTGTAAAATAATCCAAATTTTAACTTTAATTTTTAATAAACATTTTTTCTTTTTAAAAACGATTTCTTCGACCAGGAAGATATATTTGGCGCAGTCAGTAGGATATAATTCGGGATCGAGCCGTATCGAACGAGTCGATTTTCGTATCTACGATTAACCGGATTGTGAACAGTTTAAAAGAAAAAGTGAAAGTTAATTGGATTATCAGTGATCAATTGAGAATTGGGACACCCATTGCCCAAATCTGCAAGAACAACGTACTGGTGAAGACACAAATCGCCGATCCAGCGTCGTCCTTATAGTTAAGAGAGAAGCAGACAATGATAATAGTCACTTTATTAATGTAAGTACGATTTATGTCCGATATTAATATAGAAGACTTAGAATCAATTTTACAAAATTTAAATTTAAGTTCAAACTCTTCAACTGACTCACCCTTAAATAACGAAGTTTTAATTCAACAAATAAATAAATTAACAAATAATATGGCTTTTAAACCAGAATATTTTAATTGTGTACCAGAATTCGATGGAAATCCAAATGATTTAAGTAGATTTTTAACTGTAAGTGAATCTTTACTTACACAATTTTACGATAGAGCTAATCCTGGCAATTTTCTTAATACTTATTTACTAAATTCAATAATTTCAAAGTTAAAAGACAATGCCAAAACTGTGGTTAATATTCAAAACTGTAATACTTGGGATGATTTAAAAACTACATTAACAAGAAATTTTTCAGACCAAAGAGATGAAGTTTGTTTAAATAGGGATCTCGTAATGTTAAAACAAAATTTTAACGAATCACCTCAAAATTTTTATGACAGATGTTTGCATATTTTAAATCTTTTGTGTAGTTATATTAACATTCACGAAAATTCAGACGCATCTAAAACACTTAAAAGAGAACTATATCAAAATTTAGTTTTAAAAACATTTTTATCAGGGCTAAAAGAACCCTTAGGGACAACAATTAGATGTATGAAACCAACCTCATTAAGTGAAGCATTACAATTTGTTACTCAAGAAGGAAACGCTAGTTATTTACAAAATTCAAGTAGAAATTTTCAAAATGCTGCATCACAAAAACAAAAATTTCAATCTAATTTTAGATCTAACAACAACAACAACAACAATTTTCGACATAATTTTCAAAATAATAATAATATTGACTATCGACAAAATCAAAATAGAAATTTTACACCTAACGATTATTTTAAAAGACAAAATAATTTTCCATCTCAACCAATACCAATACAACCAAGACAAATACAACGACATTATCCCACTAATTCACAGGTTTTTGGACAAAATCACCCTTATAGAAATAATAATAATAATAATAATAATAATGTATTTAAACCCAATCAAAGAAATGATTTACCAAATCCCACACCTATGTCAGTTTCCACAAGAAATACTCAACAAATTAATAGAAAACCTTCAAATTATTTTAAACCTAATGGTAACCGCAATTTTATTTCAGAAGAGCTTTTTAACTCTCAAATGCAAACCTTTGATAATAATGAATATTTTCAAAATGGAAAAATAAACGCTAATTTTACAAATGAAAATACTGAAATTTCTAGTCCCAACAGAACCTTAGAAAATAATGATGAAAATCAAAATTTTCGGTAAGAGCCTCGGAACAAAATTTTGAACAACCAATTAATTCTCAAAATCCAAAAATTATTTCATTAAATAATACAAGTATTAGTGAACTACCCTATATAATTTTTCCAGAACATAATCTCAAACTATTAATCGATTCAGGCGCAACAAAATCATTTATTGACCCTGAAATTGCTAATAAATTTTATTCAAATGAAATAAAAAAAGATCCGTTTATAGTCACTACAATTTTTCAAAAATCGTCATATGACTTTATAGTAGATATTAACGCTTCAAAAATATTTAACCTTCCAAATCCTCAAAAATTAAAATTTTATTTATTTAAATTTCACGATGTTTTTAATGGCTTAATAGGATTAGATAATCTAAAATTATTACAAGCCAGCATTAATTTTCAAGAAGGATATTTAATTACGCCTCATACAAAAATACCTTTGTCTTATTATCAAATTAATAATCTTAATAATATTGTATGCATTGAACCCAGAACTCAGCAAGTAGTAAAGATAAAAACTTCAATACTGAATGGAGACATTATTATTCCTTATCAAAAAATTCAAAACTGTGAAATACCAGAAAGTTTATCCACTGCAAAAAATGGTTTTGCACTCACAACAATTCTAAATAATTCTACCAGTGACGTATCCTTAAATTTTTCAGAACCTATTATAGTAGAGAAATCTGATAATGAAAAAATTCCATTTCAGAGTAAAAATTCAAATGATGTAAATTTTTTATTTTCTATCAATTCAAAAGAAAGTTTAGTAAAAAAATTACCAGCTACTATACGAGACGGAAAAATAATTATGAAAGAAACAAAATCTGAAAATATAATTAAACCTAAAATAATAACCTTTTCAGAGAACGAATTTACTGTATCAAAACTACTGAATCGTTCAGATAAAAATATTTGCAATCAATTAAATAAACCCGTTCCTGTTCAAAAATTTCAAAATCCTAAAAACGAATCACATCAATTTAAATGTTTAAATAAAAATAAATTTTACAAATACAATAAGAAAATAAATAAATTACATACAAAACACTCAGAAATTAAACATAAAATTAGAACAACCAATGAAATACCTATTTATACTAAGCCCTACAGTTTTCCTCAAATTCATAAACAAAAAATTGAAAGGAAAATGCAACAACTTAAAAAAGGTAAACAAAAATAAAACAGCCGATTTTTTTTTATCACGGAAACCAACCAATGACGAAACGCAATTTCTTATGGACCTAAGAAAAATAATATTAGATAATGGAACTGAATTTAAAAATTCAGTAGTAACAGAACTTTTGGCACTTCATAAAATAAAAATTCATTTTTGTTCACCAGATCAACCTCAATCTAACGGAATTGTAGAAAGATTTCATTCAACCATTGGCGAACATTTACGTTTATTAAATAATCAAGGATTTTCGGAAAATCCAATAAAAAGTAAAATGATGTATGCCATATTAGCATATAATAATTCAATTCACTCAGCGACAAAATTAAAACCAGTTGACATTGTAAATGGTCATATTACAGACAATGAACCTTTTAACATAGACATGGACAAATTAGTATTAAACGATTACGTACATCAACATAGACAAAAATCAAAATTACTTTATTCTCAAATAAATGAAAAATTACAAAACCAAAAACAAGACTATATTGAAAAAATTAATGACAATCGTGAAGACCCCAAAATATTTGAACCTTATCCAACAGCCTATATTAAAAATAAAAAACGACAAAAAGCTGCTAATAAATTTCAAAAACCTATTGCAATTAAAACTGTTAACAGAAAACGTAAGACGATAACTACAGCAAAACACGGTAAAATACATATGAGTAATATAAAACGTCCTCTCAAAAGACTTTACTCCTTTGATAATTAAATTTATTATTTCAGATTACCCGGTATTATGGGACTCTCCGATATTATAACTACGAAAAATCTTAAAGACAACCCTGGACCTTTACCATTAAAACTTGGCAATGTCAAAGTAACAGACTACTATCATTTAATAATTTATTATTACGACTTAACTAATGTAATAGACGAATTTAATAGACTAAAAACAAAATCTGACAATTTAACTCACAGTATACAACAAAATAAAGACTATGTCAAAAATACAGCAAATTATTTAAAAATTTTAAAGTTTTTAGAAAACAAAATAGAAATAAAATTAACTGAGATATTACCTCATCCACAAAGGATTAAAAGAGGATTAATTAATGGAATAGGATCAATTTTTAAAGCAATATCTGGCAATTTAGACGCTAATGACGGAGAACGTTACGAAAACCTCATTAGACAACTTCAAACTAATCAAAATAAATTACAGAATACAGTAAAAACACAAAATTCATTGGCATTATCTTTAATTGATAATTTTAATAAAACAATAAAAACAATAAATCATAATCAAGAATTATTAGCCGAAAAACTTATATCAATCGAAAAATTTGTACAAAAAGAAATTAATTTAGAATATAGTAATTTTCTAAAAGATACATTAATAGAAATAATTAACATGTACGAAGTACTAAACTCAATAATACAAGATATTGAAAATTCAATAACATTTGCTCAGATCGGTATACTACATCCTAGTATAATTACTCTAAAACAATTACATACAATTTTACGAGATGTATTTAAAACAATGAAGAAAAATCAGATACCTATTGATTTAACTATAAATAATCTAATAACATTTCAAAAAATTATTAAAATATCATGTTTTATTCTAAATAACAAAATAACATATGTACTACACGTACCAATAACACTTCCATACGAATTAAATTTATATCATCTTTATCCTGTACCAGTTTTAAGAGAAAGTCAGTTTAAGACGATTAAACCAGAAAATAGATATATCGTACATAATGAAATGTACTATGCATTTTCAAGTAATGCTTGTATCAAATTGTCTATTCAAAACTATATATGTGAACCAATCAATCTTCGAGAAATTAACAAAAATAGTTCCTGCGAAGTCCAGTTGTTGAACTTAAAAACCACTTTCACTTGTGTTCAATTTCCAATTACCGTATCCTACCAAATTATCAAAAGATTAGAAGACACTAATCAATGGATTGTAATTTTCCCAGAAGAAACAACCGTTAAATTAAAATGTCAATTGCAAGAAGAAATTCGCAATTTAATTGGATCATTTTTAGTAACCATTCCTACAACCTGTCAAGTAATAACAAAAGAAGAGACGATCAAGAATGAAGAACCAACTAGTATCCAAAATCAACCAATTCTATTTCCAGAGATGAACGAGAAAATTTTAACAAACGAAAATTTAAATTTTAAAATTAATTTACAACAAATAGATTTAGATGATCTTCAAAGTATCAAAGAAAATATAATTAAAAATCAATCAGTTTTTGAAAATAATATAAGTCATAAACCTAGTTCATGGACAATTTTAATTTATTTAATATTAATAATTAGTCTTATTTTAATAATATATAGAAGATTGAAGAATAGAAAAAGATGAACCCAGAAGATATCCAGCCTCGACTTGCAAGAAGTTCATCTTCCTCTCTAACTATCGGAAGAAGAATCTTCGAGGGGAGGAATTATATCAGCTAAATATATAGAATAAGCACTTTGTTATCAATTTATTGCATTATATAAAAGTAGTTTCTAGCGTTAGGAATTCATTCTTGTTTTAATTCTTGAATCATTCATTAGTCTTATTTAGTCGGTCTTAGTTATTTTTCGTTCAATTTTTATACTTGTAAAATAATCCAAATTGTAACTTTAATTTTTAATAAACATTTTTTCTTTTTAAAAACGATTTCTTCGACCAGGAAGATATATTTAGTGTTGTAGTGTTGTACATATCGCAACTGTATTGGTTCCCAGGTATGAGACGTTATGCAAAAAAGTTTATAGCCTGTTGTTTAGAATGTTTATACAACAAGCAGCCAGGAGGTAAGCAACCGGGATATCTCCATCCTATAAACAAAATTGATGAACCTTTCGATACTTTACATATTGATCACCTAGGACCATTCGTCAAGTCCGTACGAAGGAATCAATATCTTATTGTTATTGTCGACGCCTTTACGAAATTCGTCTTCATGAAGGCAGTGACCTCAACGAAAGCAGGTCCTTTGGTTAATTTTCTTGACAGTGTTATCGAAAATTTTGGAGTTCCCAGAAGGATCATTTCTGATCGGGGCTCGTGCTATACAAGTGCAACGTTTGAAGAATACTGTCGAGAAAAAAATATCAAACATGTGCTAAACGCAACAGCCACCCCGAGAGCAAATGGTCAAGTTGAACGGTACAACCGGACCATACTCGCCTCCCTCTCGGCATCAATCGATGATGAACGAAGATGGGACGAAATGGTGGCCAAAGTTAGGTGGGGTTGGAATTCTACGATGAATTAATCCACCAAAAAGTCACCATACGAGCTTTTCTTCGGGTACGCTCCTCGAGGTGTTGCGAACGCGATTTTGGATAACGAAATTTCCATTGAATCATCGCACGATGACAATTTGTTGCGTACTCGTGAAAAGACTCGTAAACTCGTAGCTGAAAAACAGGCTAAACGAAAAGCCAAATACGATGCGCATCGTTTCGAAGGTAAAAAGAATAAGGTCGGAGACCTGGTGGTAGTACATGCTACCGCTACGAGTAATGATGGCCAGAGTAAAAAGCTGATGCCAAAGTATAGTGGACCGTACGATATTACGAAAGTCTTAGATCACGATCGATATGTGGTTGAAGACATTATGGGTTCAACTCGATCTCGAATACCATACAAGGGTATCGCTTCCCTTGATAAGTTAAAGGCTTACTCTCTTGAGGTCAGTTCAGATTCCGACGAGGAGTCTGGGGTGATCCAGGGAGGTCTTAAATGATTTAGTGAAAATTTTTGATTTAGTGTATCTGTATGTTTACAGGGAAATTCTGATGACCAGGATGCCACAATATCTTACTTATTTATTTATTTATTTATTTATTTACTTATTATTTATTCCGTTCTGGTTGTCGAACTGAGTGTGTATTTGTTTTGCAGGGTGAAATACTGGATACGCTTATCCACGGGGGCGTGGATTCTTGTAGCGTGGCCGACTGTTAACATCGTTGGATACGGCACTGGCGAGGGGCCAGTCATATCGATGTCTCATCGATGAATGTTACTTACGTAAAGGGGTCGGCGGATAAAAATTCGGCATTCAGTACTGCGAGTTCATTCGATAAATACATGTGAATTATAAGTGTTTAAATTTATTATATTTTGTTAAATTTCGGGAAGTTTGTGTTTTATTAACTTCACAATTATTATCAAAATTAACGTCGGCAACAATTAACAGTTAGGGGAAAAGGCAAACAAAAAATGCGCAAAAGTAATTTACCTACAAGAGTATTTTATAAAATTTTACTACGAACTAATTAAAGAAAATAACAATATTTATATCTTGGTTTCGTAATTTTTTATTATATTAACCCATTTTTGATGGTACTTTATCCGAAAATTAATTTCTCGAGTGAAAACATTTAACATCATAATTTATTACGGAATAACTGAAAAGGTGCCAGAAACTTTTTTAACAAGTTCCTGTAGGATTTTTTCCTTGGATTTCGAATCTGAGCTCAGATTTTTGATAATCATTATACAGGGTGAGTTTTTCTTATAAGAACTTAAGATGGAACAAAAAGAATATTCCGGTCCTGATATTGGATTCGTTCAAAGGGCTACTTATTAAGGCCATTTAGTTTAATTCATGTACCAAATTTAAACCAAATCGGGTTATCCCTGTATTTAATATGGCTAATTGAATTTTTTGTCTAAATTCACAAATCCCACTGTATATCAGTAACGAAGCGGTTTTGGACATTTGTATATGACTTTTTGCAATCAAATTGGCAGTCCCTATAACCTCCTAAGTTTTGTCGGTTTCATCTCTGGACACCCGTATGTTGTAACATTTTTAAGATAATATTAAATTTTAAAAAAAATTATTGTAATTAAAAAATAAAATTAAAAATATCATTTTAAAGTAATATTGCGATTAGAATTTTTGGATTATATATTTTTTCTACGTTTTTTTTAATTAATTTTATTTTGTAAACATTATTTTTAAATTTCAAATAATACAGATAATTTCACGTCAATATTTTTTTCGTTTTAAATTTTAAGAGTTAAGCATTAAAGATTATTTGAAATTTTAAAATGGCAGTTTTTATAATCAAAAACTGTCCGTTATTGTTTTATTTGTATAAATAAAACTATATAACGCTGATGAGATCAAATAAGATCGAAACAGTTATTGATTTTAATTTATTTTTACAAAAATAGATATCGATTAAAAAATCATAAAAAGTTACTATGCTTGCGCGCATGTAATATTTATAATTTTTTAATTTATTTTCAAATTAAAAATTAATTTTTTTTAACTATATATGTATGACTGAATTATTGTTTTCTAATTATTAATTTTTAAATATTATTTTTGTTATTAGGATACACGTATGGATTCCGGTAACTGTTGAAAGACAAAGGAAAACCCCCGCTTCCCACTGTACACGTGTAATATACAAGAGAACAAAATTTTATTCTAAAAGTTAAGTATATTTACAACATTTTTATGACAAGTACATATATTTACGATTAATAAATTTCTATACAAATATCTATAAAAAAATTATCATCTTCAATATTTATTCTTTGTACAACTCATGATTTTCAAAATTGTTAACTATTCATTTATTTTCATTTTTATTTTATAATATTCTACAGGGTGATTCATTGGGGAATGTGGTTACTGTAAGGGTAGATGAGGCACACCGAGGTGATTCAAAATAACCTATATTTAATGGATCTGTCTTAATTTATAACCTAGATACAGAGTGATTTATTAATTTTGTACCTTTTTTAATTAATCATAACTTAAGAACCACCTTATATATTTTTCTAATATTTGGTACGTACGTTTTTTATCCAAAGTGGTGTCGATTAACATAATAATTCAAAATCTAATTCCAGCCCGGCTTTAAAAAAACTAATAAGTAGGTTTCAACTCCAAACAACACCGTGTATATCAACATTTTAAAATTGTATTAACATGTTTGGAAAGAGCAGAAAAAGTTAAGTAACACTGAATGTATTTGGTATTTGCGCATCCAATTTTGTTACTTATTAACTTGAGTCAAATCTTGATTTTTCGATAAAAAGGTGGCACAAATTAAACAAATAAATAAATGTTGGTTCCTAAATGATAATTTTCCAGCTGTCCTAAAGTTTTACATTAAGGTTAAGATTCAGAAATTAATAGAATATGAAATAGTTGATGATTTTATTGATTAAAGTGAAACGTTCCCACCCTAGGCCACTTAATCTCTTATTAATTCCCATTTTTAATTACTATTTTCCCTATATTTTTCTATTTCCCTAAAATTATTTTACTTATAAATTCTAATTTTATTTTTCCCTGTATAAAATTTACGCTTCAAATATTTCTCTTAAAATTCGTAAAAGACTCAAAATAGCTAAAAAGTTGTCCTCTGGAATGTCCTACGATAACATAAACAAATTTTTGATTACGAGTCGCAAGAGGGTAGATTCTCACTACGCAGTTACAATGCCTACGTCACGAAATGAGATAATTTCTGGGTATAAAAAGGGCATAAAATCAGAAATAAAATCAGTCTGAAAATGTTTACCATCGCCCAAACTATCTAACAGTACCTACGCTTCGCTTCGAGAAAGAATAAATAAAAAACCAGCCAGAGAAAAAAAAACAGTTCCTGTAAAAATACCCATCGACGAAAACAAAAATTTTATGTAGACCTGTGTCTACCGCCAACTTCGACCCCGTAATAATTATTTGTAGGCCTTTGCCTATCCTATAGAAAATAACTGCCCATAAAACCAAAGAGAAAATAAGTAAAGAAAAATAATCCAAAATTCGTTACAAAATAAAAATATCTATCTAAATAAAATGTCTCAAAAACACCCCCAATTCAAAATCCGGGGAAGAAAATTCATATTTAATTTGCGTCCGGACAAGTAAATCATTTGTTTAATTGACCGTTCACAGCGGCGCGCCGTTGTGTGTGCGGAAGGGTTAAGACAGGAGTGTCATTTACCAATTACAACAATACATTACACAGAAAATCTTGTGTTTTTATGAGTTGGTCAAGATTGTTATTATGTCTATTAAGGTACGGTCCCTTTTAAACAAAAAAATAATTAATTATTTTGGGACGGTAGGAGGCAATGTGATCTCCCCTCCCCGTGAAATTTTCCCAATGAGGGATGTCGCAGACGGCAATAGACCCGCGGGCATTCCATCTTCCTACCTGAATGATTAGGACATTATTCACCATAGTAAATACACGTGATTTCAAATCACCCAATTAAAAAGGTTATAAAATATAAACAAACAGAAATATAAAAATAATTACACAAACACAAAATACAAATTGGTAAAATGTGACAAATGTCTTCTCTTTCGTCCACCTCTTTCGTCCACCCAGTGGCGGGTCTGTGTGAGGGGTCCTCATATACAAATAGAGTAAAGAGTAAATAATGTTTCAAGGTTTTGATTTTTGTAATTATCATAAAAGGTTGAAATTACGGAATATACGATTTGAAGGTTTTTCAGAGTTTTATTTTTTTTACTTGCAGCAAACTTTACTATATCGAATAAAAATACATCACAACTGGGTCCTTTAACAATACTAGACGATCAGGTATATTTTATGATAAATTTGAGTATAAAAGTTTCTTACCGACATGGCCATCCGTTTGTTACTTTGTACTCGCCTTTTTCATGAGATAAATGGCCAGGGGGGTGGGAGGTTACAAAAGCTAGAAAATTATCATTTAGGAACGATAATTTATTTTTTTTAAATTTGTGCCACCTTTTTATCGAAAGATTAAGATTTGACTCAAGTTAATAAGTAACAAAATTGGATGCGGAAACACCAAACACATTCAGTGTTACTTAACTTTTTCTGCTCTTTCCAAATATGTTAATAGAATTTTAAAATATTGATATACAGGGTGTTGTTTCGAGTCGAAACCTACTTATCAATTTTTTTAAGGCTGGACCTGGAATTAGATTTTTAATTATTATTTTGGTTCTTAAATTATGATTAATTAAAAAAAGGGACAAAATTATTAAATCACTCTGTATCTAGGTTATAAAAAAAGACAGGTCATTAAATGTAGGTTATATTGAATCACTTCGGTGTGCCTCATCTACACTTATAGTATACGCATTTCCCAATGAATCACCCTGTATAACAACGTACGCTATTGTTTCTTGCTCCTAAATTGTGTTATTATTTTAGGATTGAAAGTTTAAGAAAACCACCTCTCTTTCTCTGTCTCTCTCGGGAAAGGAATTAGAATTGGAGGAGATTTCAAGAGACAGTAAAGAAATATCCAATAATGAAAAATTACAATTACAATAAATAAATTGTTTGCACGTGTCAAGAAATGTGGATCTATATTCCGAGAGGTCTAGAAAAAAAACAGCCCTCGCTTCTTCCCATACATACGATATATAGAGAACAAAACTTTATTTTAAAAGTTAAGTATATTAACAACAATATTTTTGTAACATTAATAATATAACGAAATATTATTATTTGTATTTTTTATATAATCTACACACACTGGTTTTAAATGTGTATTTAGACCAAATGATAAATAGTTTTAAGACTTATTTATTGAAATTATTACGTTCGATATAAATGTACACTATTACTTTTAGAGAACTAGCAACTAGATTTATTTACAATTTAATTTATTATTTTTAGAAACATGTTATAGTCACTCATTTTTTTATCGATTTATTTCAATTTTTATATTATAATGTATAATTTATATTTTTGCTGTTATTTTAGTAATGGAATTTTTGGAAAAAACCTTTCAAAGGAATTAATTGGATTTGGAGAAGAAATTTTGAAAACAAAAAGAACTTGACGACCATGAAAAATTGTAGTAAATAAATTAATTATATAAATTTATAAATTACTCCAATATTTGCAGAGAAAGAAAAAAAATATAGAACCGATCTGATCAATTACTTTGTTATACAACCTATTATATTATACGTGATATACAAAACATTATACGAACAACACATCCTACAAAATTTAAGCATTTCTCTCTCTGTCTCTCTTTCTATAACGTTTTTGTGACATTATAATGAAATATTATTATTTGTAATTTTCCTAATAATCCACATAAATGGCAAATATTTTTAAACCATATTTATTGAGATTATTACACTTGTGAATTCTTTTATTTATATACATTTTTTAATTTTAATTTCATATTGTATGACGTATTCGTTTTATTTTTTGTTTTTTTTTGTTTCAAGTTTATAATATATTTTTGTTATTATTTTAGGAATGGAAATGTAAAAGAAATTAGAATTACAGGAGATCTTAAGACAATTTATCAGATCACATTATTGCATCGATGATAACAGAGAGAAGAATCCAACAATAAGAAACTATAGTGAACAAGTTATTCGCATATTTAAGAATTAGAAATATCAAAAATAATCTAATAATTGATTTTTTTCCATAAATTTTACACGTTTTCTAACAATTTCCGTATCAAATTTGAATTACGTGAAAGGAATTCTTGAAAATCTAATTTTAAGACTGTTTTTGTTTTTACATGTACAAATAAATTTTACATTCTAAAATGTCAAGAATAATTTAAAATTTAATTTTGTCACCAATTTTACACATATTTCAACAATTTCCATGTTGAAAGTCGAAGCTCTCCTATCTGATTCTTCTTCCTTACCACTTAAATTGCGCAGAGAAATGCAAACAATAACCTATGCTGCTAAAATTCAGTCCCTACCGAACCACCTTAATCACGGTATTTTTACCAATATGACAAACCAATATACAACTAGACCAACAGTTACAAGACCAACACATATTCGTCATTTAGAGCCATGCGAAAGATACTTAATATCCAAAACTAGTAATATATTACCACAAACAAATAATATTCCTCCATGGATGCGAAGACCACCGCATACTGATAAAACCCTCAGCTATTGGAAAAAAGAAAACACTCCGCAAACAACGTACCAACAACTATTTCTCAATCAAATAAGTCAATACCACCAACACTTAAAAATTTTTACTGATGGATCCAAAACAGCTGAAGGTATAGGAGCTGCCATTACAATTAACAAGCAGTCTTACTCGTGGACCTTAAATACGGAGTACAGTATATTCAACGCAGAACTATATGCAATTTGGCAGGCTCTGCTATATTTCTCATTTTCTCAAGACCACAATTGTCTAGTTTGTACTGATTCTTTGAGTGCTGTTGTGAGCTTAGAAGATATTTTTACACAAAATGAATGGGTAGTAAGAATTCTGGAACTTGTCACATATTTGACAAATCAAGGAAGAAATATAACTGTTATGTGGATACCTGGTCATTCCAATATTCCTCAAAATGAACTGGCAGATGCCGCTGCAAAAAACGCAACAAAAAGAACTGTAGACAAAGGAATACCTATTACTTACAATGATTTAAAATTTTTTATTAAACAACGTTTTCGCACCTTTTGGCAAAACGAGTGGGAAAATTATGAGGGACAACTTAAAATTATTAAACCGAGTATAAAAAAATGGTTATACCCCAAACACCTCGACCGCAGAGAACAAGTAACCTTATGCCGAATCCGAATAGGTCACACAAAAATTACGCATCTACACTATATTACTGGTGAACCCCCACCTAGGTGTGAGTCATGCATGTGCCGTTTGACAATCAAACACATTTTAGCCTGTAACATTTTTGAACCCGTAAGATATATTCTTGGACTACAACCCCAAATAGTAACAGCATTAGCAAACAAAAATGACGTTACGAAAGTACTTACTTACCTGAAACGAATAAATGTATACATAAATATTTAGAACAATTTGGAATAGCAACAAAGAGCTATGACCTCTGCAGTTAAAGCTCTTAACTCAAAAAAAAGACTGTTTTTATATGTACATTAAAAAATGTCAAAAATAATCCATTTGTAGATCATTTCTGAAATTCATTTTTTTAAATCATTTTTACATTTACAAACAAATTTTACAATCAAAAATGTCAAAAATAATCTAATTGTAGATCATTTCTACGAAATTTGTACTTTTTTTGACAATTTTCACGTCAAAAGTGTTGACAAATTTGAATTACGTAACAAAAATAATTGAAATTCATTTCTTAGAATCATTTTTATATTTACAAACAAGTTTTATATTCAAAAATGTCAAAAATAATCTATTTTTAGATCGTTTTCATGAAATTTATATTTTTTTTGATGATTTTCACGTCAAAAGTGTTGACAAATTTAAATTATGTAAAAAAAAAACGATTGACAAAATTGTTTTTAAATAATTTTTATATGTTAAAACATGTTGACAAATATAATAATGGATTGGCATTAATTTAATATATACTTTTATCTTTATGCAACCAGTACTACATTTATGTGTATTATTGGTTGCATATAAACTATAAGTTATTTTTCAATGTTAATTATAATGAATTACGTGACAAAAATAAGTGAAATTCATTTCTTAGAATCATTTTTATATTTAAAAACAAATTTTACATTCAAAAATGTCAAAAATAATCTATTTGTAGATCGTTTTTATGAAATTTGTAATTTTTTGTTAAGTGTTAACAAAATTTGAATTACGTGACAAATACAAATTTAATTCATTTCTTAGGATAATTTTTACATTTACAAACGAATTTTACATTCAAAAATGTCAAAAATAATCTAATTGTAAATCATTTCTATGAAATTTGTACTTTTTTTGACAATTTTCACGTCAAAAGTGTTGACAAATTTGAATTACGTGACAAAAGTAAATGAAATTAATTTTTTAGAATTTTTTTTATAAGTAATAAAATCTGCCATCATCAGGCCTGTAATACACAGTGTCAGCGAAAATTTTTAACACATTTAAGCTAAAACTTATCAAATAAGTGGGAAATTAAGAACGAGTGCTTTGTTTTAGTTGGCGCCAAAAATTAAAAATTAACTAAGAGAAGGTGTGAGCGCATTAACATAACTTAACGTAGTGGCATTGAAAATAAACTCTATAAAATGTAGAGGTTGGATATGTTTGAATTAGTTAGGTAATTTTAAAAACCGAAAAAGGATAACTATTTGTAGGAAAAAGTGATGAGCCCGGTCAAGACGGGCAAGATCAGGAAGAGGGGAATCAAAATAGAATGATTGGAGTGCCTTCATGAAAGGCGGCCAACCATAAATAAGTGAACTTCTTATTACAAAAATTTGCATTCGTAACAGAATGCCTAGATAAAGAATAATAATCATCAGCGGCGCAAACATTAAGATAAGTTACTGCAACTACGACTGATACAGTAATGAATTTGCAAAAATTGAATAGACAAGTGACATACATTTGACAAAGTGACATAAGTATGACAAATGATGTAAACTGTGACATTGACATAAAATTTGATGAGTTACATAACCGCGGGTTATTTAAAATTTGTTTAACAAATAGTTTAACTCAATAAACTAGTAAAGAAATTAGCCTGAAGGGCAGCAATACAAAGTGAACTAATTAAGTTTATCTAAAACAATTTATAATTATTGTCTTATGAATTAAGACTAGCAACCTAGTACAGGAACGAACTACACGAATAAGAAAGAAATAAGAAATGAAAAAGTTGTGATGGAAGAATGGTAAAATGAAGTAGATGTAAGTAGAAGTAAAGGAAAAAGCGAAAAGAAAAGAAAAAGGGGGTGGCCTCGAAAAAGTTAAGGGTGAGAAGAAGGGTGATGTTGTCTGATATAGAAGATTAAATGAGGTTACATCAACGAATAAAAATACAAAATGACTATTTATAGACGGACTAACAAAAAGAATAAGTAAAAAATATTTTATAACAGTGGGAAAAAATTTTTCTCCAATCCCCTAATAACAATGGAAACATCTCTGGGAAATCCCCATTTTCTGTGGGACATTCTTGTGTCAGCATTTGCGATGTCCTATAAACATCCCTTCAGAATGTATGTGGCATGACATGGGATGTACTTAAGACATTCAGGGTACTTATTCTAAAACATCCTAAAGATAGTTTTGGGATGTTTATTAAATTATTAAAAATGGGTTCAAATTTAAAAAAAAATGTTTCAAAATATTTTTTTTTAAATAAAACAGTATTCTGAGAAATTCATCGAGAAAAAACAAAAAAATACATAAAATATCTATGTCAGTTTTTTTTTTTTATTTTTGCTCTAATATTTCGTTCTTTCACTCTTCGCAGCCAATCATCAATCCTTTGCTAGATTTCCTTGTTGTTAGATGCATGACGCGATTTCTGTGCCCCTTCTAAAATAATGATACATAAATCAGTGGTTTTCATTGAAAAAAAAAACATTGTTTTTTATGAAACCAGGATAAAAAAAATTGTAAACAAATTTAATGTATAATGTCCAAATCTATATTGTAATATTGGATTCAACAGGTTGAACTCAATACACACTTTTTCTGATACCTTATTAGAAGTTTATTAATTTTAGAGCTTTCACCTTTGTTTATTTATGCGTTTAAATCGTTGCTCGAACTTATTTAAAAGTTTTTTTCTCGGGAATCCATCATGAAAAATTGAACAAAAATTTTCACTTACCTTATAAAATAATAATTATTGCACTATTTTCCATTCCAAACGACACCCCTCAAGTTCATTCATTCGATTGATAAAATGGCGCTTCTTCTTTGCAAGTTTGCAGCATAAATAACGCAATCGGCTGCTCTCGGCGATCATCCGCGCGCCGTGTGTTGGCGGGTCCGTTACTAAATACCGGGATTTTCAAAAAATTTCGTTTTTAAATAATAATTACACCTCGATAAGTATAAAAGTGATGCCTTATACAAGATTCTTTTTCAAGCCGTTTATTAAATAACAGAGTGAAGAATCTAGGTAAACGTATTGTAAATATTCAGTTATTATTTTGATTTATTTAATATTTAGTAGGTATACGAAAATTTCTGAAAAAATAATGTGAAAAATGCATTATTTTTATTTACGTTTTTCTGCAATTGATATATCAAAGTCCACAACTGTTTAAACTGTTCAACCAAATTAATCAATTAAAATTAAGCAAATATTTTTTTTATAATAAATAAGGATATTTCTAGAATATCTTAATAAAAACATTTGAGGGATGTCCGAAAAGAAACATCTCTGGTATGTCGTACCTGTGTTTGGAACATTTGTAGTACCTTAGCGGGATATACCAGCAAGATCCTATGTTATTAGGGTCATCCTGCCTCTCACAAACTAGCTTCTTTTAATAACCTCCTTTACAGAGCATTTTCTATTCCCCTTTCTCATTCTGCTTTCACGAATGAAATTAATATAATCAAACAACTGGCGATTAACAATAATTACCAACTCGATATAATTAATAAATTATACACGGAATTTTTCGTTAAATTCAGGTAAAATTCCCCACATATTTCACTCAATTCACAAGAAGTATCCCCCTATTTTGGTTCCCTTAATTTCATAGGTAATATCTCTTATAAAATAGCCAAAGTTTTCAAGAAATATAATATAAATGTGGCTTTCAAAACAAATTTCAACACCCATTCTCTTCTCGTTAACACTAAGGATAGGAATAACACCTTATCTTCATAAAACAGTGGTTTATAAAATTTCTCGCCACGATTGTAGTGCAGTCTATATCGGTCAATCAGGTAGACGAGTCGAAACTAGAATAAAAGAACATATCAGATACATTGATAAATATAAAGACTCAGATATTACCAACACTCCATCCTTCGCTAACCATATAATTTCTTCGAACCACACCTTTTCAATTTCTTATTCTGCACTCCTTTTCATAATATAGGTAAAGGCCATAAATTAACCTAGAAATGTTCGAGATTAATGCTAACCTCCTTTGCCTAAACCATCAGATCAGAAAAAACGACAACTACATCTTCTTATCTAACAGACCTTCTCTAACTGTCCATATACTCGTCTAATTTCCTATGAATTTTTTCTCACTTATAAAAAATGTTTTACTTATTACCTTATTCTATTTGTTAGTCCGTCTATAAATAGTCATTTTTTATTTTTATTCGTTGATCTAACCTCATTTAATCTTCTATATCAGTCAATTTCACCCTTAACTTTTTCGAAGCCCCCTTTTTCTTTTCTTTTTTCTTTTTCCTTTACTTCTACCTACCTCTTCTTCTTCATTTTACCATTCTTTCATCACAACTTTTTCATTTCTTAATTCTTTCTTATTTCTGCAGTTCGTTCCCCACGTAAGGCTGTACTTCCTAGTCTTAATTCATAAGACAATAATTATAAATTGTTTTACTGCCATGTGCACAGACTTTCCTTAACTCTAAATTGTACCTTAAATGTCTTAAGTGACAGTTGTTCTTTTGCACCAACTTGAAAGTATCCCTTAAAGTATCTTAAGTTGCACTTAAAGTGAGCCGCATGAACAAAAAAACATCTAGCCAGTGGCTTTGAAACAATAATCTCAACCTTTGTTAAGCGTTTATTAAAATGGTGAAGTTAAATTTAGTTTTAAGGATAACTTACACTAACGTTCATCTTACATAAGTCTGTGTTTTATAGAGAGTATGTGCACATGGCAGTTGATAAACTTAATTAGTTCACTTTGTATTGCTGCCCTTCAGGCTAATTTCTTTACTAGTTTATTGATTTAAACTATTTGTTAAAGAAATTTTAAATAATCAGCGGTTATGTCACTCATCAAATTTTATTTCAACGTCACAGTTTATGTCATTTGTAATTTTGTTGTCACTTTCTCAAATGTATGTCACTTGTTTATTCGACTTTTGCAAATTCATTATTGTATCAGTCGTAATTGCAGGTGGGGAGGTGCGCGTAACACCGGCCAGCCGGTAGAACCGGCCACATGTCAATCTCTGTATCTTTGCGTGAATGCGTGAAAACAGAGTTCCAAAATTCGAAACCGTTTTGGAGTTATCGCACAGATAGACGGAAAGACGCACGCACAAACGGACAGACAGACGGTTGCAGTTGACTCGGATCATTGAGAATAGTATGTGGGCGAGCTATTGTGACCAGCTATCGAATGCGTGAAAACAGAGTTTCAAAATTCGAAACCGTTCTCGAGTTATCGCTGTGACAGACGAACAGACAGACGGACGGACATTGTAAAGTCAATAAGTACCTTGGCTTTGCTTCGCTACTTAATAATGATATATTCTAATGCTGGTAGTGGAAAATAGTTATTTATATACCAGGGAATAAATAGACCTTTATGGCCTGATGGCGATGATAATACTAGTTTTTCTAATTTTAATATTATAGTCCGATATTTTTGATTATTAGAACTATATTTAACTCTTGCTTTTAGTTTTTTTTTTTTGTATTTTGTCAGGATCCTTTCATTTTATTTTATTTTGTATCACAAATAATAAATTATATGTTACAAAAAAACATAACAACCTTACAGGTTTCATGTTTTTTTAGCTTAACAAATGCATAATCATATTGTACCTTTTTTATACATATTTATTGTTCAGTAAACATACACATTATATATTATTTAGCAAACAAACATATTACATATAATTCAATAAACATATACATATTACATATAATTATTATTGTTTAAGACTAAACTTTTATTTGTTTACCATGAGTTAATGCATGTCTTGTACGAACGAATTTATAAGCAAATGCTTTCCTGCAAATACTGCATTTATATTTTTTTTCACCAGTATGCGTCAATAAATGTCTGTTAAGATTTGACTTGTACGTAAAACCTTTTTTACAAATTACACATTTATGGAGCTTTTCTCCAGTATGTATTAATAAGTGTCGTGTAAGTTGCGATTTCGATGCAAATCCCTTTTCGCATGTAGCACACACATGGTGTTTTTCGCCAGAATGAGTCATTAAATGTTCTCTAAGAACAGATTTCAAACCAAATGCTTGGTCACATATTTTGCACTTATGATGTTTTTCACCTGTATGAATTAATAAATGTTTAGTAAGAACAGATTTCAACGAAAATCCTTTATAACACATACTGCATTTATGTTTTTTTTCATCAGTATGAGTTAGCAAATGAGAGGCGAGGTGAGACTTTTGAGCAAATCTTCTCTCACATATATTGCATTTATGGTGTTTTTCACCAGTGTGACTTAGCAAATGACGTGTATGATCAGATTTCCAAACAAATTTTTGTCTACATATTTCACATTTATATTTTTTTTCATTCTTGTTGTGATTTGGAGACATCTTGTATTTAACTAAAAATATTTTTATTTCTCTTGTAAAATCCATATTCAGTTTACCTAAAAAACAAGTCAAGTAAAGAAGTAGAATAAATCAAAAATTGCTTAAAGTATACAAACTTACTTTTAGAATTATTCTAATTTTTTGTTATAACTATTATAATCACTATTAATGAAAAAACTTGACACTTGATTGCGTAGCCTGCCTGACACAATAATCTGTCTAATATTTCTTTTTTCTTTAAATGACAGACTAGGCTGACTAGTAATTTTGTCTTAAAATACATAGTGTGGCTAATATGTTTGGATGTGTCTACTCGTCCATTACCAAGTTTAAAAAGTAGTTAATTATTTGAACATAATATGCATAACAAATATAACTACAGTGAATATAATTTGACATATTCCAATCTATTACTAAATATTTATTATTCTGAAAAAAGGTAGGAAAACTGTTGAAAATTTAGAATATCTATATCGTTTATTCTAACTTAAATTAGTATCAATAGACACTACCATTTTTGACGAATTATTGCTAGAAATTGTGCAGATTTAGTGAGTTTTTTTTTCGCCAACTCAGGGTTTATCAAAAAGTTAAAAGAAATCTTGGATGGACTCTAGTATTCTTTGAACATATATGCTGCGCTATGATGACAGCGTACTCTGTCATTGATTAAAGTATGTCGAAATTCAAAAACGACCAATCATTGACTGAGTAGGTACGCTAAACCGCCCCGGTCCTTCCAAACAAGTAACCTACATGCCGCAACTAGCGTAGTGTATATTATGTAAGATAGTATTCTATACATTTTCTTTGGTGCATGCGGAAACGCAAGGTGAGGTGAGGCTCACGAATAGTTACAACTGAATCAGTAGCGTGCCGTTTCAAAAGGGTTTTAATTTTTTGGTCTAGTTCTTATTGTTTATCTCTAGACAAATGTATGTTTAAATTTTTTTAACGAACTTGCATTTCGTCGTTCAATAATGTATCCTTACCTTTCTTTTGGCTATGTCTGTCTATTTATTAATTCTTTGGCATTAAACAGTTCTTGTTATC
Organism: Neocrepidodera transversa; assembly: GCA_963243735.1. Taxonomy (NCBI): domain Eukaryota; kingdom Metazoa; phylum Arthropoda; class Insecta; order Coleoptera; family Chrysomelidae; genus Neocrepidodera; species Neocrepidodera transversa. The sequence goes on along the minus strand of OY725345.1, from coordinate 26,480,540 downwards.
AATTTATGAGACAGGCCTATGTATATTATTTATATGTGAAAAGAGACATCAATTAATGGCGACTAGACAGATTACAGATTCTGTTCAAAATTGTTATGTTGGGTTTTTGGGGTCAATGATTATGAATTTTTTGTCAAAATTATTTACCGATTCTATTCAAAATTGGTATGTGGAGTTTTTTTGGGTAGGATATCATGATTTTTTTGTTAAAACTCATAAAATCAAGATGACGAACATTTATTTACCGATTTTTTTCAAAATTTGTATGTAGGGAATTTTTTGTCACAATTCATAAAATAAAGATGGCGACGATGGCGGACGAGATTTATAATTATTTACCGATTCTATTCAAAATTGGAATGTAGAGTTTTTGGGATCAGAGATTCTGATTTTTTTGTCAAAATCCACAATATCAAGATGGCGGACGATATTTGATTATTTACCGATTCTGTTTAAAATTGGTATGTAGGGGTTTTTGGGGTCGAAGATTTTTAGTTTTTTTGTCAAAATTCATCAAATCAAGATGGCGGACGATTTTTATGATTATTTACCGATTCCATTCAAAATTGGTATGTAGGGGTTTTTAGGGTCGAAGATAATTAATTTTTTGTCAATATTCATAGAATCAAGATGGCGGACGAGATTTATAATTATTTACCGATTCTATTCAGAATTGGAATGTAGAGTTTTTGCGATCGGAGATTCTGATTTTTTTTATAAAATCCACATTATCAAGATGGCGGACGATATTTGATTTTTTACCGATTCTATTAAAAATTGGTATGTAGGGGTTTTTGGGGTCGAAGATTATTAATTGTTCGTCAAAATTCATAAAATCAAGATGGCGGCTTTACGATGGTAGACGATTTTTATAATTATTTACCGATTCTATTCAAAATTGGTATGTAGATAGCGACTCCAAGATGGCGGACGATATTTAAGATTATTTTCCTAGACGTCGTTTAATCGCGATTAAACGACGTCTAGCTTTAATTAAACGTCGCCTAGCTTTGACAAATATGCATGTTAATAAACAATAAACATAAAATGTAAATACTACATTCCCAATTTGGGAAATAATCTTAACATATACCCCTCGATCTGTAAATTTAACCCCATAAACTGCAGCTAGTCAATTTTTTTCAAAATTTTGCTTTGAAGCAAATGTTTCGACTGAATAATCCACCTAAAAAGCCCTCGTCCGTCAGTCTCGGACTTTTAATGGTGGATTATTCAGTCTCTAACATTTTCTAAGCAAAATTTTTCAAAAAAGCTAGCCGCAGTTTATCCGGTTAAATTTGCAGTTCTCGGGATATAACCTGCGATTATTTACCAATTTTATTCAAAAATTGGTATGTGGGGTTTTTTGGGTTGGATAATTTGAATTTTTTGTTAAAATTCATAAAATCAAGATGGTGGACATTTATTTAGATTCTTTTCAAAATTGGAATGCAGGGATTTTTGAAGTCGTAGATTATGAATTTTTTGTCAAAATTCATAAAATAAAGATGGCGGCTCCAAGATGACGGACGATATTTATAATGATTTACCAAGTCTATTCAAAATTGGTATGTAGGGTTTTGGGGATCGGGGATAAGGATTTTTTTCTCAAAATTCATAATATCAAGATTGCGACTCCCAGATGGTGGACGATATTTGATTATTTACCGATTCCATTCAAAATTGGTATGTAGGGGTTTTTGGGGTCGAAGCTAATTAATTGTTTGTCAATATTCATAGAATCAAGATGGCGACTCCAAGATGGAGGACGAGATTTATAATTATTTACCGATTGTATTCAAAGTTGGTACGTGGGGGCTTATGGGATCAGAGATTATGAATTTTTTTTCAAAATCCATAAATTCAAGATGGCGACTCCAAGATGGCGGACGAGATTTATAATTATTTGCCGATTCTATTTAAAATTGGAATGTAGAGTTTTTCGGATAGGAGATTCTGATTTTCTGTCAAAATCCACAATATCAAGATGGCGGACGATATTTGATTATTTACACATTCTATTCAAAATTGGTATGTGGGGTTTTTTTTGGGTAGGATATCATGAATTTTTTGTTAAAACTCATAAAATCAAGATGGCGAACATTTATTTACCGATTCTTTTCAAAATTTGTATGTAGGGATTTTTAAAGTCGTACATTATGAATTTTTTGTCAAAATTCATAAAATAAAGATGGCGGCTCCAAGATGGCGGACGATATTTAAAATGATTTACCAAGTCTATTCAAAATTGGTATGTAGGGGTTTTTGGGGTCGAAGCTAATTAATTTTTTGTCAATATTCATAGAATCAAGATGGCGACTCCAAGATGGTGGACGAGATTTATATTTATTTACCGATTGTATTCAAAGTTGGTACGTGGGGGCTTATGGTATCAGAGATTATAAATTTTTTTGTCAAAATCCATAAATTCAATATGGCGACTCCAAGACGGCGGACGAGATTTATAATTATTTGCCGATTCTATGACGTCCATCAACTTGGCAAGACAACTTCGGAAAATTACAACGGGTTCTTATCAGTAATTTGCCGCTTTTTTGCCGTAAATTAGTTGTGGAAAAAAAAATTTGCCGCTCTTCTTTTTTACCAAAAATTCAATGTCTTGCTAACTTTTTTTTATAGTTGTAATGTTTCTTCAATACAATACTTGTGTATTGTACGTAAACAAGATGTAATTGCGAATCATGTGATTAGGGCCATAAGATATTATACATGTGTATAATACTTCAGTAAAATACCGGTATTCTAAAATAAACATTTTTAAAGCTAAAACAAATGATATCGTGTTCTCGTTCCCCCTCGCCTCTTTGTAGCGACTATTCCTCAAATGGCGTTTTGAGACTCTACTCATAGTAGTGCTTAATCCTTTTGCTGCTAATAAACTCAACTCACGTTCTTTATTTAAGATACGATTCTACAGTCTTCCAAAATATTTTGGCGAATTTCCTTTTTAACTCCATGTTGGAGCACCACTGTCCAATTATTATTAGTATCAACCTCCAACAAAACACAAATATTTTTATTTTTTGAGGACTTTAGATTTCTCTATCGCTCGACTCCAGGCGATGAGGAATACGATGAAACTGATTCATCGGAACCTTACTTACGTTTTATTATTATTATTTTTAACAGTCAAAAATAAATTGGTGTTATTAAATTTTTACCAACTCATGTGAGTGGTTTTTTCTAATCAAATCGTTATTTACTTCGATTGGATCCACATAAAAACTCGTTTCTCATTACCGGTTTATTAAATTACTGAAATGGCAACTCTGATTTTAAATAACCAATTCATATGAATGGTTGTAATGTCTCTTCAAAACAATACATGTGTATTGTACGTAAACGAGATGTAATTGATGCTAATCATGTGATTAGGGCCATAGGATATTATACATGTGTATAATACTTCAGGTAAAATATTGGTATTCTAAAATAAAAAATTTTAATCCTAAAACAAATGATAACTTACTCGTATTATCATATATTTTTCATATTTCGTTCTTTAATTTTCCTAATTTTGTCTTAAATTCCAGTTTCTTTTTTAATTTATTTTACCACTAAAATACACAACTTTACCCGAACACAAAAAGAAATGAAGTGAGGATTTGTCATCGACAGGTTGACGATGCAGAGATAAGGTATTAGGCAAGACATAGGCGGGGTTGTGGGTATTTAACAAAAATTTAGTTGTATCTTTAAACATTGTGAACCCGAATACATAAAGGTAATGGAAACTACATGTGTGTCATTATGTAATCATTTCGGAGGAGATTGTTCATATAATTACAATTAATCATCCTTCAGGTAAGTCGATTAATTTTTTAATTATGACGGTATCAAAAAACTAAAATCTGGAAAATTTGCCGCTTTTTAGCCCATTTTCCTTTTTATTAGAGAGATTTTAAGCCCTTTAATTATTCGTTTTTCTTCCGTTATCGTTATTGTGGTCATGCGCAACGGAAGTTTGTCGTTCCTTTAACTTTAATAACGATAACCGATTCCGTTACTTACGGAAAATTAAAGATAGAGAGTGGTTATGTCAATCGTTATGCGTAACAAAGCACCGTTGGCACACTTTTCAGATTTTCGACCATATTAGATAATTTTGAAAAAGGAGATGCATGTGCTGATTAAAATATTTAACATTAAACTATTTAAAAAAATCTGATGTGGCCAGCACATGACCTGTCGCCATTTTTGAATCAAAAATTTACAGGTTGACACAAAAAAGTATGAAAAAAATTTTTTTTTGTAAATCTGGCAACAATGGCAAAAGTTTCGAAAATTTTAATGAGATGAAAATAAACTATAGGGTATACAAAATATATGTGTAAAACTTTATTGCCGTTTTGTATAATAATGGCGTCATCACCCATAGCAACTGCCACTTCCGGTTGTGCGATTGGCACCAAAATCTAATCAGATCTAATCTAGGGTATCAGAATCCTGTATGCAAAATTTCAAATTTTTTTATTCAGTAGTTTTGGAGTTATCGTTACTATAACATCCATCCAAACACACACACACACACAGACAGACAGACATCATGCTAAAAATGGTATAAATGGATTCAGGTGACTTCAAAACGTAAATATACGTTAAAATCTGGGTATGGTCAAAATATCATGATCGCAATACTTTCCTTCTATACAACTCTGTTGTTCGGAAGGTAAAAAGTATTTCCTATGTGATTAAACCACTCACATATTTGATAAATTTATCTTTTGTCACAGGCTCATTCCCTCATATTGAAAAATCGGGTAAAATCATCCCTATTTTTAAAAAACATGATCAATTTGTACCTGAAAACTATAGACCTGTCACAGTTTCTTTTTCTATTTCAAAAATATTTGAATATGCTTTTCCATGTCGGTTGGAGCAATTTCTAGAAAAATTTAATATTATAACAGATAAGCAACATGGGTTTCGGGCTGGCAAGTCCATTTCTACAGCGGCTCATTCTTTTTACAGTAAAATTATTAAGTTTATTGAGGCAGGCGAGTGCCCTGTCGGGATCTTCTGCGATCTCAGCAGGGCCTTCGACTGCGTCGATCATGATATTCTTATTGCAAAATTGTACGATATTTGAATACGGGGGAAGAAACCTTTAGACTGGATATCGTCATATGTAAGGTACAGGAAACAATTTGTTCCAATTCATTATAAAGATGAGACTAGTATAAATAAATATAACTCAGAATACTCGATAGTGGAGATGGGTGTTCCACAGGGATCAGTTTTAGGTCCCTGTCTTTTTCTACTTTATGTTAATAGTTTAGATTTGCTTCTTACTGAACTGTTTTTTACCATTTATGTGGATGATCTATCCTTAATAAAACTGTTTCTACTCACTATCAGAATATTTCATTTAATTATAGGATTTTACATTGTACTGTATATGTATATGAACATATTATTTATTTGTTTTTATTATTATTATTATTATTATTTTCACTCTAACCTTTTTATTCATTTATTCTTTTATTGTTTTATTGACTATTGCTATTTTACATTTCATGTAATCTTTTGAGCAAAATAAAGGATTCTTACTTACTTACTTTTACTTCCTTACAGAAAAAAATCTACCATTTTTTTAGATATTTTCAAAAATGATAGATTTGAATTTTTTCAAATTTCAACCCTCTTCAATTTTACCACTGAAGGTTAAATTAAAAAAAGTTTCAAACAAATTAATTAGATAATAATTAATACAGAAAAATTTTTTTATAATTTTTTCGATATTTTCAAAAATGGTAGAGATATGAATTTTTTCAAATTTCAACTTTCTTCAATTCTACCCCTGAAAGTTAAATCGAAAAAAGTTTCAAACAAATTAATTGGAGATTAATTAATACAGAAAAAAATCTTTACAATCTTTTTCAAATTTCAACCCTCTTCAATTTTACCCCTGAAGATTAAATCGAAAAAAGTTTCAAACGAATTAGTTAACCAATAATTAATGCAGGAAAAAATCTTTATACTCTTTTTCGATATTTTTAAAAATTGTAGAGATATGATTTTTTTCAAATTTCAAACCTCTTCAATTTTACCCCTATAAAGGTTAACGAAAAAAGTTTTAAACCAAATAATTAGATAATAATTAGTACAAAAAAAACTTAATTATAATCTTTCTTCAAAAATAAGTGTGTACGCACCAAGACGTAACCTTCAGTTACCCATTTATTATTTTTCAATATTGTCAAAAATAGCAGAGATATGATTTTTTTTCAAATTTCAACCCCCTTCAATTTTACCCCTGAAGGTTAAATCAAAAAAGTTTCAAACAAATTAATTAGATAATAATTAGTACAAAAAAAAAATGTTTATAATCTTTTTCTATAATTTTAAAAATGACAGATATGATTTTTTTCAAATTTCAACCCACTTCAATTTTCCCCTTGAAAATTAAATCGAAAAAAGTTTGAAATAAATTAATTAAACAATTAATTGGTACAGAAAAAAATCTTTAAATTTTTTTTCGACATTTTCAAAAATTGCAGAGATATGAAGTTTTTTAACAAATAATCCTTTTCAATTTTTCGCACCCTTGAAGAATAGATCGGAAAAAATTACAAACCAATTATTAATATGACTAATATGAAAAAAAAATCGTTAAATTTTTTTTTCGAAATTTTCGAAAATGACAATTTTAAAATAGAGCGCCATCTATTATGTAATAGTCAAAATTCTGTCAATTTTATTAAAGGTAACCTGTAAAATTTTTTATTATGTGTCAGGAATTATATTACATGCAAAGAGGTGCTTGTTTATTTTTTTTTCAATTTAATTTATTTTTAACTTTTATTTTAACACATTTTTTCAAAATTTAAAAAATAAAAGTGTCGACAAATTAGAATTACATGAAGAAATCGTTCAAAAATCTGTTTTTAAAATTTTGAAACGAACAAATACGTTTTGCAATTGTAAATAATTAAAATTAACATTTAAATCGATTTTTTGCAAAACGATAGACATTTAATTTTAATATATTTATGCAACCAATAATACATTTACGTGTATTATTGGTTGGATATAAATATTAAATTGGATTTCAATGTTTTTATAGGAAATATGTCAACTTTGAAAAAATTTGGATTATTTGAGACTATAGTATCCTATAATTACTTTTAATTCATGAATTTTCGATTTCTATAAAGATGGCGCTAAAATCGACGTTATTTATTTGCTGTATTCTTTCTTTTATAGTACTAAATTCCTTATAATTATTTTGTCGCATGTTCAAGAATAGTATTTATATTAATAACCTTTGGAAAAAAAACTAAAAAAATCAACCTCAAATTAATACGTAACTTCTTCGCCATTTTTGAAAATACTTAAAAAGATCATTTGACGTCTTTATGCTGTGATTATTATGCATATTGCATGATAGATATGACATTTTGACAAAAATAAATCTAGTTTTTCGGTATAATATTTGTATCATCCGACTTTATGGAAACTTCTTAAATAGTGCTTCTTCTGTAATATTCTGTAAGTACAGTTTATTCATTATTTTGTTGGCAAAATATGGATTTAAAAAAGTTAAACTCTGGGTTTAACTTGGAAGTCATAGTCAAAAGCTAAAAACGCGCACAAAACTACTGGAGAAAAAAATTTCTTCATTGTTCTAATTAAATATTAATCTAGTTTAAAATGTCTGGGAAAGAGACTTCGTTACGTTAATATGCACTTATTATCTATAAAGCAATAATAATTATTATTAGAGCTGAAACTCATCAATTTTCAATAATAAAAAGCATCAAAAACCACACAGATGATAACTATTCCCGTCCATTTATTAAAATATAACTAAACGTTACATTCACAACTACCCATTATTTGATTCCCATACGTCGGACCAACCTAACTTTTATCTTGGGCCGCGACGCGGCGGTCCTATATATTGCAGCACCGTTTTCTAGAAAAGTAAGTAAGTTATCAAAAAAATCACTGAAATAAAAAAGTTTCTTTGATTCTTTGGCTACAACTTTGTCGCTTACTATATACATCTATCTTTAAAAACAATAAAGTTTTCTCGATCGAGTATTTGTTGCTGCATTTTTACCAAATTTCTTGTAACCAACATTTTAAAAATAAATTACTTGTGACACGTATTTTTTTTGCATTTCTGTCATGAAAGTCGTGATAACAAAGGTCTAGATTGGTTCTCCTAAAAATTTCAATTCAATCGGACTTAAACTAAGAGAGATATAGGATGATAATTAAAAAATTTAAAAAAATCCCTAAAATATGAGATTTTTTGGAAATTGTCGATTTTGGCGATTCCAAATTGTCTGGCGAACTCCAAAATCGGATCCGCCAGGTCGATTTACATAAGAATATATTTTTTTTAGGTGGTTGTTCGCGAGTGTTAAAGATGGTCCTTAAAATGGGGGTATTCCCATTTGAGCACAACTAATAGGTACCGACCTATTTCATAACCCAAAAACGCACACGCTTTTCAGGTAGGAAATTTAATACAGACCAAAAGCGCACGGGGCCTTATAATCTGTTAGAAAGGTATTAATTTAATTTTAATAAAATAAAAACGATTTTAGTAAAATTTGTAACTTTAATGAATAAAAAAATGGCAACATATTTTTTTATAGTGTGATATAGAAATACTTATAAGTTACAATTTAGATTACCAAAAGATATTTGTATATACATATATACTAACTATAGATATTAACAATTTTTACAAATAGAAATAACGCAAGAATACATAGTATAATAAGGAAAAATATTTACACAAATACACTATACTTATTTATTATATTTCACAATCTCCTCCTCATGATTACATAATGACACACATGTAGTTACATCACCTTGATGTATTCGGGTTCACATTGTTTAAAGATACACATAAATTTTTGTTAAATACCCACAACCCCGCCTATGTCTTAGCTAATACCTTATCTCTCTGCGTCACTTGTCCGATGATAAATCCCCACTTCATTTCTTTGTGTGTTCGGGTAAAGTTGTGTATTTTAGTGGTAAAATAAATTAAAAAAGAAACTGGTATTTAAGACAAAATTCGGAAAATTAAAGAACGAAATATGAAAAATATATGATAATACGAATTATCTCATGGTATCATTCTTATAATTCCACGAAGAACGCTGATTATGGAATCTTCAATATCATATTTCTTTATCGCAAAGCGCTGCTTTGCTTTGTTAATGGACATTCACATTTTTATTTTCTTAGAGTAAAGAACGTAGTATTGTAAAACTTAGTTTAAATTCGTAGATTTTTGTAATTTTCAAAAAATAAATTTTTTTAAAAACAACTTTTCGAAGTCTCAAAAGTTATTTGGCGCAGTCAGTAGGATATCCAGGAATTCGCGTATCGAACGTGAGTTTTTCGTTTCAACGATTGACTGGAAAAATCGAACTTAGTATACAAGGTGTGTCATTGTGCGAGGTGTTGTGTTGGCGGCTCCTTAAAAATCAGGAAACCGACTCTATCGCAGAACCAGTGCAACCCAGACCGAGTGAAAACCTAAAAGCATCAGAAAAGTGAAATCTGGAACAAAATCGTCCCGATTTGCAGAGACGGCCTACACAGAGAAGACAACATCGCTTACCTGGTGGTCATCTTTATAGTTTAGTAAAGTGAGATGCTCAAAGTCGTTTTTATTTTTATGTAAGTACAATTTTATGGATGATTTATTAAATAATCTTAAAAATTTAACAATTGGAAACACTTTAACTGACTTGGAAGAAAACCCTTTGCCCCAAAATTTAAATTTAGAAACTGAAAATATGGCCCAATTTAAACCAGAATTTTTAAACTGTATCCCCAAGTTCGACGGTAACCCTAACGAACTCAATAGATATTTATCTACTAGTGAATCACTTATAACAACTTTTTATGATGCACAAAACCCAGGAAATTTTCAAAATACTTATATTTTAAATTCAATTATTTCAAAACTTCGCGGAAATGCAAAATTAATTGTAAACATTCAAAACGGATCTACCTGGGATGATTTAAAATTAATTTTAACACGTAATTTCGCGGATCAAAGGGACGAATCTTGCCTTAATAGAGATTTATTCATGTTAAGACAAGGTCAAAATGAGAAACCTCAAGAATTCTTTGATAGATGCTTAAATATATTAAACCTCCTCTGTAGTTACGTCGACGTTCATGAAAATTCTGTTGAAGGTAAACGTTTAAAACGTGACTTATACCAAAATTTAACTCTAAAAACATTTTTATCAGGACTTAAAGAACCCTTAGGGACTACTATATACGTTGCATGAAACCTACCAATTTAAGTGAAGCCCTACAATTCGTGATTAGTGAAGATAATATTCACTATTTCCAAAACTTTTCAAACAGAACTTACAATAGGCCCCAAGCTCAACAATTCCAAAACAAACCACAATCTCAATCATTTTATCAGAGACCAAATTTTTCGCAAAACTTGCCTTTCAACTACCAAACTCAGAATAATCAATTCAGACAAAAACCTTTCCCATCTCAGCCTATTAACATTCAGCCACGACCAAATTTTCAACAACCTAGATTTTTTACCAACGCACAAGTATTTAAACAACCCATGAATAAAAACGTTTTTAAACCAAATCCTAACCAAACATTTTCAAATCCGACGCCCATGAGCGTTACAACCAGAAATACTTCAAACTTCAATCGGCAAGGTCCATCGACCTCTTATCAAAGTCAGAGATTCCGACCTACCCCAATGAGCACTTCCACTAGAAATACTAATTTTAATACAAATCAACCAAATTTTGCTTCGGAAGAATTATTTAATACAGAAATTAATGAAGATTATTCTTACGATCAAAACAACCCAACTTATAGCCAAATTGAAACTGATCAATTCAATAATCAAAATATTGAAAATCACCAAAATAACCCAAGCGTATCATCTAACTTCTCTTTCCAGTACAGAAATAGTTAACAACTTAATACAATTTTTCTCTCACCATGGAGTCCCAGAACAAATTATTGTCGATAATGGCACCGAATTCAAAAATTCCGTCATTTCGGAACTTTTAGGGCTCCACAAAGTCAAAATACACTTTTGTTGTCCAAATCACCCTCAATCTCAAGGAAATATCGAAAGATTCCACTCAACTATTATAGAACATGTACGTTTGCTTAATACTAAAGGTTTTCTCAAAACACCAATTACCATGAAAATCATGTACGCCATCCTGAAAATTTTAATGTGCTTTTTTTGAAATAAAAAATTATGCTATTTCAATTGGTAAATATTGTCTTGATATAGTTTTACTTTACATATTGGTATATAAATACTTTTAATTATTTGGTATACATTTTTTTTAATTATATAGGGTGAATCGACCTGTTAGCCGGACAGTACTGGTTCTCGGACACTTCAACATAAAATCGACTTAAATAGTGAAACCTCTTGATATTATAATTGTTTTTCCCTATACCTATACTCGGCCACCTTTCACTCACATACGTTTTAAACTTTACCGCCATGCATTGAAAATTGAAACTAATAATTCAGTTTAAAGATGGTCGCCAACTAGCAAGAGGCACGCTAAGTTGGAGAAGTGTTTTAGTTGTAGTGAGTAGGTGTTTAAGAAATAGTAAGTATTATTGCATTATGTCATAAAGTTTAACATTATTTTGATTATGTATTATAAACTTAGTTGATAATGTATGTTAATACATGTGAATTTATCAATTTTTAAAATAATCTTGTGAGAATTATGTGGCCGGTTAATCGGATGTATTTTAATACCTCGAACCTTTTCTCGGCCGGGGTGGCCGAGAACCGGTGATCAACACTGAATATTTCTTTCTCATTTTTGTGCGTTGAACCTTACGGTGCTCTTTTTCTATCTTATGAATGCTGAATTTGTTATAACACATATCTAATGCCAATTCTCGGCCACTGCCTCGTCCTATAAATTTCCTAATAACATTATGTGTCCGAGAAAGGGATTGCAGAATCCGATTTTCGGCCAGCTATAGAAATTAATGTAATAAATTGAAATAAAACACAAAGTCATGTACGACACTATGTAATTCAATATTTATATTACAACTTATTGAACAATTGGACTACATTCGAGGTATAGATAACCTTTTAGATCTAGAAATTAATACATGTTTTCGCGGTCGACGAATGGATGCGTTATTCGTTCAATGAATAGATTTGTTAAATAATGGGTACAAGAATTCATATATTAAAACCGGCTCTTTTAATGTATTTTTTTGCTTTTTCAGATGGCATCAATAAAAAAACAAGCCTTTAAATCTAAAATAAAACGGCATTTGTTTCTATACTCTGAAGAAGCTTTACAACGCGCAGTAATTGAAATAAGAGACAATAATTTGGGGATCCGCGAAGCGAGTAGGCAATTTGGTGTACCAAAATCAACAATTCAAGATAGATTAAAGGGATGTAGTACGCCCAAGAAAATTAGAAAACCAGGTCCACAACCTCTCCTCACTGTAGAAGGTGAAGACAGAATAGCTGCGTGGTTACTCAATTTAGCTAAATGTGGGTTTCCTGTAACTAAATCACAATTAATTGATACTTCATCACAAATCCTGAAAGACGCAGGAAAACAACATTTATTGAAGAAACAAAAGCTCGGCGAAAGATGGTATCTTAACTTCATTAAACGACATCCAGAAATATCAATTAGAGAAGCAGAGAGTATTAACAAAGCCAGAGCAATTCTTACTGAAGAAACTATACGATTATGGTTTTTAGAGTTACAAACTTATTTGATAGAAAATAACTTCAGTTCTGTTTTGGAAGATCCTACAAGAATTTTCAATGGGGATGAATCTGGTTTTTCTTTATGTCCGAAGACTGGAAAAGTCCTTGCTCCAAAAGGATGGAAGAATTTATATACCATAAAAACCGGAAATGAAAAAGAGAATTTGACAGTTCTCATTATTTTCAATGCCATCGGACAAATATGTCCACCTATAGTAGTGTTTCCTTATGTGAGACCACCCAGATCATTGGTTGATAATATGCCCGACCACTGGATCTTGGGGAAGAGTGATTCTGGTTGGATGAAGGGGGACATTTTTTATGAATATTTTGCGAATACATTCCATGCTTGGGTGTCAAGCAATAACATAACCAAACCAATATTAGTATTTTTAGATGGTCATAGATCCCATATGACTATTCCACTTAGTGAGTTCTGTGACAAAAACGGCATTATTTTGTATGCTCTTCCCCCTAATGCCACCCACATTATCCAACCAGCAGACGTGAGTGTTTTTCGTCCTTTAAAACAACAATGGAAAAAAACTGTTAATAACTGGCAATCTCGACCAGAAAATTTAAATTCAACCATAACAAAGATTAATTTCTGTAATGTTTTTAAGGAAACATTAGATAACATTGATATGACAGATTACATCAAGAATGGATTCCGTAAATGTGGACTTTTCCCTTTTAATCCCGATAGTGTGGATTATACGAAATGTGTAAAAAATACTTTAGAGCAGATAACAATTCTTCCTTCGACCACCGGTGAAAATATTACAGAAGTAGAGTGTGAATCAGCTGAGAAAGTTATACGATATCTGAAATCGAAATTAAATATTCCTGAATTTAATATCAATCCAATTTTAGAAGAAATATCTACAATGAAAAATGATATAAAAAAATCGTATATAAATGTAAATTGTATATCGTCTCTAACAGTTGGAAGCATAATACCAATGGAATCTGTTGACATTCTTCCATTACATAACATAATCTTAACCAATAATACACAAGTGGATCAAAATTATCTGGAAGTTGACAGAACGTTTGAAGTTAATCAAATAGATCCATCAAAAAAAATCACTGACCCTTCAGAAGTAACTGCTATTGTTGATGAGATAGCAGAACCACTGGTGGAACCCATGAATCGAAATGAAGAAAAAAATACTACATTGTCAAAAGGAATTAATGCTAATGTTGAGCCCAATAATGAAATTGAACAACCGTTAGAAACTATTGGAGCAAATCAAAAAAAAAATACTGACTGTTCGAATGAATCCGATATTATTGAGTATAATGATGAAATAACGGAACCATTCACACCTGTAGATACTAATAAAGATGAGATAGATCCCACTAGAGAAAAAACGCATACAACTCTTGTGGAAGAATGTACTAATAAAAAATTAGAAACAGATAGAATAGAGTTTAGTCGTCAAATAGCAGATCCATTTAGTGTTCACTTAATTTATCCACAGCCAATAAATAAATCTGAAAAAAGAAAACAAAATGTAAAGCTCCCTAGTGCTATAAGTTCAAAGGCATGGAGAGAGTATTATGATAAAAAAGAAAAAGATAAAGAAGATAAAATTAACCAAGTTAAGATGAGAAGAGAACAAAGGGAGGTCGGAAAAGATCAGAAAGCAAAGGAAAAAGAAAAGAAAAAGGAGAAAAAACATATGAAAGGCAAAGAAAATACAGAAGACAAAGGCAATACAAAAGATAAAGAAAATGTAGGGAATGAGAAAATAACAGACAACAAAATTCCTTGTGCATTGTGCAATGAAGATTTGGAAAGTGATGCAGAAGATGAAGACGACAAAAATATTGGATGTGATTATTGTCCTGGTTGGTTTCATTTGAAATGTACTTCATTTTCTGGTCGCCTAAATTATATGCAAGCTGCAGCTGCGGACTATAGATGTGATAACTGTTCCTAGAAGTTTAATGGCCATAAAAGATATACCTATTTTGTATTTTTTTAGGTATTTCGAACATGACAATGTATTTTCTATTTTTATTTATTTGTAGTAGGTATCTACCAAAGATTTGTTTTGTTTTGTTTTTTTTTTATCAATATAATTATATAGTTCTCAGAAATTTGTTTTACCCTCTTGCAGCTACCTGAGATGTTGAAAAACTATAAATAAACCATTATCATTTAGTTTTTTCTTGTTTGGGCGAAAAAGGGGTGTTTTCGGACAGCTGTCCGGGAATCGAGCGTATGACGTCCGGTAATCAGCAGTCTATGGCCGAGAACTAGGAAACAGTACATGTATTATTATATAATTATTTAACAATCATACCATATGATTAAACTGAAAATTGATCAATTGGTTATATTGTACGCTCTTTAGTCAACCCATAATTCAGAGTTTTTGTAAGAAACTATTTACAAAACATTTGCAAATCAATTTAATGTATACACAAAGACACTAATTGGCCGAGAACAGGTCGATTCACCCTACCTGACATTATACAGGTTTTATGATTACTCTTCTTTATTATTTTTTTTTCAACTGTTTTTTTTAATTAAAAAATTTTCTTGATTAATCATAAAAAAATTCAAATCTTGCACATTACTATTACTTAAATTTTCTTTTAAAATCATTCCAACTTTTTTTTATTTTCATAATGATATATGTGCCAAAAATAAAAATAAGATTCTTCATATTCCACACTTGTTGATTTAAAATAAATTATATGCCAATTATAATCAATAAATTCTTAAAAATCACACTTTTTAACAACAAACTCTGTTCATAAAATTCAAACAACATAAAATTATTCATGCTATGAAACTTTTTAACAATTAACTTATAAAAAAATTCATTCAAATTATTTTATTACAAGATATATATAGTTCCGAATGATATAAATTTTCAATAAAAGTGCGGCGGCATGTTTGATGTGTGGCTACACGTTCATGCAAAACCGTGCAAACCAGAGTTTGCACAAACTAAATCTTTAGCAGAGCGACGATTCGGAGAGTCGTACTTTTTGGTATGTACGGTATACAGTTTTGCCGGCTACACGTAGAGACTTAAGGCCGCAGTTTCACTGTATTTTGACGTATAAAAACAAGGGTTTACCAGTTCCAATTACGTTTAAATTTTACTGAACGAAGGAAAATTAAACTTTGGCAGCTTAAAGTATAATGTTTATAGAATGGAGTCTCCTATTTTTTATTTGTCCTGTAATTAAACTGAGTTTAAAAAAAATAAAAAAAGTGATTTTTAAAATCAGAGATAAAAAGTAGGAGACTTCATTCTACGTATTTTTGTTAGTAAGCTCCTTGAATATTTCTTTATTTTATTCAGTATTTATTAAATCTAATTGGAAATACGATTGAGAAATATATGTCAAATTTATTTGTCATAATGGAGATTTTCGATAATTTCCTGTAATGTCTTAGTTCATACCCTCTCGAAAAGATGTCACGACAATCAAATTAGGTGACAATCATATAAAAGCTATGTTGCCAAACTTTTAGAAAAATCTGAATATTAGGTATTTTCGCGGAGCTAATCCTGAACTAGTTCAGAACACATTTAAGGATTACAAAGGCCACAAATGGACAAGTTATATGCGCATGTCCTATTCGGAATATATTCAAGATTTTTATGTACCGCGAACGCATAAAATGAAACTTAACTATGACATAATCTTTTGTTACTTAACAAAACAAATTAATTAATATTAAATTTTCACGCAATTAATTTAATGATACAGAAGAAATTATTTTTATGGAATATTTGTTTCCAGATTTGGAATATTTGTCTCTCAATAGGGAATATTTGTCTCCCAATAGGCGCAACTGTTTTGCCAAACGTTCCAGTTTCGCACTGCGTTCGGTATTGCTGCTGGTGATAAGATGTCGATATTGATCATGGGATGGGACTCGCGAGTAAACCGAATTTTTATTATTTTTCCGAGCGCATCAATCTGTTATCTGCTAGGTTACACCGAAATATTTATAGAGAGTGTCTAGAGGTCCGTCTAGTCGGACCCGGTGAAAACCCAATAGGTCCGTCAATCAGCTGTTAAGATTAGGATTAAAACATAGTTTCGTAATTTTGATATTTATTTTAGCGTTCCTAGTGAATGTGTATACTTTAGTTCTGTAATATTAATAATTAAAATACAAAGGCGAAACACTAATTTATATTTATTTTATTATGAAACGTGATTCGCTTAAATAATAAGTTTGAACATATTTAAACAAAGCTGAAGTAGTTGCGTGGCATAGTGCACGCTAGTGGTGCAATGGATCCGGGGATCGAATCCCACATCTCCCTAATTTTTTTTTTATTTTTTTTTTAAACTAAAGTTGGATTTTTAAGACTTCTTTTAATAAAATAAATCTTTTTTTAATTCTACAGGTTAGCTTTGGTCAGTCAAAACTTCTAATAAAATAAATATCAAAATTACAAAACTATGTTTTAATCCTAATCTTAACAGCTGATTGACGGACCAATTGGGTTTTCACCGGGTCCGACTAGACGGACCTCTAGACACTCTCATATTTATATTTGAAAAAATGAACAATCATGGTTTACTGTATATGTTGCAGGAGAAATATTTTTAATTTTGATAATGTAAATAAAAAATTCTGTGCAGTTTAAAAAAAAGTCATAATCTCCAACACCAAAAAACCCCATGTACCAAATTTGAATGGAATCGGTTAATAAATAATCATAAATTTCGTCCACCATTTTGGAGTAGCCATCTTGAATTTATTTATTTTGAAAAAAAAATCAAGATCTCCTATCCCAAAAAGCCCCCAATACCAATTTTGAAAAGAATCTAATCATAATTCCATATCTTGTCCGCCATCTTAAATTTATTAATTTTAAAAAAAAAATCAAAATCTTCAACACCAAAAAAACCCCATGTACCAAATTTGAATGGAATCGGTTAATAATCATAAATTACGTCCACCATTTTGGAGTCGCCATCATGAATATATTTATTTTGAAAAACAAATTCATAATCTCCGTCCCCAAAAACACCCAAATACCAATTTTGAAAAGAATCTGATCATAATCACATATCTCGTTTGCCGTCTTGAATTTATTAATTTTGAGAAAAAATTTGAAATCTCCAACCCCAAAAACCCCCATATGGCAATTTTGAACGAAATCTGTCCGTCCGTAATGAAATATCTATAAAATATATTTGGGATTTATATTTATGATGATTTTACGTATTTATCGAAGATAAACAAACAAACAAAGTTAGTTTTACAGCATTGCCATATCCTAGCAGAGCTCAGAGATTTTCTTGCTCTTGGCATAAAATGAAATAAGATTAAAATTATATTGTATAGTAGACCAGATAAATAATATGAAATAAAATGTCACTACTAAAACGAGTAAATAATTTGGTCAAATGTATGTTGAAATAAATCGTAAATAAGACATATTGCTACATCTGTTGAATAATAGATTTATGAAATTTGACATTAATATGACATATGTCACATTTAGTTATTGTTATGAATATTGGAGTGTGCCACTGCGGCCTTAACTGTGCAAACGGTTTGCGCAAACCAGGCTCGAAGGAAAGTATGTACGTCTGGCCGGAGCTTAAGAATAAGTTTTCGGAAACTGATGTTTGAGAAATGGCCATTGTCTTTCTAATTGTAAATTTATGCGTTATAATTTTTAGAATATACATAAAATACCATAGGAGTGTGAGTGTAAAGGAATTAATTTGACCGGACACGGTGGCCAGGTTGGTTGAGGCATCGGCCTTTATACTTGGTCATTGTTCGGGTCGTGGGTTCGAGTCCCATGAATCTCAAGTGGAATTAAAGTCAGATAAGACTTTGGGCAAGTGCAAAAAGGTATTTGTGTCATGCGCAGTTTCATTCACGGCGGCAACCAGGCCGGATGAGATCGGATATCTCGTGGAATTGATAGGGGTTGGTGGCACAATTACATACTTGCTAGTCGGTAGATCACCTGAATGACAAAGGCATAGTCCTGGGTTTAGGGTGATTGAGGACCGTGGTTCGAAGCCCACGATAAGCTGTAGGTCCCGTCCAGATTAGCCGTGGTAGCAGAAAAGAGACGTTAAAATTAATAGCAAGCAAGCAAGGAATTAATTTGTATTTAATTTGGCACTCATAAAAGATATATATTTGGTACAACAAAAAAAGGGTTATATTGCTAAATAGCTCAAATTCTTTCAACATCTACATGTGTGTCATTATGTAATCATGAGGAGGAGATTGTGAAATGTAATTAAAAAATTAATCGACTTACCTGAAGGATGATTAATTGTAATTATATGAACAATCTCCTCCGAAATGATTACATCCCACCCTTCCCCAGAAGGTCGACCCCATTAGGTATGTGAGCTATTTAGAGGTGGATACCCCAAAAAATGAAGTGAGGATTTATCATCGGACAGGTGACGCAGAGAGATAAAGTATTAGCTAAGACATGGGCTGGGTTGTGGGTATTTAACAAAAATTTATGTGTATCTTTAAACAATGTGAACCCGAATACATCAAGGTGATGTAACTACATGTGTGTCATTATGTAATCATTTCGGAGGAGATTGTTCATATAATTACAATTAATCATCCTTCAGGTAAGTCGATTAATTTTTTAATTATAAGCAAAATAATGCGATAAAATTTCAACATATTCTAACTTATTAAGTTTGTTATCCTTATAATCTTGAATCTTAGAAATAACAAAGTCATGTCTTTTTTTTTTAAGTAATATTTTGAAATTTATAAGGAATTTGTTGTTCTGCTGCAGATGTACTTGCCCAAATATGAGGAGGAAATTTGGATTCATTTGTTAAATAATTTTGCAGCAGATAATCTGAAAATTTTTCAAAAGCATCGTTTTGATGTTTTATTTCATACAGCTCAAAGAAATAAAAATCCTCCACGTCAAGTGGGTTTAAAAATAGTAACCCAAAGCAAATAACGAAGCCATTTTCCTATTGGTGAATCTTTATTCCTGTACATTTTTGCTAAACCTAATTTTTGTATTTGCCTATAGGTACCACGATTGTGTTAAGTGGAATCTGCATCCAATAATTTTTACGGAATTCCAAATTTGTAAAACTGCGTTATGTATGGATATCTCGAAATCAATTACAATGTCCTTCGGTGAAAAAATAAATTATTTGCTACACAACAGTCTTTAATATTTGCTAACCACACATTATAAGTCTTTTCACTTTTATCCTTAAGTAAACAAAAAACCAAAGGTATGTAATGCCCGTTAAAAAACCACGTAAAGTGAAAAGTTGCTTGAAGTGTTTCGTACAATAGGAAAAAGTGCCATCCATATAGACAATATCAGACTGGCATTTTCATCATTTATTAGTAAAAAATCTTCATTTTTACCCGTTTTTGGTTTCAAAACATTTAAAGCTTGGTGGACTTCTTTAATTGTCTTCGGCACAGCAGGCAATATTTTTCAACGGGAGTAATAAATATTCTTCCTTATACATTTAATGTCATTTCTTGTCAGAGTAATTTCATCATTACTTTCTAATTTTTACTTTCCCGGACCCATCAAAGGGAAAAGTCCATTTTGAAGTCCCCCAAGACGATTGAAACTATTTCCAGCATATGGTCTGTCTGTGAGTCTGTGTGTAATCTTCCACGATAACTGCCGAACCGTTTGACCGATCAAGTTGAAATTTGCTATGGAGGGTCGGTGTGTGCCTAGAATGCGACCATTAGATTTTGGTTTAAATTGGTATAGTAGAAGGTCCTCAAGACCGACATTGATTAAATACACATGTAACAATTTTTTACTTTTTTTAAATTTTATGGACAAACAATACACTTTAGTGGAAAATGTTGGAGTACAAAGTTTTAGAGCATAAAATTCTCTATAACTTTTGTTTTAAACTTTTTCCAGAATTTTCAATAGTTGCGCCACTAGATGGCGCGTAAAAAATGTACATGTAAGTTTTCTCTAGTTTTTCTTGATTTTGAGGACAAACAATACACTTTCGTGCAAAGTGTTGTAGTACGAAGTTGTAAAGCATAACAACTATTGTATGAAAATTTTTCCCGAATTTCCAATAGTTTTCATACATGATTTTAGGAGATCCTAATTGTGATATACAACGTGCGCATGCGCAGCTTATATCATTATCAACATTGAAATATCAATTCGCCTCGCTATTTTTAATATGTTTCATAAATTAATGTAATGCTTAGTATTTTGCAATTAAAATAATAATAATAAATAACATATTCTCTACGGTCGAGCCGGGAAAGTTCTGGGGTGACACAGCCGATTTTTTTAAATCTTGTCTGATTATTTTCGCTGGTTTTTCCAACAAATCAGATGTAGCCTTTCTCTTCACTGAGGCAGATACTGTTTTTCTTTGCAACATCCTTTGGTCTTCTGGATCATGATTGTGATTCTCATTAAAACTTGTCACAATTCGACTTATAATTTTTCCACAATAACATAGTTTTATCTTTCTGACTTGGAATTTCTTGCAGCACTTCACCACCATGAGCCATAGCCATATTTAAAATAAAACTGAACTCATACAAAATTATTTTCAAACATAATATTATATCCGAACAGGAGATTAAAAAGCAATCTTCCTAATTTGATATAAATTTCTTAATTCATCTTATCTTGTGCTCTTTCCGGCTATGGAAAAAGGTTGTTAAAAAGGATTATAAATTTGGCCTGAAAATTGTGCTCTTTTGGGATATGCCCTTAAAATGCATCTTAGATATCTCTCGTTCTCCTACTAAAACAGTGTTGCCAGAAAAAGATTGACTATCCTATTTCAGGTACATGTATTTCAGTAGTATAGGCAACCCAATTGAATTTCTATTATGTATTTCATAATTTTAATTCTTGAATTTCTATTATGTTTTTCATAATTTTAATTCTTGAATTTCTATTATGTTTTTCATAATGGAAATACGTGTATTAAAATTATGAAATAGATAATTTTAATTCATTAACAGAATAATTACGGAATTAAAATTTTTGAAGGAAAGGTTATTTTTTTTTTCTTGATTTTTAAACGATGTTATTAAATACCCAAACGGCGCGCCTTATTATTAGACTTTTTACATGTACCAACTATAATAAAATTTATTCTTTTGAAAGTTTTTTCCATCCAACCATATCGTGGGGTGGGGAAGGATGAAAGTCTCAAATTTAGACAACAGAAATCTATCTCCCCCTGTCGACCCTACCGATAGAGCGGGACATCTAGTGAAAATAATGTTACTTGAAATTTAAATTATTTGTCTAATCTGGCAACGTCTAATACATATGTGTTATAACGGTGGTTTTTTTTTGGTGGGGCTATACTGCAATTCGCGCGTTTTTTTAGCGTTTACCGGCATTCATTAACGCGCATCCGTGAGTTACGGTCACGTTCTTGCAAATATTTTGTGCCTCTTTGAGTGATTTTTCGGTGTTTTTTGTATGTATCAACTCTATACAGGGCTGATATATATGTAAGTATTTTATTGATTTTAATTTTTTAAATATACATTTACCTATATACGTATAATAATTATTTGATAATTTTCTACATGTGTATGTGTGTGTAGATAGGGGTATGTGTTCGTTATATATATAATATGGTGTACGTAAATTTAATTGGATATATATTATTAAAATTTCGTAAATTATTGAAGTCGACGATCGTCATTGTCGTTAAAAAAGCATCGTGTATTTTCCAGATAAATTTATTATTGATTTTTTAAAAATAAAATATGAGATCCCGTATAAAATATATACCAAAATCAAATTTTTATTTCGCATAAATAGCATTAAATGTTCTAAAATTGATTGTAAAATGTTGTTTTTTTTGTTTGCAAAAATAGGTAGGTAATTACTGTTTCGATTATTTTGTATTTGTTTCTTTTTTTGAAGTTTTTATTTTTTTCTCTTATCTAAATTTACGTACGGCATATTGTATTTTTTTTTCGGACTTTGGCGATAAATTGTATTTCAGGTATTCTACAAAGTACGTTCCATTTTTATTATATTCGCCAAAGTATTAATATTTTTTCAAACGAAAAAAAATACCTATGATCGGAAATTTATGTGAAGTTATCCACAGATTTCCAGCCACAATTCTGGCGACAGGGATAGCCGAATGACACAAACGTTCACAGTGTTGCCATTTTTTCAATTATTTTATACTATTTTTTCTTCGTATTATCAAAGGGTAGAGAATAAAAAAAGATTTTTTTGTGGAGAATTTCTAGATACATTTTCAGAATATTTCTGCAAAAAATCATATGTTTATTATTTATTTTAATTGCTTTATGTTTAATGTTACACCTACAAAATTCGTTGATGTGCCCAAAATTTGTTTTTTGCATATTGTTTTTACTTGTAATTAAAATATTTCTGAATGATCAGATTTTTTTGCCTCTCCGTAAAAAGGGATGAAAAGGGGTGTTTTATGTATAATTTTATACCCCCATAATTAGTTGATGTGCCAAAAATTTTGTTAATGTTTATTATTTGTACGTGTCCATAGAATATTTCTGCCTAATCAAAATCATTTGCCTCCCCGTCGAAGAGGGTGAAAAAGGGGTGTTTGTTACTTATTTTCATTATTTAAATTTATTATTTCCCAGCTGAACTCTGTGCAAACTTGTGTTTTTTGTAATGTGGTTTCTATAATGTTTAAAAATATTTTCATTTGGATCAAGCTTGCTTTATAAACTTTTTTTTTAATTATTGTTAATGTACAAACATCCTACACACAGCCTTACGAAAGATACAAGACGGAAATGCCATAGCTTTAGTCTGAATGACTTATCGTAACAATACTCTTATAAAAAAAATTATAGGGATTAAAAATATGATATTAAGTCTAACTAGAAATTTGTGTCAAACTTAAGTGTATAATATAAATGTCAAATTTTGGTATGTTGGAAATAAATATATATAATTTTGAAATTTAACTGTTCAGTCATATTAAGTTCAGTAGAAGGCATATTTTTTCTCTCTTAAAATTTTTTCACATGAGTAACGGTTACGCTGATAATTTAAGCCAAAACATGAAAATTAACCAAGCCTTTCACTTAAGCCACAGCAATTCAACTCGTTTTATATCTATCGCAACGCTGCGCTGTTTGTAGTATTGTAGTAGGGTGTTCACGAGTCTGTTTATGTACGATCTCTTTCTGTTTCTCTGTTAGTTTAAAATTTATGTTTTGGAGTCGTAGATCATAGATCTTTTTATTTGTTTCTTATCCACCTTTTCAATTATTAGTTTTAGTTGTAGTGTCTATTATTTTTAAGTTTTAGTACAATTTTGAGGTAGTTATCGCCTATATTTTAGCATTGGTGTTTTAAAATCGCTTTTTTTGGTCACTATCTAGACTTGTGTTTCGGGTTTAATAGTGTGTACATATTGTACTTATTTATTATATTTGTTTGCTAGATCGCGCATCATAACTGCTTTTGATTTTATTTTATCTGTTCATAGGTTTAGTCTATTTTTTTGATTTTTTTTTAGATCAAACAATTATTCTTATCCGACCAATTAATATAGGTTATAAGTAATAATTGGATGCATTTATTTTATATTTTGGTTTGTTTTTATGATACGTACCTATCTTCTAATTCAAGCAACTGAATTATTATCTCTATAATGGGTAGAACATTAAAGTTTCCTTTAGAGGAATTAACAAGTTTTCTTATCCAAAAGGCCCATTATGCTGACAAAGACATTTACAATAAACTAACAGTCAATGATCCTTTAATCGAGGAAGCTGCCAATTATTTGTTTAGTACAACAAATTACAAAACTAGATTTGTTATTTTGAAGGTACTGCAAAGAAATACTGGAAATATTAGAAATATAATGCTTTCTCGTGGAATTGTATTTTATCCCAATACATTTCCCAAAAAAGAAGAAGACTTTATGGAGAAAGTAAATAATTTTTTACAACATAGCAAGAGAAGATGTATGGAGCTGAAAAGTTCATATTATAACGATAGTGGTATATATGCAGATTTGTGTTCTTTTCTTAAATACAAAAATTCCCGACATAATCGAAAGAAGTTATTTATGAATTGTAACAGAAATTTCGATAAATTAAGAGAAATTCCTGATTGGCCTATATCAAATACTCCAGATTTATTTGAATGCAGTTTATCTCCAATAATGACAAGTACTTCCAATGATTGTATTAATATTGAAACAAAACCTTTAAGGACTTCTTCGCCTTTGAACCACGACGGAAATAACGTAATAAAATTAGATACATTTAGTCAGAATACATCTACTAATTTCGCAGAGTTATATAAATCCGATGAATCAGCAAATATTAATATTACTAACGAAATAATTAAAATAAGTCATACCGAAACTGATTTACCTTATTTTAACAAATCATCAGTTTGTCAAGTAACTCCAGATTCAGAAGAACTTCCTCTAGAGTTAATTCAAATAAGTAAAACAGAAAATTGTGGTACAAATGTATTGCCAAGTGGTTCTAAGAATTTAGAATTAAAACAGTACAAAAGCATTACATACAAACAATGTAGAACTAAAGAAGGTGAGTTTATACTAACTAAAAGTGAATTTGACCGCATACGCCAAAAACAAAAATTGGTTGATGGCCGTTACCAATATTTAATTAATAAAAAAATTAAATTAGTAAATAATACATGCTCCTTATATTTTAAACACAATCGGTACGTTAAAAGTAAAGACTTAATTATATTGTACGCGTATTGTATTCACAATTCTTGTAAGAAATTCATTTTAAAATTTGAAAGAGTTTCTGATAACTCTATGTCATGTTACAAAGTTAAAGTTTACAGCTCATCGGCAAATTATAACCACTTAAAGATTGTCCCGCAGCAATTAAGAGGTTTGGAAAGAAAAATGGTCAAAAATAAATTGTTGCATAAACCTCCATTACACCAACTTCAAAGTGATGTTCTTTCATTAGATACCTCAAGATTAACATCTTTTATGGATAAGGGACCTGTCAAATCTGAGGCTGTATACAGAAAAGCAAAATCAGAAATTTTTGCTAAAAACGACAGAGATAAAAATGATATTATTGATCTTTTTTGTATGGGAGAAAGTCACCCTGAATACATAAAATCCGTAGGATCACCTTTTCACGTATATGTTTGGAGTAAGGAGCAAATGGTTTTAGCTAAACATAATGCAACTATTCATTTAGATGCTACAGGTAGCATAATACGTAAACCTAATGGAACCATAAAGAGAGTTTATTATTATGCTGGTATTGTTCAATTAAAACGAAACAATAGATTATGTCCTATATTTGAAATGGTATCTAGTGAGCATGATGCAGCTTCAATAGGCTCTTGGCTGTTGAAATTTAAAGCATTTACTCTATTATCGAACCAAAATAGATGGCCAATGTTTGAAAATGTAGTGGTAGACTTTACATTTGCGCTGTTTCATGCTATATCAATTTCTTGGAATTCTATGGAACTTATTGAATATATTAATATGTGTTTCGATATAATTAATAATTCACTAAATTTTCCTCACAATAAAATTAAGATATGCATATGTTGCTTTCATATGCTAAGAATAATGATCAATGATATAAAAGATTATTATTATGATACAAAGATAATTCAACATATGAAAGAAATTATGGCTGGTGCATTTAATATTAGTAGTTGGAAATGTTTTTGCCATTATTTTGATAATTTGTACATAGTTTTAAATTCTGAAACGAAGACTCCCCTATATGAAAGAAGCTTTCAATTAGTAGTTAGTGTATGCTGTGGCGTCGAAGTTTTACTTAAAGAAAGCGAGTCTTATAAGAATGAAATAAAGAATTTAGAAAATACAAAAACGTTTTTTTCTTCATCCAACGTATTATACAAGAACAGCAAATTTTATCAGTTTTTTTCTACAAGATCTTTGATACAAAATAAAAACATTATGTTAGACAAAGATAAATTATTTTCCACTAACAAGTATTTTAACCCTAGATTCTTTGACATATTTTTAACTAAATATATCACGTACCTGCCTTTATGGAGCACTTTAATTGAGAAAAATAGAAAAAGTAATGCACCTGCTGAGAGGTTTTTTGGAATTTTAAAAAATAATTTACTTCAGAAAACTAATGGACAAAAGTGTAGTCGAGTACTAAGGAAGATACGTAAATACGTCCTTTTTATTTACAAAGAAGAAATTTTAAAACTGAATAATAAAACAGACTCTTCTAATGTCCATAAAAAAGAAAAAAACAAAAATGTAGTCGACAATGATGACCAAGGTCTAAACTCACAGGAAATGTGGCAAAAAAAAATAAAAATCAATCTACTAATTTTCACGGATCAAATATTAAAAAATTATTGAAATCGACCATACCGAAAAATGACGGTGATAGTATACATCCTCCTTGTCTGTATTGTGGCATTGATATTTTGGATTACACAATTAAATGGTATGCTTGTGATAAATGCGAAGGTTGGGTTCACGAAAACTGCGAGGAACATCTTCCAGAAAACGATGATGACCCATATCTGTGCAAAATTTGCAAAATAGATTCGCCTGATTTTTATTCATCAAAAATCTTGAATTATATTGAGACCACTTATAAAAAATCTGTGAATCATCTTAAAGAAATAAAAGTTAGCACAAGACTTCAATCAGACTCCTTAATATGGTTCAAGGAAAGAAAAATTCGCATAACATCATCATTCTTTGGTAGAATTTGTAAAGTTAATGGTGAATCCGCTGTTCAAAATTTAATCACAGAAATTACTCAACCACGACAGTTAACTACACCAGCAATTCTTTATGGAAAAGAAAATGAAGAAACTGCTCGAAAATGTTACGAAAAGCATTCGAGAATGCAATGCTCCACTTCAGGTTTAGTTATTCACCCTGAATACCAATTTATCGCTGGTTCACCGGATGGTCTCGTTGGAGACAACGGGATAATAGAAATAAAATGTCCATATGCAATAAAAGATCTTTGTCCAAAGAAAGCTATTAAGGAGGGGTTGCTTACCTACTGTAATAGTGATACCAGCAAGTTAAAACAAAATCACTATTATTATTACCAGATCCAAGGACTTTTAGAAAACACAGGTATTGAATGGTGTGATTTCATTATCTATACAAGTAAAGGAATTGATGTTCAACAAATACAACGCGACAAGTTATGTTGGAAAATTATGTGTGATAAAATTAATCAAATTTTTAACTGTTACATGGTACCTTTCTTGGCTGGAATTACAAATTGTCCTCGATTATGTAAATGGAAAAGTGAAAAATTACTAAATATATTGGAAAATGGACTAGTTTCTGATACTATGTTTTATAAGGCTTTGTCAAAAGATTACATTATTGCGCATTTTGATCAATTTCAATGTATTGTAACAGAAATTACTAGTCAGGATTTCAATATATTATCTTCAAAAGAGTGGCTAACAAATTTTATTATCGACATTTGCCTAAATATTTTAAACAAAAAAGTATCATTTCGTTATCAAGTAGTACCTTGCATATTAGCCACAAGATGTTTCTTAATTTCATCAGGTGAATACCATAGAGATATTAAAAAATTGATAATATCCCAAAATTATGTGGTTTTCCCCATTTTACAAAATTACTCTGATATAAATCCTCGTCCAAATCAACACCACTTTTGTTTAGGTTTGGCAAGTATTTCTGAAAAAGAATTTACCTTTATCAATCCTTTTGGAAGTACAAAGAGAGAGAATAAATTATATTTAGAAAAATTTCTTGAATTTTTGAAGTTGTATAACGAAAATCACGCTAAAAAAATATCTCTTGAAAACTGGAAATACCAACTTATTTCACACGATAAACAAACAGATTCATTTAGTTGTGGGGTTTATATTTTATATTTTTTTGAAAAACTGTCAAATAAAAAATCTTTAATCAATAATGTCGACATCTTAAATTACCGAACATATTTAAAAGAACTTTTTATTAAAGAGTCAGATAACATGACAGATAAATGCCTTTTTTGTGGCAGATTTGTTAATAGAGACAATCACTTTTACCATTGCTACAACTGTAAGAGAAAATTTCACGAGAAATGTTTACCGATACCATTCTCTAAAACCAATATATGTATGTTATGCTCGCTTTATTAAATCAACTATTTCCCATTCATAATTTGCATATAAAAATTACTCTATTAAGATGTGTTAAAATTTCATAAACTATAAAAACGGTTCACAGCAAAGAATACAGAAACTTGAATAACAAATATATGCCAAAATTATCCATTCCATTTTAAAAAGAGGCAACTAAATCTAATCATGCGAAAATTAATCAGACCAATCTGGACATATGGATTAGAACAACAATGTACCCACACTAGAAACGACTGGGGTGTTTCGTGGACTATAACTATGGGGATGCACCTCGAAATTAAACATTGTGATCATCCAAAGATGTCAAACCAAGATACTACGTCAAATTATAGATCTCCCTGGTATCTAATAAACCACACCTTATATGGAAATCTACCTAAAATTAAATAATTAAAATAAGTAACAAACACCCATTTTTCACCCTCTTCGACGGGGAGGCAAATGATTTTGATTAGGCAGAAATATTCTATGGACACGTACAAATAATATGCATTAACAAAAATTTTGTCACATCAACTAATTATGAGGGTATAAAATTATATATAAAACACCCCTTTTCATCCCTTTTTACGGAGAGGCAAAAAAATCTGATCATTCGGAAATATTTTAATTATAAGTAAAAACAATATGCAAAAAACAAATTTTGGGCACATCAACGGAGTTGGAAACTAGAAAATAAAATATAAATCACCCTTTTTCATCCCTTTCGCCTGTATATGAAAAAAGTATGATTGGCCAAAAATGTTCTAAGATGATATAAAAATAATTTTAAGTAGAAAAGAAATTTGCACGCCATCTAGTTTGGAAATAAAAAATTTAAATAATGAAAATAAGTAACAAACACCCCTTTTTCACCCTCTTCGACGGGGAGGCAAATGATTTTGATTAGGCAGAAATATTCTATGGACACGTACAAATAATATGCATTAACAAAATTTTTGGCACATCAACTAATTATGAGGGTATAAAATTATACATAAAACACCCCTTTTCATCCCTTTTTACGGAGAGGCAAAAAAATCTGATCATTCAGAAATATTTTAATTACAAGTAAAAACAATATGCAAAAAACAAATTTTGGGCACATCAACGGAGTTGGAAACTAGAAAATAAAATATAAATCACCCTTTTCCATCCCTTTCGCCTGTATATGAAAAAAGTATGATTGGCCAAAAATGTTCTAAGATGATATAAAAATAATTTTAAGTAGAAAAGAAATTTGCACGCCATCTAGTTTGGAAATAAAAAATTTAAATAATGAAAATAAGTAACAAACACCCCTTTTTCACCCTCTTCGACGGGGAGGCAAATGATTTTGATTAGGCAGAAATATTCTATGGACACGTACAAATAATAAACATTAACAAAATTTTTGGCACATCAACTAATTATGAGGGTAAAAAATTATACATAAAACACCCCTTTTCATCCCTTTTTACGGAGAGGCAAAAAAATCTGATCATTCAGAAATATTTTAATTATAAGTAAAAACAATATGCAAAAAACAAATTTTGGGCACATCAACGGAGTTGGAAACTAGAAAATAAAATATAAATCACCCTTTTCCATCCCTTTCGCCTGTATATGAAAAAAGTATGATTGGCCAAAAATGTTCTAAGATGATATAAAAATAATTTTAAGTAGAAAAGAAATTTGCACGCCATCTAGTTTGGAAATAAAAAATTTAAATAATGAAAATAAGTAACAAACACCCCTTTTTCACCCTCTTCGACGGGGAGGCAAATGATTTTGATTAGGCAGAAATATTCTATGGACACGTACAAATAATAAACATTAACAAAATTTTTGGCACATCAACTAATTATGAGGGTAAAAAATTATACATAAAACACCCCTTTTCATCCCTTTTTACGGAGAGGCAAAAAAATCTGATCATTCAGAAATATTTTAATTATAAGTAAAAACAATATGCAAAAAACAAATTTTGGGCACATCAACGGAGTTGGAAACTAGAAAATAAAATATAAATCACCCTTTTTCATCCCTTTCGCCTGTATATGAAAAAAGTATGATTGGCCAAAAATGTTCTAAGATGATATAAAAATAATTTTAAGTAGAAAAGAAATTTGCACGCCATCTAGTTTGGAAATAAAAAATTTAAATAATGAAAATAAGTAACAAACACCCCTTTTTCACCCTCTTCGACGGGGAGGCAAATGATTTTGATTAGGCAGAAATATTCTATGGACACGTACAAATAATAAACATTAACAAAATTTTTGGCACATCAACTAATTATGAGGGTATAAAATTATACATAAAACACCCCTTTTCATCCCTTTTTACGGAGAGGCAAAAAAATCTGATCATTCAGAAATATTTTAATTATAAGTAAAAACAATATGCAAAAAACAAATTTTGGGCACATCAACGGAGTTGGAAACTAGAAAATAAAATATAAATCACCCTTTTTCATCCCTTTCGCCTGTATATGAAAAAAGTATGATTGGCCAAAAATGTTCTAAGATGATATAAAAATAATTTTAAGTAGAAAAGAAATTTGCACGCCATCTAGTTTGGAAATAAAAAATTTAAATAATGAAAATAAGTAACAAACACCCCTTTTTCACCCTCTTCGACGGGGAGGCAAATGATTTTGATTAGGCAGAAATATTCTATGGACACGTACAAATAATAAACATTAACAAAATTTTTGGCACATCAACTAATTATGGGGGTATAAAATTATACATAAAACACCCCTTTTCATCCCTTTTTACGGAGAGGCAAAAAAATCTGATCATTCAGAAATATTTTAATTACAAGTAAAAACAATATGCAAAAAACAAATTTTGGGCACATCAACGAATTTTGTAGGTGTAACATTAAACATAAAGCAATTAAAATAAATAATAAACATATGATTTTTTGCAGAAATATTCTGAAAATGTATCTAGAAATTCTCCACAAAAAAATCTTTTTTTATTCTCTACCCTTTGATAATACGAAGAAAAAATAGTATAAAATAATTGAAAAAATGGCAACACTGTGAACGTTTGTGTCATTCGGCTATCCCTGTCGCCAGAATTGTGGCTGGAAATCTGTGGATAACTTCACATAAATTGATCGGAACCACCTGTAATTATTTTACCGGCACGAGATTCGTCGTATACGTATACACCTCGGTGGTGGGCGCATCCAAACAAGCGCGATTTGCAAGCGACGTTGTCAAATCGTTTCGCAATATCGCAGAACATAGACATTTTAACTATTAGTTTATAATTTTAGTACTATTTTATCTTATTCGATTTATTTCAATAAAGTATCCTACATATTTTGATATTTTAGAATTTTTATCGATGATTTATTTATATTAACTTGCTATTTAATTTAAAGATTTTTTTATAATAAAACGCGATAAAATATATTACTTAATTTATTTAATAAGAAAAAATTTTCAAGTAATTTTTCATAAATTATATTCAACATATAAAAAAATAATATTTTTTTTAAGTTTTTTTTTAAGGATATGTAACTTTTCCTCCAGTTTTTATACAGACGGTCAAAAAATGAGTTAAAAATTTATATTTTTTTATTCTAATAAACGTTTTTTCTTTTTAATAATTTGCATAAAATTAAAATACATAAGATATATATACCTAGCTATAGTATCTACCTACTTACATATTTATCTACCTCTAAAATTATGTCATTTTTTATTGTAATTAACAATTTAATTAACAGTCCAAAAAAATATTCAAAAATTGATTAGCGTAATAATATAATAGGCCAGAACAATAGTTTAATTAAATTCGATATGATGAACGACGAAACCGATTTGGCAACGTTGCCCGTCTATGAATTCGAATCGTTTCGGTGGTGCGGGAAGCTGACATTGACCCTGTTTCTCAAATTTGGACCTAACCTAAACAATTTTAATATTAATTTTTTTAAATCGAAATTACTTAAATTTTCCAATGTATTTTAGTCCGAAAAATTTGAAAACGACAAAAAAATCTAATTTTCATTTTCGATAAATTCGAACGAAACATTAATTAGGTACTTTCTGTTTTTCTCGGAGATCCGTAACTCCGGTCCAAGTATGGTGTCGATATAATCTGGTACCTCAACTCCGGTCCGTGCCTCAACGGCCCACTAATCCTGTACCTTAGCTCCGGTGCAGAGGATTTATTTTAATAGAAAATTAATAATTTTATATATTTTATTTAAATAATTTAAAAATATTAAATTTTCAAAAAATATATCATAAAAAAGAATAAGAAACGCATTTAACAAAATTAAATCGTGATATTCGATTTTCATTCAATTGCAATATTTTTTCTGTTATAAAGTTCAACCGTTGTCTAACTTCTTTATTTAGTATGCGTTTTTGTCCAATGCTATTTAATTTTACATACATATTTGCATGGATTTTAAAGTTGTAATAAAAACAAGAATATTAGGGCGATGTGACGTTCAATAAGCATTGTATCTAGAGTGAAACGATTCACAAGCATTTGTCGTTCTTGAAAGACGATGTGTTGAGCGCCCAAATAACAGGTGGATATATAATTTTCGATCAAATAGTCCGCGAATTGGACGACTCGAAGATCTTCTGGCAAAAATTTCCATAAATTACATTATAAATGAATCGTCAACTTCTTCCGGCTTCAGATAGGTTAATCCAAAAATATGTCGAAGCCATTTTCCTATATAAGAACCTTCTTGTTTGAAGTCACTTGACAAACCAAGCTGCGGAATTTTACGCCACCTGTTAACAAACCAAGATATTATTGCTACGGCCAAACAACATATCTATCTTAACTTTTCAAGAATAATTAATATCTACAGGGTGTTTCATAAAGAATGGTCAATATTTTAATCATAGGTTCAGGACCTCTAAATATTAATATTTTACTCAATAACTTTGGGTCAAATGTTATCTACTACTGAGATAGAGGTTGTTTAAATTAAAATTATTTTTCATTTTTTTGCAATAATTTTTTTATTACCTCTCGCCTTTCTTATAAGAGAGGTATAGGAATCATGCTAAAAATTGGGTAGTGAGTTTTCAATGAATAAACACGTTTTAGGGTCCCTAGAATACGATTTTAATATTTTCGCGATGATGTCTGTGTGTGTGTGTTAGTGTGTGTGTGTGTTTGGATGGATGTTGTAGTAACGATAACGCAAAAACTAGTGAATAAAAAAATTTGATATTTTGCATACAGGATTCTGATACCCTAGATTAGATCTGATTATATTTTGGTGCCAATCGCACAACCGGAAATGGCAGTTGCCATGGGTGATGACGCCATTATTATACAAAACGGCAATAAAGTTTTACACATATATTTTGTATACCCTATAGTTTATTTTCATCTCATTAAAATTTTCGAAACTTTTGCCATTGTTGCCAGATTTCCAAAAAAATATTTTTTTTTCATACTTTTCTTTGTCAACCTGTAAATTTCTGATTCAAAAATGGCGAGAGGTCATGTGCTGGCCACATCAGATTTTTATTTAATATAATGTCTTGACTTGAAATTTGGTGTGGTTATATTTTTAAGTTCTTAAGCATACTATCAATTTTGAAATTAGACAAAAAGGGCGCCACCTACACTCTACTGGATGAAGAAAAGTATCCATTTTTTTAAAATCTCAGCCATTTTTGAATTTTTGTCAAGGGTTTATGATACACCCTGTAATTTTCAACAAAATAGGTATACTTATTAACCTTACCAAATTTCAAGTCAATACGTTAAATATAAACGAAATTATTACAAAAAAAACAAAAAAAAATTTTAATTTCAACACCCTGTATCTCAGTAGTAGATAACATTTGACCCAAAGTTATTTCGTAAACTATTAATATTTGGAGGTCCTGAACCTATGATTAAAATATTGACCATTCCTTATGAAACACCCTGTATAATGTATTTTATAAGTAACTTACCACGATTGTGCCAAATGAAAACAACCAATAATAGTGATTGTAGGCAAAATGTCCGAGACTGCTCGATGAATCACCATTTCAAAGTCTGCAACAACCTTTTTCGGATTCCACGAATAACGATATTCCTCAGTTTTTTTTTAAATTAATTGGAATATCTTCTTATAAGTTTCAGCGTGCTTGTTTTTCAGTAAACAAAAAACGACAGGAACAAAATGGTCATTTTTATATGCGTGGAATGTAAATAATTGCAAAAAGAATTTTGGGCAATAATCAAATGTACCATCGATGTAGATTTGATGACCCTTTATCTACCGTTGGTGTTTGGACCGGAGCTGTTGAACGGGATTAAAAATTGTCAGGTACCTTTGTACCAGGGATTTACCGCGGACCGGAGTTGTTGACTGCCCGATTTTCTAAATTGATTCATTTTTTCTTTTGCTGTTAAAATTGAAATTGGATAATTATAGAACCAAAAAAAAACCGTTACATTTATAACGCGCGGGCCGGATCATTTTATGTTTGCAAATTTTCTTCGACGTTTTATTAAAAAAATCTTTTAATTATTTAAAAAAAGTAATTCGAAAAAAATTCGGAATTGATTTGCTCTTGACAAAAAACAACTGATAACTACTTTTGTTTTATTTATTATAAAGTTAATTTGCTTGAAATTTTTTTCGATACGACGACCGTCTCACAAATGGAGAACTGAAGAGGGTTGACTTTTCATAAAATTCGTACATTTTCAATTTTTACCAGAAAAAAACATTGAAACGAATCGTTGAATTACACACCGAGGTGGGAAGTGTTTGATTACTGCCGTGAGATTAGTTAGTTAACCGAGACGCGTAGCGTCGAGGTTAGCTATAATCTCGAGACAGGAATTAAGCTTCCTACCGAGGTTTGTATACTATTTTATTTACAACCATCATATTTCGATCAAAATTAATAAATCTCTGTTTCGTTCTGAACATAATTAAAATTTTATATTTAGTGACAAATTACCAAGCATGCGGTTTTCTAAGTATAATCAAGTATACTGTGACTACGAGGAAAATAATTATTATCAATATAAATAAATGTCAGATAGTCAATAAATGTCAGATAAGGTCGGAAATTAAATTCGAAAATATTATATTGAACAAAAAATTTCTTCCGACGAAGAATTAATGGATTGTACCCCACCAGAGGTAAGACAGACTGCTGAAGCAGCAGCCCAGGGTTTGGTGCCAGAGAAAAGTAGGCATCGGTACATGTGTTATTTGTTTAAATATAAAAAATATTCATATGAGGGCGGGAAGTAGAGGTGTGTAATGTGACACTTCTCAACCTTCAATGAAGTTAGGAATGACAACATTACATATATGGTTGTAAATAAAAGATATTAATTATTTGTTGATTTAAAAATCGATTTCATTTTTTTTTCGGTTAAAAATTAAAATTAAAAATTTAAAAAGATTACCGTTATAAGTTTATGATTTTGCAAAAAAAACCAACTAAAAATCATTGAAATATTATTACGAAAGTTAAATAATTTTGTAATTGTTATAGATATCACAATGCGATTTACGTCACTCGAAAAACGAATAAAAAAAGCTCAAAATTTATAAAATATTTTGGTTTTTTCGATTTTATAATTTTAATTGTTATAATTGAATCAAATATTTATTCTTTGATTTTTTGTAAAATCGTTTTTTCAAAAATTACGAAATAAACGGAAAAAGTAAATATACCATTTGGAATGTCTTAAAACAGTATTAGGTACATGTGTAAATTATTTCATAATTTTACAATAACATTTGTACAAGTTATATTTATAAATGTAAATTTTCAAAAAAATTTTTACCCGTGATTGTTTTGATAAAATCAGAAATTGTTTTTAATTTATTCAAATCAACTTATTCAGTTTCTTTAAAATAAAAAAAAATGTATTTCGGTTTAAAAAATTCAAAAAAAAATTTAAGTTATTAGTTTGGAATAAAATCTAAGAAAATATTAATTTTAAATTGATTTACAAATTGATATTATTTTTTTTAACAAGTAAAAATTCAAATTTAAAATTTGAAAAAATTACCAAAAAAATTGTAACAAAAAATTCTATGGCTGTGATTTTTATCAAACTTTTAATTTCATAATTATAGATTTTGTAACAAAAAATAACTCGAAATTGTTCGAAATTTTTTTATGATTTTCGAAGAAAATTGAAAAATTCCGTAAATTTTAAGGCTATTAAAACGCGATTAGAAAGAGAATGAAAAACGTTAAATTTACAATATATTTCGTTTATTCAATTTCACAATCGTAATTGTTATAAATAAAAATAAAGATTTTTTTCTTTGAATTTTTGTAAAATCGTTTTCTCGAAAACTATGAAATAAACGAAAAAAGTAAATATACCATTCGAAAGATCTAGAAAATTACTATATGTGTGAATTATTTCATAATAAAATAATATTTGTACGAGGTACAACTGTAAATGTTTAACCCTTGATTTTGCAGATGAAAATTTTTTTTTAATGTTTTTACATCAACATTATGTATTTCGATTAAAAAAAAAACGAAAAAAAAGGTCAATTTCTCATTTCGAATCGTATTTTCTATAGAAAAAAAATTCTTATCGTACAATTTCGTTTCAATAATTTTAAATAATACTCGAGCCGAGCGTAGCGAGGTTCGAAGCAATAAATAACACGTTAATAAAGTATTGGCATATTTTCTTAACAATATTAATTCCATGTATTTTTGATTTCTTTAAATGTGGTGTATTTTTAAATTTTCAAAAGAAAAATATCGACCATATGTAATTTGCGAGGTTCGAAGCTGTAAATAACGTTAATTAAAGTACTGACATTTTTTAAAAAATATTAAATTTATTCCATGTATTTTTGATTTCTCTTAACGCTGTGTATTTTTAATTTTTTTTTCCAAAAACAAAAAACAAATACTAACCATATATAAGTTAAATTAAATATATTTTATTTTATTTCCGAAGAAAATATTAATGATAAAAAAATTTAAAAAAATTGTCATTAAATTTATATTGAAAAATTGTATAATTGGGATCTTTTTCGAAATTTTATTTCAAACATTGAATAATTCTGTAAGTGTTAAAGTTGTTGAGACAAGATTTGCACCATTCGAAAGAGAAGAAAAAACTCTAAATTTACGATATATTTCGGTTTCTTCGATTTCATAATTGTAATGGTTAAAATTAAAAATATTATTTTTTCTTCGATTTTTTGTAAATTCGATTTTTCGAAAACTGAAATTAATCAAAAAAGTAAATGCTCCGTTTAAAAACTCTTAAAAAGTATTATGTATATGAATTATTTCATATTTTTAAAATAATATTTGCAAAATTTGTGACCATAATTGTAAATTTTAAAGGGATTTATGTATGATTTTATTCTTTTTAATTTTTTTCAAATTAACTTTTTCAATGTATTTCGGTCCAGAAAAAAAAAGATCAGTTTCTTATTTCGTATAAAATTGGAGTGAATATTAATTATTTATCGATTTAAAAATCGATTTTATTTTTTTTTACTGGGTAAAAATTGAAACTAGAAATATCAAAAAAAAACATTAAATTTGTTATAAATAATTCAATTACTGTGATTTTTTCAAAATTTTAAACTTAAAATTATAGATTTTGTTAAAAAAGAGTTCAAATAATTTACGACTTCCGAAGAAAATTGTAAATTCGTAAATATTAAAGCTAACAAAACGTGGTTTGTGTCATTCGAAAGAGAAAAAAAACTATAAATTTACAATATATTTCGGTGTCTTCGATTTCATAATTGATAATAAAGTAGTAATAAATAAAGTAATTATTTTACCGGCACGAGATTCGTCGCACACCTCGGTGGGCGCATCAAAACAAAACAAGCAACTAACTGAACTAACCACAAGGAAGGGTGTAAGTAAATGTTACGACTACGATCCCCCCTGTCCGGTTTTTCCGCATAGACATTTTTTGCACACATGTTGAAACGTCGTCGACCATGCTTATATTTTTCTTGTCGAACTTTTTAAGACTGACATTTCCTGAAATAATTCGAAAGTTAAACTGGTAATTTTTTTGGACAATTTTCGAAATATCTCAAATCCTATCAAAATTGAAGGAAAATGGATAAAGCTTTTCATAGGATTTTTTTTTTTATATTTTATTTTTTTTCTAAACTTTGACATTATTCTGGAAAATGCTTTATATAAGACTTGTTTGACCTATTTAATTCCTACATTTTATTATTTTTAAATTTTGAATACCTTTCACGGCTTGGTAGATAACGATTTTTTTAAATAATGACATTATCGAAAAAATAACCCGGTATAACTCTCATTATTTTCATTATTTTTTTTCATATTTTTTATAATTTTTTTACATCTTTTTCATTATTTTTATCCATATTTTTCCTTATTTTTTCAATATTTTTCATTATTTTTTACAAATTTTTAATTATTTTTTGCATATTTTTCCTTATTTTTCTCTATATTTTTCATTATTTTTATCCATATTTTCCAGATTTTTCATTATTTTTTCCCATATTTTCATTATTTTTTCCCTATTTTTCATTGTTTTTTTTTCTATTCGAATATTTTTCCCTATTTTTCCTTATTTTTTCCACATTTTTCATACTTTTTTTCATTTCAAACGATCTTATCAAGTACAGCAATGAAGTACTCTTGACATTTTTCGATGTTCACCCTTGTTTTCGAGATTTTCGGAATTTAATTTCTAAAAATTTCTTTTTTTATTTTATTTTTTGTCCCAGCTTTCTCAACAAATTTCGGAAAAATTGTTCAAATAGTACTTGTTAGGCTATTTCAGTCCTACATTTTATTATTTTTGGTTTTCGAATATCTTTCACGGTTTCAGAGATATCGGATTTTTAAAATGTGACATTTTCAGAAAAACAATCCGGGAAAACCTACAAGAAATTTTCCGATTATTCCGATTTTCAATAGGCTTTGTAACAGTACTTCAAGGTATCTTTTTCCAAAATTTGAAACGGTTTGCTCAAAAATTACGACCTGCAGCGTATTTCGCGTAGTAATTGTGGGTCTTAAAAAATGGTGAAATTTTCAAGTCGATACATAAAAGCATTCAAAAGTTATGGCAGTTTTAAGCTTTGCGGACGACAACCAGACAGACATACAGACCACAAAAAAATTATCATTTCTCCCGAAGTTACTATAGCCCGTTTTCGCTAAGTTACGAAGATTTCATATGGGTCGTAGTAAGCAACTCCCTATGAGGTCGTCGCTAACAAGAGTGTAGTAAATGAAATGCGACGACTATACGAACCCCCACCCCTGCCTCGTTTCTACCGCATAGTCATGTTCTGCACACATGTTGAAATGTCGTCGAGTAGAAAAAGAACTATGCTTATATTTTTGCTATTTTTTACCCTTACATATACTCGTTTACTTAAGACTCACAAAAAAAGTTTGTGCGGTCGGGAGATTATTTCTTTCCCAATTTTCATTATTTTTTCCATATTTTTCATTATTTTTTTCATAATTTTTTTCCATATTTTTCATTATTTTTTTTCCAATTTTTTTTATATTTATTTTCTTATTTTTTATTATTTTTTTCCGCATTTTTCATTATTTTTATCAACATTTTTCATTAGTGTTTTTCCATATTTTTCATACTTTTTTTCTCTATTTTTCTTTATTTTTTCCATATTTTTCATTATGATTATCCACATTATTCATTGTTCATCCATATTTTCTTTTTTCTCCATATTTTTCATTATTTTTTTTCCCCATTTTTCAATACTTTTTCCATATTTTTCATTATTTTCTTCCATTTTTTTTCCATTAATTTCCCATTTTTTTTGTATTTTTTTCCAAATTTTTCATTATTTTTATCAATATTTTTCATTATTTTTTTCCATATTTTTCATTATTTTTTTCCCTATTTTTCTTTATTTTTTTTTAATATTTTCATTATGATTATCCATATTATTCATTGTTTATACATATTTTTCATTTTTTTGTCCATATTTTTCATTATTTTTTTTTCATAATTTTTTCCATATTTTTCATTATTTTTTTCATAATTTTTATCTATATTTTTCATTATTTTTTAACAAATTTTTCATAATTTTTTTTCATAATTTTTTTCCCCATTTTCTTTTTTTTTCCATATTTTTCATTATTTTTATTCATGTTTTTCATTATATTTTTAATTTTTTCCTTATTTTTCATAATTTTTTCAAATTTTTCATTATTTTTTTCGAATTTTTCATGACTCCAAATTTTTCATAATTTTTTCCATATTTTTCATTATTTTTATCCATATATTTTATTTTTTTTCATTATTTTTTCCATGTTTTTTATAATATTTTTCATTATTTTTTTCCATATTTTTCATTTTATTCCTTATTTTTCATTATTTTTATCCATATTTTTCATTATTTTTTACCATATTTTTTTCCCAATTTTTCTTTATTTTCTCCATATTTTTCATTATTTTTTTCTCTAATTTTCAATTTTTTTTCCCCTAGGACAGCAAAAAAGTACTCTTGACATTTTCCGATATTCCCCGTCATTTCCGAGATTTTCAGCATTTTATTTTCAAAAATTTCCTTTTTTTATTTTAATTTTTTTCTAACTTTTTCAACAAATTTCGTAAAAATACTTCAAATAATACTTGTTGAGCCATGTATGTCCTACATTTTCGTATTTTTCTTTTTTGAATATCTTTCACGGTTTCAGAGATATCGTTGTTTTAAAATGATGACATTTTTGGAAAAAAGATCCGGGAAAACCCAGAAGACATTTTCCGATTATTCCGATTTTCGATGGGCTTCGTAACAGTACTTCAAGGTATCTTTTTCCCAAATTTTAAGCGATTTGCTCAAAGATTACGACCTGCAGCGTGTTTCCTGTGAAACTAGAAAAAAGTGGGAAAACCCCGGAATACCCGGTTTATTCATTTTCCCATTTCACTCATGTCACTCATATTTTTTTTATTCTAATAAACGTTTATTTGTTTTTAATAAGTTTATTTATTAGTTTTAAATAATTTTCAAAATTGATTAAGGTAATAATATAATAGGCCAGACCAATAATTTAATTAAATTCGATATGATGAACGACGAAAACGATTTGGCAACGTTGCCAGTATATGAATTCGAATCGTTTTGGGTGGTCACAGTAAAATGATTATATATAGAGAGTGTCTAGAGGTCCGTCTAGTCGGACCCGGTGAAAACCGAATAGGTCCGTCTTGACATGAGGCGGTCAATCTAAGACGTCACCCGACACACGACTTCACGACTAGCGTTCCTAGTGAATGTGCATACTTTAGTTCTGTAATATTAAGGCCGCAGTGGCACACTCCAATATTCATAACAATAACTAAATGTGACATATGTCATATTAATGTCAAATTTCATAAATCTATTATTCAACAGATGTAGCAATATGTCTTATTTACGATTTATTTCAGCATACATTTGACCAAATTATTTACTCGTTTTAGTAGTGACATTTTATTTCATATTATTTATCTGGTCTACTATACAATATAATTTTAATCTTATTTCATTTTATGCCAAGAGCAAGAAAATCTCTGAGCTCTGCTAGGATATGGCAATGCTGTAAAACTAACTTTGTTTGTTTGTTTATCTTCGATAAATACGTAAAATCATCATAAATATAAATCCCAAATATATTTTATAGATATTTCATTTTTCATTACGGACGGACAGATTTCGTTTAAAATTGCCATTTGGGGGTTTTTGGGGTTGGAGATTTCAAATTTTTTCTCAAAATTAATAAATTCAAGACGTCAAACGAGATATGTGATTATGATCAGATTCTTTTCAAAATTGATATTTGGGTGTTTTTGGGGACGGAGATTATGAATTTGTTTTTCAAAATAAATATATGCATGATGGCGACTCCAAAATGGTGGACCAAATTTATGATTATTTACCGATTCCATTCAAAATTGGTGCATGGGGTTTTTTGGTGTTGGAAATTTTGATTTTTTTTTCAAAATTAATAAATTTAAGATGGCGGACAAGATATGGAATTATGATTAGATGTTTTTCAAAATTGGTATTGGGGTTTTTTGGTATAGGAGATATCATGATTTTTTTTCAAAATAAAAAAATTCAAGATGGCGACTCCAAAATGGTGGACGTAATTTATGATTATTAACCGATTCCATTCAAATTTGGTGCATGGGGGGGGTTATTTTGGTGTTGGAAGATTTTGATTTTTTTTTTCAAAATTAATAAATTCAAGATGGCGGATAAGATATGGAATTATGATTAGATTCTTTTCAAAATTGGTATTGGGGGCTTTTTGGGATAGGAGATCATGATTTTTTTTTTCAAAATAAATAAATTCAAGATGGCGACTCCAAAATGGTGGACGAAATTTATGATTATTAACCGATTCCATTCAAATTTGGTACATGGGGTTTTTTGGTGTTTGAGATCATGACTTTTTTTAAACTGCATAGAATTTTTTATTTACATTCTCAAAATCAAAAAATATTTCTCCTGCAACATATACAGTAAACCATGATTGTTCATTTTTTCAAATATAAATATGAGAGTGTCTAGAGGTCCGCCTAGTCGGACCCGGTGAAAACCCAATAGGTCCGTCAATCAGCTGTTAAGATTAGGATTAAAACATAGTTTCGTAATTTTGATATTTATTTTATAGTTTTGACTGACCAAAGCTAACCTGTAGAATTAAAAAAATATTTATTTTATTAAAAGAAGTCTTAAAAATCCAACTTGAGTTTAAAAAAAAAATAAAAAAAAAATTAGGGAGATGTGGGATTCTATCCCCGGATCCATTGCACCACTAGCGGGCACTATGCCACGCAGCTACTTCAGCTTTGTTTAAATATGTTCAAACTTATTATTTAAGCGAATCACGTTTCATAATAAAATAAATATAAATTAGTGTTTCGCCTTGTATTTTAATTATTAATATTACAGAACTAAAGTATATACACATTCACTAGGAACGCTAAAATAAATATCAAAATTACGAAACTATGTTTTAATCCTAATCTTAACAGCTGATTGACGGACCTATTGGGTTTTCACCGGGTCCGACTAGACGGACCTCTAGACACTCTCTATA
Organism: Neocrepidodera transversa; assembly: GCA_963243735.1. Taxonomy (NCBI): domain Eukaryota; kingdom Metazoa; phylum Arthropoda; class Insecta; order Coleoptera; family Chrysomelidae; genus Neocrepidodera; species Neocrepidodera transversa. The sequence continues at coordinate 26,436,616 of OY725345.1, read as the reverse complement.
AATATTTCGGTGTAACCTAGCAGATTGATGCGCTCCGAAAAATAATAAAAATTCGGTTTACTCATCGCGAGTCCCATGATCAATATCGACATCTTATCACCAGCAGCAATACCGAACGCAGTGCGAAACTGGAAAGTTTGGCAAAAAAGTTGCGCCTAAACGGAGACAAATATTCCCTAATGAGAGACAAATATTCCAAATCTGGAAACAAATATTCCATAAAAATAATTTCTTCTGCGTATCATTAAATTAATTGCGTGAAAATTTAATATTAATTAATTTGTTTTGTTAAGTAACAAAAGATTATGTCATAGATAAGTTTAATTTTATGCGTTCGCGGTACATAAAAATCCTGAATATATTCCGAATAGGACATGCGCATATAACTTGTCCCTTTGTGGCCTTTGTAATCCTTAAATGTGTTCTGAACTAGTTCATAATTAGCTCCGCGAATATACCTAATATTCAGATTTTTCTAAAAGTTTGGCAACATGGTTTTTATATGATTGTCATCTAATTTGATTGTCGCGACATCTTTTCGAGAGGGTATGAACTAAGACATTACAGGAAATTATTGAAAATCTCCATTATGACAAATAAATTTGACATATATTTCTCAATCGTATTTCCAATTAGATTTAATAAATACTGAATAAAATAAAGAAATATTCAAGGAGCTTACCAACAAAAATACGTAGAATGAAGTCTCCTACTTTTTATCTCTGATTTTAAAAATCACTTTTTTTATTTTTTTTTAAACTCAGTTTAATTACAGGACAAATAAAAAATAGGAGACTCCATTCTTTAAACATTATACTTTAAGCTGCCAAAGTTTAATTTTCCTTCGTTCAGTAAAATTTAAACGTAATTGGAACTGGTAAACCCGTGTTTTTATACGTCAAAATACAGTGAAACTGCGGCCTTAATAATTAAAATACGAGGCGAAACACTAATTTATATTTATTTTATTATGAAACGTGATTCGCTGAAATAATAAGTTTGAACATATTTAAACAAAGCTCAAGTAGCTGCGTGGCATAGTTCCCGCTAGTGGTGCAAGGGGTCCGGGGATCGAATCCCACATCTCCCTATTTTTTTTTATTTTTTTTTAAACTCAAGTTGAATTTTTAAGACTTCTTTTAATAAAATAAATATTTTTTTAATTCTCAGTCAAAACTTCTAATAAAATAAATATCAAAATTACGAAACTATGTTTTAATACTAATCTTAACAGCTGATTGACGGACCTTTTATTTAGACACGATACCCGTCAAGACGGACCTATTGGGTTTTCACCGGGTCCGACTAGGCGGACCTCTAGACACTCTCATATTATATATATAATCATTTTACTATGGGGTGGTGCGAGAAGCTGTGACATTGACTCAGAATTTCGTACTTGTTACGCCGGTAAATTGCCGAATTAGAATTTTTTTATTTTGCTTTTAAAATTTCTGAATTTTTTCCCATATTTCAATATGTAGAACATTCGGCGGTTGGGATGGTTAATTTGATAAGATTTTTACAATAAATTGGATTTTAGGAATTTTTGTTAAGTAAGTATAGGCTACGTACGTACGTAGCTACGGTTTCATTTTATTTTTACTAAAAAATTTTAATACTAATTTTTTTAAATCGAAATTAGTTATATCTTCCAATGTATTTTGGACAGAAAAATTTGAAAACGACAAAATCTACTTTTCATTTTCTATAAATTCGAACGAAATATTAATTAGGTACTTATTGATTTTCCAAATTTTAACCATTTTTCTTTTGCTGTTAAAATTGAAATTGGATAATTATAGAACCAAAAAAAAAACCGTTACATTTTTAACGCGCGCGCGAATCATTTTAGGTTTGCAACTTTCTTTGTCGTTTTATTACAAAAATCTTTGAATTGTTTTAAAAAAATAATTCAAAAAAATTTCGGAATTGATTTGATCTTGACAAAAAAAAATGATAACCACTTTTGTTCTATTTATTAAAAAAATTAATTTGCTTGAAATTTTTTTCGATACGACGACCGTCTCACAAATCTAACTGAAGAGGGTTGAAATTTCATAAAATTCGTACATTAACGATTTTTACAAGAAAAAAAATATATTGAAACGAATTGTTGAATTATTGTTTCTCATTTCGGTTAGAATTAAAAAAGATTAATGAAGGTAACCAAAGGTTACTAGTTAGGTGTGTACACACTTGGTAATGAGGGAAAGAAACGCAGCTTTGTACTCTTTTAAGTGTGTATTGTGAATTAAGGGAAAAAAATGTCGAGCGCTTTCGGCTGATTAATCAGCCATCTTCGGGACAACTAAAATAAACATGTAGTAGAGTTAACAAAATAATTTACAATAATGAAAATTACTTACAAGTCAAAAATTTTTCTAATATTGAAGAGTAAAAAAGGGGAATACCGAGTCAGACTAACATATAATTAACAAAAGCCGCAAAATACATCCAATTGAGTAATGCCCTATGTCGGGCCATGGCTTCAATGTTACCCTCCTAGGGGAGAACATTGAAAGTTAACAGGTAAAAAATTAATCTCCTTTGATGTCACTAATCTTTTTACTAACGTCCCCAGGAAGGATTCAATTAAAATTGTGCAATCTCTTTTATTAAAAAACAACATACATATTCACACTATTAATGTTCTTTTACAACTTCTCACTATTTGCCTTGATCAGGATTTTTTCTCTTTCAATCACAAAATTTATCAGCAGCCCGATGGTCTCAGTATGGGCAACCCCCTCAGCTGTCTCATGGCTGATCTTTTCCTTGATTATCTTGAACAAAATAAGATTTTAACCTCTTCAAATCTAAATTTCATCCTACAATGTCATCGTTATGTAGATGACATCTTTGTCATATTCAATGGCAATCTTTCTGATATTGACTCCTTTTTATTTAATCTCAACAATTTACATCAAAATATTTCTTTTACTGTTGAAATTGAAGTTGATAAGAGTCTTAACTTTCTTGATTTAACTGTCAGTAGAGTGGACACTAAACTTGATTTTAATATTTACCGAAAGCCCACTCAAACAGACCATCTTATCAACTCTCAATCTAACCACTCCTTCCAACATAAGATGTCAGCTATTTACTGCTATGTACACAGACTACTTAACGTTCCGCTTTCTCCTTCCCATTTTCAGAATGAAATCAATATGCTAAAACAATTAGCCGTTAACAATGACTTCCACCATAATATCATCGATAAAATTATTAATAAGTTAAAGTTAAAACGTAATATTTTATTTGCATACAATGCTAACTCTTCTATTTCAACTAGTTTAAAATATTTCTCACTACCTTACCTAGGTCAAATTTCCCTGGATATTTCTAAAGTCTTCCGTGATTTCGACAATATCAAAATTTCTTTCAAAAATAATTCCTCAATCAAATCTTTCCTTAGTCACACTAAAGATCAGTTACCTACCTTAGAAAAAAGTGGTATTTACAAATTATCTTGTGCTGACTGCAATTCTACTTACGTTGGCAAAACTATTAGGAAACTCGACACTCGTATAAAGGAACATATCAGATATACTGACAAGTCTACCTTTGGACACCATTTAAAATTCAATAATCACAACTTTTCACCTTCAGACAATGTTAAAATTTTGCATAACATTTTTGATTGCAACTTCAAACTTGATCTCCTGGAAGATCTTGAGATCTCCAGAGAGCCAGACAATCCGTCCTCTACTTGTGTGAACACCCAAATTAATTTAAATAACAAATTTAAACCATTATTCAAAAGTCTCGTGAGCTTGTGATATTTGGTAACTTTAATTTTAAGTACTTTATTTTTATTTTGCCTTCTACTTGCTATTTCAATTCTTCTTTTTCTTTAAACTATCACTAATTTCTCTCACATCCAATTGTCATTTTCTTCCCTTTTCTCCTCTCCTCTTCCTAATCTTGTAATACACCACCCCTCTTCTTCTTTCTATTTTATTTACATCTATTATGAACTTAACCTCACTTCATCCACGTTGTATGGTGCAATAAGACGCGGCGTAATTTTTATCTTATAAAAAAATTTTTACCTGTTAACTTTCAATGTTCTCCCCTAGGAGGGTAACATTGAAGCCATGGCCCGACATGGGGCATTACTCAATTGGATGTATTTTGCGGCTTTTGATAATTATATGTTAGTCTGACTCGGTATTCCCCTTTTTTACTCTTCAATATTAGAAAAATTTTTGACTTGTAAGTAATTTTCATTATTGTAAATTATTTTGTTAACTCTACTTCATGTTTATTTTAGTTGTCCCGAAGATGGCTGATTAATCAGCCGAAAGCGCTCGACCCGAGTCATGTTAGCACCTAGCTAACTAGCACCTAAACGCGGCGACAGCCGATGCGCCACCGGTTGTATTTGTAAAATAATTAATTTTTTTTCTCTCGTTTTGGAATTTTTTAATTTTTTATTTCGAATATCAAAAAAGCATATAAAAACAAATAATTCTTTCGTATTCCATTTTCATGGCTGCCTTTTATTTCAAAACTTACGAGGATTATGAAAAAAATCGAAAAAAAGTGCTGGACAAAATTTTGAAAATAATTCATTTTTATTTTGGATATCAAAAAAGGATATAAAAAGAAATAATTCTTTCGTATTCCATTTTCATAGCTGCCTTTTATTTCAAAACTTATGAGGATTTTGAAAAAAAAACGAAAAAAGTGCTGGAATAAATTTTGAAAATAATTAATTTTTATTTTGGATATCAAAAAAGGATATAAAAAGAAATAATTCTTTCGTATTTCATTTTCATAGCTGCCTTTTATTTCAAAACTTACGAGGATTTTGAAAAAAATCGAAAAAAGTTGCTGGACAAAATTTTGAAAATAATTAATTTTTATTTTGGATATCAAAAAAGGATATAAAAAGAAATAATTCTTTCGTATTTCATTTTCATAGTTGCCTTTTATTTCAAAACTTACGAGGATTTTGAAAAAAAAACGAAAAAAGTGCTGGAATAAATTTTGAAAATAATTAATTTTTATTTTGGATATCAAAAAAGGATATAAAAAGAAATAATTCTTTCGTATTTCATTTTCATAGCTGCCTTTTATTTCAAAACTTACGAGGATTTTGAAAAAAATCTAAGAAAGTGCTGGAATAAATTTTGAAAATAATTAATTTTTATTTTGGATATCAAAAAAGGATATAAAAAGAAATAATTCTTTCGTATTCCATTTTCATAGATGCCTTTTATTTCAAAACTTACGAGGGTTTTGAAAAAAATCGAAAAAAGGTGCTGGGCAAAATTTTGAAAATAATTAATTTTTATTTTGGATATCAAAAAAGGATATAAAAAGAAATAATTCTTTCGTATTCCATTTTCATAGCTGCCTTTTATTTCAAAACTTACGAGGATTTTGAAAAAAATCGAAAAAAGTTGCTGGACAAAATTTTGAAAATAATTAATTTTTATTTTGGATATCAAAAAAGGATATAAAAAGAAATAATTCTTTCGTATTTCATTTTCATAGCTGCCTTTAATTTCAAAACTTGAGGATTATGAAAAAAATCGAAAAAAAGTGCTGGACAAAATTTTGAAAATAATTAATTTTTATTTTGGATATCAAAAAAGGATATAAAAAGAAATAATTCTTTCGTATTCCATTTTCATAGCTGCCTTTTATTTCAAAACTTACGAGGATTTTGAAAAAAATCGAAAAAAGTGCTGGAATAAATTTTGAAAATAATTAATTTTTATTTTGGATATCAAAAAAGGATATAAAAAGAAATAATTCTTTCGTATTCCATTTTCATAGCTGCCTTTTATTTCAAAACTTACGAGGATTTTGAAAAAAATCGAAAAAAAGTGCTGGACAAAATTTTGAAAATAATTAATTTTTATTTTGGATATCAAAAAAGGATATAAAAAGAAATAATTCTTTCGTATTCCATTTTCATAGATGCCTTTTATTTCAAAACTTACGAGGATTTTGAAAAAAATCTAAGAAAGTGCTGGAATAAATTTTGAAAATAATTAATTTTTATTTTGGATATCAAAAAAGGATATAAAAAGAAATAATTCTTTCGTATTCCATTTTCATAGATGCCTTTTATTTCAAAACTTACGAGGGTTTTGAAAAAAATCGAAAAAAGGTGCTGGACAAAATTTTGAAAATTATTAATTTTTATCTTGGATATCAAGAAAGCATATAAAAAGAAATAATTCTTTCGTATTCCATTTTCATAGCTGCCTTTTATTTCAAAACTTACGAGGGTTTTGAAAAAAATCGAAAAAAGGTGCTGGACAAAATTTTAAAAATAATTAATTTTTATCTTGGATATCAAAAAAGATATATAAGAACAAATAATTCTTTTGTATTCCATTTTCAAATCTTTTAAAAAAATTTAGAATTTTTAATGAACTCGACGAGAAACGATTTGAATTTGTCAAATTTGGAGGAATTGGAAATTGTTTCTCCGTTACCAAGTAAGGTCTGAAAATTTGACCAATTCAAATTGTTTCGTATTTGGTTTATTAAAAATCCTAAAATTTTTTAATGTTTATTCTTCCACAAATTATTTATTTTTATGGCATATTTCTCTCCTCCCTATAGTTCCCCTAGTACTAAACTTTCTGTAGCATTGTTTTACTACTCGTATTAAAATGAGTTATTGTTACATTTATTAAACACTGGACCACATTTCAGATGTGGATAACTTAATGGATTTATTAATTAATTATTTAGAATGTAATTTGCATTAAGAGTAGTTGGGAAAAAGGCTAGTAGGAAGAAATTTTTATAAAGAAAAGCATCGACAACAAAATCTTACAAAGATCGATCTTTTAATTGCCGATTTTTTTGGGAATCGATATTTTGACCTTCGATTTGAATCGATTCATTGAGAACGTCAAAGATTTCTGGTTATATTTCAGCCTCAGATAAAGGAACTACTAGATATGCCCTCAGATAAAGGAACTACTAGATATGCCCTCAGATAAAGGAACTACTAGATATGCCCTGTATATCTAATGTCATTTACAAAATTTAAGCCAACATCTAGCCCTCTCTCTCGGCAAAGTTTGTTGGCGAGGGACGTGAGACGCGCAGAAAAATCTCGTGCCGAGGACGAAATCAACAATAAAAATTGACGTGATGTATTAGACAGTGGCGACGCGAAGAATTATAACTTTTTATTTATTATAGCAAAAAATAGAAAATTAAAATTGGGTATTTTACATGTTATTAATATATCACATTTGAATTAAATATGTCGTGAGAAGTTATATAATTTCGATAAAGTTGTATTTTCTTTAATACTGATAAATATATTAACATTAAAACATAGCAAATGCTTGTAAATTTATATTAAATGTACGTATTTAATAATGGAATCAAATAAATAATATTTTTTATTCTTTCTAAAACCTTGTTTACAGTAAGGAGTAAATGCGAATAACATAAAAAAATGTGAATGGTATATAACTACTTTCCTAACTTACTTGTGAAGTGTAAGATTGATTATCTAATGGCTTGAGAAAAGCACCACATTTTTCACATTTCTTTCTCATGGTTAACAACCTCTCAAGAAAATCACTTAAAATAGTTCAAAATGTTTACAAAAATATTTAGTACAACCTATAACACTAAAAAATAATACAAATCAATTCACAAACTGTAAACTATTTAATGTATGATTTTAAATTATCCTGCTTGAAAGTACGCTTATGGAATCTCTAGAGGACGATGTCAACAAAAGTTAACTAGATGTTGGCTTAATAAAAAAGGATAGAATGCCCTCTCTATATATATTTACTCTGAGATTTCAGCACAGTAAAATGATTACTGTGATTTCAGCGTGTTGCATTTTCGCTATTTGCCTGTTTACAGATTCGGCTTAAGAAGTATATTTTATTGTAGTTAAAGACAATTTGATTATTTTTATGAAAATATTGGCAATATTGTATTTGGCTAATATTTAGGTTGTTATCGTATCTAGTTTTACAATGAGGAGAATATCATCAAAAGCTTAAAAATTCTTCACATTTTCACTCGACAGAATACAAGCGATTAAGGGCTTTACTAAAACGTATAGTAAGAAATGAATATGAACAGTACATTGCAAATATTCAAAATAATATAAATACTGATGTTAATGCATTCTGGAACTTTGTAAATGAGGGTAAAAAATCTAGTTTTGAAACTTCATATTTTATAAATGGAGAGGAGGAAAAAATATCGGATTCGAAAGATATATCTGACGGCTTTGCAAACTATTTCAAATCGGTATATGATGAGGAAGGAGTTAATAAATACGACAGAAATTTTCGATAACTTACTCAATTCTAGTATTTTAAATTTTAATAAAATTACAATTCGAGATATCGATAATTCGTTCAAAAAATTAAAACCTAAATATTCCTCTGGTCCCGATCAAATTCCAAGTTATATTTTTAAAGCCTGTCGGGAGTACTTAACTTATCCACTTTTAATAATATATCAGTAATCCTTAAGCACTAATACATTCCCTTTAGCTTTTAAAGACACCACCAAGAACGGTTCAAAAATGTACTTTACCAACTACAGACCTATATCGATATTGAATTGTATTGCAAAAATTTATGAATTTATAATATACGAAAAACTATATTCCCATGTCCAAAATATAATTTGTTCCGCACAACATGGTTTTAGCAAAGGTAAATCTATAGACACAAATCTATTAATTTTCACTAATCATGTTAATAAAGCCATAGTTAACAAAGGACAAGTTGACGTAATATATACCGATTTCGCTAAAGCCTTTGACAAAGTTAACCATGACCTACTTTTATGTAAATTAAATAAATTTGGGTTAAGTGAATCGTTCTTAGCGAGGTCAGGTATACCACAAGGCTCAAATTTGGGCCCTCTGTTGTTTTTGCTTTTCGTCAACGACCTCCCTCAAATTATCTCGTCACGCAGATGATTTAAAAATTTATAAAGAAATGAAAACTGTTAATGATTACTTTCAGTTACAATATGATATTGATCAAGTTTATAAATGGTCATTAGCAAATAAACTACATTTTAACATTAACAAATGTGTCGTAATGACATACAGTCGACAAAAATCGCCCAATAATTTCTTGTATTCTATGAGTACTGCTATCTTACAAAGGGTGGACCACAAAGTAGACCTTGGGATTACATTTAGCAGTAATTTAAAATTTGATAAGCACATTCAAAAGGTTCTTATTAATTCAAATAAAATGTGTGGATTCATAAAACGTACAACATACAGCTTTTCTAACATTTATATTCTTATTCAATTCATATATCAGAAGTAAGCTTGAATTTGGTAGTATAATATGGTCAAATTTTATCAATAAGGGAGCGGTACATCAAATAGAAACTGTTCAAAACAAATTTATAAAATTTTTATTTTACAAAAAGTATAAAACTTCACCCGGCTACACCTCATATCAGCCCATTAGAATTGAATTTAATATTTCTCGACTGGAACGTAGAACTATACGATGCTACTGTTCCTTTATAAATTAATTAACCATATAATACGTTCATCAGAATTGCTAGCCCTACTTAATTTTTATGTATCTAATAACCGAACTCGTCCCGTTATATAATTTGTCAATTATATAACGAATATGCTGCTCTATCAGGGCCTGACTTTTTTTTAGTAAGCCTCTATTCTTTTCGAAAATCTCTAAATAATTTACCAATAATTTAATAGCTCATACTGTACACAAGTCTTAATGCGCAGTCCACATAACCTAATAAATATTTGATAACTATGTTACTATTATATTTGTTTGTGATTCTGTTTTCCACAGAAACATGTAATTAGGGCATAAATTTTAAGCGCAAAAGGCTTATCAAATTCTTAATCAGATTATTATAAAATACTATGAGATTTCCTTAAGAATTCAACAGTATAATGCGAAATGGAGATTTTAATAGTAAATTGTTTAACGAGCAAGAAATGACAGTTATTTCCCACGAGTATGAAGTTTGCAGCATGAGCCGCAGGCGAATGCTGCAAATCATACGAGTGGGAAATTAGCATTCTATGCGAGTTAAACACTATACTTTTTCTACGGCTGTAATAGATAATAGCGAAATGATTTAACAAATAACATGAATTTCAAATTTAACGTCATTCAAAATTTTTATTTAGGTACAATTAAAATATCAATTACACTTAGTATAAATGAGAAGTTTTGAAAAAAATATTTAATTATTCACAATATTTATGGTTACATTGTTACAGTGATGAAACGTAATGTTTGAAAGACCTGATATAAATATAATGATTGATTTTATATGGCCGAGAAAAGGTATAGTGTGTGCTAGTTGTCGGCCAGCACCTTTTTCTACAGCATATTTACGGTATACAACTGCCTTCAAAAACGCCTGTTGTCTACCAGCCAATCAGAACAAGAATATAATATATATAAAGGAGCACAATATGGACATTCGAGCAGTCTGTCGACTTAACGGAGTTTCAAGATCAACCATCCAAGACAGGCTTCAAGGAAGGATCGTAGAGAAAAAACGGAAAACTGGGAGTAGAATGGAGCAAAAAATTTCCAATGGCTATCCCTTCCGAGAAATGGCGTATCAACATCTTACTTAAAGAGGAAGAGAAATCGAAAAAAAAACCAAATAAATAAGAAATAGATGCAAGATCAGGGCAACCTTGAAGGCAGAGAGAGAAGGGAAGTTGCAGGAAATGAGAGTGGTTAGGAGGAAGAAAATTACTGAAAGGAAATCAAAATTGAAATCCAAACCAAATCCTGGGCCAAAGCAAAAATGTTTCATGTGCGACCATGTTCTGGTCAGTGATATAGAGGGTGAGGGAGAAAAAAAGTATTAGCTGAGACAGCTGTATAAGGTGGTACCACATGTGATGTACCAATCTTTCTTTTCTCCCTTATTCTGAAGCTGCCAAAATATATGCAAAAATTGTACCTGATCGCAAGTCGCAACTTCGTACCTTTTATTTATATGTTTCTTTTTTGTTTTAAGGAAGAGTATTTTATTTCTCACGTTTTTATTATTGTTTTTACCTCTCGCCCCTCTGTGGGTGTGCGTGGGCGTGCGCGTGTGCGTGCGCGCGGGCGGTGCGTGCGTGCACGTGGAGCTAATTCATTCTTAAAATTAGTATAATATTGAAAACCATGAAACCTCAGTTTTGATAATTTCCAAATAACTTTAAAACAAACTGCTAGATTTCATAAAAAAAATATATGCTTTACAGGTTACAAAAAACTACACTATGCAAAGTTTAAAATATGTCCCACGGACTCGAATATTGGGCTTCCAAATCTGATTTTTTTCCAAAACCGCCTCATATACGATGTTTTAGCAGAACAGTTACAACATATTTGTAGCTAAAAATGGTAACGCATTTACTATTAAAACTTGATTTAAAAGATACTTTGCCCGAGAAGCATTATTTTTTATAAGCCTACAGGGTGTTTCAAATGTTACGTACCCGCGGAGTATACAGTCCGTTTTTCGTATCATGTCTTAACGTTGCTATATTCTAAAAAAAATCTCTATTGTTTCTGGCCGTTCTCGAGTTAGTTATTATGCATGGAAAAGAAAAAAAATTATTTTTGGTTTTTCCGCATAGAATTTTTATTTTAAGAAATATCAAAAAATGTAAAAGGAAAGTCTTATTGTATCTAAAAAATGCTGTTTTACTGTATCTAATAAATCTTCTACACGACGATTCGTCCCTTTCCGGCGACCATCAATTTTTTTTTTAATACGGACTTGACTTTTAAAAAAAAAAAATTGCCGAAAGCCATTTTCCATAAGAGAAGTGAGGGGTCCTTTATTGAAATTGTCTTTAATAAAATAATATATTCCTTAGGCCGGCACTGATATTATACCTTCAATCTTTGGCAGCAATTACCGAAACGCTGATCATGTAGAATTATGGAATTGTTATTATAAACATCGCTCTCTACATGTGTGACGTTGAGTTGAGTGTTGAGTTATTTCACTTTTGTCGCATTTTTCGACTTTGTTCTGGCAGACTGGCAGTATTAGTACAGTAATTGTTTAATCGATTATTTTTGTTTCTCTGCTTCAAAATTCATTAATAAAGTTGGTTTAAAAAATTAAAAATTTTTTGTGAAAATTTTTTTAAACTTTTTGTAATTTTGGTTATAACTTCTACAAGTATTATTTTTAAAATTATAAAATATTTCACACATATTTTGATCCCTTTTTTGATATCCAAGATAAAAATTAATAATTTTCAAAATTTAGTACACTTTTTTTCGAATTTTTTCATAATCCTCGTAAGTTTTGAAATAAAAGGCAGCTATGAAAATGGAATACGAAAGAATTATTTCTTTTTATATGCTTTTTCGATATCCAAGATAAAAATTAATTATTTTCAAAATTTTGTCCAGCACCTTTTTTCGATTTTTTTCATAATCCTCATAAGTTTTAAAATAAAAGGCAGCTATGAAAATGGAATACGAAAGAATTATTTCTTTTTATATCCTTTTTCGATATCCAAGATAAAAATTAATTATTTTCAAAATTTTGTCCAGCACCTTTTTTCGATTTTTTTCATAATCCTCATAAGTTTTAAAATAAAAGGCAGCTATGAAAATGGAATACGAAAGAATTATTTCTTTTTATATGCTTTTTCGATATCCAAGATAAAAATTAATAATTTTCAAAATTTTGTCCAGCACCTTTTTTCGATTTTTTTCATAATCCTCATAAGTTTTAAAATAAAAGGCAGCTATGAAAATGGGATATGAAAGAATTATTTCTTTTTATATGCTTTTTCGATATCCAAGATAAAAATTAGTTATTTTCAAAATTTTGTCCAGCACCTTTTTTCGATTTTTTTCATAATCCTCATAAGTTTTGAAATAAAAGGCAGCTATGAAAATGAAATACGAAAGAATTATTTCTTTTTATATGCTTTTTCGATATCCAAGATAAAAATTAATAATTTTCAAAATTTTGTCCAGCACATTTTTTGATTTTTTTCATAATCCTCGTGTTTTGAAATAAAAGGCAGCTATGAAAATGGAATACGAAAGAATTATTTCTTTTTATATCCTTTTTCGATATCCAAGATAAAAATTAATTATTTTCAAAATTTTGTCCAGCACCTTTTTTCGATTTTTTTCATAATCCTCATAAGTTTTAAAATAAAAGGCAGCTATGAAAATGGAAGACGAAAGAATTATTTCTTTTTATATGCTTTTTCGATATCCAAGATAAAAATTAATTATTTTCAAAATTTTGTCCAGCACCTTTTTTAGATTTTTTTCATAATCCTCGTAAGTTTTGAAATAAAAGGCAGCTATGAAAATGGAATACGAAAGAATTATTTCTTTTTATATGCTTTTTCGATATCCAAGATAAAAATTAATTATTTTCAAAATTTTGTCCAGCACCTTTTTTAGATTTTTTTCATAATCCTCATAAGTTTTAAAATAAAAGGCAGCTATGAAAATGGAATACGAAAGAATTATTTCTTTTTATATGCTTTTTCGATATCCAAGATAAAAATTAATTATTTTCAAAATTTTGTCCAGCACCTTTTTTCGATTTTTTTCATAATCCTCATAAGTTTTAAAATAAAAGGCAGCTATGAAAATGGAATACGAAAGAATTATTTCTTTTTATATGCTTTTTCGATATCCAAGATAAAAATTAATTATTTTCAAAATTTTGTCCAGCACCTTTTTTAGATTTTTTTCATAATCCTCGTAAGTTTTGAAATAAAAGGCAGCTATGAAAATGGAATACGAAAGAATTATTTCTTTTTATATGCTTTTTCGATATCCAAGATAAAAATTAATTATTTTCAAAATTTTGTCCAGCACCTTTTTTAGATTTTTTTCATAATCCTCATAAGTTTTAAAATAAAAGGCAGCTATGAAAATGGAAGACGAAAGAATTATTTCTTTTTATATGCTTTTTCGATATCCAAGATAAAAATTAGTTATTTTCAAAATTTTGTCCAGCACCTTTTTTCGATTTTTTTCATAATCCTCATAAGTTTTGAAATAAAAGGCAGCTATGAAAATGAAATACGAAAGAATTATTTCTTTTTATATGCTTTTTCGATATCCAAGATAAAAATTAATTATTTTCAAAATTTTGTCCAGCACCTTTTTTCGATTTTTTTCATAATCCTCGTAAGTTTTAAAATAAAAGGCAGCTATGAAAATGGAATACGAAAGAATTATTTCTTTTTATATGCTTTTTCGATATCCAAGATAAAAATTAATTATTTTCAAAATTTTGTCCAGCACCTTTTTTAGATTTTTTTCATAATCCTCGTAAGTTTTGAAATAAAAGGCAGCTATGAAAATGGAATACGAAAGAATTATTTCTTTTTATATGCTTTTTCGATATCCAAGATAAAAATTAATTATTTTCAAAATTTTGTCCAGCACCTTTTTTCGATTTTTTTCATAATCCTCATAAGTTTTAAAATAAAAGGCAGCTATGAAAATGGAATACGAAAGAATTATTTCTTTTTATATGCTTTTTCGATATCCAAGATAAAAATTAGTTATTTTCAAAATTTTGTCCAGCACCTTTTTTCGATTTTTTTCATAATCCTCATAAGTTTTGAAATAAAAGGCAGCTATGAAAATGAAATACGAAAGAATTATTTCTTTTTATATGCTTTTTCGATATCCAAGATAAAAATTAATTATTTTCAAAATTTTGTCCAGCACCTTTTTTCGATTTTTTTCATAATCCTCATAAGTTTTAAAATAAAAGGCAGCTATGAAAATGGAATACGAAAGAATTATTTCTTTTTATATGCTTTTTCGATATCCAAGATAAAAATTAATTATTTTCAAAATTTTGTCCAGCACCTTTTTTCGATTTTTTTCATAATCCTCATAAGTTTTAAAATAAAAGGCAGCTATGAAAATGGAATACGAAAGAATTATTTCTTTTTATATGCTTTTTCGATATCCAAGATAAAAATTAATTATTTTCAAAATTTTGTCCAGCACCTTTTTTAGATTTTTTTCATAATCCTCATAAGTTTTAAAATAAAAGGCAGCTATGAAAATGGAATACGAAAGAATTATTTCTTTTTATATGCTTTTTCGATATCCAAGATAAAAATTAATTATTTTCAAAATTTTGTCCAGCACCTTTTTTCGATTTTTTTCATAATCCTCATAAGTTTTAAAATAAAAGGCAGCTATGAAAATGGAATACGAAAGAATTATTTCTTTTTATATGCTTTTTCGATATCCAAGATAAAAATTAATTATTTTCAAAATTTTGTCCAGCACCTTTTTTAGATTTTTTTCATAATCCTCATAAGTTTTAAAATAAAAGGCAGCTATGAAAATGGAATACGAAAGAATTATTTCTTTTTATATGCTTTTTCGATATCCAAGATAAAAATTAATTATTTTCAAAATTTTGTCCAGCACCTTTTTTAGATTTTTTTCATAATCCTCGTAAGTTTTGAAATAAAAGGCAGCTATGAAAATGGAATACGAAAGAATTATTTCTTTTTATATGCTTTTTCGATATCCAAGATAAAAATTAATTATTTTCAAAATTTTGTCCAGCACCTTTTTTCGAATTTTTTCATAATCCTCATAAGTTTTAAAATAAAAGGCAGCTATGAAAATGGAATACGAAAGAATTATTTCTTTTTATATGCTTTTTCGATATCCAAGATAAAAATTAATTATTTTCAAAATTTTGTCCAGCACCTTTTTTCGATTTTTTTCATAATCCTCGTAAGTTTTGAAATAAAAGGCAGCTATGAAAATGGAATACGAAAGAATTATTTCTTTTTATATGCTTTTTCGATATCCAAGATAAAAATTAATTATTTTCAAAATTTTGTCCAGCACCTTTTTTAGATTTTTTTCATAATCCTCGTAAGTTTTGAAATAAAAGGCAGCTATGAAAATGGAATACGAAAGAATTATTTCTTTTTATATGCTTTTTCGATATCCAAGATAAAAATTAATTATTTTCAAAATTTTGTCCAGCACCTTTTTTCGATTTTTTTCATAATCCTCATAAGTTTTAAAATAAAAGGCAGCTATGAAAATGGAATACGAAAGAATTATTTCTTTTTATATGCTTTTTCGATATCCAAGATAAAAATTAATTATTTTCAAAATTTTGTCCAGCACCTTTTTTAGATTTTTTTCATAATCCTCATAAGTTTTAAAATAAAAGGCAGCTATGAAAATGGAATACGAAAGAATTATTTCTTTTTATATGCTTTTTCGATATCCAAGATAAAAATTAATTATTTTCAAAATTTTGTCCAGCACCTTTTTTCGATTTTTTTCATAATCCTCATAAGTTTTAAAATAAAAGGCAGCTATGAAAATGGAATACGAAAGAATTATTTCTTTTTATATGCTTTTTCGATATCCAAGATAAAAATTAATTATTTTCAAAATTTTGTCCAGCACCTTTTTTAGATTTTTTTCATAATCCTCGTAAGTTTTGAAATAAAAGGCAGCTATGAAAATGGAATACGAAAGAATTATTTCTTTTTATATGCTTTTTCGATATCCAAGATAAAAATTAATTATTTTCAAAATTTTGTCCAGCACCTTTTTTCGATTTTTTTCATAATCCTCGTAAGTTTTGAAATAAAAGGCAGCTATGAAAATGGAATACGAAAGAATTATTTCTTTTTATATGCTTTTTCGATATCCAAGATAAAAATTAATTATTTTCAAAATTTTGTCCAGCACCTTTTTTAGATTTTTTTCATAATCCTCGTAAGTTTTGAAATAAAAGGCAGCTATGAAAATGGAATACGAAAGAATTATTTCTTTTTATATGCTTTTTCGATATCCAAGATAAAAATTAATTATTTTCAAAATTTTGTCCAGCACCTTTTTTAGATTTTTTTCATAATCCTCATAAGTTTTAAAATAAAAGGCAGCTATGAAAATGGAAGACGAAAGAATTATTTCTTTTTATATGCTTTTTCGATATCCAAGATAAAAATTAGTTATTTTCAAAATTTTGTCCAGCACCTTTTTTCGATTTTTTTCATAATCCTCGTAAGTTTTAAAATAAAAGGCAGCTATGAAAATGGAATACGAAAGAATTATTTCTTTTTATATGCTTTTTCGATATCCAAGATAAAAATTAATTATTTTCAAAATTTTGTCCAGCACCTTTTTTCGATTTTTTTCATAATCCTCATAAGTTTTAAAATAAAAGGCAGCTATGAAAATGGAATACGAAAGAATTATTTCTTTTTATATGCTTTTTCGATATCCAAGATAAAAATTAATTATTTTCAAAATTTTGTCCAGCACCTTTTTTAGATTTTTTTCATAATCCTCATAAGTTTTAAAATAAAAGGCAGCTATGAAAATGGAAGACGAAAGAATTATTTCTTTTTATATGCTTTTTCGATATCCAAGATAAAAATTAGTTATTTTCAAAATTTTGTCCAGCACCTTTTTTCGATTTTTTTCATAATCCTCGTAAGTTTTAAAATAAAAGGCAGCTATGAAAATGGAATACGAAAGAATTATTTCTTTTTATATGCTTTTTCGATATCCAAGATAAAAATTAATTATTTTCAAAATTTTGTCCAGCACCTTTTTTAGATTTTTTTCATAATCCTCGTAAGTTTTGAAATAAAAGGCAGCTATGAAAATGGAATACGAAAGAATTATTTCTTTTTATATGCTTTTTCGATATCCAAGATAAAAATTAATTATTTTCAAAATTTTGTCCAGCACCTTTTTTCGATTTTTTTCATAATCCTCGTAAGTTTTGAAATAAAAGGCAGCTATGAAAATGGAATACGAAAGAATTATTTCTTTTTATATGCTTTTTCGATATCCAAGATAAAAATTAATTATTTTCAAAATTTTGTCCAGCACCTTTTTTAGATTTTTTTCATAATCCTCGTAAGTTTTGAAATAAAAGGCAGCTATGAAAATGGAATACGAAAGAATTATTTCTTTTTATATGCTTTTTCGATATCCAAGATAAAAATTAATTATTTTCAAAATTTTGTCCAGCACCTTTTTTAGATTTTTTTCATAATCCTCATAAGTTTTAAAATAAAAGGCAGCTATGAAAATGGAAGACGAAAGAATTATTTCTTTTTATATGCTTTTTCGATATCCAAGATAAAAATTAGTTATTTTCAAAATTTTGTCCAGCACCTTTTTTCGATTTTTTTCATAATCCTCGTAAGTTTTAAAATAAAAGGCAGCTATGAAAATGGAATACGAAAGAATTATTTCTTTTTATATGCTTTTTCGATATCCAAGATAAAAATTAATTATTTTCAAAATTTTGTCCAGCACCTTTTTTAGATTTTTTTCATAATCCTCGTAAGTTTTGAAATAAAAGGCAGCTATGAAAATGGAATACGAAAGAATTATTTCTTTTTATATGCTTTTTCGATATCCAAGATAAAAATTAATTATTTTCAAAATTTTGTCCAGCACCTTTTTTCGATTTTTTTCATAATCCTCGTAAGTTTTGAAATAAAAGGCAGCTATGAAAATGGAATACGAAAGAATTATTTCTTTTTATATGCTTTTTCGATATCCAAGATAAAAATTAATTATTTTCAAAATTTTGTCCAGCACCTTTTTTAGATTTTTTTCATAATCCTCATAAGTTTTAAAATAAAAGGCAGCTATGAAAATGGAATACGAAAGAATTATTTCTTTTTATATGCTTTTTCGATATCCAAGATAAAAATTAATTATTTTCAAAATTTTGTCCAGCACCTTTTTTCGATTTTTTTCATAATCCTCATAAGTTTTAAAATAAAAGGCAGCTATGAAAATGGAATACGAAAGAATTATTTCTTTTTATATGCTTTTTCGATATCCAAGATAAAAATTAATTATTTTCAAAATTTTGTCCAGCACCTTTTTTAGATTTTTTTCATAATCCTCATAAGTTTTAAAATAAAAGGCAGCTATGAAAATGGAATACGAAAGAATTATTTCTTTTTATATGCTTTTTCGATATCCAAGATAAAAATTAATTATTTTCAAAATTTTGTCCAGCACCTTTTTTAGATTTTTTTCATAATCCTCGTAAGTTTTGAAATAAAAGGCAGCTATGAAAATGGAATACGAAAGAATTATTTCTTTTTATATGCTTTTTCGATATCCAAGATAAAAATTAATTATTTTCAAAATTTTGTCCAGCACCTTTTTTCGAATTTTTTCATAATCCTCATAAGTTTTAAAATAAAAGGCAGCTATGAAAATGGAATACGAAAGAATTATTTCTTTTTATATGCTTTTTCGATATCCAAGATAAAAATTAATTATTTTCAAAATTTTGTCCAGCACCTTTTTTCGATTTTTTTCATAATCCTCGTAAGTTTTGAAATAAAAGGCAGCTATGAAAATGGAATACGAAAGAATTATTTCTTTTTATATGCTTTTTCGATATCCAAGATAAAAATTAATTATTTTCAAAATTTTGTCCAGCACCTTTTTTAGATTTTTTTCATAATCCTCGTAAGTTTTGAAATAAAAGGCAGCTATGAAAATGGAATACGAAAGAATTATTTCTTTTTATATGCTTTTTCGATATCCAAGATAAAAATTAATTATTTTCAAAATTTTGTCCAGCACCTTTTTTAGATTTTTTTCATAATCCTCATAAGTTTTAAAATAAAAGGCAGCTATGAAAATGGAAGACGAAAGAATTATTTCTTTTTATATGCTTTTTCGATATCCAAGATAAAAATTAGTTATTTTCAAAATTTTGTCCAGCACCTTTTTTCGGTTTTTTTCATAATCCTCGTAAGTTTTAAAATAAAAGGCAGCTATGAAAATGGAATACGAAAGAATTATTTCTTTTTATATGCTTTTTCGATATCCAAGATAAAAATTAATTATTTTCAAAATTTTGTCCAGCACCTTTTTTAGATTTTTTTCATAATCCTCGTAAGTTTTGAAATAAAAGGCAGCTATGAAAATGGAATACGAAAGAATTATTTCTTTTTATATGCTTTTTCGATATCCAAGATAAAAATTAATTATTTTCAAAATTTTGTCCAGCACCTTTTTTCGATTTTTTTCATAATCCTCGTAAGTTTTGAAATAAAAGGCAGCTATGAAAATGGAATACGAAAGAATTATTTCTTTTTATATGCTTTTTCGATATCCAAGATAAAAATTAATTATTTTCAAAATTTTGTCCAGCACCTTTTTTAGATTTTTTTCATAATCCTCATAAGTTTTAAAATAAAAGGCAGCTATGAAAATGGAATACGAAAGAATTATTTCTTTTTATATGCTTTTTCGATATCCAAGATAAAAATTAATTATTTTCAAAATTTTGTCCAGCACCTTTTTTCGATTTTTTTCATAATCCTCATAAGTTTTAAAATAAAAGGCAGCTATGAAAATGGAATACGAAAGAATTATTTCTTTTTATATGCTTTTTCGATATCCAAGATAAAAATTAATTATTTTCAAAATTTTGTCCAGCACCTTTTTTAGATTTTTTTCATAATCCTCGTAAGTTTTGAAATAAAAGGCAGCTATGAAAATGGAATACGAAAGAATTATTTCTTTTTATATGCTTTTTCGATATCCAAGATAAAAATTAATTATTTTCAAAATTTTGTCCAGCACCTTTTTTCGATTTTTTTCATAATCCTCGTAAGTTTTGAAATAAAAGGCAGCTATGAAAATGGAATACGAAAGAATTATTTCTTTTTATATGCTTTTTCGATATCCAAGATAAAAATTAATTATTTTCAAAATTTTGTCCAGCACCTTTTTTAGATTTTTTTCATAATCCTCGTAAGTTTTGAAATAAAAGGCAGCTATGAAAATGGAATACGAAAGAATTATTTCTTTTTATATGCTTTTTCGATATCCAAGATAAAAATTAATTATTTTCAAAATTTTGTCCAGCACCTTTTTTAGATTTTTTTCATAATCCTCGTAAGTTTTGAAATAAAAGGCAGCTATGAAAATGGAATACGAAAGAATTATTTCTTTTTATATGCTTTTTCGATATCCAAGATAAAAATTAATTATTTTCAAAATTTTGTCCAGCACCTTTTTTAGATTTTTTTCATAATCCTCGTAAGTTTTGAAATAAAAGGCAGCTATGAAAATGGAATACGAAAGAATTATTTCTTTTTATATGCTTTTTCGATATCCAAGATAAAAATTAATTATTTTCAAAATTTTGTCCAGCACCTTTTTTAGATTTTTTTCATAATCCTCGTAAGTTTTGAAATAAA
Organism: Neocrepidodera transversa; assembly: GCA_963243735.1. Taxonomy (NCBI): domain Eukaryota; kingdom Metazoa; phylum Arthropoda; class Insecta; order Coleoptera; family Chrysomelidae; genus Neocrepidodera; species Neocrepidodera transversa. Next base: position 26,415,387 of record OY725345.1, on the reverse strand, counting down.
AGGCAGCTATGAAAATGGAATACGAAAGAATTATTTCTTTTTATATGCTTTTTCGATATCCAAGATAAAAATTAATTATTTTCAAAATTTTGTCCAGCACCTTTTTTAGATTTTTTTCATAATCCTCGTAAGTTTTGAAATAAAAGGCAGCTATGAAAATGGAATACGAAAGAATTATTTCTTTTTATATGCTTTTTCGATATCCAAGATAAAAATTAATTATTTTCAAAATTTTGTCCAGCACCTTTTTTAGATTTTTTTCATAATCCTCGTAAGTTTTGAAATAAAAGGCAGCTATGAAAATGGAATACGAAAGAATTATTTCTTTTTATATGCTTTTTCGATATCCAAGATAAAAATTAATTATTTTCAAAATTTTGTCCAGCACCTTTTTTAGATTTTTTTCATAATCCTCGTAAGTTTTAAAATAAAAGGCAGCTATGAAAATGGAAGACGAAAGAATTATTTCTTTTTATATGCTTTTTCGATATCCAAGATAAAAATTAGTTATTTTCAAAATTTTGTCCAGCACCTTTTTTCGATTTTTTTCATAATCCTCGTAAGTTTTAAAATAAAAGGCAGCTATGAAAATGGAATACGAAAGAATTATTTCTTTTTATATGCTTTTTCGATATCCAAGATAAAAATTAATTATTTTCAAAATTTTGTCTAGCACCTTTTTTCGATTTTTTTCATAATCCTCATAAGTTTTAAAATAAAAGGCAGCTATGAAAATGGAATACGAAAGAATTATTTCTTTTTATATGCTTTTTCGATATCCAAGATAAAAATTAATTATTTTCAAAATTTTGTCCAGCACCTTTTTTAGATTTTTTTCATAATCCTCATAAGTTTTAAAATAAAAGGCAGCTATGAAAATGGAAGACGAAAGAATTATTTCTTTTTATATGCTTTTTCGATATCCAAGATAAAAATTAGTTATTTTCAAAATTTTGTCCAGCACCTTTTTTCGATTTTTTTCATAATCCTCGTAAGTTTTAAAATAAAAGGCAGCTATGAAAATGGAATACGAAAGAATTATTTCTTTTTATATGCTTTTTCGATATCCAAGATAAAAATTAATTATTTTCAAAATTTTGTCCAGCACCTTTTTTAGATTTTTTTCATAATCCTCATAAGTTTTAAAATAAAAGGCAGCTATGAAAATGGAAGACGAAAGAATTATTTCTTTTTATATGCTTTTTCGATATCCAAGATAAAAATTAGTTATTTTCAAAATTTTGTCCAGCACCTTTTTTCGATTTTTTTCATAATCCTCGTAAGTTTTAAAATAAAAGGCAGCTATGAAAATGGAATACGAAAGAATTATTTCTTTTTATATGCTTTTTCGATATCCAAGATAAAAATTAATTATTTTCAAAATTTTGTCCAGCACCTTTTTTAGATTTTTTTCATAATCCTCGTAAGTTTTGAAATAAAAGGCAGCTATGAAAATGGAATACGAAAGAATTATTTCTTTTTATATGCTTTTTCGATATCCAAGATAAAAATTAATTATTTTCAAAATTTTGTCCAGCACCTTTTTTCGATTTTTTTCATAATCCTCGTAAGTTTTGAAATAAAAGGCAGCTATGAAAATGGAATACGAAAGAATTATTTCTTTTTATATGCTTTTTCGATATCCAAGATAAAAATTAATTATTTTCAAAATTTTGTCCAGCACCTTTTTTAGATTTTTTTCATAATCCTCGTAAGTTTTGAAATAAAAGGCAGCTATGAAAATGGAATACGAAAGAATTATTTCTTTTTATATGCTTTTTCGATATCCAAGATAAAAATTAATTATTTTCAAAATTTTGTCCAGCACCTTTTTTAGATTTTTTTCATAATCCTCATAAGTTTTAAAATAAAAGGCAGCTATGAAAATGGAAGACGAAAGAATTATTTCTTTTTATATGCTTTTTCGATATCCAAGATAAAAATTAGTTATTTTCAAAATTTTGTCCAGCACCTTTTTTCGATTTTTTTCATAATCCTCGTAAGTTTTAAAATAAAAGGCAGCTATGAAAATGGAATACGAAAGAATTATTTCTTTTTATATGCTTTTTCGATATCCAAGATAAAAATTAATTATTTTCAAAATTTTGTCCAGCACCTTTTTTAGATTTTTTTCATAATCCTCGTAAGTTTTGAAATAAAAGGCAGCTATGAAAATGGAATACGAAAGAATTATTTCTTTTTATATGCTTTTTCGATATCCAAGATAAAAATTAATTATTTTCAAAATTTTGTCCAGCACCTTTTTTCGATTTTTTTCATAATCCTCGTAAGTTTTGAAATAAAAGGCAGCTATGAAAATGGAATACGAAAGAATTATTTCTTTTTATATGCTTTTTCGATATCCAAGATAAAAATTAATTATTTTCAAAATTTTGTCCAGCACCTTTTTTAGATTTTTTTCATAATCCTCATAAGTTTTAAAATAAAAGGCAGCTATGAAAATGGAATACGAAAGAATTATTTCTTTTTATATGCTTTTTCGATATCCAAGATAAAAATTAATTATTTTCAAAATTTTGTCCAGCACCTTTTTTAGATTTTTTTCATAATCCTCATAAGTTTTAAAATAAAAGGCAGCTATGAAAATGGAAGACGAAAGAATTATTTCTTTTTATATGCTTTTTCGATATCCAAGATAAAAATTAGTTATTTTCAAAATTTTGTCCAGCACCTTTTTTCGATTTTTTTCATAATCCTCGTAAGTTTTAAAATAAAAGGCAGCTATGAAAATGGAATACGAAAGAATTATTTCTTTTTATATGCTTTTTCGATATCCAAGATAAAAATTAATTATTTTCAAAATTTTGTCCAGCACCTTTTTTAGATTTTTTTCATAATCCTCATAAGTTTTAAAATAAAAGGCAGCTATGAAAATGGAAGACGAAAGAATTATTTCTTTTTATATGCTTTTTCGATATCCAAGATAAAAATTAGTTATTTTCAAAATTTTGTCCAGCACCTTTTTTCGATTTTTTTCATAATCCTCGTAAGTTTTAAAATAAAAGGCAGCTATGAAAATGGAAGACGAAAGAATTATTTCTTTTTATATGCTTTTTCGATATCCAAGATAAAAATTAGTTATTTTCAAAATTTTGTCCAGCACCTTTTTTCGATTTTTTTCATAATCCTCGTAAGTTTTGAAATAAAAGGCAGCTATGAAAATGGAATACGAAAGAATTATTTCTTTTTATATGCTTTTTCGATATCCAAGATAAAAATTAATTATTTTCAAAATTTTGTCCAGCACCTTTTTTAGATTTTTTTCATAATCCTCGTAAGTTTTGAAATAAAAGGCAGCTATGAAAATGGAATACGAAAGAATTATTTCTTTTTATATGCTTTTTCGATATCCAAGATAAAAATTAATTATTTTCAAAATTTTGTCCAGCACCTTTTTTAGATTTTTTTCATAATCCTCATAAGTTTTAAAATAAAAGGCAGCTATGAAAATGGAAGACGAAAGAATTATTTCTTTTTATATGCTTTTTCGATATCCAAGATAAAAATTAGTTATTTTCAAAATTTTGTCCAGCACCTTTTTTCGATTTTTTTCATAATCCTCGTAAGTTTTAAAATAAAAGGCAGCTATGAAAATGGAATACGAAAGAATTATTTCTTTTTATATGCTTTTTCGATATCCAAGATAAAAATTAATTATTTTCAAAATTTTGTCCAGCACCTTTTTTAGATTTTTTTCATAATCCTCGTAAGTTTTGAAATAAAAGGCAGCTATGAAAATGGAATACGAAAGAATTATTTCTTTTTATATGCTTTTTCGATATCCAAGATAAAAATTAATTATTTTCAAAATTTTGTCCAGCACCTTTTTTCGATTTTTTTCATAATCCTCGTAAGTTTTGAAATAAAAGGCAGCTATGAAAATGGAATACGAAAGAATTATTTCTTTTTATATGCTTTTTCGATATCCAAGATAAAAATTAATTATTTTCAAAATTTTGTCCAGCACCTTTTTTAGATTTTTTTCATAATCCTCATAAGTTTTAAAATAAAAGGCAGCTATGAAAATGGAATACGAAAGAATTATTTCTTTTTATATGCTTTTTCGATATCCAAGATAAAAATTAATTATTTTCAAAATTTTGTCCAGCACCTTTTTTAGATTTTTTTCATAATCCTCATAAGTTTTAAAATAAAAGGCAGCTATGAAAATGGAAGACGAAAGAATTATTTCTTTTTATATGCTTTTTCGATATCCAAGATAAAAATTAATTATTTTCAAAATTTTGTCCAGCACCTTTTTTAGATTTTTTTCATAATCCTCGTAAGTTTTGAAATAAAAGGCAGCTATGAAAATGGAATACGAAAGAATTATTTCTTTTTATATGCTTTTTCGATATCCAAGATAAAAATTAATTATTTTCAAAATTTTGTCCAGCACCTTTTTTCGATTTTTTTCATAATCCTCGTAAGTTTTGAAATAAAAGGCAGCTATGAAAATGGAATACGAAAGAATTATTTCTTTTTATATGCTTTTTCGATATCCAAGATAAAAATTAATTATTTTCAAAATTTTGTCCAGCACCTTTTTTAGATTTTTTTCATAATCCTCATAAGTTTTAAAATAAAAGGCAGCTATGAAAATGGAATACGAAAGAATTATTTCTTTTTATATGCTTTTTCGATATCCAAGATAAAAATTAATTATTTTCAAAATTTTGTCCAGCACCTTTTTTCGATTTTTTTCATAATCCTCATAAGTTTTAAAATAAAAGGCAGCTATGAAAATGGAATACGAAAGAATTATTTCTTTTTATATGCTTTTTCGATATCCAAGATAAAAATTAATTATTTTCAAAATTTTGTCCAGCACCTTTTTTAGATTTTTTTCATAATCCTCATAAGTTTTAAAATAAAAGGCAGCTATGAAAATGGAATACGAAAGAATTATTTCTTTTTATATGCTTTTTCGATATCCAAGATAAAAATTAATTATTTTCAAAATTTTGTCCAGCACCTTTTTTAGATTTTTTTCATAATCCTCGTAAGTTTTGAAATAAAAGGCAGCTATGAAAATGGAATACGAAAGAATTATTTCTTTTTATATGCTTTTTCGATATCCAAGATAAAAATTAATTATTTTCAAAATTTTGTCCAGCACCTTTTTTCGAATTTTTTCATAATCCTCATAAGTTTTAAAATAAAAGGCAGCTATGAAAATGGAATACGAAAGAATTATTTCTTTTTATATGCTTTTTCGATATCCAAGATAAAAATTAATTATTTTCAAAATTTTGTCCAGCACCTTTTTTCGATTTTTTTCATAATCCTCGTAAGTTTTGAAATAAAAGGCAGCTATGAAAATGGAATACGAAAGAATTATTTCTTTTTATATGCTTTTTCGATATCCAAGATAAAAATTAATTATTTTCAAAATTTTGTCCAGCACCTTTTTTAGATTTTTTTCATAATCCTCGTAAGTTTTGAAATAAAAGGCAGCTATGAAAATGGAATACGAAAGAATTATTTCTTTTTATATGCTTTTTCGATATCCAAGATAAAAATTAATTATTTTCAAAATTTTGTCCAGCACCTTTTTTCGATTTTTTTCATAATCCTCATAAGTTTTAAAATAAAAGGCAGCTATGAAAATGGAATACGAAAGAATTATTTCTTTTTATATGCTTTTTCGATATCCAAGATAAAAATTAATTATTTTCAAAATTTTGTCCAGCACCTTTTTTAGATTTTTTTCATAATCCTCATAAGTTTTAAAATAAAAGGCAGCTATGAAAATGGAATACGAAAGAATTATTTCTTTTTATATGCTTTTTCGATATCCAAGATAAAAATTAATTATTTTCAAAATTTTGTCCAGCACCTTTTTTCGATTTTTTTCATAATCCTCATAAGTTTTAAAATAAAAGGCAGCTATGAAAATGGAATACGAAAGAATTATTTCTTTTTATATGCTTTTTCGATATCCAAGATAAAAATTAATTATTTTCAAAATTTTGTCCAGCACCTTTTTTAGATTTTTTTCATAATCCTCGTAAGTTTTGAAATAAAAGGCAGCTATGAAAATGGAATACGAAAGAATTATTTCTTTTTATATGCTTTTTCGATATCCAAGATAAAAATTAATTATTTTCAAAATTTTGTCCAGCACCTTTTTTCGATTTTTTTCATAATCCTCGTAAGTTTTGAAATAAAAGGCAGCTATGAAAATGGAATACGAAAGAATTATTTCTTTTTATATGCTTTTTCGATATCCAAGATAAAAATTAATTATTTTCAAAATTTTGTCCAGCACCTTTTTTAGATTTTTTTCATAATCCTCGTAAGTTTTGAAATAAAAGGCAGCTATGAAAATGGAATACGAAAGAATTATTTCTTTTTATATGCTTTTTCGATATCCAAGATAAAAATTAATTATTTTCAAAATTTTGTCCAGCACCTTTTTTAGATTTTTTTCATAATCCTCATAAGTTTTAAAATAAAAGGCAGCTATGAAAATGGAAGACGAAAGAATTATTTCTTTTTATATGCTTTTTCGATATCCAAGATAAAAATTAGTTATTTTCAAAATTTTGTCCAGCACCTTTTTTCGATTTTTTTCATAATCCTCGTAAGTTTTAAAATAAAAGGCAGCTATGAAAATGGAATACGAAAGAATTATTTCTTTTTATATGCTTTTTCGATATCCAAGATAAAAATTAATTATTTTCAAAATTTTGTCCAGCACCTTTTTTCGATTTTTTTCATAATCCTCATAAGTTTTAAAATAAAAGGCAGCTATGAAAATGGAATACGAAAGAATTATTTCTTTTTATATGCTTTTTCGATATCCAAGATAAAAATTAATTATTTTCAAAATTTTGTCCAGCACCTTTTTTAGATTTTTTTCATAATCCTCATAAGTTTTAAAATAAAAGGCAGCTATGAAAATGGAAGACGAAAGAATTATTTCTTTTTATATGCTTTTTCGATATCCAAGATAAAAATTAGTTATTTTCAAAATTTTGTCCAGCACCTTTTTTCGATTTTTTTCATAATCCTCGTAAGTTTTAAAATAAAAGGCAGCTATGAAAATGGAATACGAAAGAATTATTTCTTTTTATATGCTTTTTCGATATCCAAGATAAAAATTAATTATTTTCAAAATTTTGTCCAGCACCTTTTTTAGATTTTTTTCATAATCCTCGTAAGTTTTGAAATAAAAGGCAGCTATGAAAATGGAATACGAAAGAATTATTTCTTTTTATATGCTTTTTCGATATCCAAGATAAAAATTAATTATTTTCAAAATTTTGTCCAGCACCTTTTTTCGATTTTTTTCATAATCCTCGTAAGTTTTGAAATAAAAGGCAGCTATGAAAATGGAATACGAAAGAATTATTTCTTTTTATATGCTTTTTCGATATCCAAGATAAAAATTAATTATTTTCAAAATTTTGTCCAGCACCTTTTTTAGATTTTTTTCATAATCCTCGTAAGTTTTGAAATAAAAGGCAGCTATGAAAATGGAATACGAAAGAATTATTTCTTTTTATATGCTTTTTCGATATCCAAGATAAAAATTAATTATTTTCAAAATTTTGTCCAGCACCTTTTTTAGATTTTTTTCATAATCCTCATAAGTTTTAAAATAAAAGGCAGCTATGAAAATGGAAGACGAAAGAATTATTTCTTTTTATATGCTTTTTCGATATCCAAGATAAAAATTAGTTATTTTCAAAATTTTGTCCAGCACCTTTTTTCGATTTTTTTCATAATCCTCGTAAGTTTTAAAATAAAAGGCAGCTATGAAAATGGAATACGAAAGAATTATTTCTTTTTATATGCTTTTTCGATATCCAAGATAAAAATTAATTATTTTCAAAATTTTGTCCAGCACCTTTTTTAGATTTTTTTCATAATCCTCGTAAGTTTTGAAATAAAAGGCAGCTATGAAAATGGAATACGAAAGAATTATTTCTTTTTATATGCTTTTTCGATATCCAAGATAAAAATTAATTATTTTCAAAATTTTGTCCAGCACCTTTTTTCGATTTTTTTCATAATCCTCGTAAGTTTTGAAATAAAAGGCAGCTATGAAAATGGAATACGAAAGAATTATTTCTTTTTATATGCTTTTTCGATATCCAAGATAAAAATTAATTATTTTCAAAATTTTGTCCAGCACCTTTTTTAGATTTTTTTCATAATCCTCATAAGTTTTAAAATAAAAGGCAGCTATGAAAATGGAATACGAAAGAATTATTTCTTTTTATATGCTTTTTCGATATCCAAGATAAAAATTAATTATTTTCAAAATTTTGTCCAGCACCTTTTTTCGATTTTTTTCATAATCCTCATAAGTTTTAAAATAAAAGGCAGCTATGAAAATGGAATACGAAAGAATTATTTCTTTTTATATGCTTTTTCGATATCCAAGATAAAAATTAATTATTTTCAAAATTTTGTCCAGCACCTTTTTTAGATTTTTTTCATAATCCTCATAAGTTTTAAAATAAAAGGCAGCTATGAAAATGGAATACGAAAGAATTATTTCTTTTTATATGCTTTTTCGATATCCAAGATAAAAATTAATTATTTTCAAAATTTTGTCCAGCACCTTTTTTAGATTTTTTTCATAATCCTCGTAAGTTTTGAAATAAAAGGCAGCTATGAAAATGGAATACGAAAGAATTATTTCTTTTTATATGCTTTTTCGATATCCAAGATAAAAATTAATTATTTTCAAAATTTTGTCCAGCACCTTTTTTCGAATTTTTTCATAATCCTCATAAGTTTTAAAATAAAAGGCAGCTATGAAAATGGAATACGAAAGAATTATTTCTTTTTATATGCTTTTTCGATATCCAAGATAAAAATTAATTATTTTCAAAATTTTGTCCAGCACCTTTTTTCGATTTTTTTCATAATCCTCGTAAGTTTTGAAATAAAAGGCAGCTATGAAAATGGAATACGAAAGAATTATTTCTTTTTATATGCTTTTTCGATATCCAAGATAAAAATTAATTATTTTCAAAATTTTGTCCAGCACCTTTTTTAGATTTTTTTCATAATCCTCGTAAGTTTTGAAATAAAAGGCAGCTATGAAAATGGAATACGAAAGAATTATTTCTTTTTATATGCTTTTTCGATATCCAAGATAAAAATTAATTATTTTCAAAATTTTGTCCAGCACCTTTTTTAGATTTTTTTCATAATCCTCATAAGTTTTAAAATAAAAGGCAGCTATGAAAATGGAAGACGAAAGAATTATTTCTTTTTATATGCTTTTTCGATATCCAAGATAAAAATTAGTTATTTTCAAAATTTTGTCCAGCACCTTTTTTCGGTTTTTTTCATAATCCTCGTAAGTTTTAAAATAAAAGGCAGCTATGAAAATGGAATACGAAAGAATTATTTCTTTTTATATGCTTTTTCGATATCCAAGATAAAAATTAATTATTTTCAAAATTTTGTCCAGCACCTTTTTTAGATTTTTTTCATAATCCTCGTAAGTTTTGAAATAAAAGGCAGCTATGAAAATGGAATACGAAAGAATTATTTCTTTTTATATGCTTTTTCGATATCCAAGATAAAAATTAATTATTTTCAAAATTTTGTCCAGCACCTTTTTTCGATTTTTTTCATAATCCTCGTAAGTTTTGAAATAAAAGGCAGCTATGAAAATGGAATACGAAAGAATTATTTCTTTTTATATGCTTTTTCGATATCCAAGATAAAAATTAATTATTTTCAAAATTTTGTCCAGCACCTTTTTTAGATTTTTTTCATAATCCTCATAAGTTTTAAAATAAAAGGCAGCTATGAAAATGGAATACGAAAGAATTATTTCTTTTTATATGCTTTTTCGATATCCAAGATAAAAATTAATTATTTTCAAAATTTTGTCCAGCACCTTTTTTCGATTTTTTTCATAATCCTCATAAGTTTTAAAATAAAAGGCAGCTATGAAAATGGAATACGAAAGAATTATTTCTTTTTATATGCTTTTTCGATATCCAAGATAAAAATTAATTATTTTCAAAATTTTGTCCAGCACCTTTTTTAGATTTTTTTCATAATCCTCGTAAGTTTTGAAATAAAAGGCAGCTATGAAAATGGAATACGAAAGAATTATTTCTTTTTATATGCTTTTTCGATATCCAAGATAAAAATTAATTATTTTCAAAATTTTGTCCAGCACCTTTTTTCGATTTTTTTCATAATCCTCGTAAGTTTTGAAATAAAAGGCAGCTATGAAAATGGAATACGAAAGAATTATTTCTTTTTATATGCTTTTTCGATATCCAAGATAAAAATTAATTATTTTCAAAATTTTGTCCAGCACCTTTTTTAGATTTTTTTCATAATCCTCGTAAGTTTTGAAATAAAAGGCAGCTATGAAAATGGAATACGAAAGAATTATTTCTTTTTATATGCTTTTTCGATATCCAAGATAAAAATTAATTATTTTCAAAATTTTGTCCAGCACCTTTTTTAGATTTTTTTCATAATCCTCGTAAGTTTTGAAATAAAAGGCAGCTATGAAAATGGAATACGAAAGAATTATTTCTTTTTATATGCTTTTTCGATATCCAAGATAAAAATTAATTATTTTCAAAATTTTGTCCAGCACCTTTTTTAGATTTTTTTCATAATCCTCGTAAGTTTTGAAATAAAAGGCAGCTATGAAAATGGAATACGAAAGAATTATTTCTTTTTATATGCTTTTTCGATATCCAAGATAAAAATTAATTATTTTCAAAATTTTGTCCAGCACCTTTTTTAGATTTTTTTCATAATCCTCGTAAGTTTTGAAATAAAAGGCAGCTATGAAAATGGAATACGAAAGAATTATTTCTTTTTATATGCTTTTTCGATATCCAAGATAAAAATTAATTATTTTCAAAATTTTGTCCAGCACCTTTTTTAGATTTTTTTCATAATCCTCGTAAGTTTTGAAATAAAAGGCAGCTATGAAAATGGAATACGAAAGAATTATTTCTTTTTATATGCTTTTTCGATATCCAAGATAAAAATTAATTATTTTCAAAATTTTGTCCAGCACCTTTTTTAGATTTTTTTCATAATCCTCGTAAGTTTTGAAATAAAAGGCAGCTATGAAAATGGAATACGAAAGAATTATTTCTTTTTATATGCTTTTTCGATATCCAAGATAAAAATTAATTATTTTCAAAATTTTGTCCAGCACCTTTTTTAGATTTTTTTCATAATCCTCGTAAGTTTTAAAATAAAAGGCAGCTATGAAAATGGAAGACGAAAGAATTATTTCTTTTTATATGCTTTTTCGATATCCAAGATAAAAATTAGTTATTTTCAAAATTTTGTCCAGCACCTTTTTTCGATTTTTTTCATAATCCTCGTAAGTTTTAAAATAAAAGGCAGCTATGAAAATGGAATACGAAAGAATTATTTCTTTTTATATGCTTTTTCGATATCCAAGATAAAAATTAATTATTTTCAAAATTTTGTCTAGCACCTTTTTTCGATTTTTTTCATAATCCTCATAAGTTTTAAAATAAAAGGCAGCTATGAAAATGGAATACGAAAGAATTATTTCTTTTTATATGCTTTTTCGATATCCAAGATAAAAATTAATTATTTTCAAAATTTTGTCCAGCACCTTTTTTAGATTTTTTTCATAATCCTCATAAGTTTTAAAATAAAAGGCAGCTATGAAAATGGAAGACGAAAGAATTATTTCTTTTTATATGCTTTTTCGATATCCAAGATAAAAATTAGTTATTTTCAAAATTTTGTCCAGCACCTTTTTTCGATTTTTTTCATAATCCTCGTAAGTTTTAAAATAAAAGGCAGCTATGAAAATGGAATACGAAAGAATTATTTCTTTTTATATGCTTTTTCGATATCCAAGATAAAAATTAATTATTTTCAAAATTTTGTCCAGCACCTTTTTTAGATTTTTTTCATAATCCTCGTAAGTTTTGAAATAAAAGGCAGCTATGAAAATGGAATACGAAAGAATTATTTCTTTTTATATGCTTTTTCGATATCCAAGATAAAAATTAATTATTTTCAAAATTTTGTCCAGCACCTTTTTTCGATTTTTTTCATAATCCTCGTAAGTTTTGAAATAAAAGGCAGCTATGAAAATGGAATACGAAAGAATTATTTCTTTTTATATGCTTTTTCGATATCCAAGATAAAAATTAATTATTTTCAAAATTTTGTCCAGCACCTTTTTTAGATTTTTTTCATAATCCTCGTAAGTTTTGAAATAAAAGGCAGCTATGAAAATGGAATACGAAAGAATTATTTCTTTTTATATGCTTTTTCGATATCCAAGATAAAAATTAATTATTTTCAAAATTTTGTCCAGCACCTTTTTTAGATTTTTTTCATAATCCTCATAAGTTTTAAAATAAAAGGCAGCTATGAAAATGGAAGACGAAAGAATTATTTCTTTTTATATGCTTTTTCGATATCCAAGATAAAAATTAGTTATTTTCAAAATTTTGTCCAGCACCTTTTTTCGATTTTTTTCATAATCCTCGTAAGTTTTAAAATAAAAGGCAGCTATGAAAATGGAATACGAAAGAATTATTTCTTTTTATATGCTTTTTCGATATCCAAGATAAAAATTAATTATTTTCAAAATTTTGTCCAGCACCTTTTTTAGATTTTTTTCATAATCCTCGTAAGTTTTGAAATAAAAGGCAGCTATGAAAATGGAATACGAAAGAATTATTTCTTTTTATATGCTTTTTCGATATCCAAGATAAAAATTAATTATTTTCAAAATTTTGTCCAGCACCTTTTTTCGATTTTTTTCATAATCCTCGTAAGTTTTGAAATAAAAGGCAGCTATGAAAATGGAATACGAAAGAATTATTTCTTTTTATATGCTTTTTCGATATCCAAGATAAAAATTAATTATTTTCAAAATTTTGTCCAGCACCTTTTTTAGATTTTTTTCATAATCCTCATAAGTTTTAAAATAAAAGGCAGCTATGAAAATGGAATACGAAAGAATTATTTCTTTTTATATGCTTTTTCGATATCCAAGATAAAAATTAATTATTTTCAAAATTTTGTCCAGCACCTTTTTTAGATTTTTTTCATAATCCTCATAAGTTTTAAAATAAAAGGCAGCTATGAAAATGGAAGACGAAAGAATTATTTCTTTTTATATGCTTTTTCGATATCCAAGATAAAAATTAGTTATTTTCAAAATTTTGTCCAGCACCTTTTTTCGATTTTTTTCATAATCCTCGTAAGTTTTAAAATAAAAGGCAGCTATGAAAATGGAATACGAAAGAATTATTTCTTTTTATATGCTTTTTCGATATCCAAGATAAAAATTAATTATTTTCAAAATTTTGTCCAGCACCTTTTTTAGATTTTTTTCATAATCCTCATAAGTTTTAAAATAAAAGGCAGCTATGAAAATGGAAGACGAAAGAATTATTTCTTTTTATATGCTTTTTCGATATCCAAGATAAAAATTAGTTATTTTCAAAATTTTGTCCAGCACCTTTTTTCGATTTTTTTCATAATCCTCGTAAGTTTTAAAATAAAAGGCAGCTATGAAAATGGAAGACGAAAGAATTATTTCTTTTTATATGCTTTTTCGATATCCAAGATAAAAATTAGTTATTTTCAAAATTTTGTCCAGCACCTTTTTTCGATTTTTTTCATAATCCTCGTAAGTTTTGAAATAAAAGGCAGCTATGAAAATGGAATACGAAAGAATTATTTCTTTTTATATGCTTTTTCGATATCCAAGATAAAAATTAATTATTTTCAAAATTTTGTCCAGCACCTTTTTTAGATTTTTTTCATAATCCTCGTAAGTTTTGAAATAAAAGGCAGCTATGAAAATGGAATACGAAAGAATTATTTCTTTTTATATGCTTTTTCGATATCCAAGATAAAAATTAATTATTTTCAAAATTTTGTCCAGCACCTTTTTTAGATTTTTTTCATAATCCTCATAAGTTTTAAAATAAAAGGCAGCTATGAAAATGGAAGACGAAAGAATTATTTCTTTTTATATGCTTTTTCGATATCCAAGATAAAAATTAGTTATTTTCAAAATTTTGTCCAGCACCTTTTTTCGATTTTTTTCATAATCCTCGTAAGTTTTAAAATAAAAGGCAGCTATGAAAATGGAATACGAAAGAATTATTTCTTTTTATATGCTTTTTCGATATCCAAGATAAAAATTAATTATTTTCAAAATTTTGTCCAGCACCTTTTTTAGATTTTTTTCATAATCCTCGTAAGTTTTGAAATAAAAGGCAGCTATGAAAATGGAATACGAAAGAATTATTTCTTTTTATATGCTTTTTCGATATCCAAGATAAAAATTAATTATTTTCAAAATTTTGTCCAGCACCTTTTTTCGATTTTTTTCATAATCCTCGTAAGTTTTGAAATAAAAGGCAGCTATGAAAATGGAATACGAAAGAATTATTTCTTTTTATATGCTTTTTCGATATCCAAGATAAAAATTAATTATTTTCAAAATTTTGTCCAGCACCTTTTTTAGATTTTTTTCATAATCCTCATAAGTTTTAAAATAAAAGGCAGCTATGAAAATGGAATACGAAAGAATTATTTCTTTTTATATGCTTTTTCGATATCCAAGATAAAAATTAATTATTTTCAAAATTTTGTCCAGCACCTTTTTTAGATTTTTTTCATAATCCTCATAAGTTTTAAAATAAAAGGCAGCTATGAAAATGGAAGACGAAAGAATTATTTCTTTTTATATGCTTTTTCGATATCCAAGATAAAAATTAATTATTTTCAAAATTTTGTCCAGCACCTTTTTTAGATTTTTTTCATAATCCTCGTAAGTTTTGAAATAAAAGGCAGCTATGAAAATGGAATACGAAAGAATTATTTCTTTTTATATGCTTTTTCGATATCCAAGATAAAAATTAATTATTTTCAAAATTTTGTCCAGCACCTTTTTTCGATTTTTTTCATAATCCTCGTAAGTTTTGAAATAAAAGGCAGCTATGAAAATGGAATACGAAAGAATTATTTCTTTTTATATGCTTTTTCGATATCCAAGATAAAAATTAATTATTTTCAAAATTTTGTCCAGCACCTTTTTTAGATTTTTTTCATAATCCTCATAAGTTTTAAAATAAAAGGCAGCTATGAAAATGGAATACGAAAGAATTATTTCTTTTTATATGCTTTTTCGATATCCAAGATAAAAATTAATTATTTTCAAAATTTTGTCCAGCACCTTTTTTAGATTTTTTTCATAATCCTCGTAAGTTTTGAAATAAAAGGCAGCTATGAAAATGGAATACGAAAGAATTATTTCTTTTTATATGCTTTTTCGATATCCAAGATAAAAATTAATTATTTTCAAAATTTTGTCCAGCACCTTTTTTAGATTTTTTTCATAATCCTCGTAAGTTTTGAAATAAAAGGCAGCTATGAAAATGGAATACGAAAGAATTATTTCTTTTTATATGCTTTTTCGATATCCAAGATAAAAATTAATTATTTTCAAAATTTTGTCCAGCACCTTTTTTAGATTTTTTTCATAATCCTCATAAGTTTTAAAATAAAAGGCAGCTATGAAAATGGAATACGAAAGAATTATTTCTTTTTATATGCTTTTTCGATATCCAAGATAAAAATTAATTATTTTCAAAATTTTGTCCAGCACCTTTTTTCGATTTTTTTCATAATCCTCATAAGTTTTAAAATAAAAGGCAGCTATGAAAATGGAATACGAAAGAATTATTTCTTTTTATATGCTTTTTCGATATCCAAGATAAAAATTAATTATTTTCAAAATTTTGTCCAGCACCTTTTTTAGATTTTTTTCATAATCCTCATAAGTTTTAAAATAAAAGGCAGCTATGAAAATGGAATACGAAAGAATTATTTCTTTTTATATGCTTTTTCGATATCCAAGATAAAAATTAATTATTTTCAAAATTTTGTCCAGCACCTTTTTTAGATTTTTTTCATAATCCTCGTAAGTTTTGAAATAAAAGGCAGCTATGAAAATGGAATACGAAAGAATTATTTCTTTTTATATGCTTTTTCGATATCCAAGATAAAAATTAATTATTTTCAAAATTTTGTCCAGCACCTTTTTTCGAATTTTTTCATAATCCTCATAAGTTTTAAAATAAAAGGCAGCTATGAAAATGGAATACGAAAGAATTATTTCTTTTTATATGCTTTTTCGATATCCAAGATAAAAATTAATTATTTTCAAAATTTTGTCCAGCACCTTTTTTCGATTTTTTTCATAATCCTCGTAAGTTTTGAAATAAAAGGCAGCTATGAAAATGGAATACGAAAGAATTATTTCTTTTTATATGCTTTTTCGATATCCAAGATAAAAATTAATTATTTTCAAAATTTTGTCCAGCACCTTTTTTAGATTTTTTTCATAATCCTCATAAGTTTTAAAATAAAAGGCAGCTATGAAAATGGAAGACGAAAGAATTATTTCTTTTTATATGCTTTTTCGATATCCAAGATAAAAATTAGTTATTTTCAAAATTTTGTCCAGCACCTTTTTTCGATTTTTTTCATAATCCTCATAAGTTTTGAAATAAAAGGCAGCTATGAAAATGAAATACGAAAGAATTATTTCTTTTTATATGCTTTTTCGATATCCAAGATAAAAATTAATTATTTTCAAAATTTTGTCCAGCACCTTTTTTAGATTTTTTTCATAATCCTCATAAGTTTTAAAATAAAAGGCAGCTATGAAAATGGAAGACGAAAGAATTATTTCTTTTTATATGCTTTTTCGATATCCAAGATAAAAATTAGTTATTTTCAAAATTTTGTCCAGCACCTTTTTTCGATTTTTTTCATAATCCTCGTAAGTTTTAAAATAAAAGGCAGCTATGAAAATGGAATACGAAAGAATTATTTCTTTTTATATGCTTTTTCGATATCCAAGATAAAAATTAATTATTTTCAAAATTTTGTCCAGCACCTTTTTTAGATTTTTTTCATAATCCTCGTAAGTTTTGAAATAAAAGGCAGCTATGAAAATGGAATACGAAAGAATTATTTCTTTTTATATGCTTTTTCGATATCCAAGATAAAAATTAATTATTTTCAAAATTTTGTCCAGCACCTTTTTTCGATTTTTTTCATAATCCTCATAAGTTTTAAAATAAAAGGCAGCTATGAAAATGGAATACGAAAGAATTATTTCTTTTTATATGCTTTTTCGATATCCAAGATAAAAATTAATTATTTTCAAAATTTTGTCCAGCACCTTTTTTAGATTTTTTTCATAATCCTCATAAGTTTTAAAATAAAAGGCAGCTATGAAAATGGAATACGAAAGAATTATTTCTTTTTATATGCTTTTTCGATATCCAAGATAAAAATTAATTATTTTCAAAATTTTGTCCAGCACCTTTTTTCGATTTTTTTCATAATCCTCATAAGTTTTAAAATAAAAGGCAGCTATGAAAATGGAATACGAAAGAATTATTTCTTTTTATATGCTTTTTCGATATCCAAGATAAAAATTAATTATTTTCAAAATTTTGTCCAGCACCTTTTTTCGATTTTTTTCATAATCCTCATAAGTTTTAAAATAAAAGGCAGCTATGAAAATGGAATACGAAAGAATTATTTCTTTTTATATGCTTTTTCTATATCCAAGATAAAAATTAATTATTTTCAAAATTTTGTCCAGCACCTTTTTTAGATTTTTTTCATAATCCTCGTAAGTTTTGAAATAAAAGGCAGCTATGAAAATGGAATACGAAAGAATTATTTCTTTTTATATGCTTTTTCGATATCCAAGATAAAAATTAATTATTTTCAAAATTTTGTCCAGCACCTTTTTTAGATTTTTTTCATAATCCTCATAAGTTTTAAAATAAAAGGCAGCTATGAAAATGGAAGACGAAAGAATTATTTCTTTTTATATGCTTTTTCGATATCCAAGATAAAAATTAATTATTTTCAAAATTTTGTCCAGCACCTTTTTTCGATTTTTTTCATAATCCTCGTAAGTTTTAAAATAAAAGGCAGCTATGAAAATGGAATACGAAAGAATTATTTCTTTTTATATGCTTTTTCGATATCCAAGATAAAAATTAATTATTTTCAAAATTTTGTCCAGCACCTTTTTTCGATTTTTTTCATAATCCTCGTAAGTTTTGAAATAAAAGGCAGCTATGAAAATGGAATACGAAAGAATTATTTCTTTTTATATGCTTTTTCGATATCCAAGATAAAAATTAATTATTTTCAAAATTTTGTCCAGCACCTTTTTTCGATTTTTTTCATAATCCTCATAAGTTTTAAAATAAAAGGCAGCTATGAAAATGGAATACGAAAGAATTATTTCTTTTTATATGCTTTTTCGATATCCAAGATAAAAATTAGTTATTTTCAAAATTTTGTCCAGCACCTTTTTTCGATTTTTTTCATAATCCTCATAAGTTTTGAAATAAAAGGCAGCTATGAAAATGAAATACGAAAGAATTATTTCTTTTTATATGCTTTTTCGATATCCAAGATAAAAATTAATAATTTTCAAAATTTTGTCCAGCACATTTTTTGATTTTTTTCATAATCCTCGTAAGTTTTGAAATAAAAGGCAGCTATGAAAATGGAATACGAAAGAATTATTTATTTTTATATGCTTTTTCGATATCCAAGATAAAAATTAATTATTTTCAAAATTTTGTCCAGCACCTTTTTTCGATTTTTTTCATAATCCTCATAAGTTTTAAAATAAAAGGCAGCTATGAAAATGGAATACGAAAGAATTATTTCTTTTTATATGCTTTTTCGATATCCAAGATAAAAATTAATTATTTTCAAAATTTTGTCCAGCACCTTTTTTAGATTATTTTCATAATCCTCGTAAGTTTTGAAATAAAAGGCAGCTATGAAAATGGAATACGAAAGAATTATTTCTTTTTATATGCTTTTTCGATATCCAAGATAAAAATTAATTATTTTCAAAATTTTGTCCAGCACCTTTTTTAGATTTTTTTCATAATCCTCATAAGTTTTAAAATAAAAGGCAGCTATGAAAATGGAATACGAAAGAATTATTTCTTTTTATATGCTTTTTCGATATCCAAGATAAAAATTAATTATTTTCAAAATTTTGTCCAGCACCTTTTTTCGATTTTTTTCATAATCCTCATAAGTTTTAAAATAAAAGGCAGCTATGAAAATGGAATACGAAAGAATTATTTCTTTTTATATGCTTTTTCGATATCCAAGATAAAAATTAATTATTTTCAAAATTTTGTCCAGCACCTTTTTTCGATTTTTTTCATAATCCTCGTAAGTTTTGAAATAAAAGGCAGCTATGAAAATGGAATACGAAAGAATTATTTCTTTTTATATGCTTTTTCGATATCCAAGATAAAAATTAATTATTTTCAAAATTTTGTCCAGCACCTTTTTTCGATTTTTTTCATAATCCTCATAAGTTTTAAAATAAAAGGCAGCTATGAAAATGGAATACGAAAGAATTATTTCTTTTTATATGCTTTTTCGATATCCAAGATAAAAATTAATTATTTTCAAAATTTTGTCCAGCACCTTTTTTAGATTTTTTTCATAATCCTCGTAAGTTTTGAAATAAAAGGCAGCTATGAAAATGGAATACGAAAGAATTATTTCTTTTTATATGCTTTTTCGATATCCAAGATAAAAATTAATTATTTTCAAAATTTTGTCCAGCACCTTTTTTCGATTTTTTTCATAATCCTCATAAGTTTTAAAATAAAAGGCAGCTATGAAAATGGAATACGAAAGAATTATTTCTTTTTATATGCTTTTTCGATATCCAAGATAAAAATTAATTATTTTCAAAATTTTGTCCAGCACCTTTTTTCGATTTTTTTCATAATCCTCATAAGTTTTAAAATAAAAGGCAGCTATGAAAATGGAATACGAAAGAATTATTTCTTTTTATATGCTTTTTCGATATCCAAGATAAAAATTAATTATTTTCAAAATTTTGTCCAGCACCTTTTTTCGATTTTTTTCATAATCCTCGTAAGTTTTGAAATAAAAGGCAGCTATGAAAATGGAATACGAAAGAATTATTTCTTTTTATATGCTTTTTCGATATCCAAGATAAAAATTAATTATTTTCAAAATTTTGTCCAGCACCTTTTTTAGATTTTTTTCATAATCCTCATAAGTTTTAAAATAAAAGGCAGCTATGAAAATGGAATACGAAAGAATTATTTCTTTTTATATGCTTTTTCGATATCCAAGATAAAAATTAATTATTTTCAAAATTTTGTCCAGCACTTTTTTTCGATTTTTTTCATAATCCTCATAAGTTTTAAAATAAAAGGCAGCTATGAAAATGGAATACGAAAGAATTATTTCTTTTTATATGCTTTTTCGATATCCAAGATAAAAATTAATTATTTTCAAAATTTTGTCCAGCACCTTTTTTAGATTTTTTTCATAATCCTCGTAAGTTTTAAAATAAAAGGCAGCTATGAAAATGGAATACGAAAGAATTATTTCTTTTTATATGCTTTTTCGATATCCAAGATAAAATTAATTATTTTCAAAATTTTGTCCAGCACCTTTTTTCGATTTTTTTCATAATCCTCGTAAGTTTTGAAATAAAAGGCAGCTATGAAAATGGAATACGAAAGAATTATTTCTTTTTATATGCTTTTTCGATATCCAAGATAAAAATTAATTATTTTCAAAATTTTGTCCAGCACCTTTTTTAGATTTTTTTCATAATCCTCGTAAGTTTTGAAATAAAAGGCAGCTATGAAAATGGAATACGAAAGAATTATTTCTTTTTATATGCTTTTTCGATATCCAAGATAAAAATTAATTATTTTCAAAATTTTGTCCAGCACCTTTTTTAGATTTTTTTCATAATCCTCGTAAGTTTTGAAATAAAAGGCAGCTATGAAAATGGAATACGAAAGAATTATTTCTTTTTATATGCTTTTTCGATATCCAAGATAAAAATTAATTATTTTCAAAATTTTGTCCAGCACCTTTTTTCGATTTTTTTCATAATCCTCATAAGTTTTAAAATAAAAGGCAGCTATGAAAATGGAATACGAAAGAATTATTTCTTTTTATATGCTTTTTTGATATCCAAGATAAAAATTAATAATTTTCAAAATTTTGTCCAGCACCTTTTTTCGATTTTTTTCATAATCCTCGTAAGTTTTGAAATAAAAGGCAGCTATGAAAATGGAATACGAAAGAATTATTTCTTTTTATATGCTTTTTCGATATCCAAGATAAAAATTAATTATTTTCAAAATTTTGTCCAGCACCTTTTTTCGATTTTTTTCATAATCCTCATAAGTTTTAAAATAAAAGGCAGCTATGAAAATGGAATACGAAAGAATTATTTCTTTTTATATGCTTTTTTGATATTCGAAATAAAAAATTAAAAAATTCCAAAACGATAGAAAAAAAAATTAATTATTTTACAAATACAACCGGTGGCGCATCGGCTGTCGCCGCGTTTAGGTGCTAGTTAGCTAGGTGCTAACATGACTCGGGTCTCGAATATTGGTTTTCCAAATCTGATTTTTTTTCCAAAACCGCCTCATATACGATGTTTTAGCAGAACAGTTACAACATATTTGTAGCTAAAAATGGTAACGCATTTACTATTAAAACTTGATTTAAAAGATACTTTGCCCGAGAAGCATTATTTTTTATAAGCCTACAGGGTGTTTCAAATGTTACGTACCCGCGTATCATGTCTTAAAGTTGCTATACTCTAAACCAGAAGAGGTGCGAAGACAATTAAATGGAGAGCATGACGCTGGTAAAAAAAATCTCTATTGTTTCTGGCCGTTCTCGAGTTAGTTATTATGCATGGAAAAGAAAAAAATTTATTTTTGGTTTTTCCGCATAGAATTTTTATTTTAAGAAATATCAAAAAATGTAAAAGGAAAGTCTTATTGTATCTAAAAAATGCTGTTTTACTGTATCTAATAAATCTTCTACACGACGTTTCGTCCCTTTCCGGCGACCATCATTTTTTTTTTAATACGGACTTGACTTTTTTTAAAAAAAAATTGCCGAAAGCCATTTTCCATAAGAGAAGTGAGGGGTCCTTTATTGAAATTGTCTTTAATAAAATAATATATTCCTTAGGCCGGCACTGATATTATACCTTCAATCTTTGGCAGCAATTACCGAAACGCTGATCATGTAGAATTATGGAATTGTTATTATAAACATCGCTCTCTACATGTGTGACGTTGAGTTGAGTGTTGAGTTATTTCACTTTTGTCGCATTTGTCAACTTTGTTTTGGCAGACCATCAGTATTAGTACAGTAATTGTTTAATCGATTATTTTTGTTTTTCTGCTTCAAAATTCATTAATAAAGTTGGTTTAAAAAATTAAAAAATTTTTGTGAAAATTTTTTTAAACTTTTTGTAATTTTCGTTAACTTCTACAAGTATTATTTTTAAAATTTTAAAATATTTCACACATATTTTGATCCCTTTTTTGATATCCAAGATAAAAATTAATAATTTTCAAAATTTAGTACACTTTTTTTCGATTTTTTTCATAATCCTGGAAGTTTTGAAATAAAAGGCAGCTATGAAAATGGAATACGAAAGAATTATTTCTTTTTATATGCTTTTTCGATATCCAAGATAAAAATTAATTATTTTCAAAATTTTGCCCAGCACCTTTTTTCGATTTCTCTAATAATCCTCGTAAGTTTTGAAATAAAAGGCAGCTATGAAAATGGAATACGAAAGAATTATTTCTTTTTATATGCTTTTTCGATATCCAAGATAAAAATTAATAATTTCCAAATTTTGTCCAGCACCTTTTTTCGATTTTTTTCATAATCCTCGTAAGTTTTGAAATAAAAGGCAGCTATGAAAATGGAATACGAAAGAATTATTTCTTTTTATATGCTTTTTCGATATCCAAGATAAAAATTAATAATTTCCAAATTTTGTCCAGCACCTTTTTTCGATTTTTTTCATAATCCTCGTAAGTTTTGAAATAAAAGGCAGCTATGAAAATGGAATACGAAAGAATTATTTCTTTTTATATGCTTTTTCGATATCCAAGATAAAAATTAATAATTTCCAAATTTTGTCCAGCACCTTTTTTCGATTTTTTTCATAATCCTCGTAAGTTTTGAAATAAAAGGCAGCTATGAAAATGGAATACGAAAGAATTATTTCTTTTTATAGGCTTTTTCGATATCCAAGATAAAAATTAATAATTTCCAAATTTTGTCCAGCACCTTTTTTCGATTTTTTTCATAATCCTCGTAAGTTTTGAAATAAAAGGCAGCTATGAAAATGGAATACGAAAGAATTATTTATTTTTCTATTCTTTTTCGATATCCAAGATAAAAATTAATTATTTTTAAAATTTTGTCCAGCACCTTTTTTCGATTTTTTTCAAAATCCTCGTAAGTTTTGAAATAAAAGGCAGCTATGAAAATGGAATACGAAAGAATTATTTGTTTTTATATGCTTTTTTAATATTCGAAATAAAAAATTAAAAAATTCCAAAACGAGAGAAAAAAAAATAATTATTTTACAAATACAACCGGTGGCGCATCGGCTGTCGCCGCGTTTAGGTGCTAGTTAGCTAGGTGCTAACATGACTCGGGTCAAAGAATACTAACAATCAATACTATCGATGGCTTCACTTTGACTTTTTTCCCTTCTTGGTTTAAAATAAAAATGGACGACTCGACCCACGACCCCTAACGAGACTCGACACAGCCGGTTGGGAGTTGGGACAAACATAGAAGACAATACCTTCGCATGCCCGCTGAAAATCCAAACGGTTGTTAATATACCTACATGTTGTCAAGCTTATTTAAAAAATATAATTTCCAAGTAATAATAAATTTGTAAATATATAAATAAATAAAAAATGAATTTAGGGTACTTACGGAAGTATGTAAGAACGTTTTAAATCTAAGCATGACGATAATGACTTGTTTAATTTAACTCATGTACACCACCATAATTGATTATTAGACACACATAAAACATACCTACTTATGTTAATGCTCAAAGAATTCCGATAAACCAAATTTGATATACCTATTTACAGGTTTCCATAAATATCAGATAGTTTGTAATTGGTTTTATTTAATTAAATGATAATGTAAATTAATAATAATGCATGTATAGTAAAATGTATTGTAAGACCGGCAACATTGTTGAACAATTTGAAATTAGGGGATTTCTTATTGGTCACTGCCAATTCCATAATTATTTAAGTGAAGAAAATGGATTTCTTGGATCAAGAATTTCATTTAACTTGTTTCAACAATATGATTGTCTTGATCTGGGAATTTTATTTGCTTAAATTAACAAAAAATATATATTTAATTTGGATTTAGTTAATTATATAATTATCTATTAAGAAAGAAATAAGTAAAGAAAGCAAAATTAAACTCAATATTATAGTTCCAACAGTAATGTATGCAAGTGAATCATAGGTAATTCAGAAGAAACATAAGGGCAAAATAAATACAATAGAAAAGAAGAAGTTCATTGTCATTTGTATTTAAGTAAATTAATATTTCTTATTAAATATTAAGATATGAATTTATGAATAGATACCCTATCTCATATTTTTTAGATACAAATAAAACAATTATCATTTATCTATCTTAATATAGGTACTTAAATATTGTCTTTTATTAACAAATTATTTTATTTTGGTTCAAATTTCTAAAAACCGCTTTGTTGAAATTGAACTTATGTTTATTAAAAAAAAAACAAGCAATTTTCTTAAAATAAAAGTAAGAGTGAGTAAGTATGAATTAAGAATCTTATTTACTTAAAACAAAATAAATAAAAGTTGATTAAAGAATCACAGGGTTATTCTATTAAGATATTTGAAATTATTATTTCAAAATAATTGCTGTTAATTGTAAAAAATTCGGATTATCAAATTAAAATAATTGATATCTTTGATTTAACAATGACGAATATTTTATAAGAAAACTACCAGCTTATTGAAGCAACAAAATATTCTTGAAATAAGAAAACGAACCAATAAAATGATTTTCTTAATAGAAATAAATGAACGTTTTTAGATTAACGTAATTTCTTTAAATTAAAGTCGTGTAATTTTAATCTAAAGAGTTATTTTCAAGTAATTCTGTTTATTTAAATTAAAATAATTTTTTTATGTGTGCGGTTGCCCGTTTCAGAAAAATCTGGCTATAAGACGACATGACGAAGTTGGACTAGCGGTCCAAGAAGAGATTGCGAAAAAGTACCCAACGGCTTATCCATTTTCAGAACATACGATAGCCAATGCTTTAGGTGAAAGACTCAAGCCCGATCTGGTGATCAAACACCAAGGACGTGGTGCCTTTATAGTCGACTTTGGTGTACAGCAAAAATCTGTGCAAAACTATGAGCATGATAACGCTGAGGGGATCCGTTGGGATGGCGAACCTTTTTCTGGACAGCTAAAACCACACGCCTCCACAAAGAACACAGATAAGATACAAACCCATAATGAGCCGCCCACTTGTTCTTTGCGGCCTCTTTGCTTGTGAAGATTTGACACACGAGAAGATGGCCCACTGGCGACGCTCCACAAAGAGCTCCCGGGTGAGTCGTAGGTAGTCTCCATGTTTTTCATTATTTTTTTCCCTATTTTTCTTTTTTTTCCATATTTTTCATTATTTTACCATATTTTTCATTATTTTTTTCCATATTTTTCATTATTTTTATCCATATTTTTCATTATTTTTTCCAAATTTTTAATTATTTTTTTTCAAATTTTTCA
Organism: Neocrepidodera transversa; assembly: GCA_963243735.1. Classification (NCBI taxonomy): domain Eukaryota; kingdom Metazoa; phylum Arthropoda; class Insecta; order Coleoptera; family Chrysomelidae; genus Neocrepidodera; species Neocrepidodera transversa. The sequence goes on along the minus strand of OY725345.1, from coordinate 26,389,642 downwards.
TTATTTTTTTCCATATTTTTATTTTTTTCCATATTTTTCATTATTTAATTCAATTCAATTCTTTATTGGTCCATAAAACACAATCACTAGGACATTGGACAAGTCAGATAAAAGTTACATAAAATATACATTAAAAATAGAAAATTAGAGTAAGAAATGATATAAACAATACAAATAATGGTTAAAATAGAATCACAGGTTATGGTTTAAAATGGTCATAAAACTCCTGCACCCCGTAAGGAGTTAGTTCAAGTAAGATTAACTTTACTTTTTTTTTGAATAAGTGATTAGGTGTAATGCTTTTTACGGGCGTGGGTAACATATTATATAGACGCGACCCCAGAATATTAAAAGATTTCATAGAAAGTGAAAGTCTTATAGTTATGCAGGGTAGAATTTACTTTAATTTACTTTAAAGTTTTCATTATTTTTGTGAATATATGTAACCAGTTCTAGAATATATAATCCCGTTACAGTAAGTATTTGATGTTTTTTAAATAAACTTCTACAGCTAAAGCTAGGTGGCGCATTGAACATAGTTCTCAATATTCGTTTTTGAGCACCAAAAACGTCATAAACTCCCAACGAGCTTCCCCAGATAGTAATTGCATAGGTAAGTTTAGGTTGCACCTGGCCAAAGTAGAATGAGCGTAGCCCACCTTCATTAAGGACTTCCTGTAACACCCTAATCTGACACATACTATTTAAAGATTTTGTTACTTTGCTACAGTGCGTGTTAAATGTCATATTGCTGTCCAAATGTATACCCAAAAACATAGTGGAATTAATTTTTTTGATGGATTCATTATTTACAGAGACATTGGGTGTGAAAAACCATATAACTAGTTTTAGCAGGGTTTATGTGTAATGAATGATCGCTTAACCAGTCGACAAGTATTTCACATGTTGAAGTAATCTTGGTCTGGATATATTTATCAGATTTGTCTGTGAAGAGCACTGTTGCATCATCAGCATACAGGCATGTGAAAGCTTGTATCAGGCTTTTAGGTAGTTCGTTTAGATATATAGTAAACAATATTGGACCCAGGATAGAACCCTGAGGAACACCATTATTGTTTACTAGTTCAGTAGAATAATTTGTCGTTAAATAGTTACTTTTTATATGATTTAATTTCACAACTTGAGGTCGATCCCGTAGATATGAATCAAACCAATTTTGCGGAACACCACGAATGCCGTATTGAGAGAGTTTATCTAATAAAACCTTGTGATTAACGCAGTCGAAGGCACGACTAAGGTCACAGAATATCCCTGTCGCTTCGACGCCAGCGTCAATGGCATCAAGAATTCTTTGATAAACCGAATGAATTGCTGTGGTAGTACTATGTTTGTGTCTAAAACCATGTTGGTCGTCATATAATAAATTATTTAGATTCAAGAACCTGAGCAATTGTTCTAGTATGGTATACTCAAAAATTTTGGAGATAACAGATGTTAAAGCTATTGGTCGATAGTTTTCTATTTTTTGTGGATTCCCTTTCTTAAATATAGGCGATATTATTGTTTTTTTTAGCGCGGAAGGGAAAATTCCTTGGCTAAGTGATTCGTTTATTAAATGAGTTAAAGGTTCCACTAATCCCTCCGAGATATTTTTAACTAAAACACTAGAAAGATTATCGGGACCACAAGAATGTTTATTTTTTAATTTGTGTTTAATAATATATCGGACTTCTTCTCTCGTAATAGCCTGTAGAAATACTGTTTTTAAGGCCACTGCATTGCGCTTTAGCTAATTTAGCGTTATGACTGTTATTTATTTTTTTAATAATTTCAACTGGAGCTTCAATAAAATATTTATTAAATTTGTGACATACAATTTCTGCGTTATTTGTTAATATACCATTAACTTCAAAGTGGGGGATCTCAGAATGATTTTTAGTATTTTTACCAGTGACTTGCGAAATGATATTCCAAGTTGTTTTATTAATGTTAACTGAATTGTTTATTTTATCTTGATAGTATTTATTTTTTGTTTGTTTTACTAATATTTTATGTTGATTTTTGTCATTCAGATACTTACATTTTAGTTCTGGTTTAAGTTTTTGTATTTTATATAACTCTTTTAACTTTTGAGAAGACAGTCTTACGAAGTCATTAATCCAACAATTTTTAGGTTCTTTTTTATTATTTTTCGTTTCCTGGGACATTCACGGTTAAAATAATGTTGCAAAATGTCATAAAATGAATTAAATTTAACATCTAAATCTTCAGAACTATACATTTCAGTCCAGCGTTGATTTATTAAAGCAGCTTTCAGATTTTGGACATTCATGTCAGAAATATCGTGATTAAATGAATAGATGTTTTTGGTAACTACACCCTTAGTATTATTATCTACTTCAAAGAGTACTGCACGATGCCTAGATATTATAGTATCGCAAACTTTCCAATTTGAGTTGAGAGAAATATTGGTAAAAATCTGGTCTAAGGTATTTTGACTCGTGGAAGTTATATAAGTGGGCTCATCTATTCTAGGACTAAGATTAAATGATGCTAGTAAATCTAAAAGACGGCTCGATTCATTATGCTTAAGGGAGCTCAAATTGAAATCTCCGTTGAGTAGTGCAGAAGTTTTATGATCATACACATCAAATAGTAATGAATTTAGGTTGTTAAAAAATGTTTCGAAATTCCCAGAGGGTGAACGATAACAAGTCAAAATTAATACACTATTTTTTGGATTTAATATCCACTTTAAACCTACTATTTCGATACATTTTTCAATACAGTATTTTGACAGGTCAATAGGTTTTACATGTAAGCCAGTTTTGGCCCAAATGCCAACCCCCCCACCTTTTGACAACGATCTACAGAAATGGTTAATTAAAGTGAAATCCGGAAAAACAAAACTGTTTATACTATCTGTGACACACCATGTTTCAGTCAAACAAATGAATTTAAAATTATTTACACTTATAAACGCTTGAGTAATTTCGTCAACTTTAAAAACATTTAAACAATCCGTATTCAAGAGGAGAAGGTCATAATTGACCTTTTGCTGAGTATGAGCTATTTGTTCGTTTGATTGTATTTCCGAAGATATAAAAAACGTTGCACATGGGCTCCATGAGGCCATTTTGATGGGTCCATGGCATCTTCAAAATTATGTTCAAATATACTGACCTTAAAAGAAGCATACATATTTGGATACTTTGATTCCAGCGTTTCACATTGTACTTCTGGAAAATGCGATTTTACGTATTCTTTTAGGACATCAGTAGTCATGGTGGGATCCACCCGGTAAACATGTAGGATGACTAGCTTCGGTACCCCTTTAAGATCGTGTCCATTGACTTTTAGGGTATTATTCTCACCCACAATTAGTTTTCTTTTGGGTTTTTTCCTGGATACATCTTTCCACTGATATTTTTCATGATTTTCAGTAACATTATTGGAGTCTTTTAAATGGATAATTTCGTTGCATTTTTGGTTAGTCTGAGCTTCAAGTAACGAAAGAGATAATTGTTTTGTGGATACTTGCGGATGTTTAACATTTTCAGATATTTTAGAAGACGTGGCAACACTGTTTGTATCGGGAGATCGGCAGTTTACATTTACAGGTGATTTAAGTGTACTAGCAAATGTTTTTTGTTTATGAACATTTAGTTTTTGTTGCTCTTGGTTTTTATTTTCGGTACTTGTCAATGGAACACTCATAAAATGGATTTGATCCTTTAATATTTTAACTTTTTCTCGGTTAATAATCATATCTTTCTGTTTTATAATGTAATTGAGAATATTTATATCTACCTTATTATCCTCAGCGATTGATTCAATAGCATCAAAGAACGCCTGGTCGTCCATTTCACTATTACTTTTAGGCAAACAACATTCAATTTGATCGTCATCGATAAATTTCACAAAGGTACATTTAGCTGCACAGCTAGGGTGGAAATAGTTTTCACAGTTTAAACACTTTATACCTTTGACCACATTATTTTTACACTTTTTACACGATTTATTCTTGAGAGCACTTTCATGTACGTCTGCCCTCTGGCTCGCCATGTTGCCATTTATATCAATATTTTTCATAATTTTTTACCATATTTTTTTACCATATTTTTTTTTATTTTTTCCCAATTTTTCATTATTTTTTCCCAATTTTTCATTATGATTATCCATATTTTTTATTATGATTACTCATATTATTCATTGTTTGTCCACATTTTTCATTGTTTGTCCATATTTTGCATTTTTTCTCCATATTTTTCATTACTTTTTCCATATTTTTCACAATTTTTTTTCATACTTTTCATAATTTTTTTCCATATTTTTCATTATTTTTTTTCCATATTTTTCATAATTTTTTACCAAATTTTTCATTTTTTTTCCCAATTTTTCTTTATTTTTTCCATATTTTTCATAATTTCTATCCATATTTTTCATTATTTTTATCCATATTTTTCATTATTTTTATCCATATTTTTCATTATTTTTTTCCATATTTTTCATTTTTTCTTTTCTTTATTTTTTACATATTTTTCATTATGATTATCCATATTATTCATTGTTTATCCATGTTTTTCTTTTCCATATTTTTCATTATTTTTATCCATATTTTTCATAACTTTTTCCATACTTTTCATAATTTTTTTCCATATTTTTCATTATTTTTTTTCCATATTTTTCATAATTTTTTACCAAATTTTTCATTTTTTTTTCCCAATTTTTCTTTATTTTTTCCATATTTTTCATAATTTCTATCCATATTTTTCATTATTTTTATCCATATTTTTCATTCTTTTTTTCCATATTTTTCATTATTTTTTCTTTTCTTTATTTTTTACATATTTTTCATTATGATTATCCATATTATTCATTGTTTATCCATATTTTTCTTTTCCATATTTTTCATTATTTTTATCCATATTTTTCATAATTTTTTCCATATTTTTCATTATTTTTTTCCATATTTTTCATTATTTTTATCAATATTTTTCATTTTTTTTTTTTTTCAAATTTTCGAATTTTTCGTAATTTTTTTCCATGTTTTTAATTATTTTTTTTTCCATTTTTTCAATATTATATTCATGTTTTTCATTATATTTTTAATTTTTTTCTATATTTTTTATAATTTTTTTCAAGTTTTTCATTATTTTTTTCGTATTTTTCATAATTTTTTTCCATATTTTGTTTTCATTTTTTTCCATATTTTGTAGATTTTTTTTCATTATTTTTTCCATATTTTTTTTTATTTTTCCATTTTTTTCTTCATTTTTTCCATATTTTTCATTATTTTTTTCCTTATTTTCCATAATTTTTTCTATAATTTTTTCCAAATTTTTTCCCAAGTTTTTCTTATTTTTTTTCCATTTTTTTTAATATTTTTTTTTATTTTTCATAATTTTTTTTTTCTATATTCTAAAATTTTTTTCTCTAATTTTCAATTTTTTTATTCCCCAGGACCAGCAAAAAAGTGACATTTTTCGATATTCCCCCTCGTTTCCGAGATTTTCAGCATTTTATTTTTAAAAAATTTCTTTTTTTTATTTTAATTTTTTTTTTACAACTTTTTCAACAAATTTCGGAAAAATACTTCAAATAACACTTGTTGAGCTATGTATGTCCTACATTTGCGTATTTTTCTTTTTTGAATATCTTTCACGGTTTCAGAGATATCGTTGTTTTAAAATGAAATTTTAAGCGATTTGCTCAAAGATTACGACGTGCAGCCTGTTTCCTGTGAAACTAGAAAAAGTCGGAAAAAATCCGGTTTATTTATTTTCCGATTTCACTCATGTCACTCATGTTTTTTTTAAACGTTTTGTTGTTTTTAATGATTAAAAAATTAATCGACTTACCTGAAACATGATTAATTGTAATTATATGAACAATCTCCTCCGAAATATTTACATAATAACACATGTAGTTTCCATTACCTTTATGTATTCGAGTTCACAATGTTTAAAGATACACTTAAATTTTTGTTAAATACCCACAACCCCGCCTATGTCTCGAATAATACCTTATCTATGCGTCAACTTGTCTGTGACAAATCCTCACTTCTTTTTTTATGGTATCCACCCCTAAATAGCTCACATACCTAATGGGGTCGACCTTCTGGGGAAGGGTGGGATGTAATCATTTCGGAGGAGATAATTACAATTAATCATCCTTCAGGTAAGTCGATTAATTTTTTAATTATATTTCACAATCTCCTCCTCATGATTACATAATAACACACATGTCGATGTTGAAAGAATTTGAACTATTTAGCAATATAAAAATTAAATACAAATTAATTCCTTTACATTCACACTCTTATGTTATTTTATGTATATTATAAAAATATAACGCATAAGTTTACAATTAGAAAGACAATAGCCAATTCTTAAGCATCAGTTTCTGAAAAATTATTCTTACAGACCAATCTTCTAGACCTTTTTTTTTTCCTGCGCAGAACGAGATAGAGCGCCACCAAACATAATTATTTGTTTTGACCACGTATGTCATTGATCGGGCAAAACTTCACAGAATAATCAAGTGTTATGATTGTTGAATGTATTAGTCAAAGCGATTTAGTACTATTAAATAAAATAGACAGGTCCGTATTAAAAAAATTAAGTTGATGGTGGCCCCGAAGAGACAAAACGTCGCGGAATAATCAAGTGTGATATATCGTTGAATTTAGTATTCGCAGCGATTTAATAATATGATATAAAATAGACAGGTCCGTATTTAAAAAGATAAAGTTGATGGTGGCCCCGAAGAGACGAAACGTCAGATTTAAAATTTAACTGTGGCAGTTTATAACGATGTTAGAATACAACAAAAACTTTTAATAAAGTTATTCCAAATTTTGTATAATAACCGAGCTTTGGCAAAAAAACGATTTTCGACAAATTCGGATTTTGTCGTTTAACTCCGGAACCAATAGGAATATTTTAGGTTTCAAAAAATAGTTTTGTCTGTTTTTATATTTCTCACATTTTTCCCCATTTAACCGTCTTTCTAGCGTCTACCGTTTACGAGATAGCAATACTGTCCCTATTAAAAAGTAGCCACCCTGTATAGGTTTTTGCTTGGATTCCGCTGAATCTTTCTCTTGTTATTCTCGCCTTCTGTGTGGCGAAACCACCATGAAAATCATCTGTGAAATTTCGTCCAAACTTTAGAATCGATGACACTGACAGTTAGTGAGGTTAAGATTCATGTCACCGCAAAACGTTCCAAAGTGCCATTTCCAAAATAAAACGTTATATGATAAAAGGAAAGATTGGCTGTTCGCCACAACAAGTAAATAAATAAATAAAGAGAATTATTTATAGTGTACGAAGCACTACAGAACCCGGAAAAAGTTGAGCACTTACGAAAAACGCCGATTTTCACAAAAATTTTCACAAATCATCTAGAGCATATAAATATCACTTTCCAAAAAAAATAAATTGTCGCAACCAACATTTAACACCTTTTTTCTTAATTTTAAATTTCGATTTTTTTGAAGTTTGGATTAAAATTATGACACATTTGACGCTTCGAATTGATTTAAGAGTAAAATTATGACACATTTGTTGTTTCGAATTGATTCTGTGTTAACCATTCAAACATAAAATTGTCATTTACACATGCGTTGTTAACTTCACATCATTGTCATACCAGAACCAAGAAAGCGATGTTGCCATATATAAATAATGAAAATGATGTATTTAAAAAACACTTAACTATAACTCAAAGCTGACCAGTTACTGGATTAATTTAACTACCTAAGACCTATCCAATTTTTAATATGCCCAACAAGGATTAAGGATGTAAATACAACAATTTTTCTAAAGACAGCATTTGTAGCACTGTATTCTAGATTTGTCTAAAGACAGCGAATCAAACACTGTTATTACATATTTTTGTGTTCTTTTTTCACCAACTGGCCCAATGAACCTATTTTTTTCTCAATTTAAATCAAAAATTACATCTGCTTCCCGACCAACTGACACAGATCAAAGAATATTATTGCGTTCTTATCAGCTTAATATCAATATCGCTGAATAATGAAAATCAGTCATATATTTTGTATCGCACCATTTTTATATTTTGAAAAAAAAAATTAAATATATTGTCCAATAAAAACCAGTCAATATAAATAAAAAAAAAGCTGATTTAAGATATTTTACACAACTTGGCAACATCATGTAAGTCATTGTGATGTATCTAAACAAAACTAACCTTAAAAATAATATATTTATTAAAATGGAAAAAGGGTCTTTAATAGTGGTTGCGGCAGAAAATTTATTTTGGAAAGTGATATTTACACTATGTAGATGATTTATACCAATTTTTATGAAAATCAGAGAGTTTCGTAAATGCTCAACATTTACCCCATCTTTTACTAGTTTTGTGTGAATTCTACATTTTTCTGAATTTTTTCCTATTAACATATTTTTTTAGTATGTATAATGACTTTAATGTTCTTATGCCATATTTTAAGAACTGGTTTAAGCAGTTTTGTAAAAGTAAACGGTGTATATGATAAACCAAATGATAGCCAAGTATAAATTTTGGATCCAAAAACACACGTTAGTTGTTTTTTATGTTTAGCATTTATATTTTTTATGTTTAACATTTATATGAATTAAATATTAATCATATCTGAAGTCAGTAGTACAGTGAACACCATTTTTATTACATTAGAGCATAATCAGTTTTATAGTTTTCCACATTTTTGGGAATCAAATGTATTTAAATTCTTTAAATCTTTAAATTAAATAAATATATATGGGTGTGTTTTGTGAAAACTTCTTTATAAGCATATACAATACATGTGTATTGTACGTAAACGAGATGTAATTGCTAATCATGTGATTAGGGCCATAAGATATTATACATGTGTATAATACTTCAGGTAAAATACCGGTATTCTAAAATAAAAATTTTTAATCCTAAAACAAATGATAACTTACTCGTATTATCATATATTTTTCATATTTCGTTCTTTAATTTTCCTAATTTTGTCTTAAATTCCAGTTTCTTTTTTAATTTATTTTACCACTAAAATACACAACTTTACCCGGACACACAAAGGAATGAAGTGAGGATTTGTCACTGACAAGTTGACGCATAGATAAGGTATTAGGCGAGACATAGGCGGTGTTGTGGGTATTTAACAAAAATTTAGGTGTATCTTTAAACATTGTGAACCCGAATACATAAAGGTAATGGAAACTACATGTGTGTCATTATGTAATCATGAGGAGGAGATTGTGAAATATAATTTAATTATTAGTTTTAAATAATTTTCAAAAATTGATTAACGTAATAATATAATAGGCCCGACCAATAATTTAATTAAATTCGATATGATGAACGACGAAAACGATTTGGCAACGTTGCCAGTATATGAATTCGAATCGTTTTGGGCGGTGCGAGAAGCTGTGACATTGACTCAGAATTTCGTACTAAATTGCCGAATTGGAATTTTTTTATTTTGCTTTTAAAATTTCTGCTTTTTTCCCTTATTTCAATATGTAGAACATTCGGCGGTTGGGATGGTTAATTTATATATTAATTTATATATACATATAAGATTTTTACAATAAATTTTAATTTTAAGAATTTTTGTTAAATAAGTATAGGCTACGTACGTACGTACGTACCTATGGTTTTATTTTATTTTTACTAAAAAATTTTAATATTCCTTTTTTTAAAATCGAAATTACTTAAATTTTCCAATATATTTTAGTCCGAAAAATTTGAAAACTACAAAATCTACTTTTCATTTTCGATAAATTCGAACGAAATATTAATTAGGTACCTACTTATTGATTTTCTAAATTGATTCATTTTTTCTTTTGCTGTTAAAATTGAAATTGGATAATTATAGAACCAAAAAAAAAACCGTTACATTTATAACGCGCTGGCCGGATCATTTTATGTTTGCAAATTTTCTTCGACGTTTTATTAAAAAAATCTTTGAATTGTTTTAAAAAATAATTCAAAAAAATTTCGGAATTGATTTGATCATGACAAAAAAAAACTGATAACTACTTTTGTTCTTTTTATTAAAAAAATTAATTTGCTTGAAATTTTTTTCGATACGACGACCGTCTCACAAATCTAACTGAAGTGGGTTGAAATTTCATAAAATTCGTACATTAACCATTTTTACAAGAAAAAAAATATATTGAAAAGAATCGTTGACTTATTGTTTCTCATTTCGGTTAGAATTAAAAAAGATATTAATTATTTGTTGATATAAAACCCGAAGATGGCTGATTAATCAGCCGAAAGCGCTCGACATTTTTTTCCCTTAATTCACAATACACACTTTAAAGAGTACAAAGCTGCGTTTCTTTCCTTTAGTAATTATTAGTTGATATTAAAATCGATTTCTTTTTTTTTCGGTTAAAAATTAAAATTAAAAATTTAAAAAGATTATCGTTAGGTTTATGATTCTACAAATTGTAGATTTTGTTAAAAAAAAAAACCAGCTCAAAATCATTGAAATATTATTACGACTGTCAAAGACAATTAAATAATTTTGTAACTGTTATATATTTCAAAATTCGATTTACGTCATTCTAAAAAAGAACAATAAAACTCTAAATTTATAATATATTTTGGTTTTTTCGATTCTATAATTTTAATTATTATAATTAAATGAAAGATTTTTTGTTTGATTTTTTGTAAAATCGTTTTTTCAAAAATTATGAAATAAATGGAAAAAGTAAATATACCTTTTAGAATGTCTTAAAACAGTATAACATGTGTAAATTATTTCATAATTTTACAATAACATTTGTACAAGTTATAAATGTAAATTTTTAAAAGATTTTTTACCCGTGATTGTTTTGATAAAATAGGAAATTGTTTTTAATTTTTTTCCAATCAACTTTTTCAATCCAAAGAAATATTAATTTTTGAATGAAAAACGTTAAATTTACAATATATTTTGTTTTTTTCAATTTCACAATCGTTATAAATAAAAACAAAGATTTTTGTCTTTGAATTTTTGTAAAATCGTTTTCTCGAAAACTATGAAAGAGACGCAAAAAGTTAATATACCATTCGAAAGATCTCGAAAATTACTTCATGTGTAAATTATTTCATAATTTTAAAATAATATTTGTGCATATTACAGTTGTGAATGTAAATTTGCAACAAAATTTTTTCATCGAAAATTTTATTTTTTTAAATTTTTTTTTAATTAACTTTTTCAATGAATTTCGGTCCAGAAAATCAAAAAAAGGTCAGTTTTATTAGACAAAAATTAAAACTAAAAATTTGAAAAAAAATACCAGTAAATTTGTTATAAAAAATTCAATGACAATAATTTTTTTCAAAATTTAAATGTAACAATTGTGGATTTTGTTGAAAATCAGTTCGAATTTTTTTTAATTTTTTGATTATTCCGAAAACAATTGGATAACTTTGAAAATATTAAAGCTATGAAAATATTAAAGCTATTAAGACGCAGTTTATGCAATTCGTTTTTTTTTTCGAAAACTATAACATTAATAAAAAAAGTAAATGCACCGTTAAAAAGATCTTAAAAAGTACTACGTGTATGAATTATTTTATAATTTTAAAATAATATTTGTACAAATTACAATTGTGAATTTTAAACGATTTTACCAATGATTTGTCGATCGAAAAAATGATTTGTTTTTAATTGTTTTATATTAATTTTTTTCGGTCCAAAAATTCTACAAAAAAAACTGTTTCTCATTTTAGATTGTATATTTTATAAAAGGAAAACTATAAACTAGAAACTTTCATCTTTCTTCACATATGGAGTTAAATCGAAAAAAGATTCAAACGAATAAATTTTATGATAATTTGAACATGAAAAAAGTTTATTAACATGTTTCGAAATTTTCAAAAATAACGGAAAGATGAATTTTTTTCATAATGATTAAAAAGTAAAAAAATTTTATTTTTTATTTCAAAAATAATTTTTAACAAATTAATTTTATAATAATCAGAGCATAAAAAAGTCTAATGGTCTATTTCAATATATTAAAAAAACAGAGATCTGATTTTTTTATAACATTTGAACTCTTTAGAGATAAAATACATTTTTTCGATATACAATGAATTATTGTCCGAAAAATTTTTTGTAGGAAATTCGATGTCGACTGAACACAAAAATTACAACCTCCATTGTGCAACGATAAGAAAAACCATGGAGTGTGTGTGTGTGTGTTTGTAGTGTACATTTTAAAATAATTTTTTATTAGGTTTAAGTATATTTTTTAAATTTTTAAATTCCAAATAAAATCGATTATATTTTATAAAAGTTTAAAACTATTTTACATTTATTTTAATTTCTATTAAAAATGAATTGTTTCAAAAAATTTTTAGTCGAAACGAATCGCTATTTGAATGTATCTTTAATACGTTTAAACACAGATAAAAAAAATAATACTATGGTTCCTTCTTCGAATAGAATTAATTTAACAAATAAAAATTTAAATTCATTTCCAAAATTAAAAATTAAATTAAATAAAATGTATACGGATTTACGACATAACACATTAATTTCTTTCATTTCACACAAATCCACTGAAATTCATTCCATATATTCAACATCTTTATCGACATATCCCACAACACGTTCCGCTTCACTTATTTTTTCAAAAACACATGTAAAGAACATACGACCATCATTAATATTACCTTTTCCTTTTTCATCTTCACAATCTTCAGTACTATCATTATCTAAAACAACACAAATCAAAAACAAACAACCACCTTTAATCTCACCTTTACCTTCTTCTTTCTCTTCACAATCTTCAACACGTTCACTATCAAAAACACAATTTAAAAATAAACGACCACCACTAATTTCGCCTTTACCTTCTTCTTTATCTTCACAATCTTCAACACGTTCACTATCAAAAACACAACTTAAAAATAAACAACCACCACTAATTTCACCTTTACCTTCTTCTTTCTCTTCACAATCTTCAACACGTTCACTATCGAAAATAACACAAATCGAAAACAAACGACCACCACTAATTTCACCTTTACCTTCTTCTTTATCATCACAATCTTCAATACAGTCACTATCAAAAACACAAAAAACCCAATTTAATAATAAACAACCACCAATTATTTCACTTTTACCTTATTCTTCATCATCATTATCATCTTTATTATTAGCATCACCAATATCACTATTGCCATTACAAACTCCACCATTTTTGTCACAAAATTCACATAAAAGATTTTCAAATGTAACTGATCATCATTTGACTGTACTATTAAATCGTTTATTCACAAATTTAAGAGATAATACCATGGTTCCTTTTCGACGACGACGACAATCGACGACAGTATCTTTAGATATAGTTGATGTTGAAAGAAAACATGGTAATATTTCTAAAAAAATTTCACCAATTTTATTTCAACGTCAATTAGTAATTAAATTAATTAAAATGTTTACGGATTTACCGAATAATAAATTAGTTCCTTTTGTTCAAAGTACACGTGATAATGTTTATTCGTTACAAGCGACATCTTCTATTACACGACACATAACACGTTCAATAACACGTTCATTTTCTTCATCTTTGTCTATTACTACATCAACACTATTAGAAATACAAACAGAAATAATAACACCACCACTATCACCCGTAATATTATCGCAGTTATTACCATCACAAACTTTATCACTACTACAATCACCATCACTATTACCACCACTACCACCACCACCTCCACCAATTGTCGAATCACCACCACGTCGATTTATAAGAAATCCCTTAAACAATAATAATAATAATGCGCGCAATCGTCGTCGCAGACATGCCGAAATTCCACGGCGAGTTACTCATCGATTAGCTATTTCGATTAGTGTTGAAAATTTAGAATTACTTGCTGATAATGCTTTTAACGTAGGAAATCTTACAGATTTTTGTGCTCATTGCGGAGCACTTTTTTTTACTAAAGAATTTAAAAATAGGTCAAATGTTCGTTTTATTTGTTGTCAAGACGGTGCCTTTTCGTTGCCACCCTTGAGTCAATGGTCAAATGAAATTAAAAATTTATATTTAGATGATGCCAATTTTCGACGAGAAATTCGCTCGATCAACAGTATGTTTGCGATGGCTTCTTTCAAAACGAGTCAACCTACTGTCGATCGACGTGGTGGTGGTCAGGGTCATTGGTGTTTTTCCGTTTCGGGGCAAATTTATCACATGTTGGGAGGCATACCCAACGAAAATCACTTAAGAAATCCGGTTTTGAATCACTATTACTTTTTAGATATAGAAGATGCCTTAGAAAAACGTAACGTAATATTAGAAAATAGAGTTAGCCCCGAAATTTTAGAAATAATTGAAAGGTCCCTCAGACGAGAAAATAGATATATCAGAGCTTATAAAACTGTTGCTGAAATGTTGCAAGAGGAAAGGGTTCGTTTTAATTTAGAACCGAACGAAACCATCAATAATATTGTGGTGGGTTTCGTTAGTCACGGAAACATTAACCGGTCTCGGAGAAATTTAGATTTGCCAGACAGCCGTAGCGAAATTGCGGCTATTTTTCCAGGAAATGAACTTCCGGAACGAATGGACCTAATTTTATATCCTCATAATCCTAACGCTTCTCAAGCTCATATGAGGCATCATCAATTAAAAAATTTATCACCATTAGCGGATCCATTCGTTTATCCTTTATTATTTCCCAGAGGAGATAATGGCTATTCTATCGATTTGAATTATACCGATCGACGAATGAATCGTAATAATAGAGTAAAAACGGTAACCATGAATGAATTTTACAAATACAGATTACAGATTAGAAGGGGATATTCGACATTGCATAATGGGGGAAAATTATTTCAGCAGTATATCCTGGATAGTTGGTGTAAAATCGAAGCTAATAAATTATGGTATTTGAAACAAAATCAAGAAAAATTCAGGGTAGCTAGTGAAACGGCATTACGTCGAATTAATGCCAACAGACAACAATTAAGACAAAATACTGACGTTACAAATGACATGAGTCACATTGGGAAATCCATAATTATATTACCTTCGTCGTTTCAGGGTGGAGAGAGGAACTTGCAACGTAGATATTTGGACGCCATGACAATTATAGCCAAGCACGGTAAACCAGATTTATTTATAACGATGACTTGTAATCCAAAGTGGCCGTAAATTCAGACAAATTTACGCGAAAGGCAAAAATGGGACAATAGGCCTGACTTAGTTTGTAGAGTTTTTCACACGAAATTATTAGAATTAATGGAAGATCTCGTCAACAAACAAATTTTAGGTATCGTTAAAAATTATCATTACGTTATCGAATTCCAAAAGAGAGGGTTACCACACGCCCATATTGTTTTAACGATGTACCACATGGATAAAATATTGGATGTTGATGCGGTCGACCGTATAATTTCCGCTCAAATTCCCAATCCTGAAAATCAACCGTTTTTGTATAATTTAGTTAAAGAATTTCATGTTCATGCCCCGTGTGGCAAAAAATTTCCAGACGCCGTTTGTATGCGCAACGGTAAATGTAAAAATTTTTATCCGAAATCTTTCAAGGAGTACACGTCATTGTATATTGGTGATAATAAAAGACCCGAATATAAGCGGCCGGTCGATAATAGGACCATTTATTTAGAAAGTCATCATTCGTCGGTCGATAATAGGAGAATCGTGCCGTTCAATTCATATTTATTATCTAAATTCCAATGTCATATTAATGTAGAAGCGGTGGGATCGTTATATACGATGAAATATTTGCACAAGTATATTGAAAAAGGGTCAGATTCAATAACTTTACGCGTTAATAATCCTGAACGGCAACCACCAACGGCAAATTTATCAACAAATGAAAATGACCATCAACAAAATAATAATAATAGTGCAACAGTAGTCAATAATGCCGCCGCTGCCGTTCCTCCTTCAGAAACCTTTGTCATTGACGAAATTAAACAATACCAGGAATTTAGATATGTAGGCGCTATGGAAGCGTATTGGAGGATCGCGAATTTTTTAATGCACGATAGGTCACATTCGGTATTGGTGTTACCAGTGCACTTGCCAAACGAAAGACAAATTTTATACGATGAATTAGACGATGCCGATAATATTCAACAACGTTTAGAATCGCGTTCAAAATTAGAATCATGGTTTAAGTTGAATAGAGAATCGGCCGAAGCGCGTCAATTTTTATACTCCGAAATTCCGGAGCATTATACGTGGGAAAATAAAGACGCAACGTGGCAACCACGTAAAAAAATCAGTAAACAAGTGGGTTGTATGATTGATATATTACCATCAGTATTACAAATGGACTATTTTTTCGTTCGTCTTTTATTGACTGTCGTTAATGGTGCTACCAGTTTTGAAGATTTACGTAAAGGGATTAATGGGGAAGTGTATCCTACATTTTTAGAGGCATGTAGAGCACGTAATTTAATTTGTGATAAGCAAGAATTCGAGCGAGCCATGAGGGAGGCCGCATTAAAACGATATCCGCGTAAAATGAGAATTTTTTTTGCTTTATATTGTTTGTCACTTTCGATGAAGGTTTTGCAAATTTTAATGACATCTGGCGACTATTTTATAAACAATTGATGGACGATTATGTCGTTGTTGATCGTCTATCTTTAAAAAGGGCAGAAATTAAAGCGATACATTTTATAGACGAAATAATTTCAAGAAATAGACCGGGCTATTCTTTAAGTATGTTTGGCGTTAAATTTGTACATTCTACTGACAATGACGATATAATTAACGAGCGTTATAACGACGATAATTACGACGATGCTGACGACGACGACGACGATTTAAATGAAAGACGAAATATTTATAATGACGAACGATACGACGAAGACCTACCATTTAATTTAAGAAGAATTCCAATTAACGATAATAATGAAAATGTTCATGTTGATGCAGAATACGATCCGATAAAATTAAATCCGGATCAAAAAAGAATTTTCTTAAAAATTTTCAAAATTATAGCGCATAACATTAATGTAGCTCTACCTCCAAATTTATTATTAAAATTAGGCGACGTAGTTTCGATCGAAGACATTCAGGATCCGATCGATATTAATCAGACCATTTTTTACGTAGACGGACCTGGAGGAACCGGTAAAACTTTTTTGTATAATTCATTGATTTGGTCGGTTAATCATTATTTTCAAAAAGAAACGATAGCTGTAGCATGGACAGGAATTGCTGCTACACTATTAATTGGCGGCAAAACGGTACACCGCACTTTTCGATTACCGATGCATTTAACGGAAAGTACCGTATCTGGATGGTCCATAGATTCCAACGAAAGTCAAAATATACTAAATAACGTCAGTTTAATTATTTGGGACGAAGCTCCTATGACTCCGAAATTAGCCGTGGAAGTTGTCGATCGTTATTTGCGAGATTTAACGAAACGTCCCGTTCCGATGGGAGGTTTTTGTTGTTTATTCGGCGGTGATTTTCGACAAATTTTACCGATAGTTATTGGAGGTCATAAGCGCGACGTAATAAACGCATGTCTTAAGTCTAGCTTTTTATGGCAGTCTATGGGAATATTTCATTTAAATTTCAATATGAGGGCGAAAAACGATACAAATAAATATGCTAATTTAAACGATAAAATTTATTCACAATGGTTATTAGATTTAGGTGACGGACTTCTTCCTTATGTCACATTGCATCAAAAATCAACAATTTCCGGCGTTTTTCCTAGAGATCTCATAGAAATTCCTTCCATGTTTTGCGTATCGACTTTAACTTCTTTAATTCAATTCGTATATGAAAATGATTTTACCGGGACAGTGAATAGTAGTCGAGCTATTTTATGTCCCACTAATGTTGCAGTGGAACAAATTAACAATTTAATTTTAGATAAAACGGAAGATATCATTACTAAAACTTATATAAGCGTCGATAGTTATTCTAAAGGAACGGACGATGATTTTCATGTGCCCGTAGATTTATTAAATTCAATAAATTCACCTTCATTAGCTCCACATATTTTAACGTTAAAAGTAGGTGCCATTGTGATGTTGTTGAGAAATATCGATCTAGAAATGGGGTTATGTAACGGAACTAGATTGCGAATCGTTTCATTGGGCGAGCATATTATCGAAAGCGAACTTTTAAGTGGGATTAATATGGGAAGAAAAATTATTTTAACTAAAATTAAGATGTATGCGCGCGATACCATGTTACCCAAAGAAATGATTCGTCTTCAATTTCCGATTCGGCTCGCTTATGGCATCACCATAAACAAGTCACAAGGACAATCGTTGTCACGTGCAGGAATTTATTTGCCAAATCCATGTTTCGACCATGGACAATTATATGTTGCTTTTTCAAGGGTGGGTAACGCTAATAATGTTCGAATTTTTATGGCAGATAATGATAATCACGGTTCATTTAAATTCAGGGGTAGACGTTTTTTTACTAGAAATC